>CM033643.1:110109206-110792440 GCA_019512145.1 Engystomops pustulosus | reverse complement strand
TCAGTGTACAGTGGGATCAGTGCCAGTCACTGGATTGTTCCTCATCACTTTGCACAGACCTGGGCATTGGCACAGTGATCAGCGCTGATCCATCATCAGTTATGCAACACTTCCTCATAGTTGTGACCAACCTCACTCCGAGTATAATATAGCAGCTTCAACTGCTTTGTACTGTGCGGGAGCAGCTTTTGTAGTAAGATATACTTTCCTTCTGGCAGATTTAAGATTATGCAGCTCCTAATCTTCAAGCAAGTTATTGGTTGATGCCTGGGTTCCTGATGGTGCCGGGGTCCCTGGGGGAAGTTTCTGGGCCCAGTATTGTTTGAAGCCAGTGTTCACAAAGGGCCTGGTTTCCTTTTGGGGTTTAGGTTCAAGGGGAAGGGTTTCTTTTTATGTATTTAATGAGGCTTGGGTTAGGGAGTGTTAATGGGCTATGCCATTGTGCCATAGGGTTAGCAGGTAAAAGGTTAGCAGGGTTAGGTTTAGTGGGCTGTGGTGATGGAAGCATTTTTTAATAAAACATTTGAAAATGTGTTTGAATTACCATGTGTTTTGCTAAAGAGTGTGGGGTGTATGCATTGTGTATGCACCGTGCCATGAGAGACAGGCTGCAAACAATGGCACCGGTCCATTTCTATGGCTTTGCACGCACTTGTGTAAATGAGGCCCAAGTAATTGGTTCATGTGTGCTTATAAATTGCTGGATTAATTGATATTCTGAAAAGGGTACTCGCCGTGCATATTCTGTCCTCACGCTGTGTTGCACACACAATGACATCAGCCACTTGCCACATCAAGTGTGTGTGCTGATGTCATGGGTTGAGGACTTGCAGGGTGCATCAAGAAAGTGTACAGAGGGGTTTTTTTTAATAGGCTGCATACTCGCCGCAGGGGGCTGGCTTTTATACTAGGGCAGGAGCTAGCTATCAACTAGGAAGCAGGGCTGGCTATTGTACTAGGGGCTGCTGGCTATATACTGAGGGTTGATGGCTATATATTATGGGGCAAGCACTGGCTATATCTAGGGGCTGCTGTGCTAGATACTAGGAGGCAGGCGTTGGCTATATACTATGGGGCTGCTGGCTATGTACTAGGGGGCTGCTGGCTATACTAGGAGGCAGGCATTGGCTATATACTATGGGACTGCTGGCTATATACTAGGGGCAGGCACTGGCTATATACTTGGGGGCTGCTGGCTATATACTGGGGGACATGGGCTACTGGCTAAATACTGGGGGATAGGGACTGCAGGTTATATACCTGGGGGAGCAGGGGTCTTAAGTGCCTTGACTTATACTCGGGTCGGCTTATACTCAAGTATATACAGTAGTTTTATTATTTTATTGATGCCATGTCATATACATTACTGAGGTGGTAGCTGTCTACAGACTGTGAGGTGTATGTATCTGTACTATGAGAGGGCAGTTTATAACTATGAGTTCAGTGAATATAGACGGGGCTGCTATTTAGTTACCCAGGTGACATTATACTGTAAGTGACAATATCTGCAGTGAATTCAGCAATAAGGTGGTGTATCAACTAAGTCTGTGTTACTACTATGTGAGAGACAATGGCAGCTTTAAGCCCCTTCCACACTTGCACACATGCCGCCCGGATCTCCCGGCCCAACCCAAACGCAGCAAAACGGAACTGAACTGACAGCTGATTCAGTTCTGGTTTGCAAGTTTGGGCCGGGAGATCCGGGAGGCATGTGTTGCGGTGTGATGCGATTCAATCGTGTGGAAGGGGTCTTAGTAATGTTCTCAGCATTTTGCTGTTCAGGGTGTGGTACCTTTTAAAGTTTTGTCTGTTAATTTAGTGGGTGATTAGAATGAGATCATGGTAGGCGCTGGGGTGGGGGCCCCTGGTGGTTTCCTTGGTTTATTATGCTTGATTTTGATGGTAGATTTACTTTAAAGGTTTTTTGTTTGGACCATAGCACAGATATGCCATCAGTGACTAACCATTGTTGGAGTTTGTTTCCGTATCCCTTTCTGAACTGCAGATGGAATGGAATATGGTGGCAAACCATCATCCTCTTCATTGGCCCAATACTGTTGGTTGAATGTTAGAACATCTTTACAGTGTTCACACAGGATAAAAATTTCTGGCCTTATTCACATTCTTAGCAGAGGAATATCTACATAAAAAATCTATAACCAAGTGTAATAAGTGTAACATAATTACTAAATATACAAGCATCTGATGTAAAGTGAGCCATAGCTGATTATTTCTCTCTCATAATAACATAGTCATCACTTCTATCTTTACCTAAGTGTAGTTATTTGCTACAATTGATTTTCAGAATTCTATGTCAATCATTTGTCATTTGGTGTTCTCCCCTTACTTTTAAAGCAACGATATTATTTGGTGCTAGAAAGAAAAGAATGCAGCAGGAAGGAGTCTTCTGTCTGATGAAAAATATGGTTTAGCTTGCCAAAAAATGTTCATGCTGTAAAGTAATGTCGTCTTCTGACGTCAGGGATTTCACATGTCCTGACAACAAGTGTTTTTTTTTTTTCTGTGCTGAGCTGTATGGAGCCTTGGCTGAAAGTTGTATCCTCATTTTCTCTAGAGAGCCCTCAAAATGCAGGTCAGGATTTGGCTGTGATACATCAATTTAAAATCTTTAGCGCAGAACTCCGCTACACACTTCCATAGAAGCTTCATCTCGTGTTGTATCAGCCAATGCAACTTTTTATTTTAAGGGATCTAAATCTATCTCCAACATTTTTTGCTACCATTTGCTAATAAAAGTAATGAATTTCATTTCTGCCGGGTTATCTGAACCCATTTTGAGCCTTGTGTGTTGTTTTTTACCTATGCCACTGTGGCATCAAAGTATATAGGATGGGCATGATAGTTTATACGAGAGTGAGGTTTAACAGTGTATCAAATTAGAAAGTTATGTATAGAATCATAGTAAAAGGAGGTAATACTTAAAGGGAAACCTACCACCAACGAATCTACCTCTAAAGGTAATCGGGTGGTAGGTGTGTAAGGGACGTGAGGATAGCTCTTTTTAGAGCTAATCCTCCCTCCCCGCTAAACTTTAGTGTACACTTACTTAACCTAATATGTAAATTTCGTTATGTGGCTACTGGGGGCGTGTAGTAACCGCACTGAGGCTACAATGGCGCTGCTCTCCAGCCCAGTAGACACATTACTCCTACCCTGTTGCTTCGGCCCTCAGCCCTCGTAGCTCTGGCCTCCGAGCTGGACTGCCTCACCCCGTCGGCCTGGCGTTCTGGGCATAGCGCAGAACGCATCACTGAACAGACAGAGGGGCGGCGCACTACGGAGTAGCCGCGCCGTGGTAGCCTTCTGCCGGCACCGTCACGCCTCAGTAGCTGGCATAACAATTTACTTATTAGGTTACATAAGTGTACCTAAGTTACGGGGGCGGTGAGGATTAGCCTCTAAAAAATTCTATCCCACGTCCCTTACATCCACCTACCCCCCATCTACCTTTATAGGAGATTCGTGGTGGAGGTTCTCTTTACGTAGGAAAATCTATAGAAGTTGGGACACAGAGGTGACAGTAATCAGTCGAGTGAGCAAACAGAAGTCTATAGCTGATATAAAATCTTGATCATAAGGTTAAAGTCCATGGTGTCATCTGTGTTTTACCAGGCTTGGGGCTGCCTTCTCCGGCATGTTGTGTTTGATCGGTGTTGACTTTGCTGTCAGCTACGGCTCTACATCTGGTAATAGTTTTACTATCTCTATGGAGAAATGCAGCTGTTTCGGGGGGAAATGTATTAGGTTGGAGCGTTTTTTTTTTAGTTGTGTTATAGCTCGTATATAATGGAGGACGCAGGAAGTAGCTTTCTAATCAATAGATGTGGTCTCAAAAGCATGGTGACGACTTATCATGGGCAACTGTCAATTAGCCCAATTCATGACTGGGGGGCTCACTCCTATGTTCCTAGCCTGTTTGTACTCTAATGTAATGTTATCTTGTAATATAATTTATATTATATGTCTAGTATTTGTAAAACGCTACGAATTTGGGCGCCCTATATAATAAAAATTTATTATTTAAAATATTTAATTCTAAAGGTTGGACTTGATGACTTCTTTTTTTCAACTTATAATACTATGATTCTTGGGGTACAATTGAATATTTATCACTAAGGTACTTCACACGAACGTGATGCCTGCCTGGCACACATCGCTGGCCCATGATAAGAACAGGATACGCTGCTCACCGCTCCCCTCTCATGAGCGTACATGGCGCGGTCATAACACGTGAATAGAGGAAATGTTCTATATCTCCTTTGCATGGTTTACCGTGTGGTGAGTCATCATGTGCTCACTGCACGGTGATGGGCCATTACTCCATGGGGACCAAATGTTCCCTCAAACTGGTTCCCCTGAATATTGGTCCTTATTAGTTAGTGTGGATGAGACCTAACAAGAAAATTGTTGCATGAAAATGGACCTTTATGGACCCTGTCCATGAACGCCATAACGAGCTAAATATGGCCCCGCCTTCAGGACTGTCGACAGCACATCAAATTTGGGTTCTCGTCTTGCTGATCTGTTACAGTTGGGAGTCAGTGCTTTTCCCAGGTTTTTACTGTTTGGAAAAACTAGTAAACTGACCGATCCCAACCCGAATATAACAATATGCTAGTCACATATATAGGCATAGTAATTGTAATGGGATCTGCACATATATCCTTGTACAAGATCTGTAAATAGTGGATGATGGTTGTAGGTCTCTTCCAAATCTTTTTCACTGTTGTCCCTGTACCTTATTCTACCTTATTCTAGTAAGGGTGGAACTGCAATACCATCTCCGCCTGAAGCCGAATGGAGTGGACTCTTGGGCTTGGGAGAAAATTGCTACTCTCCTTGCCCCAGTTCATCCTCTGCTGCCCACCTCCTCGTGGGGCGTGGAGTGAGACCCCACTCCCACATCCCAGGATAGGCACTCTCTGCCCCAGTAAGCCTTTCCTAAAATTTGCATATTAGTAAATTAAGCTTTGGATCATGTTAGGCTATAGAAAAGAGATAAAGATATCTTTAGGACCTTAGACACCTACCACGATCTATCTAAATAGTAGAGTTCCTGATTGGTAGGTTTCTTTTTTAATTAGCATAATGAGTTTTTTTTTTCTACAAAAACATCTCCCCATTCCATCAATCTGGATTTGTGCTTGTGGGAGCCAAGAATTCTATTTGTTTTTAACCTATTTCTCTATCCCCATCATGATCGTTAACAGTTTTGCAATTGATCTTTGGGATTCATCCTTCATTATTTTAATGGGAAGAGAACCTTTTGACTTCTTTAATTGATCTATTTGACTTTATTGGAAAGCTGAATGTATTTTTGCCCACCAGTTGTCTAATGTATCACAATATGTAGCCAAAGTTGGGTAACCAGAGAATCCCTTCACCTGAATATATGTAATCAATATATTATAGTCAGTGAAAGATTAAACACCATATACACTCACCAGGCCACTTTTATTAGGTACAAACCATCTAGTACCGGGTTGGACCCCCTTTTGCCTTTATAACTTCCTCAATCTTTGTGCATAATTCAACAAGGTGCTGGAAGCATTCCTCAGAGAATTTTGGTCCATAGGACATGATGGCATCACAATCAGTTGCCGCAGATTTGTCCGGCGCACACCTGATCGAATCTCTCCATTCCACACAGCCCAAGATGCTCTATTGTTGAGATCTGGTGACTGTTGGAGCCATTTGAGTACAGTGAACTCATTGTCATTTCAGAAAGCCATCCTGAGATTAGTTCCACATATGACATGGCGCATATCCTGCTGAAAGTAGCCATCAATGTTGGGTAACAATTGGTCATAAGCGGATGGACATTGTCAGCCCACATACTCAGTAGGCTGTGGCGTTGCAACGTGCTCAATTGGTACCAAGGGGCCCAATAGTGCCAAGAAATATTCCCCCCCTGCAACACCACCACCACCATGCCTGACCGTTGATACAGGCAGATGGATCCATGCTTCATTTGTTGCGACCAAATTCCTGACCCTAACCATCCGAATGTCGGCGCAGACATCAAAGACTCATCATAGACCAGCACCGTTTTTTCCATCTGCAACTGTCGCAATTTCCGATGAGTTTGTTGTTCAAATTGTAGCCTCAGTTGTCCTGTTCTTAGCTGAAAATTGTGGCAACCCGGTGTGGTCCTACTGCTGCTGTAGTCCATCTGCCTCAAGTTTACGTACTGTGCGTTCAGCAATCCTTCGCTTCTGCTTATGGTTTAACGTGTGGCGATTTGATTCATCGGTTGCCTTTCTATCACTCGAACCAGTCGTTCCATTCCCTTGCCTCTTGGCTCAACAAGCCATTTCCCCCCAAGAACTGCCGCCACTTGATGTTTTTTTCTTTTTTCGGACACAATTCGTCCGTAAACCCTGAGATGGTTGTGATGAAAAACCCATAAAAAAAAATCAGCATTTTCCTGAGATACTCAACCAGCCCGTTCTGCACCAACAACCATGCCAACGTTCAAAGGCACTCAAATCACATTTTCTTCCCCATACGATGCTCCGGTTTGAAACTGCAGGAATTGTCCTTGACCATGTCTCATGCCTAAATGTCACTGTTGCCCCATGGTGATTGCTGTTAGAATTAAGTGTTTAAAAACGAGCAATGGACAGTTTTGTACCTAATAAGTGGCCGGTAATTGTTATAGTAAACAAGAAAAATACGCGGCACTCCCAAATGTGACAAAATCACAGACTTTTTCCTTTAGCTTCCTTTCTTTCTCAGACCATGCACCCATATTATATTAATCTATATATATTACTATAGATATATATTGGCTTGCCGCTTGTGTTTATATATAATATAACTACTTTAAAGACGTCGACCTCAAACAATTAGTGGCACACCTAACAGGCCAGGCGCACAGGTCCTTCATTAAGTAAAGTATAAAAAGGCAGCAGTCCAAATAGTGTTCCCAGGTGAAAAATAGTGTTTCTCCTTTATATACTATACACCACAATACACGCAACGTTCGGTCTCAGTTTTGTTTTTGCATAATATCAATTTTCTGTTCTTCATATCAATGATTCATTATGTGGTTATGCTAATTAGGGGTGGCACTATGTGGCTCATGTGACTGATTTTTTTATATATATATGTATTTTCACAACACTTATCACATGCTTGAAAAGGCTCACACTGAGCTGAAACCATCGCTTTACTGGGTTATGGAATAAGAGGACCACTGACTCTCCTTCATCCTTACTATTATAGAAGTACCACCCTTTTCTATTAATATGCATCATATTTTTTTATTTTTAGTTTTTTTAATGTAACTCATTTATTAATAACTGAGTATTGAGTGAACGGTATGTGTATAGTAGATGCCATTCCAGAAACACTCGCCATGTAACTAATACTACTGTATAAGCACTGTAAGAACACTGTGAGGACATATCCCATTACGCTGTGTTTCCGAGAGATACGTTAGCGCTTTTCAACCAGCACTAAATTTGAGTCTTCTTGTTTGCTTGAATAATTGCCCCCATCATGCGTTGCATTTCAGCTTGCAGTGTTGTTTAATGTTTAATTACACTAGGAAAGAAACGCTTGTGCACAGCATGTAAGAAGCTGTGAGCATTGGATTACCCAAAGACTAAACAATTCTAGAAGTAATAATATAAAATGATTTAAATAGTTACATGAATACTCAGTGAGACTTTATTTTTCAAGTAAATAGAAGTTACTTAGAATTCATATATTATTTGTATCATGGTATTTTTACAACATTTATGTATGTATCACAACCGGCCTTTTGTGTTGTGGGTGATAGATAGACAAGGCCATGTAATTGTCGTTTATCAAGTGAGGCTTTTTGAAAGTGATCTAGTTCCAGGGAAATCCTAGGAGAGGCTGGGCCCAAAGCCCTTTGCATGGAGTTCCCCTTCCCCTGTAAAACATAATACATCTATGTACACACACATTTATCGCTCAAATAATACACACATATTATATCTTTATTTACACACACTTTAACAATTTTATCAACAAAAAGCATTTATGATCTCATCACATAATAATATACACCAATATGGTACAAATCCCATACATTTATACACAATACACACATATAAACACATACAGTATATACATACTGGAAAGTACACTCACTCAATACACACACTAATAGATATATCTATAACCACATCAATAGATGACAGATACATACATATAAAAACCCACTACATACACAATCCTATACACGTAATACAGTATTAAACATTATAGACATACACAACCATAAACACCAAACACACAATCCAGCATCACACAAATACAGCCAATATATAGACCAATGTGCGCATCATATGTATATCATGTGTGCACATCATCATTCTTTAGTGTGGCAGGTCGCCGTGACTGGTCCCCTGACACTAGGCGTCCCCTGTAGCAAAGCCGCTGCAGGCTAATACCACATTTACACGCCTGTGGTTGCTATTTTTGGCTTAATATTGGGCCCATCCTCATCGGATTTCAGATGACAGAAATCTATGGGATGCCAGATTCCACAGTCAGCATTGAGGTGGAGGAGAAGCATGAACACGTAATCCGGCTGTTTGCTGCAGGGATCGTTTGGGCCCTCTGTTCCTTCTGAAGAAGGGACCCAATGGGGCTCATTTACTAAGGGGCACTGGCTTCCATTTTCGTCAACTTTGACCCTGTTTTCTGGGGATTACACAGCTTGGACAAGTATGTAACATTAAAGGTGGCTGCACTGTATTTTGGCACTCGCACAGTCATTTTTCATGCCACCTAATGTGGTGGGGTTGTCTCTACTAATCGGATGATCCGACGCAAGCAGCACTACATGCACCACTTAAAAGATGTGAACTCTGTCGACCTGACGGAAGCGATACATATCACATATCATGCGCAGGTATCTTAGTGACAGTGAGTACATATGTTATCGTCCGGCAATGTCCCCAATGTGCTATATCTAGCCTCTGTCAAAATGTTGTACGATGTGATTTATATGTAGCTGTGTTTTGATGCAGATCAAATGTTTATTACCGCTTGTTTTTACCTGTGATTTGATTCGGGGGGAAATCCAATGTAAAAACAAACGTTCCAAAAGTCTGCAAAGCCGTGAAACACCAATTTAGTTCATCTTTCCATTTTCTATGTGCCTTTATCATCTTAGTTATCTATATCTACCCAACATTCCCCCCAAAGGGTCCTACCCTAGGATCAACAACTCTGACCTGGGAACTTTTAATCCCTTGATTATTCCTGTTCACGCGTTACCCTTGTGGATCTACAGTTCTACAAAGCTCCCACGTGGACCTTTAGCATATAATATTAGGCTGTGCACGTTTTAGTACCTGCATTACACATACAGTAAGCAGTCTCTTTCAGAAGCATCAGGCATCCATGCTACAGGGCTATGCAAAGTTTTAAAGAAGATTGGCGTTGTTTATATTCAAAATAGCCCCCAACCCATCTGCAGTTATCTCTGGGGCATTGCGCTATGCCCCATACAATTCAAAGCCGTTATCTTTTTTTAGTTTTTTTCTGTTTACAGAGGGCTTGTTCTCTGTGGGACACATTGTTTTTTCCAGTGTCCCCTTTTATATTTGTTCAGGTGTGCAGGATCGGAAAACATTTCAAAGTGGGAGAATGACAAAAACACAGGTGTTTATTTTCCTACAGGGTTGTTTTTTTACATAAATACTATACGGACAGTAGAACAGTTCCAACCACAGAGATACCAATGTTAATAAGTTTTGTTTTATACTGTAACAAAAATGTAAAAAAAAATTTTTGGAATGAACAATCTCGACCATAAAAATAATGTATTAGTGGTGCTTAAGTACATGCAATTGCACAAAATTAAGTGCAAAATGAAATCACAATCTCAAGTTAATCTTCTTATATTTTTATCCGTGGCCTCCCCCTCCTTCTAAAATATAAAAATTATGCTAAATGATCCTGATACTTCGGGCTTTTTCAGACCCCCCTAATTTCTTCATCACTTCACGAACGTTACAACCAGTGCAGGAGCATGTCTCCTCCCTCTGCCTTCCGTACTCTCCCACAGTGGGAGGGGAAAGTGCTCTGCCAGCCTGCCAAAACTAGTAACTAGAGGGGCTCGCTAATGCCTCCTAGAGTCTTCTACTCATGAGCATGATTAAAATTAAATTATAATTAGCTATATTTTCATGGTAAGGTTTGCATTTAATAAAGTTAATAATGATACGGTTGGGGGGATCATTGAGCAACCTGAGCTGGTCATTGAACTTCGAATGATTTGGATCTGGTCTTGGTGACTTGAACTCAGAAGTTTGGTTCCCAACCAGTTTCAGGTCTTCTCTCATACTTGTAAAAAAATTACAAAGTTTTCCTGTATCTACTATTTATTAACGTTTAGCAAGTTGCTAAAACTGTAGTGACCATCATGGTGCAGACAAGATGAACATATTTCTCAGGGGACGCTCAACACTAGCTTTGATATCTGTTCTAGCGGCTTATGTTGCTGATCATCTATGAATGCTTCGCTTGTGCACCCCTCAGGTAATTTTTGCTGCTTTAATCCCTGTCTCTAATCTGACATGGCCGGGATCACCTAGAAAAGCAAACCTATAACTATGCAGACACAAGCGTGTGACAATGATGTCTTACTATGACCCTCCGACTCCCACCATGGCGGTGCAGAATGTGCATAATTACACCAGCTCCGTGCTGCATTATACTTCCTTTTCTAGGTGCCACGAGGCGTGTCAGACTTAGCTACGGACACCCAGGGATCAAGATGAGATAGAGCTGAGGTGAGTATTCAGCGTTTTTTATTTTTGTGAGTGGTTATTTCTTTTAGGGCCTATAGATTACACCATTTTAGTTTTTACATACAGTATTATTTGATTTTCCCAATAGATAAGTGGTGCCAGAGAATTTGGCAGCAACTTTCCCCCTCTCATCCGTAGTGGATTAATCAGGATATGTGTGGATGACCAAACATTGCATGTTAGAATTCTTTGGACACTCCCTAGACACTGCTTGGCCTGGCATTTTTCCATCGCTATTCAGATGTGCACATCCTTTCCACATTACTCCATCCAAAACTAAATATGTCGGTCTGGCTAACGTTCTCATTACTATTGTAGTTCCGACATGTAAAAAAACTTTATTGTTATTTATAAAGAAATTATAACCACTACAACAGTAATCAATTAACTTGTTCTCTATCCATTGCTGAGCACGGTCATTCAGTCATCTACCAGACTCAAACTATAAATATGTGTACTACCAACAAGATACAAGCAATGAACAATTGAATGTTTATGGTTCTGTTTCATTGCAATGGGCAAGCCCCTAACTTTATTTATTATGTTTTTTGGAAATGTTTGATCTGAAATATATAAAACCTTTTCTGATATTTATTTATAACATATATAACTATTGTGATTAGAAACCGTCATTGTGAAATCATTTTTATATTGTGGTCAGGAGATGTTGGTGAACCACTGTTCTAATATACTTTCGATCAGAATTCAGTTTAGTTTGTAAAACAACAGGTTTGTAAGTGGCCTTGTAACGCTTCATCTCTGGCTGATTGATGTAATCCATATTCCAGACAGACACAATGTTTTTCTGTCTGTTGTATGATGTTTCAAACAAGCTCTGAGGGTGTGTTTTAACTCTTCTGCTCTCTTCTTCTGGCAATAGTATCTATGAAGCATTGCTTTCAGCAGAATTGCTTCTCTTTTTGTCAGGGTTGTAACTCGGAGAGGCAGGGCCCCATGCACTTCTGATGGCCCCCTAACCCCTGGTAAAATGTATAATTGTGTATCGCTCACACAACTTTAACACTTAGCACACACAATTTATGCCTGATATAGTACATTCATCACACACGTACACAGCTCTGTCCCAGTAGCAGTTGACCATGGGGAATAATGGCACGAAATTACAGATCCCGCTAGGCTTGGTCATAGTCTGCGTTCACGCTTTCACTCACTCTTCCCTTGACATTCTTATCCCCCAGCTGCAGATTTATGAGGTGCATGTTTACTACATATTAATACTGGTACAATTGTGCAGCGAATCAGATGTAAATCTGGTGCACCTTCATTCTTTAGTTTTCCGGTCGGTACCGGGCCCGCTGACACGTTTGTGCCCCATAGAAGCTGCTATGCTGCACTACGTAATTACATCCGCTCGTTCCCCTGTAAAAAAAAAAAAAAGTTTTTTTTCATTTTTTATTTTTTTTTTTTTTTGTCTTTGTTTTTTTTTTTTTTATTTTTTTTTACCCTTTTTTTTTTTACTTATTTTTTTATTTTTTTTTATTTTTTTACTTTTTTTTATTTTTTGTTACTTTTTTTTTTTTTTTTTTTACTTTTTTACATTTTTTTTTGTTTTTTTTTTTTTTTACTTAACTTTTTTTGATTTTACACTTTTCTTTTTGGTTTTTTTTTATGTTTTTTTTTAGTTTTTTTTTTTTTTTTTATTTTTTTTTTTTTTAATTTTTTTTTTTACATTTTATTTTTTTTTTTTTTTTTTTTTTGTTTTTTTTATTTTAATTTTTACCTTTCTTTTTTTTTTGTATTTTATTTTTTTTTTTTTTTATTTTTACCTTTTTTTTTTTTTTTTTTTTTATTTTTTATAACATTTTTTTTTTTTTTTTTTTTTTTTTTTTTTTTTTTTTTTTTTACTTTTATATTTTATTTTGTTTTTTTTTTTTTTTTTTTCTTTTTTTTTTTTTTTTTTTTTTTTTCCTTTTTTTTTTTTTCTTTTTCGCCCCTTTCCCTCTTTTTTTTTTTTTTTTTTTTTTTTTTTTTTTTTTTTCCTTTTTCCTTTTTTTTTTTTTTTTTTTATCATTTCCCTTTTTTTTTTTTATTTTTTTTTTCCGTTCTTTTTTATTTTTTTTTTTTTTTTTTTTTTTCCTCTCTTTTATTTTTTTTTTTTTTTTTTTTTTTTTTTTTTTTGTTTTTTTTTTTTTTACGTTTTGTTTTTTGTTTTTTTTTTTTTTTTAATGTCTTTTTTTTTTTTTTTTTTTTTTGAATTATTTTTTTTTTTTATTTTTTTTTGTTTTTTTTTTTTGTTTTGTTTCTTTTTCCCTTGTTTTTTTTTTTATTTTTTTTTGTTTTCCTTTTTTTTTTTTTGTCCCATCGAGCACTTTTTTTTATTTTTTTTTGATGATTTTTTTGTTTTTTTTTGTTTTTTTTTTCACCTTTTTTTTTTCTTTTTTTTTTTGTTTTTTTACTTACTTTTTTTTACTTTTTTTTGTTTTTTTTTTTTTTTTTTTTTTTTTTGTTTTTTTTTTTTTTTTTTTTTGTTTTTTATTTTTTTTTTTTTTCTTTTTATTTTTTTTTTTGTTTTTTGTTTGATGTAGGGTAGATAGAGGATTTACTTGTTGTTTTTTTTTTTTTTTTATACCTCGTTTTTTTTTTTTTTTTTTTTTTTTTTTTATTTTTTTTTTTTTTGTCCACGATTAGAAGCTTTTTTGTTTTTTTTTGTTTTTTTTTTTTTTTTACATCACTTTCAGCTTTGATACAATATACAGGCCAGAGATTGATAAGATCTACCGTAGAAAACTGTGGCCTAGAAAATAGCAGAAGGTTAATCCTCAATGCTCGAGCTCTAAACAAGCACAGGGAGAATAGATCCCGTCCATCTCTCATAGAACAACTATAATACATCCTAGAATACAATCTCTACACTCATGTTACTAAGAAGGGAGCTCTGCACCGCGATATTTACAAACTTTTCAGGATTCTTAACAAAGTATATTAGAAAATTGTTTCGCAACAGAAAAGTAAATTATTGATAATAAATAGTAAAATTAGATTGTATTGCAGGTATCAAGTATTGGGCTTACTTTTCTCCAATATTGGTGTAAGACTGATCATGTTTGGCTTGATTTTTGGTAAAATGTAACAGAGAGTGAGTTTTAACAATCCAATTTGCTATTATTGCCCTGCTGTCTTTAAAAGGCCACTTGCCATGTTATGTCTGGTGCGTTGTCACTATTCTTTGTTTAGTGCTGCCGTAAAAATCCATCACTTCCGAGCAGAAACATACGTGGAGAAGCTCCAGCTGCATCAAATGTGAAGCAATCCCTGGGATTACCGCATTTTTCTGTATTCCTGTGGTCTCTTTTCTTTTTGCAAATAAGCTTTCAGTTTGCAACATTGACATTTATTCTGTCAGTTTTAACTGTGAGAAAATTGTTTGTGCCCTTCTATTATACCCACTGCAGCTAAGGTTAGTAGCACGCATAAAAATGGAGAGGTAAAATTAGCTACATAAAATGGAAACGGAAGATATGGAATGGGTAAGAAGGGCCTTATAATGGGACTGCATAATACAATGAATTTGTAATGTTTTTCCCGTCGGATTAGTGTGGCTGCATTGCTGCAGACAGCCACATACAACCTCATCTATCAGATGCCTACTAGAAGCTTTTTTTTTTCCCCCCATACTCATTATGTATGGAAGATACACAAAATCGATATCCATAGACTATTCACCTTTGTTAATCTCTGCCATATGTGTAAAAGTCTTTTGGCGTTCTCAGGTTCGCCAGATTCAGAGATGGCTCTTAGTAATATCGGTAATGGGGAAAGCCGTTTCACACCTGCACATTGGCTTTAGTAAAATCAAAATATTAGATGCTCGGATTGTCATGCTCAGTTAATACCTACAGGGGGATTCGGGCCTAGAACATAGGTTAGTGTAGTAATTTTATGAATCTTTTAATATTACAGAAGAAACATCTTAAATTAGATTTTTAATAAATGCCCATCTATGACCATGGTTATAATATTCCATTATGGGAATATTAACAATCAAACAATAAAATTAATAATAATATTCCATGATTAGTATTAAAAGATGTTCTTGCTATTCATTATGCTACAGTGCAGGAATGAATTTGATGAATTGTTTTGTTACAATTACTTAATGTTTCGTATTGATGTTTATTATCCTCATTACATCAATCATTTTTCTTTCTGTGTACTTACCAGAAAAGTGGTACATTTGATTTATAACAATGTAATTAAATGTAAACAGTTGATTAAACTTTAAACATTTTAATAAGTATTAATAAAAAATATATACCATGTTTTTGAGTATAATAGCACGTTTACATAAATGAGACTGCCCATTAATTTTAATTAGTTAAGTTTCAGTTGATAGGCCTTTTACTTGTCTGACTGCTTTAGTGAAAGCGATAATCTATATTCCATTTTTATAGGGTAAATTATGGATTCAAAGACATGGTTCCTTCCCTTTCTTTATGCTTGTTATCAACTTTTTAGGGGTGTGGGGGATTAGCTAAATATTGGATATATGTGCATGTATCTCAATGGTAAACCGTGACTCAACTTTATTTTTTATTTTAGCTAGAGAAGAATTGGTCATTTTTAATACATTTGGTACCAGATTATACTCATTCTTAGTCCATGTGGAATGAAGATTTTGAGATCATTGCGCTATTGTTCTTACCGCGAAAAAACAATTCCATATCATATAACTATGGACATAGTAAAATAAGTTCTATTGTGAGAGAACAATTAGTATTTTTTTTACAATAACATTTTAAATAGACTATACTGTCCTGTATTATTATATTGTTGTTTGCTAATACAAAAGGATAGAAGCATAATTATGAGGATTTGCTATTACTGGAACATAGCTACGTCTCGATACACTCTTACTTTTCTATTTGCGGGCTATGTATGTTCATGTAGGTTTTATTTTTGTGCTAAAACATCCCCTGTATGAAGGAGTTTTTTTTTAAAATTGTTACTTTGCAGGCAAATGAACCGTTTCAGTTTTCATCTTAGGTGTTTTCATATATGGCTTATATGTACCCATAAATTTCTATACGTATAAAATGTAGTTTTTATCCTGTTAATGGAATGTAGTACATTACTCGAAGTTCCTGGAAATCAAATAGGCCTGAGAAAAAAACTGATATAAATATGCAACTAATATAATAATGCCTAAAAAAGTAAGAATTAAAAATAAGAAGGACATTAAATATTAACAGAATAAATCAATTATTGAGCAATAGGATGAGGGATCTTTTCTTTGCCGTATAAATGTTAACATCCTTTATCGAGACACAAGTGAATTAGTCCGCAAGACTGGTGTAATACATAGGTGGCATGAGCAATTGGCTTCGTTATATTCCATTTTCTGATGTGCAAAAATAGAATTACGGCTATGTTTCCATCTATCTTGGAAATTCATAAACAAGGGCAACAAAACCAACACATCACAATAATTATCACATAACTAACGGTAAAAGAAAACATGAAGTAACAAATGCAAAAGTAAGCCTAAATGTACGTTCTCATTTTTTTGCAGTTTTTTTACCTCTGTTTTTATGAACTGATACTGAAGAATGATTGACAGCTTTTATTAATTTTTATGTACACAGTTCCTTTCCTGCCACATGCACAACAAAATATTTAAAACACACTAGTGTACGATTCTTAATCGGCCTTCATTCTCTAAGGTAGCACTGACATTGTCACTGTTAAAAATATATTAAGAAAGCTTAAAACTAAATGTGAACAAGTCAGTCATTTGTTTGTCATCTTCTCATTTATACTGCCTCTAATGGGTTAGCAGGGTTAGGTTTAGTGGGCTGTGGTGATGGAAGCATTTTTTAATAAAACATTTGAAAAATTGTGTTTGAATTACCAATGGGTTTGCTAAGAGTGTGGTGTATGCATTGTGTATGCACCGTGCCATGAGAGACAGGCTGCAAACAATGGCACACGGTCCATTTTCTATGGCTTTGCACGCACTTGTGTACATGAGGCCCAAGTAATTGGTTCATGTGTGCAGTATAAAATTGCTGGATTAAATTGATATTTCTGAAAAAGGGTACTCTGCCGTGGATATTTCTGTCCCTCAGCGCTGTGTTGCACACACCATGACATCAGCCACTTGCCAACATCATAGTGTGTGTGCTGATGTCATGGGTTGAGGACTTGCAGGGTGCATCAGAAAGGTAAGTACAGAGGGGTTTTTTTTAATAGGCTGGGCATACTCGCCGCAGGGGGCTGGCTTTTATACTAGGGGGCAGGAGCTAGCTATCATACTAGGAAGCAGGGGCTGGCTATTGTACTAGGGGGCTGCTGGCTATATACTAGGGGGCTGATGGCTATATATTATGGGGCAAGCACTGGCTATATACTAGGGGGCTGCTGGCTATATACTAGGAGGCAGGCGTTGGCTATATACTATGGGGCTGCTGGCTATGTACTAGGGGGCCTAAGTTTTAAATCACGATTTGTATTTTCCTTATATAGTTCATAGTGATTCAGGCTTCTCTTACCTAGTACCATTTGTGTAATTACAATTTTTGTAAATATTTATCAAGTATATACAGTATACAATACAGGGAAGCAGCACTCCGTGAAAAAATAGTGTTTTATTTCGCCAGTGGGCAGATGCAACGTTTCAGCTGTCTCAATGCAGCCATTTTCAAGCAGAGTGCTGCTTCCCTGTATTGTATTCTGGTTACCGATGGGATTTGGAGTCGGATCCTTCTTAAGCCTGCACCCACCACGAATTTTATTTCATTGTGCTGCTCCCTACAAATCTTTCTTCAAGTATATACAGTAGTTTTATTATTTTATTGATGGCCATGTCATATACATTTACTAGGGGTAGCTGTATACAGACTGTGAGGGTGATGTATATGTACTATGAGAGGGCAGTTTATAAACTATGAGTTCAGTGAATATAGACTGGGGGGCTGCTATTTATTGTTACCCAGGTGACATTATACTGTAAGTGACAATATCTGGCAGTGAATTCAGCAGTATAAGGTGTGTAATCAAGCTAATGTCTGTGTTACTACTATGTGAGAGACAATGGCAGCTATTAAGCCCCTTCCACACTTGCAACACATGCTGCCCGGATCTCCCGGCCCAAACGCAGCAAAACGGAACTGAACTGACATGCTGAGTTCAGTTCCGGTTTGCAGAGTTTGGGCCGGGAGATCCGGGAGGCATGTGTTGCGAGTGTGATGCGAGTTCATCGTGTGGAAGGGGTCTTAGTAATGTTCTCAGCATTTTCTGTTCAGGGTTGTGGGTACCTTTTAAAGTTTTGTCTGTAAATTTAGTGGGATGAATATAGAATGAGATCAGGGGTAGGCTGCTGGGGTGGGGGGCCCCTGGTGGTGTCCTTGGTTTATTATGCTTGATTTTGATGGTAGATTTACTTTAAAGGGGTTTTGTTTGGACCATATGCACAGATAGGCCATCAGTGACTAACCAGTGTGAGTTTGTTTTCCAGTATCCTTTCTGAACTGCAGATGGAATGGAATATGGTGCAACAATGCATCCTCTTCATTGGCCCAATACTGTTTGGTTGAATGTTAGAAGCATCTTTACAGTGTTCACACAGGATAAAAATTCTGGCCTTATTCACATTCTTAAGCAGGGAATATCTAACATAAAAAATCTATAACCAAGTGTAATAAGTGTAACATAATTACTAAATATACAAACATCTGATGTTTGCCATAGCTGTATTATTTCTCTCTACATAAATAACATAGTCATCACTTCTATCTTTACCTAAGTGTATTATTTGCTACAATTGATTTTCAGAATTTCTACTGTACAATCATTTGGTCATTTGGTTCTCCCCTTACTTTGTATAAAACAAGATATATTATTTGGTGCTAGAAGAAAATGAATGCAGCAGGAAGGAGTCTTCCGGTCTGATGAAAAATATGGATTTAGCTTGCCAAAAAATGTTCATGCTGTAAAGTAATGTCTTCTGACGTCAGGGATATTCACATGTCCTGAACAACAAGTGTTTTTTCTGGTGCTGAGCTTGTATGGAGCCTTGGCTGAAACACTTGTATCTCATTTTCTCAATAGAAGCCCTCAAAATGCAGGTCAGGATTTGGCTGTGATACATCATTTTAAAATCTTTAGTGCAGAACTTCAGCTACACACTTTACATAGAAGGCTCATCTCATTGTTGGTATTCAGCCAATGCAACTTTTTTTATTTTAAGAGATCTAGAATCTATCTCAAACATTTGTTTGCTACTCATTTGTAATAAAAATGAATGAATTTAATTTACTGGGCCGGGGGTTATCTAAACCCATTTTGAGCCTTTGTGTGTTGTTTTTACCTATGCCACTGTGGCATCAAAGTATATAGGAGTGGGGGCATGGAGAAATGATAGTTTATACGAGAGTGAGGTTAACAGTATATAAAAGTTAGAAGAGTTATGTATAGAATCATAGTAAATAGGAGTAAATACTTAAGTAGAAAATCTATAGAAGTTGGGACACAGAGGGTTACAGTACATTCGAGTGAGGCACAAGAAAGTCATAGCTGATAAGAAATCTTGATCATAAGGTTAAAGTCTCATGGGTGTCATCTGTTGTTTACCAGGTGCTTGGGGCTCGGCATGTTGTGGATCGGGTTGACTTTGCTGTCAGCTACGGGCTCTACATCCAGAATAGTTTTCATCTCTATGGAGAAGATGCAGCTGTTTTGGGGGAAAAATGGCTATAAGGTTGGAGCAGTGTTTGTTATAAGGCTCTTAATATAATGGAGGAAGCAGGGGAAGAGCTTATAAGTCCAATAGATGTGGTCTCAAAGCATGGTGAAGAACTTATCATGGGGCACTTCAATTAGCCCAATAACGACTGGGGGGCTCACTCCTAGTGTTCCATATGACTATTGTACTCTGTAATGTAATATTATATTTGTATATAATTTATATTATAGTTGTCTATGATTTGTAAAACGCTACAGAATTTGATGGCGCTATATAAATAAAAATTATTATTATTAAAAATATTTAATTGTTAAAGGTTGGACTTGATGAACTTTTTTTTTCCAAATTTATATACTATGATCTATGGGGTTACAATTGATATTTATCACTAAGGGTACATTCACACGAACGTGTGCCTGCCTGGCACACATCAGCGAGCCAGATAAGAAGAGGGATGAGCGCTGCTCACCGCTTCCCTCTCTATAGAGCAGTACATGGCAGCTGTCATAACACAGTGAAATATAGGAAATGTTCTATATCTCGCTGTGCATGGTTACCGTGTGGTGAGACAGCATGTGCTCACTGCACGGTGATTGGGCACCATAGACGTCAAATGGTCCCTGAATATTGGTCCTTATTATGTTAGTGTGGATGAGACCTAACAGAGAGAAAATTGTTGCATGAAAATGGACCTCTAATGGGAACCTGTCCAGGAGCGCCTAGTACGAGCTGTAAATATGGCCCCGCCTTCGGGAACTGTAAGACAGCACATCAAATTTGGGTTCTCTCTTGCTGGATCTGTTACAGTTGGGAGTCATGCTTTTCCAGGTTTTTTATCTGTTTGCGAAAACTAGTAATAACTGACCAGATCCCAACCCTGAATATAAGGAATATGTAAGTCACATATATAGGCCATAGAATTGTATGGGATCTGTACATAGATCCATTGTACAAAGATCTGTAATATGTGGATGAGGTTGTAGGTTCTCTAGAAATCTTTCTACTGTGCCTTATTCTAGCCTTATTCTAGTAGGGTTGAACTGCAATACCGGCTGCAGCCTGTGAACCGGAATGGAGTGGACTCTTTGGGCTGTGGGAGAAAATTGCTACTCCTTGCCCCAGTATCCTCTGCTGTCCCACCTCCTCGTGGGGCGTGGAGTGACCCCTACTCCCACAGCCAGGAGAGGCTACTCTATGCCCCAGTAGCCTTTCCTAAAATTTGCATATTAGGAAGATAAAGTTTGGATCAGGTTAGGCTATAGAAAAGGAATAAAGAAAGATAGCTTAGGACATTAGAACCTACCAACAGATCTATCTAAATAGGTAGATTCCTGATTGGTAGGTTTTCTTTAATTAGCATAATGATTTTTTTTTCTACAAAAAACATCCATCCACAGTCAATCAATAATGGATTATTGCTTGATGGGAGCAAGAATTCTAGTTGTTTTTAACCTATTTTCTATCCCGCATCATTGACTTTAACATGTTTGCAATTGATCTATTGGGATTATCCTTCATTAATTTTAATGGGAAAGAGAAACCATTTTTACTTCTTTTAATTGATCTATTTGACTTTATTGGAAAGCTAATGTATTTTGCCCACCAGTTGTATATTGTACAAATATGTAGGCATTGGTAACTAGAGAATCCTCCTTCACCTGAATTATTTTAATCAAATATTTATCTCAAGTGAAAGATGATACACATATACACTCACCAGCCACTTTATTAGGTACACAATGCTAGTAACGGGTTGGACACCCTTTTGCCTTCAGAACTGCGTCAATTCTTCGTGGCATAGATTCAACAAGGTGCTGGAAGCATTCTTCAGAGATTTTGGTCCATATTGACATGATGGCATCACACAGTTGCCGCAGATTTGTTGGCTGCACATCCATGATGCGAATCTCCCATTCCACCACATCCCAAAGATGCTCTATTGGATTGAGATCTGGTGACTGTGGAGGCCATTTGAGTACAGTGATCTCATTGTCATGTTCAAGAAGTCTGAGATGATTCCAGCTTTATGACATGGCGCATTATCCTACTGAAAGTAGCCATCAGATGTTGGGTACATTGTAGTCATAAAGGGATGGACATGGTCAGCAACAATACTCAGGTAGGCTGTGGCGTTGCAACGATGCTCAATTGGTACCAAGAGGCCCAAAGAGTGCCTAGAAAATATTCCCCACACCATGACACCACCACCCCGCCTAACCGTTGATACAAGCAGGAGGATCCATGCTTCATGTTGTTGACGCCAAATTCTGACCTACCATCCGAATGTCGCAGCAGAAATCAGACTCATCAGACCAGGCAACGTTTTTCCAATCTTCTACTGTCCAATTTCGATGAGCTTGTGCAAATTGTAGCCTCAGTTTCCTGTTTTAGCTGAAAGGAGTGGCACCGGTGTGGTCTTCTGCTGCTGTAGCCATCTGCCTCAAAGTTTCAACGTAACTGTGCGTTCAGAGATACTCTTCTGCCTACTTGGTTGTAACGGGGGTGGCGATTTGAGTCACTGTTGCCTTTCTATCAGCTCGAACCAGTCTGCCCTTTCTCCTCTGACCTCTGGCATCAACAAGGCATTTCCGCCACAAGAACTGCCGCTCACTGGATGTTTTTTCTTTTTCGGACCATGTTTCCCGAGAGGTTGGGGTTGAAAATCCCAGTAGATCAGCCGTTTTGAAATACTCAGACCAGCCCTTCTGGCACAAACACCATGCCACGTTCAAAGGCACTCAAATCATATTTCTTCCCCATACTGATGCTCGGTTTGAACTGCAGGAGATTGTCTTGACCATGTCTACATGCCTAAATGCACTGAGTTGCCACCATGTGATTGGCTGATTAGAAATTAAGTGTTAACGAGCAATTGGACAGGTGTACCTAATAAAGTGGCCGGTAAGTGTATAATGAAACAAGAAAAATAGCGGCACTCCAAAAATGTGGACAAAATCAGCAGACTTTATTCCTTTAGCTTCCTTTCTTCAGAACCATGGCACCCATATATATATATATATATATATATATATATATATATATAATTGGCTGTGCCGCTGTGGATTTATATATATATATATACTTTAAAAAGTCCAGAGCCGCACACAAACAATTAGGTGGCACACCTAACAGGGCCAGGCAGCAGGTCTTCAGTAATATAAAGTAATAAAAAGGCAGCAGTCCAAATAGTTCAGGTGAAAAGAAGTGTTTCTCTTTATTACATAACCCAATACAGCAACGTTTCGGCTCAGTTTGAGTTTTTGCATAATATCAATTTCTGCATATCAATATTCATTGTGGGTTATGCTAATGAGGGGGTGGAACTATGTGGTCATGTGACCTGAATTTTTTTATATATATATGTATTGTTCACACTTATCACATGGCTTGAAAAAGGCTCACACTGAGCTGAAACATCGCTGTACTGGGTTATGGAATAAAGAGGACCACTACTTCCTTCATCCTGTACTATTATAGAGTACCACCTTTTTCTACTTATATATATACATTATTTTTTTTATTTATTTTTTTTAATGTAAATTATTTTAATAAACTGAGTATTGAGTGAAGTATGTGTATGAGTAGATACCATTCCAGAAACACTCCATGTAATACATACTACTGGTATAAGCACTGTATAAACACTGTGAGGACATACCCATTACGCTGTGTTCCTGGAGAGATACGTGCAGCTTTCCCAGCACTAAATTTGAGTCTTCTTGTTGTCTTTGATAATGTGCCCATCATGCTTTGCATATTCATTCTTGCAGTGTTGTTTAATGTTTAATTACATAGTAAAGAAAGCGCTTGTGCACAGCATGTAAATAAGCTGTGAGATTGGATTTACCAAAAGATCTAACACAAATTCTAGAAGTAATAATATAAAATGATGTTAAAAATATGTTACATGAGATACTCAGTGAGACTTTATTTTTCAAGTAAAAATAGAAGTTACTTAGAATTCATATAATTATTTTATACATGTATTTTTACATTTATGTATGTATCACATCGGCCTTTTTTGTTTGGGTGATAAGAAGGACACGGCAATGTAAATTGTCGTTCATCAAAGTGAGGCTTATTTGAAAAGTGATCTAGTTGGCCAGGGAAATAACTAAGAGAGGCTGGGCCACAAAGCAGACTTGTGCATGGAGTTCCCCTTCCCCTTAAAAAATATATACATATATGTACACACACATTTATACACTCAAATATACACACAATTATATATTTATTTACACACACATTTATACAATTTTACACAAAAGCATTTATATACTCATACATACAGTATATATACACACAATATGTACAAATCCATACATTTATACACACATACACATCATATAAACACATACAGTATATACACATACTGTATAGTACATACACATCATATACACACACATATATATATCATATACATACACATACAATAGATACAGATACATACAGTATAAACACACTACATACACAAATACTACACATACATACAGTATATAAACATTATAGACATACACAAACAATAAACACAAACACACATCCAGCATATACACAAATACAGCAGATATATAGACCATGTGCAGCATAATATGTATATCATGGTGCACATCATCCATTCTTTAGTGTGGCAGGTCAGGTGACTGGTCCCCTTGACACTATGGGTCCTGTAGCAGCTGCTAGGGCTACTACCACAGTTACAGCCTTGTGGTTGACATTTTTGGCTTAATATTTGGGCCCCAATCTCATCGATTTGCAGATGACATGAAAATCTATGGGGAGGCAGATGCAGCAGTCAGCATTGAGGTGGAGGAGAAGGCACTGAACAACGTATCCGGCTGTATGTGCATGCAGGGGATAGTTTGGGCCCTCTGTATCCTTATGGAAGAGGGACACAATGGGGCTCATTTACTAAGGGTTGCACTGCTCATTTTCGTCAGACTTTGCACTGTTTTCGGGGATTACACAGCTTGGACAAGTATTTAACAGGTGGCTGCACTTGTATTTTGGCACTCGCAAGTATTTTTCATGCAACACTAATTTGGGGGGGCTTGCTATCGGATGATCCGACGCAAGAAAGCACTTACATGCACCACTTAAAAGATGGTGAACTCTGTTGGACCTGAGCGGGGAAGCAATACATGCACTATATCAGGCGCAGGATCTTAGTGAATCGCAGTACAATACGTAATCGTCGGGCAATGTGCCCCAATGTGCTATGAATCCAGCCTTCTGTTCACAAATGTTGTACAGATGTGTATTATATGTAGTGTGTTTTGATGCAGATTCAAATGTTTATTACCTCTTGTTTTTACCTGTGATTTGATATCATTTCGGGGGAAAATCTGCAATGTAAAAAACAAACGTCTAAAAAAATCTGCAAAGCCGTGGAAACACCAATTAGTTCAAGTTCTTTCCATTTTTCTATGTGCCTTTTATCATCTTATTTATTTATATATACCCAGACATTCAGGGTCCTAACACCTAGGATCAGAACAACTCTGACCTGGAACTTTTAACCCATTGAGTTATCTGTTAACCGTTACCTGTGGAATCTACAGGTCTAGCAAAGGCTCCACAGTGGACTTTAGCATATACATATTAGGCTGTGCAAGTTTAGTATACTGCATTACATACATACAGTAGGGCAGTCTGCTTCAGAAGCAATCAGGCAATCACATGCTACAGGGGCTATGCAAAGTTTAAAGAAAAATTGGCTTGTTTATTTCAAAAATAGCCCCCAAACCATCTGCAGGTTATATGGGGCATTGCAGCTATGCCCCATACAATTCAAAGCCGTATCTTTTTTTTATTTTTTCTGTTTACAGAGGGCTTGTTATCTGTGGGACACATTGTATTTCCAGGTGGCCCCATTTTATATTTTGTTCAGTGTGCAGGGAATCTGGAAAACATTTCAAAGGGGGAAGAATTGACAAAAACACAGTTGTTTATTTTCCTACATGTTGTTTTTTACATAATTACCTATACGGTACAGTAAACAGTTCCAACACAGAGATACCAAATTTATATAGTTTTGTTTTTATACTTGTAAAAAAAATGTAAAAAAAAAATTTTTGGAATGATACAATCTCAGACCAAATGAAAAAATAATGTATTATGTGGTTTAAGTCACATGGCAAATTGCACAAAATTTAAAGTGCAAAATGAAATCAAAATCTTCAAGTTAATCTTCTTATATTTTTTATCCATGGCCTCCTTCCTTCTAAAATATAAAAAAATTATGCTAATGATCCTGGATAGCTATGGGCTTTTTACCAGACCCCCTAATTTCTTCAACTTCACAGACTGTTACACAGTGCAGGAGCATGTCTCCTCCCTCTGCCTTCCTTAATCTCCCACAGTGGGAGGGGAAAGTGCTCCTGCAGCCTGCAAAACTACAGCACAGAGGGGCTCCGCTAATGCCTCCTAGAGTTCTTCTGACTCTTAGCATGATGTAAAATTATTATTATGCTATATTTTCATGGTAGGTTTCATTTAATAAAAGTTAATAAATGATACGGTTGGGGGGATCATTGAGCCAAACCTGGAGCTGGTCATGAACTTCTAATGAAGTTTGGGATCTGGTCTGGGGGACTTGAACTCAGAAAGTTTGGTTCCCAACCAGTTCAGGTCTTCTCATCACTATTGATAAAAAAAATTACAAAGTTTCCTGTATCTACTAATATTATTAATTTATGCAAAGTTTGCTAAAACTTTAGTGACCATCATGGTGCAGACAAGAGGAACATATTGTCTAGGGGAACGCTCAACACTAGACTTTGGATATCTGTTCTCAGCTGCATTGATTGCTGATCAGTCTATGAAGGCTGCTGTGCACCCTCAGGTATTTGCTCTTTATCCCTGTCGCTAATCTTGACACGCCGGGATCACCAAGAAAACAAACGTATAACTAGCAGCACAAAGAGTGGACAAGATGTCTTACTATGACTCCTCCCACTCCCACCATGGGAGGTGCGAGGATGTGCATATTTAACAGCCATGCTCCGTGCTGCTATTTATAACTTCCTTTTCTAGGTGATCACGGCGTGTCAAGACTAGCGACGGACACCGCAGGGATCAAGATGAAGAGGATTTCTAGCGTTTTTTATTTTTTGGAGTGGTTGATTTCTTTTAAGGCCTATTAGATTAACCATGTTTAGTTTTTACATACAGTATTATTGATTTTCCCAATAGATAAGTGGTGCCAGAGGAATTTGGCAGCAACTTCCACCATCTCATCCGTAGGGATTAACAGGAATATTTGGATGAGCCAAACATGCATGTTAATGAATTCTTTGGACAATCCTAGACACCTGCTGGCTGGCATTTTTCCATTGTCTATTCCAGATGTGAACATCCTTTCCCAAATTACTCCATCCAAAACTAAAATGCTGTCTGGCTAGACTTTCCATTACTATTGTAGTTCCGATCAATGTAAAAAAAACAATTTATTGTTATTTATAAAGAAAGTTACCACTACAACAGTACTATACAATTAACTGTTCTCTATCCATTGCTGAGCACTCATTTTCAGTCAAATCTAACCAAGACATCAAAACTATAAATAATGTGTACTAACAACAAGATTACAAGAAATGAACAAATTTGAATGTGAATGGTTCTGTTCCATTGCAATGGGCAAGCCCCTAACTGTTATTTTATTTATTGTTTTTGGGAAATGTGTTGATCTTGAAATATGAATAAAACGATTATTCTGATATTTATTTATAACATGATAATAACTATTGTGATTTAAGAGAAACCGTCATTTGAAATCATTTTTAATATTGTGTCAGGAGGAGTGTTGTGAACACTTTCTAATATACTTTATTCAGAAATTCAGTTTAGTTTGTAAACAAAAAGGTTGTAAAGTGCCTTTAGTAACAGCTTCATCTCTGCTGATGAGTAAGATCCATATTCCAGACAGACTACAATGTTTTTCTGTTCTTTGTATGATGGTTTAAACAGCTCTGAGGAGTGTGTTTTAACTCTTTCTGCTCTCTCTCTTCTGGCAATAGTATTCTATGAGCATTGCTTTCAAGCAGAATTGTTTCTCTTTTTGTCAGGGGTGTAACTAGGAGAGGCAGGGCCCCATAGCAGACTTCTGAATGGGTCTCCCCTAACCCCTGAGAAAATGTATATAATTGTATACTCACACATTTATACACTTATGCACACACATTTATGCACTGATATATACATTCACACACGTACACAGCTCTGTCCCAGTAGCAGTTGACCACATGGGGAAGTACATTGTACAGAAATTACAGATCCCTAGTCTTGTCAGTCTGCTTTCCACTCACTTTCCCCTGACATTTCTTATCCACGCTGCAGATTGATGAGGTGCACTGTTATATACATATTAATATGTACAATGTGCAGCATAATATGTATATAATGGTGCACATCCTTCATTCTTTAGTGTTTCCGGTCGGTAACCGGGCCCACTGACACTTTGTGCCCCATAGAAGCTGCTATGGCTGCTACTACTGTAATTACATCCGTGTTCCCTGTATTTTACATTCACTTTCAGCTTGATATCAATAGACAGGCAGAGATTGATAAGATCTACCGTAGAAAACTGTGGCCTAGAAAAGAGCAGAAAGGGTTAATCCTCACTGCTCAGAGCTGCAAAACAAGCACAGGGAGAATAGATACAGTCATTCTCCATAGACACACACTATACAGCCTAGAATACAATCTCTACACTCTGTTACTAAGAAGGGAGCTCTGCAGCCGCGAGATTTACAAACTTTGCAGGATTTCTTAACAAAGTATATTAGAAAAATGTTCGCAACAGAAAATGTAATATTGATAATAAATAGTAATAATTATTAATTGTATTGGCAGGTATCAAGTATTGGGCTTACTTTTTCTCCAATATTGGTGTAAGACTGATCATTGTTGGCTTGATTTTTGGGAAAATGTAACAGAGAGTGAGTTTTAACAATCCAATGTGCTATTATTGCCTGCTGTCTGAAAAGGCCACTTGCCATGTGATGTATGGTGGCGTTGTCCACTATTTCTTTGTTTAGTGCTGCAGTAAACAATCCATCACTTCCGAGCAGAAACATACAGTGGAAGGAAGCTCCAGCTGCATCAATGTGGAAAGCAAATCACTGGGATTACAGCATGTTATGTATTCACTGTTGTCTCTTTTTCTTTTTGCAAATAAGCTTCAGTTTGCAACATGTGACATTTATGCTGTCTAGTTAACTGTGAGAAAATTGTTTGCCCTTCTATTATACCCACTGCAGCTTAAAGGTTAGTAAGCACAGCAATAAAAATGGAGAGGTAAAATTAGCTACATGAAAATGGAAACGGAAAGATAATGGAATGGGTAAGAAAGGCCTGTATAATGGGACTGCCTAATACTAATGATTTGTAAATGTTTTTTTCCCTCTGAATTAGTGTGGCTGCATGGCTGCAGAAAGCCACATACAAACCTCATCTAATAAGATGCCCTTTGACTAGAAGCTTTTTTTTTCCCCCCATACTCATTATGTATGGAAGATACACAAAATCGAATATCCATAGACTATGTCATCTTTTGTTAAGCTCTGCCATAGTGTAAAAAGTCATTTTGCAGTTCTGCAGGGTTCGCAGATTCAGAGATGCTCTTATTAATGAGTCTGTAATGGGGAAAGCAGTCACAACTGCTACATTGTCTTTAGGTAAAATCAAAATAGGCTCGGATTGTAAATGGCTTCAGTTAACCTACAGGGGGATTCGGGCCTATAATAATAGGAATTAGTTAGTAGTAATATGTATGATCTTTTAATATTACTGGAGAAACATCTGTAAATTAGATTTTTAATAAAATGCCCATCTATGACCATGGTTATAATATTAACATGATGGGAATATTAACAATCACAATAAAATTAATAATAATATTCCATGATTAGTAGTTAAAATATGTTCTTGCTAATTATAATATTCTAACGAGTGCAGGAGAATAAGAATTATGATGAATTGTTTTGTTACAATTATTTTATGTTATTATTGATGTTATTATCATCATTAACATCAATCAATTTTTTCTTTCTGTGTAATTACCAGAAAAGTGTACATTTGATTTAATAAAAATGTATTAAATGTAAACAGGTTGATAAACATTTAAACATTTCAATAGTATTATAATAAAAAAAATATATAACATGTTTATGACTTATAATAGCACATTTACATAAATTAGAATGCCCATTATTTTAATAGTTAAGTTTCAGGTTGATGGCCTTTTACTTTTTCTGACTGCTTTAGTGAAAGCGATAAATCTATAGTCATTTTTATAGGGTAAATTATGGATTCAAAGAAATGGTTCTCTTCTTTAGGCTTGTTATCATCTTTTTAGGGGTGTGGGGGATTAGCTATAATATTGGATATGTGCAGGTATCTCAATGGTAACCGTGACTCCAACTTTATTTTTTAGTTTAGCTAGAGAAGAATAGGTCATTTTTAAAATACATTAGGTACAAGATTATACCTCATTCTTAGTCCATGTGGAATGAAGATTTTGAGATCATTGCTATTGTTCTTACCGGCGGAAAAAAAATCCATAATCATATACATATGGATATATTAAAATATTTCTATTGTGAGAGAACAATTAGTATTTTTTTTTACAATAATCATTTTAAATAGAAGCTATAATTGGTCTCTGTATTATTATTATTGTTGTTGCTAATACAAAAGGATGAACATAATGATTATTATTTGCATTACTGTGAAAAATAAGCTACGTACTCTGATACACTCTTACTTTATATATTGCGGCTATGTATGTTCAGTGTAGTTTATTTTGTGCTGGAAAACATCCCATGTATTAAGGAGTTTTTTTTAAAATTGTTACTTTTGAGGCAAATGAAACGTTTCATTTTTCATCTTAAGGTGTTTTAATATATGGCTTGATATGTACCATAAATTTCTATACAGTATAAAAATGTAGTTTTTATCCATGTTATGGAAAATGTAGTACATTACGTCTAAGTTCTGGGAAATCAAATAGGCCTGAAAAAAACTGATATAAATGATGCAAACTGATATAATTATGCTATAAAAAGTAAGAATTAAAAAATAAGAAATGGACAGTAAATATTAACAGAATAAATCAATTATTAGCAATTAGGAGTGAGGGATCTTTTCTTTGACAGTATATGTATAACATCCCTTTATAGAGGACACAAAGTGAATTAGTCGCAACCTGTTAATACATATGGTGGCATATAGCAATGGCTTAGTTATATTTCCATTTTCTGAGGTGCAAAATAGATTACGGCTATGTTCACATCTATCTTACATAAACAAAGTGGCACAAAACCAATAAAGTCACTGTGTCCCCCTCAGGTAGTATCACGTGACTAACGGAAAAGAAAAAATGAAGTAACACTGCAAAAATAGTCTAAAATGTACGTTCTGCATTTTTTTGCAGTTTTTTTAACTTTGTTTTTTAACTGATAATGAAGAATTGATTGACAGCTTGTATTAATTTTTAGTGAACACATTTCTGCCACAGTGCACAACAAAAATATTTAAAAACACACTGGTGTGAACGATTCTTAAATACGGCCTATCATTCTCTCAAGTGTAGCATCTGACATATGTCACTAGTTAAAATATATTAAGGAAAGCTTAAAAACTAAATGTGAACAGAGCAGTCATTTGTTTGTCATTTCTCAATTTATACATGACCTCTATTGGTTATACAATGGTGCAGCATTTCACTGTGTGTACTATTAACCCTCTTCATTCTGCAAAGACCTGAGGAATCACACAGAGAACATGTATTTGGATCTGGTGCATCCCTTGCAAAGCGCCATTTAAATACATTATCCTTCAGCATTCTCAGCATCAACTGCAAGACAAGAGGCAAATTCAGAACGATTGCTGGGGAAGATCAGGCAGGATGAGAGAGTCTTTGAGGAGCTTGAAGAAGGACAAGTCGTGGAACAGTTGTCAGGGTGGAAACAAGACAAGCTTAATTTGAGCAGGCACCAGAAAGACACTGGGTGAGGGAAGAAATCAGAACTAGAAGGAAGAAAGTGATAAACAGGGAAGAAGGATCTTGTGAAGCTCAGGTCCTATTGAATCAAAATATCAAACGTGAGGCTGCTTGTTGTGAGAGGCTTTGAAGATGGCATTGTCACTGGCTCATCTGAAGATACATCTCACCATAGCAGCACAGCACTGTCACAATACAGCCTGTCCTGTGATCACTCCTCCAAACCTTCAGAGACTTGCAAATTATTTTCCTCCTGTCACACATCCCTGTCAATGAAAAGTTCCTCCTAATAGAAGAACCACTTGGTTGTATTGTGATGTTAGACAAGAGGGAAAGTAGCAGTGTGGAGCTTGGAGGGTAGGTCAACTCTGCAAGGGTAAGCTCCCTACTAAGTGCTCCCTATCATCTCATACACTAGCTGATCACATGCATCTACTATTAACACATATCACAGCTGAGATGGAAGATGTAGCAGTGCAGGAACCGCTCATTCAGATATTGATATCAATATTGTACATTGCAAGTTTCAGCAATCACACATCTTGTTTGTGCAGTCTTAATCATTATATATATATATATATATATATATATATATATATATATCCACAAAACAAAGATTATTTGTCTGTGGGTGTAGTAAAGATGATATAGCCTTGAATTTTAGGTTTTACAGCAGTTCAACTAAATGGCTAAAAAGTACAGTCCAAAAGATAACCTGTATGACCTGAGCCCAATCATATCCGAGAGAGAGATGGATAGATGCATGAAGAAAAATGCTCTGTATAACACATTATCATATGATTTGTTTGATCGCCCTATGCTGCATTATAACTGGAAACTTCATTTCCAGGGTGGAAATAAAATTTTCATCGTTAAGTAATACCTCAATATTATCTATAGAGGTCGCCATAGCTCTACTAGTCAGCACAGGAGTCGGCCAGCATAGAAGCAGTGCTCACTTTCTAAATACCATGGGAAAGAACATCAAAGCTAAAATAACAGCACTTGTATCACTCGTGTATTACAAAGCATCCACACAACACACTCACACAAGTAAATGTTTGCTCTAAATAGCTGCACTGGCTGCTGTTACAGGAATGTTACATCATTGTTCTATACTTATTATGTACTGTGTTTCTTCATTGCATAAAGTAGTGCAAGGAAACACTAATTGGGATGGACAGACAGATGGATAAAAAGAGAAATAGAAAATCATCTAAGAGTAATAAAGTGGAAACAAAAGTGTATCATATCCTGCTTGTATATGGCCAGCTGCCTCTCGCTGCCAATAATCAATAACCTTACAGTAAACCTGAATAAAGGCTTCTCTACATTTCAGTAGCTGAGGCCTCCTATGCCATGGCTGCTGTGGGCTCATTCAGTCCTCCTTTCTTTAATCCTAGGTGACTAGCAGCCATTGATCAATAGCGATTGTAATTTAGGTAAGAAGAAATAATCCCAGCTCTCATAGTACTATGTTCTATTACCCTGAACTTCCCCAAACTATGTACAGAGAGAGCAAGAAGGGATTGAAGTTTTAATTACAATTCCCTATCGAAAAGCAATGTCTGATTACCTGATCTTATCAATTAATAGTAACATTCATTTAAGGCTTGTGGGACACAATTACACAGGACCTGGGTGCACTGAGGGGGAAAAGCAATTTGGTTAAACCGATGCGGATGCATAAGTGATTTCTATTTACCTAAAGGTATTGGGTCTAGTGCTAGTATCCACATCAGTCATGTAGAAATATATGCAGTATATACAAGTAGAGGGGATGTGTAGAATATATACCAGCTGGCAAATTCTGGTGACAAAACTCCAAGTTGCCGTAGCAGTGCTGATAATTTCTTAATGATTGTTCCTAGACCTTTTGCTAACTTATATTAACAAAATAAAGAACAAAAGTGCAGATTCAACTAACTACCCACATGCATGCACTAAGTATAGGTATGCAGGACCAGCTCATCTGTGTGGAGTAAATATCATGCAGTGCACATGGTGTTCTTTTCATCCAGAAATGTAAAGCCAGTGACTGTCGCTTCAAATCAAGTAGCAAACATTTCAATGAACTAATTACAGTAATTAGAGTAATAAGACTGTGCTTCTATGGGGAAGGACAATGTGTACAAACAGGTTTATCTAATATATACTGTTAATCAGTGATGCCTGGATGTGTAGTGCAGCCCCAGTCACCCCCAGCCCTCCCAGACAATCACATACAAATGAATGCACAGCACAGGCACTGGCAGGGGGACACTGAGCCTTGTCTGGAGACTCACAGGGAGGGGGAGCAGGATATAATGCATACATATATACTAAACAGCTCCATTGGAGGGAGGCCCACACCATGGCCTATTAAAGGCCATTTGACCCTGGCAATAGATTATTTCTGCTAGGTACATACTAATGACAGCCACATAATTAATACACAATCACATGTGGCCAAACATTGAAAAAAAAAACTAAATCTAAAATATCTATACAGTATGATCATTGATAGAGGTGCATGAGGAATATCAATATTGTTTGAACAATGAATGATGTCTGAGGATGATGTAGATCTGCTTCATAAATAAGTGAATGCTATATTACACATGGCTAGGATATTACACAATGCGCCATGTCTCCGAATTTATTATTCATCTATAGGACACTTCACTCCACACACAATCTACAAGATCCACTCTACTGGGAAGTCGGCAATAGTTTAACAGCACAGTTATTTTTTTTGTTTTATTATAATTTATACATAGCAGGAACATGACTGTTATTATTATCAATATTATAATTACTTCTGTTATTATTATGATAGGATTGTGACTATTATCAATATTAATATTTTGTTACAACTTTTTAAAATTACTATTATTATTTTCAAAAAAAATTCTATGGGCTGTATAAATTTCCTAGAGAATATGAAGAACCAAAATCTGATGTATTCATTTTCTATCAACTATAATTGTAATTTTTTTTTCTTTCCATTTTTTTTGTTACAAAAATAGATTACTGTTATAATATATATAACTATACACACACAAATGCTATTATAAATAAACCTATATATAATATTTCACAAAACTAGCCGTATCTTGCAAACAGTGTAGCAGTTTGTATTATAAAATTATTATTAAAATGTGTTTGTATACAAAATCTGTTGCTTGTTGAATTAAAATGCTTCGGATTTTTTTTTTACTATTGTTGATAATAATAATAATAATAATAGAATAATGAATATAAAACAAACAATAATACAAATAGTAATATTGAAAATCATAAAATAATACAGTAATTTATATAAGACTACTTTCATACACTTAAGGACTAGAGCAAATGTTTTAAGACTCAATATTCTGTATAGCGCAATCTACATCTACTCTAGCATCCTTATCGGAAATTAATACATCATCTAAAATTTTCTGTAAGAAGCTATTTCTTGGCTGATCATTTTTATATTGTGTTGCGAGTATTTTAAGTAGGAGGATAGATATTTAGCCAACAGACAAATAAGATAGATAGATAGATAGATAGATAGATAGATAGATAGATAGATAGATAGATATGGTCATGTAAATATGAAGAAATTTAGTCCGATGATAATCTAACATAAATAGATATAGATTTTGAAGATATTTAAACCAATGATAATCTAAACAGACAAAAGAGAAATAAAGCTTCTGCAAAATAAATTACATTTTATATACTTTTTTTCTAGCAGACGATATCTATTTTATTCTACAACTTCACATTTCCACTCCCATAAATAGCCATAAAATCGGCTTTAGCTTGTGCTATGTATGAGTGGAGCGGAATTGCCAGGAGGATTGGTAGCATAGTATAGCGTCACCACAAGCTCTTGTTTACTAACAACCTGCCCAGGGCACTAGCACTGCTAAACATCTGTGACTATTGCAAGCCACACCAGTCAGTGCCAGGCAAAGGCCTTCTGTATAGGCGACACACAGCATAACGAGACATCTGCTACACTTGTATTATATATATATATATATATATATATATATATATATATATATATATAATTATATACAGAAATCCGCCTTCAAACATACACATTATGTGGCTACATGACCTACAGCACGCTGCCTGCCCCATGCCAAACAATAAACTCCAGGCTCCCATCAATCAGAGCCATTGGCAGGGAGAGGGCAGCTAGAGGCCCCCATCATATCCCTGGTCCTTTGAAACGTCCTGCAGAGGGCACATGCAGCTTGTGATGGTCGGGATAGTATTGACCATAGCACTGAGATCTATACTCAGCTTAAAGATCTTCCCCATCAGCATGTCTGCGGTCACCAAACACTTCTTCTTTCTGTCACTTTCCTCCTAGACTATTGATAAGATCATTTAGCTGAATCTGAAACGCGTGTAGTATTGACTGCTGCTAGAAAAGATGATCAAATATAATAACCCACAATGTAGATTCCAATCTACCGCTCAAATCCAATCTATCAACCAGTCACTGATTGAAAATAAACAACTAAAAAACGCAAAGAAATAGAAAGCAACAAAAGACATACACACACACTAAATTAATATATACAAATATATACACAACTAATAAATACACAAATTATATATATATATATAATATTATATATGTATATATATATCATACTATAGCAATAATTTATACTGTTATACTGTTTACAGTGTTTCTTAATTATTTACTACAATGGTTGCACACGCTAGGGCATTATCTATTCCCTGGCTATAGATTTGCGCTCATCCACACTTCATTTGCATTAATTTCATTGTTAATTACCCTTTTTTTTTTTTTTTACATAGAATAGATGAGCTATAATAACAAGAACTGCGCTCAGCCCTATGGAGTGCAAAACGTTCCCCGTAGTAACCAGATTTCTTAGGAAATGTACCAAGTCCAAAAAAGATAAATATCAGAATTGTTTGTAATCTTTGTTCTACAGTATCAGGTGTGTGGTGACATGAAGAAAGAAATAAATCCAATAGCTCTTCTGTATTTTTATGTCAATAATAAAATCTTCCTTTAACATAAATATAGAAGGAGATTCTGCATTTTATTTCTCCCCACGAGCACATTCAAAATAGACCAGAAAGAGAGTCTGTAAAATGTACATCTTTATATAGATTCCATTCACCTACTTCTGAAAACCGACAGAAAAATGATAGGGGGAAAAAAACAAACAAACAAAATAAAAGTCTCCAGAATCTTTTTGAAGAAATAAATATACAGTGAGGCAGATGCCACTTATATGAAAAATATCTCCCTGGGCAGCATTAAAAAACATAGACAAAAAGTAACGTTTAAACTATTTCTGCATTTATAAGACACATTTCAACATATTTACAGAGTTGTACAGTATAATAGTAAGCCGGTAGAGTGATGCCCTCTTCCTCAACAGCCTACTCATTCCTGTTAAACATGGAACACTTCAATGAAGTTTGGGATTAATTTAACCCTTTCGGAGCTGGAGAGCAACACAATGTCCCAGTGCAAAACACATGCCATGGCTACTGATCGGATAGGGATCTGAGCCACATTCAGGTTGCCATGTTCCCATATGCGCCTTCACTGTTATAGAACTTTTGACTAGGCTCATTTCTGGCCACCAAAAACCTTTGTTCGACTAGGACTAGCGGTTTACCTCCAAGATAATGTCCAAGAATTCAGCTTCTAGACAACGCAATGAATAGAGATTGAAATGGGTAGATCCTTTGTCCCTCTACTCCCTTTCCCACAATAGATGAAAGCAAAACCTTTCTAAGTCTCACATCTGCTGAAAAATAAAATGCTAAGCAAAAACCCCATCAGTTTAGGGTGAGGGGAAAATAGCATTTTTGAGTAAAAATAGCCAATGATAAGATGAAATATTATTAGAAATATTACATTATAAAAGATTAGGGAAATAGACCCCCATCAGCCTCATGGCCGAATACATCCAATTCTCTAGATACACTTAACCTCCTCCTCCTCAGGACCTCAGGCCTCTTTGGTAAAATGAAGCAATCAGAGGATACATTGATTTTCCATGTTGTGTGCTGGACATTATGCCATATGACTATGATATAGGATATCCCAGAAATAATATGACCAGTATGTTTTCTACGGTCCTGGCTAGGGGTGTGAAATACCTGCTCTGGGAGGGGGGTGTAAATAAGAAGAACACAAAATTGGGAACATAACTTTTATAACAAACGTCCACAAACACAGAAGAACTTAAAACAAAGGGGAGCACTGTGTCACATGGTGTCATTAACCCCACAAATGCTCCCTGTATCATCAGTCTATTCATGAGTATGGGAGGAATGAAATCTTCATTGAATGGTTCATGTAAACTTCAATTTCCTTACAGTGCAAATTTAGACTTCTACAGAAAGTCAATATTTTAACTCGGGGCTCCACATTAGATATGCACAGTAGTAGTTAGAATCATCATCATTATTCCGAGGGATAAAGCTAACTCTTGCTGTCACCATTGTCAACGGTGTGGATTTGGGTGGCTTCCTTTATTCTACATGAGCCCCTGACATGTGGTGGTGTATACTCACTCTACTCCAGCAGTCGCCTGTAAAGGTCATAACACATGACTACACCTGCTACCAAGTATGATAGTCCAGGGAGCTGCTTTGTTCTCTCTTAGTATAAAAAAGGACAATGAAAAGTTCTAAGTGTTGGGGGGTGAAGGGTTCATTGGACAGGAGTCTGCACCCCATGGTGTGGTGGTGTGTCTCTGCTAGCCCCATATACATCCTCTGCCCCTGGGATAGTCCCTCCTGGTGGGGTCATCCTTTTCTCTTTCTGTCTCCTGTTACAAAACCAAACTCTGACCACCTCCTTCTCCAACTGTAGACTGTCCGCAAGGGAGGTGATCTCCTGGGCAGAGGGCTTGGGACACTTTAGGAAGTGGCTCTCCAGAGCCCCCTTTACACTGACCTCAATGGAGGTCCTCTTTTTCCTTTTCCTGCCCTGAGCTGCTATCTTGTCTATACTGGTGGGACTTCCAGAGGACGAGTCCGCCTCTTCCAGCCACTTGTTCAACAAAGGCTTGAGCTTGCACATGTTCTTAAAGCTGAGCTGCAGGGCCTCGAACCTGCAGATGGTGGTCTGGGAGAAGACATTGCCATACAGGGTGCCCAGGGCCAGCCCCACGTCAGCTTGGGTAAATCCAAGTTTGATTCTCCTCTGCTTAAACTGCTTGGCAAACTGCTCCAGGTCGTCTGAAGTTGGGGTATCCTCATCTGAGTGGTCGTGGTGGCCCTGGTGCTGTTGCTGCTGCTGCTGGGACTGCTGCTGGTGGCCGTGGTCGCCGTGGTGGTCCTCATGGGCGTCCCTCAGCCCGTGGTGGTGCATGCCTTGCCCGGAGCCGGGGTTGATCATGCCATTGACCGTGAAGGACGGCTGGGAGTAGATGAGCCCCTGGCCGTTGGTGGAGGCCATGCTGGGCAGGTGGGCTGAGGTGGTGGTCCTCCATGCCCCTGCCCCATGGTGGTTCCCGTGTGACGGGTGCACCAGGTGAGGAGCCCTGCTCTGGTGCTGTAAACTACCTGCGCTGTGCAGCTCCTCCCTGCTGGGCTGCACGGTGGGCTTGATGTCCTGCTGGCCCAGGGGGCTGGTGGACCAGGGGGCTCCATCCCCGTGAGACAGAGCCGTAATCCACTGGTGTGCGTGGCTCAGAGGGTGCCCGTTGCTCTGCAATGTGTAGTCGCTCTGCACCAGAGTCTGTGCATCCCTGTATCCCGCAGCCTGCTGCATGCCGCCGGGCTCCGCATGGACGATGGACGAGCCGGAGCTCAGCAGGTTGTAGTGGTTAGACGCTGTGGTCGCCATGACTCTCCGAGCCCGACTGATAGCCCTGCTTAAAGGAGCCGAGCATTTGACAGCTACTTCCCCTCGCCCCGGGCGCCCCTCTCTCTCTTCCCTCTCCTGCGTGTCTCTGCCCCTCTCTCCCCTGCAGCAGCCTGTGCACGCGTCCCAAGCCCCGCCCCTACGCGCTCGCCATTGGCTGCCTTCCGGCTGATTTACGTGGATACCATTAGCAACCGGAGGAAGGCCTGCGCGCTGAATGGTAGAGAGAAGATGGCGCCCCGCCCACTCCCATCAGCAACCTGCAGCTGCTGCATCCACATGGAAGAGGAGCAGTGAGAGGGCTGCGGGTGTGCAGGGGAATAAAAGTCATCTTATGCCATAAACTGTTCTCTGAGTCTTTATGGAGAGTGATGGGCGGCGGTGCCCGCTATAAGCTGCTTCCCGCTACTCACAGCTCACTCTCACATTATGCAATAGAGGCGCGACCACTAGTGATGTCACTGTCATTAACCGAAATGTCATTAGGAGACCGGGAGTCAGAGCAGCCAATGACAGAGGAGCTGCTGGAGGGGCCACCGGCACCACACGACTGCCAGCCGCTGCCAGCAGGTGCCAGGCATGTAAGCATTGAAGAGGCACAATGATCCCGCACCAATATTATCTATCATCTATTCCATATGTATCTATCCAGCTCATATCAATCCATCAACTATTTCATATCAATCCATCTAACATCTATATATTCATATATTATCTATCTATTTATATATCATCGATCACATCTGACATTTATCTATCTGACGTCTATCAATCAAATATTTCATATCTATCTGTCTATATGATCTATCTGAAATCTATCTATCTATCTATCTATCTATCTATCTATCTATCTATCTATCTATCTATCTATCTATCTATCTATCTATCTATCTATCTATCTGTCTGTCTGCATGTCTGCCTGTCTAGCTATCTATCTGTCTATCTATCCATCTGACATCTAGCCATGCATCCTAGATAGACAGGTAGACTGGGGGTAGTGACTGGGAGTCCTATCATAGTGTTAGATGATAATGTGTTTTCTCTATTGATCGGTGGAGTATACACTGCACATGTGTCCTAAGTGTTGTATCGAGGAGGTATTGGCACTCACAATCTGCCATAATGCCACGTGCAATAAGTAATCAATGATATAATCTCTGTGTAATGCATAGTCTAATGTCTATCTATTTATCTAATGTCTATGTATCTTATATCTATCATCAATCTACCCCATAGTTATATATTTGCATATCTATCTATCTATCTATCTATCTATCTATCTATCTATCTATCTATCTATCTATCCTTTCTTGTCATTGCTATCCATATATACACGTGTCAGACTCACAAGAGTGCTGTCTTTTCAAGGTGACATAAAATAAAGTTTCTTTTTCTCTATGAAATACCCTGAGTGGGCACTCCACGTGTGCCCATATATCATATACATAGGGGAGGTCTTGGCACTGATACACTTCTTGTGTCGCTCGTTATTATATTATCGAGATCAAAAGTACAGATTAACAATTTGTTTCTCATAATTGTAACAAAATGCTCTATGTGTGTGATAAGTAGTCGGGGGTGAGTGTTGCTCCGAGTACTGGTCATGTCTTGTGTTATGACCCCTGATCATCACACCAGATCAAGGAAAGTATTGACTGACTGATCTGATCCTGATGCGATCAGTGACTGGTACCTGAGAGGTACATCATTGTGGGTCTAATGGATCTACAATCCAGTCTTGTCCGATCTGCTTTCTCACTTTTCTCATACACTTGTAGCAAAGATAACTTTGTTCTGTGGTGCCAGAAGAAATCAGCGATGCTGCATATGAAACTTTTTTTCTCTTCCGTCTTTAGCTCCTGCCCTGCGTACAACTAAAAGGACCATTGTCATCTAAAATTAGACTTTTGTCTACCGGTATACAAAATACTGTACTTATATCTGCATGTAAAGATATATCATACTATATTACCAGTATATAATGTATAGCACTACTGTGCACATGATGTATAGGAGTAATAGGCACATGTTAACTAGTATGCACAATACAGTACTTATATCTGCATATAAAGAACTACCCTACCATATTACCATTACATAACCAGTATAGCACTACTGTGCACATGATGTATAGGGACAATATACACATGTCATCCAGTATGCATAATACTGTACTTATATCTGCAAATAAATAATTACCATACCATATTATCATTACATAACCAGCATAACACTAGTGTGCACAGGATGTATAAATGATGTATAAGGGCAATATACACATGTCATCCAGTATACATAATACTGTACTTATATCTGCATACAAAGAACTACTATACCATATTACCATTACATAACCAGTATAGCACTAGTGTGCACAAGATGTATAGGGACAATATACACATGTCATCCAGTATACATAATACAGTACTTATATCTGCATATAAAGAACTACCCTACCATATTACCATTACATAACCAGTAAAGCACTAGTGTGCACAGGATGTATAGGGACAATATACACATGTCATCCAGTATACATAATACAGTACTTATATCTGCATATAAAGAACTACCCTACCATATTACCATTACATAACCAGTAAAGCAGTAGTGTGCACAGGATGTATAGGGACAATATACACATGTCATCCAGTATACATAATACAGTACTTATCTGCATATAAAGAATTGCCATACCATATTATCATTACATAACCAGTATAACACTAGTGTGCACAGGATGTATAAATGATGTACAAGGACAATTACACATGTCATCCGTATACATAATACAGTACTATATACTGCATATAAAGAATTACCATACCATATTATCATTACATAACCAGTATAACACTAGTGTGCACAGGATGTATAAATGATGTACAAGGACAATATACACATGTCATCCAGTATACATAATACAGTACTTATATCTGCATATAAAGAATTACCATACCATATTATCATTACATAACCAGTATAACACTAGTGAGCACAGGATGTATAAAGGATGTACAAGGACAATATACACATGTCATCCAGTATACATAATACTGTACTTATAGCTGCATACAAATAATTACCATACCATATTACCATTACATAACCAGTATAACACTAGTGTGCACAGCATGTATAGGGACAATATAAGCGTCATCCAGCATACATAATACTGCACTTATATCTGCAAATGAAGAATTAGAATACTATATTACCAGTACATAACCAGTATAACACTACTGTGCACATGATTTATAGGAGCAATATACACATGTCATCCAGTATACATACAACTTATATCTGCATATAAAGAATAACCATATTATAATACCAGTACATACCCAGTATAGGACAAGTGTGCACAGGGTGTGTAAGAGCAATAGACACGTCATCGAGTATACATAATACTTTACTTATAGCTGCATTTAAAGAACTACCATACTATATTACCAGTACATAACTAGTATAGCACTAGTGTGCACAGGAGATATAGGAGCAATAAACACATGTCATCCGGTTTACTTAATACTGTACTTATATCTGCATATAAAGAACTACCATACACTACTACCAGTACTTAAACAGTATAGCACTAGTGTGCACAGGATGTGTAGGGCCAATAGACCCATGTCAGCTTAAAATAGATGTAATAATTATTTTACCATTATACATAATACTGTACTTTATATGCATATAAAGAACTTCCATACAATATTACCAGAACATAACCACTATAGCACCAGTGTGCACAGGATGTAAAGGAGCAATATAGACATGTCATCTGAAAATAAACTAAATCGTTTTTCTACCTCTATAGACATAAATAGACACATAGACACATACATACCATACTGTACTTATATCTACATGTAAAGAACTACCATACAATATTAACATTACATAAGGGGTATGGCACTAGTGTGCACAGGATGTATAAGAGCAATAGACACATGTTATCTGAAAATAGATTTCATAATTATTTTACCAATATACATAATACAGTTCTTTATATGTATATAAAGCACATAATACGGTATATATCTATATAAATTATTACCATACAAGTTCATAACCAGTATAGCAGTGGTGTGCACAGGATGTATAGACACATGACATGTGAAAAGAGATTTAATCATTCTTCTACCAGTATACATTATACTGTACTATATACAGCACATAATACTGCCTGTATGTATATAAATACCTACCATACAATGTTACTAGTACATGACCAGGATATTCATAGTACGCACAGGGTGTAAAGGAACAATGGACACATCCGTGTGTTTTACATTCTCTATAATCCACCTTCATTGCTCCCGTACATATTAGAATAATGTACATATTAAAGTCACAGTGTGGCACCTATCTGGGCATGCAGTGAAGTGGTTAAAGTGGCGGCAGCCTATAATCACTAATGGGGAAAGTACAATCACAGTGTCAGATAACATCAAGCAGAAGACTGTCAGGGGACTGTATCAATATCCTGTCTGGTGCACAGAATTAACTGGATACACTGCACTGCTTGAGATCTGCTTTCCTAGCAGATACCCCATGTATCTAATCCATACATTCAGTGGTAGATGATTGTATTCTCCTTCTTATACCGGACTGTAATGTGATTAGGAGAATATCAGGGGGTCCCGCATTACTGACTGGGGTCGCTGGATTACAAGTCTGCAAGCAAACACTGATGCCATCACATTCTTCAATCTATACATATCAGTGGTGGTTACTCATACACATCCTATCTATCTATCTATCTATCTATCTATCTATCTATCTATCTATCTATCTATCTATCTGCCATCTTTAATTGCTAGTCATTGTTTATTTTATGCCTGTTTTATATTATCTATTCTATATCTATGCAGACAGTTTCTTCATGTAGACACATTATTCATTTTGTATTTATTTAGCTCTTTCTTTTCTAAAAAATATTTTGCTTGTCATCTATCTTTCACTCAATAAAACAGCTAGTTGACCATCATTACAATGGACAGCAATATTTCTTGCACTGAAGGTGTTATCAATAAAATCATATTTTATCTTAGGCAATAGAAAGTCATGTTGTGTCCCCTAGTACTGTATATAGGAGGGCCGCCTGACTTGGATGTGTTTAGAGGTCCTACCTGAAGCACTGGGGCTGAAGTTAATGTAAATGAGGCTTAAGTAAGTGCAGCCCTAGAGGGTGAATGACAGAGTGTTAGGTGCATTATTATCTGTCTTCACATCCAGGCTTTTCCTCTCTCATGTCTGTGCAAGGTGAAGGTGATGCTGTGCCTGGGGTACACACTGCAGAGCTGGGTTCAGCTCATTCACTCTTCAAAGCTGCTGAGCAAATACCAGGGCTGTGCTCCATTTCAGATATAGGAGATTTCAAACAGCTCATGCAAAGCTTTCAACTACTGCATTATGCCTCCTAAGCAGCCCTGGACTTGTTACACACTAATACCCAGGCAGGCTATGGGTCCTCTGTACAGAGTCACAAGATTACCTAGACTTATATCCCAGATGTGTTAGAAATTCTATAGGAAGTGGATCTATACACTAGTTTGTTAAGCCAATACTAGTTTGGTAGAAAAAACTGAATATGAATATAAATAAACGGTCATAAATGACACGTATTCCAAAAACTGGCTAGGTGGATAGACTAGCACAATATTTATTTTTATGTAATCTTTATATAGCACCATCATATTCCGTATCGCTTTACAAATTATGGCGAACAAATAGAATAAGACATTACAGAGTAAACATTTATGTACGGTATAAATGCAGTATATTTATTTATACCAAAAACTGATGTTTTATATATATATATATATATATATATATATATATATATATGAAAAGATAAATTCAGCATTTATACTGAGTATATTATTTATCTATCTACATATCTTTTTATTTATCTTTCTATCTATAATTCCATCTCAACTGACATAAGAAAACACAGTTGTACACATGATGTATACTGTATAATTATCTAATCTATCTATCTATCTATCTATCTTATATCTATGTATCGGTCTGGCTACCTTTTTCTACAATACTACAGAAGTAGTTATTATTGATTACTTTTATCTACAGAGACATATATTCCTACATATCATACATACAGTTGGCAGTGCTGTGCCACCTGTATGATAATTGTAAATGCTCCCATACTAATAGTTGCAATAGTAGTAGTAGTAATAACAATAATAATGATAAATGCTATGAATTACAATTACATTTTTCATATGTTCTCCTAATCTCTTTGGCAGTTTATGTGGTTGCTACTCTAAACAGAGACATTATGCAGGCTCCAATATTTATCTGATTCTACTTCTACTCCTTCTGCCACTTCTTTGTCTCACAACGTCCTTAGATGAAATAGAAAGTTTTTACACCCATTGGACAAAGCCTGCACTTTATTCCCCCATACCTGATTGTTCAGCTGCCCGGTTCTCTCAGAAAATACTAGCTGGCATGGGTGAAGTTAAAAGATTTGTTTTGTTCATTGCTTGCAATGAGAAAATAAATAGGCTGAACCGCTAGGCAGAAAGTGTTTTCTCAGTGGATTCCACTAGTTTTCTATGGATGGTATATCCATTTTTGGTTCACTAACCCCAGATTGGTGAAGGAATGGGGTTGAGGCTTTAGTCTGTGAGTACAATGAAAATGGAGGTGTCTCTTTGTAATGCATATTGCTGGTCGCATTTAATGTAACTATTGTGAGGAGTGAATGTTTTGGTCTCCCCCACCCTTCCCCTTTTAACCTCCTCTGTATGAGCCATTGAATGGTTCATGTCTTCAGTGCAGCTCTCACAAGACAAGGAGCCTGATTTGGTGCATAAACCCAGCGCCTGAATGAGGCTTCAACTTTAAGGGCCAAAGGGACAAAACTGAGGCCCAGGTTTCCTTCAGAAGCGATTGCTTTAAACCCCCCATCCCCACAAAGAGGCAGCTGGCTCTTCTAATGAAACAGCTAAGAAGGCTACAGTGCAAGGGAGAAATTTATGACAAGTCTATAGCAACACTTGCTGTTGGCTTTTCCCTAAGGTATCTAGAAAACACATTTCAAAGCAGAAAAAAAATCTAAACAAAATGGATGGAAAATGACTGAGACATATCATAGCTTCCCTGATATTAAAACATATTCACATGCATATATGGATCAGCTTTCAAATTGCCCACTTTCCAGGTACTATGGTGACAGGATATTGATTCCCACTAGACAAATAAATGTAGGAATTTATCTGAAGTTTCCTCAAAGTTTCTCAGAGTGTATTCATCTCCTACTATGTGGTAATTTCTACTGCTGCTGAAAATGTTCTGCTAGTTATCCCAGATCTGTAATGGAAAATGAAGACTATAATGTACAATGATCTCAGATCTATAACATCACCCGGCCTAAAGTGTTGTCATGTACGTCGTTGGTTTTCATATAAGGTGTAGCCTGATACAGTGAGCTAGAGAAATACATTATCGTCCAAAGAATAATAAATTATCTATCTTGAAAAGGCGTGCCACAACGCCGAAACGTTGCACATGGAATAAACGCTTCACCCTTTTCCACGTACTTTGGAGTGCTGCCTCTTTCCTACAAATATCTATCTATCTATCTATCTATCTATCTATCTATCTATCTATCTATCTATCTATCTATCTTCTCTATTATTTCTGTCTACCTACCTATTTTTGGGATTATTGAACTATTTTTCCATCTTATTATTTGTATCTATTTTTCTATCTGTCTTCTTTATCTTTCTGTTTTTTTCTTACTATTATTCATCTCATATCCATTTCCTTTCTCCTCTCTCTATCTATCTCATACATTGTAGCAGTGACTTGTAAGGCAGCAGGGTGTACAGGAAATAACTTTTAGTCCTGTTTCTAATGTAAGCAGCTCACACAGTGCTCCCATTGTGATCCCAAGTAGCCACTTTGCTTTGAATATGAATGTGCCCCTGATGGCTGTATTTGAGCTTTATTGAACTTACCTGGTGGCCTCTGAAGCACCATTACTGAGTGCATTAATGAAATGTAAATTCTCATTACCTCCAAACAACCCTAAACAGGGAGATAAAGAGTGAAAGTGCTACTGATCCCATGCTGCTAATTTATATAATAGAAGAGATAATATAGTCATTATCCACAACTCGACGTCAAATATATACAATTGTAAACTTGGCGATAGGACATTTCACGAGTATACAAAGTAAATAAAATTGTATTATTAGTCAAAATCTCATCTACCGTAGTATAAGCCGCATTATATGTGCTTTCATAGCTTTAAATGTGCTTTTCTATATATCTCAATGTTCAAAAATGTATCCATGAAACAAACTGGAGGAGGTGGACGGAAATAGATGGTTATACTAAAAAAGAAAGAACCCCCTCCTCTTGCACATCTCAATAATAATTCTATACGTTTATCTACAGTACTGCTATAGCACAATAGCGATAGTATGAATTATACAATAACATTCTGTATAAAGTCTCTACAAGACTCTAAAAGTTCTGAACGGAGAACTAGATGGACAGTATGCCAGTAAGAACTGAATAATAATAAAAAAAAAAGTCATATTGATAACAGTGACATTAGATGGTGATATCAAGATAAGAAGCAACAGACTACAAGGCAGGTTTTGAAATAAATAAGCATGTTTATCATTTACAATTTTTAGAAACATAGTCACTCAGACATAATATGCCTGTAATAGTCATAAAGCAACAACTATAGCTCAAATTAGACTTAAAATATGGGGCCTTTCATTTATACCTTATTTTATATCATTGTACACATTACCATTATTTTATAATCACTTTACCTGATCCACACAACATCCCACACAGCAATCATAGATTGTAAGCTCTTGCGCACCGAGCCCAGACTCTGATACGACAATGTTTTACTCTGTAACGTCTTATTCTGTTTATACATGTTCCCCATGATTTGTAAAGCACTGTTGTATATGATGGCGCTATACAAATAAGAATTTAATATATGAAATATTATTATTATGAGAAAGTGACAATATTTGCCTTATTGCCTTCTATATAATTTGCTTCAATATTCATAAAGTGGGAGACGCAGATCAATTCCATCTCATATACTTACCTTTGCCAAACTTGAGCGTTTATAGATGTAATGTTTTGCCTTTAGTCTCAAGCATATAACTATTTGTTTAGATGTGCTTGTATTTTGTATTACTATATTATATGATATAGAGGCAATAGTAGACATATTCCTTGTCCATACTTTCTTACGAGTATACCTGATGTAAAGTTTTATATTTATATTACATCTATTACATGTGTATTTGTATTTTAAACATGAGAAAAATATAGATACAAAGATCTGTAAAAATACTGACATAAATACAATACTGAATGCAGAGAAACTATAAATAATAATATTATAAATAAATCTTTTATATGGCTCCGGTATACTCTGCAGTACATTACTGATCATGGGGAACAAAAGACTTCATGGAGCGATAACAAAGTCATATGAAACAACAGGTGTGATGGCCCTGCTCACAGGAACTTCTAATTTGCTGTTCTATTTAATTTCATGTTAGGTCTCATGCACACGAACGTATACACCCCCGGGCTGCAGCCAGGGCGATCATACAACTGGGTGCAGGAGAGAGGAGGGGTGAGTGCTCCTCACTCCTCCCCTTTCCACTGAAAGCCGAGCAACCTTCCCTGTAATACGTCAAATTATAGGACTTATCCTATATTTTTCCGTTCAGCCACCCAGCTAAGTCATGGTGCGCCAGACAGAGTGTGATCTTAACGTTTATTGACTATTAAATTAAACATCTTAGGTGCAAAGTAAAAAATGGGAAATACTTTTTAAAGTTTATGTGCAAAGTATATGTGTAGGGTCCGAGTCTAGATATTATACAGAATATTAAGACTCGTAGGTAATTTGTTTCAATCCATATCAAGGACTATCAGATAGAGACAAATGTGTGCCCTGAGATGGCTGCTACAATGTCACTTTTGGTGACCTGATATGTTTTTATGATGGATGGCTTGTTAGGTTACATTCACATATCACGTTATTTTACATTCACGTTATTTTCTCTCTGTTGTAGAGCAGTAAAGCCAAAGGGAAACTGATGCCAGAAAACATCCTATAGTTTTTTATGCAAATCAGTTTCATGTTATTTTGCTAGACAAAAAAGTGCAGCCTTCCTACCTAGCTATATTCTATCTACGGGCCCTGAATGGATGCACCAAAAATTCCCCTGTTATGTCCAGCTCCAGCATAAAACTGCTGGCCCTACACAGCTAAAATACGTGAATGCAGCCATGGGAGCAGGAGTGGCAATAAATATACTAAAAAGCATCTCTTCACATTTTGCTTTTTTGGTCTAAAAGTGCTGAGATTTTTCCATTCATTTCATAATAGCAATTTAAGGCACAAAACAATAAAATCTAAAAATCTCTTTAAATTAGGATACATAATTTTTTTTTATCCAATTCTTCTTATCATCAACATTATTACAACTATGATTTTAAATGGTTTTAAGGATTTTAAAAAGACAGCCTAAGGCACCTATTTAATTCCTTCTCTGCTTCAGCAATGAGACTGTGGGGGTCCGTGATGTTCTTTTTTTAGTTTTTTTTTCATATATCCACATGTTGGTTGCAGTCTTTATGACACGTGACATCATTGTACATCATGATGCTGTTAAGAATGTATAAAGAGTGCTTACAGGCTGAGTCCTCTTCGTACATTCTGAGTGTCTTCTGTGTTATGCTGGCATTGATTTGTTTTTTACAGTTTAAATGACGTGGCTAAGCTTCCTGCCATATTTAAATGCATTACTCCCAGGCTTTTTATTCAACACCAATATTGTTGCATTGCAGTTTATTGTTTGAGTGATCAGACCCTTTAGGGTACTGTAGGGGCCCTAAAAATAAAGTTAAAAAAAAGAAAAAAAATGAAAAAGCATAAAAGTTTAAATAATCCTCCTTTCCCTAGCTTACAAATATAAATAAACATAAACATGTTAGGTATCCGAAAATTGCCAATGAAACAGAATAATAAAACTCCCAGCGGCGAACCCTCTAATGAAAAATTGCATCTTTTTTTGCTATTTTGCAAAATAGAAAAATTTGAATAAAAAGTAATGAAAACGTCATACAGTCCCCAAAATGGTAGCGATGATAACTTCATCTCATCCCTAAAAAAATTACACTCTAAGTAGGTCTATACACTGATGTATGAAAAAGCTAAAAAGTCAGAACATGGTGAAATAAAAGTGGCAAAAACAGTCAACAAAAAAATAGTCCTGATGCTTATGGAATTTTTTTTCCAGCTTCCCAGTACACTGCGGGGTATATTAACTAAATCCTGTCTGACCACTGTCTTTTGAGTCTAGTTTCTCTTGCACTAATTGTGGGAGCAGGACAGGGGTCAGGGGAAGCCAATACTCTAGGGAGAAGACAGAAGGGGTTTATTACTGCTTCTGCCTTCTCCTTTCCACAGTGTATAGAGCTGAAGTAGCACTATGCTGTACATGCTGGAGCCCGTACTATCGACCCAGCAGTCAAGTAACATCTGTCTCTGAAAGAGTTAAGTTGAGCTGCTGGGTCTAATCAGATCCAGTACAGCTCTGCCCCTGACATTTGTCCTCACAGGAGTTATTTTTCACCTGTAGCTGGAGCCCCAATTTACGGTGGAAAAAAACTGTAAAAATATCCCCCAGGGGTTTTATGACCTCATGGGGGACATATAAGGTAAAACACACATACACACATAAAATATTGATATGTATATAGAAAAATGCATTAATATTTTCCAATAAAATAAAAAATCCCCCTGCTACTTTATACAATACATTTCCATAGCTTCCCTGTGGGACCGGAACTATCCAAATTATATTCCAAAACCACAGTCACACACAGGGGAATTTATATATAATGGTCATTTTGAGTTAATTTGAAAATCAAAAATACCAAAAATATATATACTATACATTGAAAATAGTAAAAAAGTATTTTCTCCCACTTTTTGTAACTTTAAACCTCCAGAAAAACTAAAAATTACAAAAAATCCATTAATATTTGTTCATTTTTAAGAAGCCCTAAAACCACAGCAAAAATGTTTAATGTAGTACACAAACAAAAAAGTTCTGGCCCTTAAACTAATAAGTAGAAAAATTCACTAAACATACCTCGATCGCTAAAGCCTTTTCATGCCTGGTCATTAAGGGGTTAAATATTAACACTAGGTTACAGCTCTGTAAACAAAAAAAAATAGGGGAGCAGAAAAGTGTAATGCAAAAACAGCATTGGTGGCAAGGGGTTAAAGACAAGTCATTCCTTGGCCTATTATTGGCAACATAAAATAATTCAATTACCCTAAATTAGCTGTTCAATGAACTTGGTAGCATATAGTATTCTTAATACACATGTATGGAAACTATTGTTGTTCACTGCAAAGGAGTAAAGTCAGCGCCAATTGCCCTATTGGTGCAGCAATATAATATATTATGCTGCAGATTGGGGCACCTCCATGATTTATTGGGGGTATGCATGCTTTATCTGGAGAGCAATACATTTAAACACTACTCTGTCTTCATCTCCGCAGTTCTTGTAACACACTGCATTAATAATACAGCAGCTACCCTCAAAGTATTCTTTTCTCTGATAACATATGATGTTCTTTAAAAGTTAATCAGTTCATAAGAAAAGAGGAAATGGATAATGATATTCACATTTAGAGAAAAAAACTGCTTGAAAGAAATGACTGTAATGAAGAGAACATTTGTAGTAATTTGTTGATAATTATCAGAATCACCAAATATTCGCAGAGGCTTTAACATTACGTGTTGGAAGAAAAGGAAAACATATTATTTTAATCGTCTGATATGCAAACTATAGACCATTCAATTACAAGGCTTAATAATGCATACATGATGTGATCTTGTTATTGAAACCAGGAGGTCCAAGATAATTCACTCTAAAGAGCCAGTGTGCTCTCACATCCATTGCTGAGGACCAGGGGCCCCTGCCAAACTACAGTTAAGAGAATAAAAATTAATGGCTGAGAATCTGAGCGTTAAATTAACATTAATTATATGACCTGCCTGCTGGAAAGATTACATTTCTTACGCCCTAATTAGATAACGTCTCCTCATACATCAAACAATTTCCATTTGCATTTTCATATTTCCGGATTAAAATTCAGAGAGGGCTTTCCTGAGCTGTTTTGCTGGTGTATTGAACCTGGAGAACAACAGGCTGAAGTTCCAGGCTTTATCCCACAGCTGGAGGCCATCCCAGGCTATATATCGGGGGGTGAGGGGGTGTACATTTACTTCCTTCAGTCCTACTATGTGCATCTCCATATTCATTGAATAAGGCTTAATAGAATACAACATTTTAGACTTTTTACTGGGACATCAACCCTGAAATTTATTGCACCTACATAAAGTTTTTGTTTCCTGTAGGTAGAAATTTCAGAAACTACATTTGCTCCATATTTTTAGGGAGATTTATGGACACAAAAAAAAAATTAGCACCTGGTGTCAACCATAGTATGTCCATAAGAAGTCCTCCTAGTTAGGGGTGGAATTCTATTTTTTTTTACAGACGGTTCTCTGTAGGCCGTGTGTGGGGTTATGGGGAGATGTACAGTACTAGATGTACAGTACTAGATGTATAGTACTGGAAAATGGAGAAGAGTTGGACCGGAGTTGCAAAGTGGATAATGGTGCTAGAAGCAAACTGCTGCACAAAGCACAGTGACCACATACGCTCATAGGTAGCTAAATCTTGCTCCATTTACTAATTCCCCTTGGGTCTGTGATCCAGCAGGGGGAGCCGTCTGGATTCCACCCCTGCTCCCAGTCAATCCTAAACACAGATTTTGGGGCAGGGAATGGCCAAAGAGCTGTATTTCAACATGCTTTGCAATTTTGGGTTGATAAGCCATCACTACAGGCAATCCCCGGGTTACATACAAGATAGGGTCTGTAGGTTTGTACTTAAGTTGAATTTGTATGTAATTTGAAACTGTATATTTTATAATGGTAGATCCAGACAAAAAACTTTATTGCCCCAGTGACAATTGGAGTTTCAAAATTTCTTTGCTGTAATTGGACCAAGGATTATTAATAAAGCTTCATTACAGACACCTTACAGCTGATTATTGCTGCCTGACACTATAGTAAAGCATCCAGAGAGCTTCACCAGAGATCACAGTGGGCAGAGGGGTCCGTCTGTAACTATGGGTCATCTGTAAGTCGGGTGTCCTTTAAGTAGGGGACACTCGTGTGTAAGTGGGGTGACTGTAAGTAGGGGACCACCTGTATTAGCGTCTGACAGCATCTTACTCCCCTATCCCTATTATCAGACGGCCTGTGTGTGATGTAGAGTGCCTATTAAAAAATAAAGATTATGTTATTTTTCAGAACTTAGAGCAGTTTCTCCTTAGTACTCACATTGTTTTATTTGGATGGTTATCTGTATAGTTATGTGATCTCACTTATAGCTCCAAGAGATGCAAAGGTAGTGCTGGCTATTTAGTTTCGAATGAATCAAATGTATATTGTCAGACTAAGTTAAGTTGTAAGACTATGACTGATCATATGAGATTATGCCTGAGGTGTTCTTGGGGGTTATTACTATGGAATGTGCTGAATTCAGATAAAAGTACGGTAAGGCCCAGCTGCTGTCTTACTGATTAGAATTAAGATGATTTAGCTGATACAAGTTAGTCGGATAGAGAAGTTATTCCTCTGAAAATGTATAGTATGTTCCATTTCAAAGAAATCTAAAGGTTTGTTTTCTATGTCAGACATTCATGTTATATCCACAGAATATATGACTGAGGTGTGGAAACCCTTTTAAATTAGGTAAAAGACCTTTTCATGAAAGGGATACATTCATAATACCATTTTGTTTTAGAAATTTACGATGTGTGGGGGTGATTATCCCACCACCTATAAAGTGGAGGCAGTACTTAGAAAGTAAGGAGAATGGTGCAGATGTAGGCCCTGCACAATAAGCACAACAAGTTAGTCCTTCCCTCCTTGCTATGTGTATAAGTGTAGTATAATGCCATGTGCACATTGCACACTTATTGTATATCTGGACTCTTGGGCAAGAGGATTAAAGATAGCATCCCTTCTTTTCTGATTTAGATGGTACTGCTTGTTTCCTATATATATATATATATATATATATATATATGATTATATATATATATATATATAAAAGCAAATATTATACTTTCTATATATCAGTCTATAGTATTAAGTACATTTACTAAAACTATTTTAAACAATGCCACTACTACTGCTCTAATGAATGCCCATTTATGATAGATATAAATGTGCCCATTATTCCCCATTCATCTTTATTTCCATGTTTCATTTTTAGTAACACCGTCTAAAATGCTTTCCAATACTTCTGATGAAGCCGCATCCTGTGCTTGGTTTGAGAGTGTTACATGAGAGCAGGACATCGCTGTTCATGGTGCTGAAAATATTAATTTCCTTTCCTTGTAACTGTGAATCGATCATAATGAGGTAGGTGTTACAATCAAATTATTGGCTACTGCTGCTTCTATCCATCAAATTGTATGTGGCTGACAGTCATTAAACATCAGGAAATGGTCAAGAGCTTAGTGGTAAATAAACCCAGTTTACAGTAACATATCCATGTAAACAGGCTTTGTAGAAAATAGGCCCACATTTACTTAGGGCCGTGTGCCAGTTTTCTGTCAGACTTTGCCTGTCCTTTTGAGTGCAAACTGCTTTCACAGGTATTTAAGAATACAATTGTGGCACACGCTAAACTTTGTGGCACACCCTGAATTATACACAGGAAAAAACACTTTTAGTGCAGTTTGCACTACTCTTGTGTAAAAAAAAAAATTAAAAAATATGATATGAACAATGGTTATTAAAAGATCAATTTTACATAATCAAATACACTCTAGCTGAGATGCACTAACATGTAATTCTGGTATGTCCCCTTTAATACTGAGGAAACATTTAAAGCACACCACTATCAGAAATCCTGGGCAAACCTCTTTAATGCTGGCAGTTTGATTTACTCTTTAACTCTGTTTGATGTAAATGTATCTCATGGCAAATCCTGCCTTAAAGGGAACCTGTCACTAGGCAAAACGCTATGAAAACACAATAAGTACCTTGTATGGCTGGCTGCATGTGTGCTGGACATGTCTTTAATAAATTGAGACCGCTGTCTGCAGGCAGAAAAATTAACTTATATTCATGGTCCGGTTCCAATCATGGCGGTGGGCTTCCTGGTACAGCCTGCCCTCATGGCCAAATCTTTACATAAATCTCCCTGTTATCTCCGTCTCATCTTAATTTCCGCGCGAGAATTCAGATGAAACCTTGACAGGCCAAGGAGAGGACAAGAAGCGAGGAGGCAGGGCCTGTTGTGGCTACGAGGAGATAAGGAGGCGCAGTTATGTAAAGATATGGCTGTCAGGGCTGGCACCTCCTTGACTGCTGTGCCCGGAACCCAACCCCCCTTACATGCAACCTACTTTACAAAGTACTTATTGTGGTTTCATATATTCAGCCAAAACCCCTAAATGATGTACTTTTAATCCATTTCAGCATCCAAGGAGCTTTAGAGGGGTGCAAATATTTGGTGCCAATGGTCCACCACAGCAGCAAAGGATTTGATGTGACTTCATAGCTAAGGCAAGGGTAGGGAGATAGAATTTGGTAGTAACATCTTTTTTATTAAAACCTAACTTTGTTATTTAACATTAAAGGGGTATTCAAGGAATCAGCATAATTTATATTCAAAAAGGTTATTAAAATATAAGCTAATATGTAATTAGTTGTTATTTACTGTCATTAGTTCTTATACACTGTCATAAAGACTTAAAATACTACTGGCCCTTTAGTCAGTCAGTCCTCCCTGTGGAGGAGACACAGGACAGAAGATGGCTGCTGGTCACATGTCCACATCACATGTCCTGCACCTGCATGGGCTGGTCATGTGATCACCACTATGTTTGGCTGTAGTTGGTTTCATTTGTGAGAGTAATGGTCAGAACTAACATTTTGATGTGTGTATATTCATATATACATGATAAGGATGCATATACACAATCATCCTGGCCTCAAAATACATGTAGAAGGATATTATTAAGGCACCAGATGTTTCATTTTTAGGACTAACTGTAGTGAACTGAACAATTCCAGATCCAGTATTGCCAGTAGTACAACATCATCTCAGTGAAGCAATGTGCAGTATTGTCAGTTATACACATCATTTTTCTGGTAACAGAACAGGACAGTCTGTTAACTCATCACTAGAAGAATAGCCTGAGAGTGAGGAGCTGTTACCAACAACTGAGGCATCATGGGAGTTGTAGTATCCTGTGGTGACCATCTTAAAGATAGCTTTAGAAAGCTCATATACATTTGTATATAAATCATATAAACAAACTATTTAGGCTCTGTTTTGTGATTAATGACATGGGGCCAGATATAACATTCTGTCTGCACCAGTTTTATATAAAGTTTTTGTGCTAGTTTTATGCACTTTGTCTGACACTTTCGAAAACTGTGCACCTAAAGGGGCATGGTTGAGCTTAGTCGGAGTTTGCAAGACATTTATTATTGTGACGTTGTATATAAAAGATGGACCAAAAAGAAAAAGGCACAACTGTGTTCACACTTCCCATAGCAGTGCAGATTGCACCACTGAGTTTTGTTGTATGCATTAATTTATTTATATCATTATGGGGTTTTTATATCAGACGTTCATTTTGCCAGAATACCCCTTGGAAATATTGTACATTATTTTATTGAATACAATATTATGTACAATAATAGAAAATACATATAAACACCTAGATCCCACTTTTGAAATGTCTCTATATAAGGCCAATTGCTGTCTAAATTGAATGTGAAAATCTGACACAGCTAAATTGACACTAGAAATACAAAAACAGATGGTCAAATAGCACTAGGACCAAAAGTCAAAGTCTGTTCTAACTTCTGCAATGTTTCACTGACCAAAATTATACAATAAGACGCTTGGTTAATTTTCAAATTTTGTACATAATGTTGTTTTCTTCAACAACTTAAGGACACAGTTTTGTTTGTTTATATTTGCTCAACTTGCCACAAAAACATAACTTTTTGATTTTTTATATGAAATCGGTATATAAGGGCTTGTTTTTGTGGTAAAAGGTGCATTTTCCAATAGATTAATTTCTAGGGTAAAAATAGCATGATGATAAAAAATGTACTAATGCTTTGCTGTGGGGGAGCAGAGGAAACAACTATTTATGCAGTTCACCGTACAGTATGAAAACATAACAATATTAGTGCATATGTTAGTAGAATTAAGGAGACACCAAACATGTACATGATTTCTTATACTCATTCATTCAGAAAAAAACACCTTGTAGAGAAAGAAAATTTGATTATGTGTTTACATATTCTAAAACTATGGGGCTTATTTACTAAGGGTCCCCGATTGCATCTCCTTTGAACTTCCAGAAGTTTTTCAGGATTTTCGCTGCTTTGATAGGTATTTAGAAGGCGATTGTGTCACATGCAATTGGATTTTGGCGCAGCTGCTCTGGCTTTCATGGGACAGAAATGGGGGGAGGGCGTTGGACGACTTGACTGATTCGGACTGAACGCAGGATTTAACATTAAAATTGTGTCGCAAGAACAAGCACTTATATGCACCAGGAAGAAGATGGTGAACTCCGTCGGACCTGAGTGGGGAAGCTACACATGCAGGATATCGGTCACACAATCTTAGTGGGACAATGCACATCGGGGAACGTGCCAGGGATGGGAGTAAATGTGCCCCTGTAACTTTTCTATTTATCAATGGAAAGAACACTAATAGGGTTTATTTATTGTGGAATAAGGTAACAGTTTATATGGCTTTTTTATTACACTTACTTTTTTGGCATTGAAATTGCAATTTTGAAATAGGTTTTTTTTCTTATTTTTATGCCCTCCAAAGTATATGTATATTAATGTTATATCTGCTTAGCCAAGGTCGCTATGCATGTGACAACACCAATTTTGTTTTGTGTTTTTAAAACTACTATATAATTACATATGGCAGACCTAGCAGCAGCCAGAAGAGTCTTCTACTGCTGATTGGGCTGACACTCTCACAATGCCGATGCAATCATCAGTATGAGAACGCTCCTCCTGATTTGGCAACAGCCCACTAATTAATAATAATGATTCCTTTATTTATATAGTGCACACAGATTACGTAGCGCTGCACGGAGCTTGCCAAATCAGTCAGTAATTGGGACGAGACTTCTCGTCCTGTGTCGCCATTGTTTTAAAAGAAGCTACTATATTTTAATGGAAAATTACAAGAAAAATTTTAATAAGTTTTAATAAAAGGATATTACCACCCAGATCTATTTTGCCAACTTTTCCTTATCATATGAAATAATATAATAGTGACAGAAAATGATCATTTGAAATAATAAGTAGGCAAGCAAGTGAATACAATGGTTAGTAACCAAGTGAAATAGAAAATGGAAAATCTATTTGAATTTAATTTGAAAAGAAAAAAGTGATTACCACCACAAAGAATAAACATATTATTTTTATCACAATTAAAAAAATATTGAGCAAAACATAGAAAAGACTTTATTCTACTCCTGAGTTCATAATAAAGTATGATAGTTAACGTTTAATCTCTCTTTCATGGGGTATAATGTGAAAAGAAAAACCACAAACACAATTGTGTTTTTATTTTATTTTCTTCTGAAAATTTTGTACAAGTAAAAAGCTTCACCCACAGAAATAAAATCAATAATGTGGCTCATGTGGTGAGTGATGTATGATAAGTTCTTCTAGATATGTTTGAGGAGATTAGCCAATTTAACTTCTTTCTTAATAATAAGAATATTAATAATATTAGTAATAAATCTTTATTTACATGCATATAGAAATTAAATAAAATCAGACATAGCAGAGCAATAATATTGTGAGATGGAATACAAGGAATGAGGTCCCTGCTTACAATCTATGAGCATCAGGGGGTGACAGAGCTTGTTCAATAGTCCAGCCATTCTTTAAAGGACACCTGTCATCAGCTCTCTGTAACTAATTCTGTCACCACTACCTGTTGGAGTAGCTCACAAGGATCCATCCAATCCTTTATCTAGTTAATTCATACATTTATCATTCTAATAATACATTTTCTTTATTATGTAAATGAGCCTGGACACATGGAGATAGAAAGTTACCCCTTCCCCACTATTCCCCCTGCCCATGTCTGTGTGTAATGTATAGTAAAGCATTGATATTGTTTGTGTGAAAGAGAAAGACATCAGCTACTCAAGTAGTGTAAAGGAGTAACAGCATGTCAGGCTGCTCACCTATACACATGGCTACATCCTATAGCAGTTGTATCTCACAAACACAAGAGGCACCAGGAGTGACACGTAATTATAAAGGCTGTCAGTCATGTGTATAGAATTATATCATACACATACAGGCTGCAGGGGGCGCCAGAACCAGGAAGTACATAGAAGAGCCAGAACCAGGAGTGTCACATCATTATACAGGTTATCAGACATGTGTATAGGAGTATCTAATACACACACACAGGCTGCAGGGGGCACCAGAACCAGGAAGAATGTAGAGGACCTAGCACCAGGAGTGTCACATCATTATACAGGTTATCAGTCATCCGTAAAGGAGTATCTCATACACACACAGGCTGCAGGGGGTGTGGCTGCGAGCACCAGGAAGCACATAGAGGAGCCAGCACCAGGAGTGTCAGAGCATTATTCAGGCTGTCAGTCATGTGTATAGGAGTATTTCATACACACATGCTGCAGGGGGCACGGCCACCAGAACCAGGAAGCACATAGAGGAGCCAGCAGCAGGAGTGTCACTTCATTATACAGGCTGTCAGTCAAGCACTGAGGGCGTGGCTGTGCCTCTCACTCATGAATAAGCTGGACTGCTGAATATGATCATTGGACCCATCCCAACTCATTTGCATAAAGCTTTAGGACCTGATTGTTTAAGTTTACAGGCCTGTACAGGGACAATGTAGCAATAAGGGCAATGCTTTCTAATGGAGTTTATAAAAATCTATTTAGTTTTGGGTGGTTAATTTGCCTTACAGGTTCTCTTTAAGGGATAAAGTAATCAAATAAATAAATAATGCTGAATGAACTAGTAACCAGCGGCTATTGGTATTTCCAGAAACCAAGGGAGCGTGATAGGCATGTCTGAAGAGATGGGTTTTTAGGACATGTTTGAAACTCAGGTAGTTGGTTATTAGTCTTATAGTTCAAGGTAACATGCTCCAGAGAATAGAAGGAGCTCAGGAGAAGTCCTGGGAATGCGACCGGGAGGTTTGAATTAAGAAAGAAAGTAATCTTAGATCACTGGCGGTAGAATGATATGACCAAGGAGAAGTAGGGAGGTGCAGCAATGTGCAGAGCTTTGTGGATAAGGGTTATTAATTTGAATTGAACACAGATGGTGATGGCAGCCAGTGCAGTGACTGATGGCATCCATTGATAGACGAGTCTGGCTGCTGCAGTAAGAATAGATTGTAGAAGAGAGAGTTTAATAAGTGAAAGATAAGTAGGGAGTGAGTCAGAGCTTGCTTCTTGCAAACTGTTCTCTTGCATCAAGAAAACGAATGACTGAACTTCCTGCCATAGGATGAAAGTTCTATTGAGCTGTCCTGCTATAGTAAACCCCAACAGATAAAGAAATTCTGTATTAAATAATATGTATTTAACCGTGTACATCTTGCACAGTACACGCCTGAGACAAGAAATACTGGAAGGCATTATATACACACATTTATATACTTATATAAACGTGTGTGTATTAGTATGGACATATTTTTTAAGGGGAAGGGGCCCCATGCAGAAGTCTGTTAGGGGGCCCTGCCTCTCTTAGTTACGCAACTGATGGAGGCATTGCAATCACTAGAGTAACTGTTCACTATAAGGTCAATTGGTTATGTTGCAATTTTACAGACATCATGATCATGTTATCGTATACATTTCTAATCTGATATAATATGCATCGGTCACTAGTAATGAGTGTGTGTGTTTGTGAGCCTAAAATAAGTTCCTCTAGTTTTACTGATATTTTCATTAAAAAATTGTCTCATCCCCTGCAGACCCACTGTAAGTTTTAATACTTTTGATTCCAATCCCTCTGACCATTCGCATGGTGTTCTATAATATCCCCCATTATTAAATCTGGCTGTCACTAAGTGTTTAAATTTCATTTAAAGTTTATTAAAATTGATCCTAATGGAAAGTCTTCAGCACATTACATTAATTGAGCCCTCTGTGCTTCCGATGATATTTTAAATCAACTTTTCACAGCATTAAAAATGACAAAAATAACTATTATATAGATTATGTTAAAATCTAAATGATCAAAAACGACATTTGTTGAAATATACTACACTTAAGCCTGACATAAAAATAACCTTATTAGGGAAAGTAAAGGATGGTGTAATTTATGAAGCAGGATGGGTCGCAGCCAATAAAGATTATCAGCAAGGTTGAGGAAGCTTAGGAATGACACACATTTATTACAAGGACACTGAATTGTAGGGTTTCTTGGCACCAATTTCCAAGGTGTATCTAGAGTGATCTAAGAAATATGTGCAGGATTAAGGATGAAGGCAATAATGGCAATGCAGACATTACTGCTCTTATGACGGTCATTATTAGAAGAGCTGTTTACCCCCATTCTTCTGCATTGAAAGAAACACTAATAGATTACTGAAAAATAATATGCCTGAAATGATAAAAAAATCTAAGCATGCAATATATAGAAACACTAATAAATATATCAAGAAATTTTAAACCTGAATTGATGTAAATATCAGTCTCCCCTCACTAAAAAAAATGTCCAGCAAGAGCCTCTCCCCAGCGATAAAATGTCCAGCATCAGCCTCCCTTCATTAATAAGATGTCCAGCAGCAGCCTCTGCTCAATAAAATGTCCAGCAGCGGCCTCCACTCAATAAAATGTCCAGTATCAATCTCCCCTCACTAACAAAATGTTGAGCAAGAGCCTCTCCCCAACGACAAGATGTCAAGCATCAGTCTCCCCTCATTAGTAAAATGTTCAAAAGCAGCCTACCATCATTAATAAAAAGTCCAGCAGCAGCCTCACCTCAACAAAATATCTAGCAACCTCCACTCATTAATAAGATGTCCAGCAGCAAGCTCCGCTCAAAAGAAAATGTCAAACAGCAGCCTCCCAACATGAATAAAATCTCTAGCAGACACTATTCACTATTAAATTGTCCATTAAAGGTTACAGGATCCCTTGTCGTATCAAAAAATATATATTTTGCGCTTCCTCTTCTCCAAATACATATTCTACTTTCATGGCTTTCATGCTAATATGTACAAATTAATATGTATGATTTTCGTCTACTTCCCGTATGAACTGCTCTCGTGTTCTACTCTTGAGGGACAGCAGGGCCGGCGTCAGCATCAAAGGGGCCCACCACGATGATGGCCCAAAAACAGTGGCACCGCTAACAACAGCCGTATTACGTGCCCCCGGGACCCTCCCACTACCACTAGTGAGACGGGCACGTAGGCAAAGTATAATTCAGAATCCCACCCACTCCTGTCCTGCCCGCACCACCGTGCCCCACCCTGCCTTACCCTTCCCTGCCTTGCACTATCCACCTCACGTATGGCGCAGCCGTCGTGCCTCTCCTATGCGGTCTCCTTCCTGACCCTGCCACCACGTCCCGACCGCGTTGTGTATATACTGGATGTGTGTGCATATATGCTGTATATCTGTGCGTATGTGTTGTGTATATACTGGATGTGTGTGTATATATGCTGTATATTTATGCTTATGTGTTGTGCATATACTGGATGTGTGTGTATATATGCTGTATATCTATGCGTATGTGTTGTGCATATACTGGATGCATGTGTATATATGCTGTATATCTGTGCGTGTGTGTTGTGTATATACTGGATGCGTGTGTATATATGCTGTATATCTGTGCGTATGTGTTGTGTATATACTGCATGTGTGTGTAAATATGCTGTATATCTGTGTGTACATGTTGAATATACTGGATGAGTGTGTATATCTGTGCGTATATGCTGTGTGTATATATCGGATGTGTATATATATATGCTATATATCTCTGTGTATATATGCTATATATTTGTGTGTATACATTCTGTATATACTGGATGTGTGTGTATGTTGTATATATTGGATGCGTGTGTATATATGCTGTATATCTGTGTGTATGTTGTAAATTTGATGTGTATATACTGTATGTGTGTATAAATTTAGGAATCTGTAGACACGTGTATGAGTGTAAAAATGATTGTGTAAAAATATGCATGTGTTTTTAAGGGAAAGGTATGCTATAGAGCCCCACCTCTGATCAGAAAATGTAATTACATCAGCGACAGCATCCTTGTCGCTGATGTAATTGAAAGATATAATTTTCTCTTACTGTGTCTGAGCTCAGGTGACAGGGTCATGAAGCCACATGAGTTCACTGTTAAGGGGCCCGCTGAGGCTTTATCGCCCAGGGGCCCACAGAATCCTGGAGCTGGCCCTGGGGGGACAGTATAATTTTAACTGGTATAATTAATTGTTATTTAACCCCTACGCTCACTAGGACGTACTTTAACGTCCTGGTACTGCGGGGGTTGTATGGAGAGTGCTCACAGCTCTGTAGCAAATGAGGTGTGCATTATGAGGTTCTGCTGCAGCTGTGGCATGTATTATGGGATTGTCCAGCAGCTGAGCTGTGTATAATGGGATTCTGCATCAGCTAAGTTTATGTTGCAACAGTTTTGTGTATTTTGAATTTCTAAAGTCTGTATTATGAGGTTCTGCAGCAGCTGATATGTAAACCTACATAGGGACCATTGTATATATATATATATATAAATATATATTTGGCAATAATTTACTACCTGCAATGGTAGTATATATTTATATATCTTTATTTAATTCATTATAAGCACTTACATCTGATAAGCAGCAATAAAGTAAACAATAAAGAAGGTCACTGTGGAATAAAGCAGGTGATAGTGTAAAATATACAATATTAGAATACAGAACAGATAACAATTAAAGAAAAGGATTACATGCAAATGAATACACAATGGTAATGTCCTTTTCTATAAAGCACTATGGCAATCAATCCATAGTTCAGCAGCTGAGGTGTGTATTATGATTTCCTACAGATGTGTATTATAAGGTTCAGCAGCAGCTGAGGTTTGTATTATAAAGTTCTGAAGCAGCAGGAGTGTATAAGTAAGAGTAGCTTAGTGGCTGAGTGTAGCTTATGTGTGTATTATGAGGTTCTGTAGCAAATCAGGTGTGTTTACGAGGTTCTGCAGCGGCTCAGGTTTCTGTTGTGATGTTCTGCAGCAGCTGAAGTGTTTATTATAATGTTCTGCAGCAGCTCAAATGTGTATTATAAGGTTCAGCAGCAGTTGAGGTTTGTATTATAAAGTTCTGAAGCAGTTACCGTATATGCCGGCGTATAAGACGACTGGGCGTATAAGACGACCCCCAACTTCTGCCCTAAAAATATAGAATTTGGTATATACTCACTGTATAAGACTACCCCTCTACCAAATGAAAAAAAGTCTGCTTAAAACTTTGCAAAACAAACAAGAGAGCAAGAGAGTGCCTGGTGATCATAACTGTAAGCTGCGATATTAATGAAGATCCGACATGCTTCTGTAAGTGCCGCCTGTGACCCCCAGCTCTGTGACGCCGACCGCTGTGACAGGGCGGCTGCATTAGCATACAGCGCGTACTTAGCATACCCCGTCAGCACATACTAAGCCTCTTCTAATGACTGTGAGAGCCGGACTGCCGCGCATGCGCGGCGGTCCCAGGAAGCGGCTCTCTGCGCGCTGACGGGGAAAAAAAACACCTCACACAGTGCGGCCCCCGTATAAGACGACCCCCCACTGTAGCCATTATTTTAAGGGGTTAAAAAGTAGTCTTATACGCCAGTATATACAGTAAGTGTATTAGTAAGAGTAGCTTATGTGTGTATTATGAGGTTCTGTAGCAAATCAGGTGTGTTTATGAGGTTCTGCAGAGGCTCAGGTGTCTGTTGTGAAGTATTGTAGCAGCTCAGGTGTCTATGATTAGGTCCTGCAGCAGCTCATTTGTCTATTGTGATGTTCTGCAGCAGCTGAAGTGTTTATTATGATGTTCTGCAGCAGCTCATTTGTCTATTGTGATGTTCTACAGCAGCTGAAGTGTGTATTATGATATTCTACAGCAGCTCAAGTGTGTCTTATGAGGTTCTGCAGCAGCTCAGGTGTGTACTGTGATGTTTTGCAGCAGCCGAGTTTTATATTATTAGGTTCTGCAGCAACTGTGGTTTATAATATAAGGTTCTGAGGTGGGAGTTTATCCATAAGTTGTGATTTGAAGGTGCAATAGAATTAAAGATTTATTTATTATTTACTATCTATTCAGTATCAGTTTTCGGGCATTACTGTTACTTGGAATTTTTGCCAAGGGTCCTCCATCACCCTTGCTATCTTAGCTGCGGTTTCTGTTTGGGGTTCTGACCATTAGGCTAACATGCTTTTTAGCTTTGTTGAATATTTATATTAGGAGCTGGGAGGGGTGAGCTGCCGACATTACTGTCATTGCTCTTTGAAAGATCTGACAGTAATATCAAACCTGAATGATCTATTCCCTGAATCATCAATAGATATGTAGGATTGGCAGAATTCCAACAACGAACGTTCACCAAATTATGTGTCATCGTAAATAGTTGACTAAATATGCAACACTCAGGGGCACATTTACTAAAGACCTTGCACCAGTTTTCTGATGGACTTTGCACGTTCATTTAGGTGCAAACTGCTTGCACAGGTAAGAAGTGTCCGCATCACATTTGTGCCGCACAAGACCCTTTTGTGGCACCATGCAACACAAATTTAGGGGGTTCCGATGAATAGTCGATGTGTATCAGATTAAATATGCAAAGTCTGACAGAATTGTGTTGCACGCCTCATGTTAAAGGTGCACCAAAAAATAGTTGTAGCACTCGGGGGAGTGCAGGGAAGCAACAGATTCATGGAGAACATGCACCAGAAATCTCAATCTTTTCTTTTTTTGCCATGCATAGTATTATATATACGAACACAAATAATGGGGCACATTTACCAACAACAGGGCAAACTGCACTAAATGCAGTTATCCTGTGTATAGTGCAGGGTGTTCCAGATTCAGGATTTATGGCGCCCGTTCTTCATGGATCTCTCTGCACTGTCCCGACAGATTTCACCAACTTTTTTTTGTGGGCACCGTTAACAGAAGGCGTGCAACACAATTCTGTCGGACTTTGCATGATAAATCTGGCGCATGGACCAAATGTGCACCGGAACCCCCCCTAATTTGTGTCGCATTATGCCTAGTGCTGCTGCGCTTCAAAAGGGTCCTGTGCAACACAGTAGTGGTGCAGACACTTCTTAAATACATGTGCAGGTAGTTTTCACCTAAAAGAATGTGCCAAGTCTGACAGAAAACTGGCGCACAGCCCCTAGTAAATGTGCCCCAATGAGTATTTGAAAAACTACCAAATCTTTTATGTACTTTACAAAACGTTGTTACACTGTAAATTCTAAAATGATATGTATAAATTCTTTAAACATGACATTGTTTAACAGGATTCAACTGAAGTATGCAGAAATAGGCGCGGACAGGCAGCATCTTTACACAAACAGGTAATCTTGTGGCTCAGACTATTTTGCTGACACTTGTACCACAAACCATGGTGTTTAGGGCACTATATAAGCTTTTCAGACACACTGGGGGGATTTAACAATGTGTCTCAGGTTCCACCAGTCTCTGGCTGGAAAACACTAGTCTTTTGCTGCACCAGATTTATCATGGTCATTCTGGTGCAGGATAAGACTTTAGACCTACTTTTAATTGGTCTAAACTGTGTGCCAGAATTTGGGTGCATGGACGATTTCCCACAAGCCACGCCCCTTTCTTGTGAAGCCCATATCCTGAAGGTCACGCCCCCCTCAGCCGGACAAGTCTGGAAAGTGCCAAAAAAGGCCTCAAAGTCTTGATAACTGTGGTGCAATGGTGGCATTTTTGGAGCAAAACCACCAGAATTGTGGCGTTAGTAAATCCCCTCCCACTGTTCCTGCTTCAATATAATCTGTTATTTTACAGAAAATTCAATTCACAAATAAAGAAGAAAATGGGTACAAGCAAAGGTCTCAGATTAGTTGGTGTATATGTGTTTATTAATTTTGCTATTGTATTTTATTTTCTTCCAATCCCTGTAAGAGACTTAAACATGTGATTATCTGCATGTACTATATAATCCAATATTTCTGTATTACAGTATATGGAATTGTTACGCCATAGACATTCTGAAAGAGGAATGCTATCTCGATCTCCACACAAGAGGATCCATTGCCTTGCTTATCCTTTCTATGAAAATAAGCCCTCAGATGAAGGGATCTAATTCGATCTAATTAAGGGTTTATGGACGGGATTGGAGACTGCTACACATACAGTTCCTGAGTTGGCACCATCTTTACACGGATGTATATGGTGGCTGTTGTAAATTGGTTACACATTGTTTTTTTAAATTGACATAAATTGAAATAAATAAAATTTTTAATTTAGTAGAAAAAACGATAATAAACAGAATAAACAATATTAGTGGCATAGTGCATTTTTTGTAGTGTTCATTTTACAGGACTAAAAAAAAATATTTTGGAGGGATGAATTATTAATACCAATTATATGTGTAATTTTATATGATAAATAGGAAAGTTTATTTTTTATTAGGGTTTATCTTTTTAGGACCTGCAACACCTGTGTTGGTGTCATCCTATGTTCGTGGTATAATTCTGTGGAGGCGCTGATTGTACCATTGTATCTTTGCACCATACCCATCTCTTTCCTGTAGTATTAACTCTGGTGCATAATTAGTTAACCTGCTGTAATTAACAGCTTCTCACACTAACCATCGGCCCCTCTGTTGTTTGGAGTTCTGGCCTATAGCGATCACATAAGAGTCCTGCCCACCATTCTTAGGAGGCTGGTGAAAATGCTTTTTAGGTAGCTCTATACCCATTTGTTCATTGTGTTTCTGGTATCGCGACCTTGACTGTTGTTCAGACCTCTCTACCGTTTTTGTGATTTTGTACTTCATATGCTTTCTCTTTTGTGACCTTGCTTTAGAGACCATTCATATCTGTTTGTATTGTTTTGTTCTTGTCTACGTGTTTTACACATAAGCATAGGAAGGGATGGTCGAACAGCCATTGTTTAGGGTGGCTTCAAGTAAAAAGGAATGACAAGAATGTTTTGTTCGGATTTAGGGCTCACTATCTTGTCCATGTTTCTGTGCCTGGTCCCCCTCCATACAGTGCCACAAGGACACCTGAAAATACTTCTGTATTGCAGTATATTGTGGTTTGCAGAATTGGACTATTCAGCTGGGCCTAACAGAAATCACAATGAGCTAGCATGGAGGACATTCTTATGGCTTTGACTCTCATAGCAACTTGTTAACACCCCACAATCCTGTTCCAGTGGCTTTCAAGAAGGGCAGAGAAGCAGCTTCCCTGCCCTTAGGAGCTAATCTGGTGGAATCTGTCAGAAATCTGTCCATGGATATTTCATAAATACCTGAGACATGTGGATCCCACCTCTGAGGTGATATCAGAATGGGGTTCTGATACACATGCACAGAAACTCTCCATTCAGGTATACAAGAGTATATATGTGTTTTCACCTTTTTCATAAACATGAATGGAGAGTGTATGTGCATGTGCAGTAAACACTATAATTGCTTGGTTTGCAGGGTAGACTGCGCTGAATAGGTGCAACTATCATGTATTTATGACATCTCAGGTGCAGATATAATGAAAACCTGGGGACACTCCTTTAAGGTTGATGTATTAAAATATATTTTCTTTAGATGCAGTGGAGTATTGCATAGTATTTTAACACCCATATATGAATGAATATTGTAAAAACATGCCAATTCATTGGTAATCTATTCTAATAATGAAGTGGTACATGCATATGTCAATTCATTCTTTATCACCAAAGTGATAGCTCATGCTTGCTCTATTAATGACAGTCCATGTATGATGAAGGCCTTTGCAATACAGTAGCCTTGGTGTCCACTTTTTTTCTCCGGGACAAATGAACATGACATGATATGGCATACCAAAGAATATACAGACCCCAGTGTATATCTATAACTTTGGGTAAATACCTTTCTGTTTTTTGGTTAAATATGTATATATGTATATGAAGAAACATATCGCTATATTTCTTTTTGACTAAACCAGATAGTGAAACTATGACCTTTTTCTTATCAGTTTTTGTTATCTGTTTTCTAGGCATGATAAGTACACGGAGGAATAGATAAGTGGTGACATCATGAATTGTCAATAGTAGATGCAATGATTGTCTTCTATAGAGGTGTTATTTTCTATTGTAATCCTATCTGTCTTGTGTGTGATGCAAATGATGAATCTGCTGTGATGTAACTGCTGCACCGAATCCATTAAAAAATTAGCAAGTACCAGCCTGCTATTGGACTTTAGGCTCCTATTCACATTAGATCAAAATTGCACACACCTGCTGATTTTGGTGGTTCAACTGACCACCTAATGTGTTTGTGGCCTCTCTAGTTCCTCACAAGTCTCCTTAGCCAGCAGATGTTGGGGGAGATAAAGATTGGGCTGATTGAAATTCAGCTGCCTGATCCTTTTGTTCTTTTGAGTTAAAACACTGATGGAGGTGTCTGGCAGTAATTCTCTCCATTAGATACATGTGCACGTTGAGGTGAATTTTATGAATGTGCTATAGGACTCAAGTCAATGCCACTTGGATCACTTGTGCATCCTGGGACTTGTGTATCCTGGGACTAGCAGTAGCAAGGTTTGATTAAGTTAGGGTATATCCCAACTGCAAAGAGGCAGTTTACACTTTCGTGACTATTTTAAATAAAGATAGCGAAATGTAACACTAAAAAATAAATAAAAAAATCATCAAAAACTATAATTTTTTTTTTCTAAAATTGTAGCTTTAATATGTATGTATGATGACATATTACCTTCAAGCATAATTTTTGCCAGATTCATGTTTAGGTTGAAAACTGAAAACATTTCACTGTATTCACTATAAAAACAATAACCATCTATATCTTTTGTTATATTTTATTTTATCGCAATTATGCAGATTGACATGGGATAGATAGTAGGTGAATAAAAGCAAAGTGTGAATAAAGTGCACAGTGTATACTAAAGCCGGCGTGATATGTTACGTTGGTTTCTTGATGCTTCAATGGATTTTCCTCAGTCTCATTGCTCTAATATTTTTTTTTTCCCTCTCTTGAACTAGAATGAAGCTCTTGTCAAATTCTTTACCAGAAACATCTGACTATCATATCCTTGTACTGGAAGGCAACAATCTGCTTCCCTCTTGCTGCAAGTTAACACTCATCAGTTTCTATTCCATGTCGACAACTTGACAAGCTAATTCAGCACAGTCATAAGATCTGGATTCTCTAGGTAGTTCTGTACAGAAACACGGCAGCAAAATATACCATCACTTTTATTAAGACTAACATTTCAACACTTTTCAGATCTGCAAGATTATTTGTACAGATGGAGAGTTCTACACTTCTCCGATGTGCCGTGCTACATACAATATAGTCATTTGATATAATACCGTAGTTATTTATAAGCGACAATGTACTTGTAATGTAATACAATTAAAGACGCACTCCAGGATTTTTTCTTTCTTCATTTTTTTTCTTTTTTAGAAAAAAAACATTTTTTCTAATAAGGCTTAATTGGGAAATTATTTTATTTATTCTGAAAATGTATAAATAAATTGAAAACTGGGTACTACCATCCCCTTGTCTGTCACTTAGAAGAACTTATATGGACACAATCCACATAAAATGACCCATCACTAGCTGAAGGGAAAACATGGCTGAGTCTAAGTAGTATTTTTTGTATCAGGGGGTCTAGGAAGCAGAGGTCAGACTGAGGCTGAGGAGATGTGGGATCAAGTATTGATTTTGTTTTCAAGGAGATACCAATATTAACTAATTTGTTATTATGGTAGTATTGACATATTCTGACAGCTATAACTTTTTTAATTTGGTATGTAAGGTGTCATTTTTACGGGATCAAAATGGGGGGGGGGGGTCTAATGCAGGTTCTTCTATTATAGCTATGGGAGCCTTTGAGAGGCTGTCCCGGCTGTCATAGCAACTGATTGCAATTTTCCCTGATAAAATCTTGAGGGGCAACTATGTAATCCATGCCCCATTTAGATGCCTGCATGTTAAAGGGAACCTGTGACCAGTTTCTGGCTCCCCCATATCCCCATAGAGAATAGTGTACACATTACCAAAGAGTCTTTATAGTAAAACTGTCTTTTTCCCGAAAAAGATAAGTTACATAAAAGTATACCTTTCTGTATGCAGAGCTATGTCCCTAGTCCCATGTGAGTGGCCAGTGAGGAGTTATTCTCCCCCTACCCACCTTTGGGAAACCATTCCATCATGCTTGATTTCAAATAAAAAAAAACTCCTATGCCCCCATATCCACTCCCATGGGACTAGGGACACAGCTCTGCATACAGAAAGGTAATCTGTGATCTAACTTATCTTTTTTTATTTAAATGACTGTTTTACTATAAAAATTCTTTAGCAATTTATACAATATTCTCTATGGTGACATGGGAGAGGCAGAAAGAGGGTCTGAAAAAATACTGGTGTATAAATGAAAATTTGGCCTTGCTAATTGTCACTATTTTGCCACCCATAAAATTTAAATTAAAATGTTGTACAGTTCCTGAAATGGTATCATGAAGATACCAGTTGGTCTCACAAAAAATACACAGCTCTGTTCACTAAAGTATAAAAGGATATGGGTGTCAAATTATAGTGTGTACCTCTATTTATATACACCATGACCCCTTTTACCCCAACCCAATATAATATATGTGCCTCCTATGACCCCACTCCTTCACAAAAAAACATAGATCATAAAATCATAAAATCCCTCAGCCCACACTAATAAGAATATTAAGCTCTGTGTTCACACAACTCCATACAATAAAGCTGCATTCACACAAATGTATGAGGTACGTTTATACGGCCACAAATTTGCGGCCTTGTATACGCCCCCCCATAGCTGTCTCACTGTACCGTGCCATGGCCGCAAAAAAATAGAGCATTCTGTAAAAATGGCTGTGCAGCTCTATGTATTTTCTATGGAGAGGGGAGGGGTGAATTTTTTAGCCCAAAGGCCCAGATTTACTAAAGCCCCTTACCAGTTTGCTATTGGACTTTGCATGTTCTTTCATGTGCAAAATACTTGCACAGGTATTTAAGAAGTGCCCGAGACACATTTGTGGCGCACTTTGCACTATACCCAATGTGACACAAAATTCTGCACTGAAATGGGCGTTCCTGTGCTTAGTTGGCCCGTGCACTACATTTCTCATGCAAAGTCCGACAGAATTGTGTTGCAAGCCCTCGGAGCATTGCAGGGGGCACCAGAGTCTTGCAGAATGGGCGCCACAAATCATGAATCGCTGCACACCACACAGGCAAACAGCACATAACTGCCAGAAGAGGAACCTGCCTGCTGTGCCTGCTGTGGGGGAATGATGGAAGGTAACAGGATTTTTTTGCTTAATACCAGCAACAGAAGGAGAAGAGTCCTCCAACCAATGGGGAACAGGGGGCCACAGTATGAGGAGGATGAAGGACAAGAGGGCACAGTCTGAGGAGAATGGAGTATAGGAGGACACAGTATGAGGGGCCAAAATATAAGGCATATGGAGGCCAGGGGGCCACAGTATGAAGAGGATGGAGGACAGGAGGCCACAATGAGGGAGGATGGAGGACAGTTGCTACAATATGAGGCGGATGGAGGACAGGGGGTCACAGTGTGAGGAGGATGGAGGACAGTTGCCACAATATGAGGGAGGTTGATGAACAGTGGCCACAATGGGAAGAGGAGGAAGAAAGGGGCCACTTTGTTGGAGAGAGGGGCTACAATTTTAGGGAGTGAGTAGGAGTACAGAAAGCAGGGAATTATTATTATAGGGAGATAAATAAAAGTGGAGCATCAAATGTAAAGGTAGGATAAAATTAAAGAGGGTGTATTATATGTTTCTAAATTGTATTATTGGTCAGTATATGGGTCCATAAGGGGCTGGCCACATGAAGGGGACATTATACTTTGCTTGCGGGTGGGGCAATGGGTGATCAATGGGCATTGGTGTAGGTGCGTGTCATTTTTCTCTACAGCTTTCTATCTTTGCAATGGGAAGAGTAAAAGCATTGTCCGTATGATTATAAAAAGGGTCTTCAGCATCTGGTATTTGGCCCTATGCATTTCAATAGGGATCATGATCAATATGAGAAATAGCCCATGGATTGCTGTGGCTTAGTTTTTGGAAAAAAGTAGACCCTTTTTTGATAGTGGATTACCCCTTTAGTTTGTTCATATACAGTTTGTGGAAGGGAAGAGCATAGTACAATTAAAACAAATGTTATCATTTTTAAAGGTAAATATTTTCCTATAAATTACAAATCTGAAGCAATTGATTATTGGTGTTAAGCAAACCCGTCCAGGTTCAGGAATTTGGTAGAAGATTGGTTCTAGTACCTGAACTTGACCTTAAACCGAACCCCATTAAAATCAATAGGGACTTTATGACCTCAAATTGACTGTGAAACAAGGGCAGTAAGGGGTAGAGGGCTGCAAAATGGGGGGTAATGACAGGGGAATTGTCCTGAGAAGAATTGGAAAGTGCTATAAGGTGCTACGGCAGTTACTGTCACTGCGCTTTAAGATGTTATGGGTATACACACACAGTTACTGTCACTGCACTATAAGACAGTATGGGTAAACCCCACACAGTTATTGTCACTTCACTATAAGACACTATGGGTATATGCATGAATTTAAGGGCACTTTGCTATAAGATGCTATGGGTATATGGGTATCTGTCCCTCAATATAGCAGCCTCCCTTTCTACCTATCTTCCCTGCAAAGGGCAATAAATAGATATTTCCCTGTCTGATTGTGCCAGACCAACCTCTGCCTAGCTCTCTCCTGGCTGTAATGGTGCTGGGACATTTGACCCCACACCTTATATAGTGGGGTCATCTGTCCCGCCTGGCCAGTTACAGCCACGGCCAAACTGGACATGTCGTGGTGGCTAGGGGCTAAAAGCGAATGTTCGGCATGGACCCAAACAGTACAGATTGGATTTGCTCAACACTGTTGATTATAAATCCTACAAATGTACAGTGTGGTGCAAATTTGTACTTCATTTTTTACAGAAATAATGTTGAAATGATAAGTGAATTATCTGTTGTGACTTTTAGCAGTCTAAAAGCTCCCATGGGCAGTATTTAGACACATTTACAATAAAGATTTTTGGAAAATGCCATTACTTGTAAATCAGAACAAATATGTTAATGTGAGATATCCAGCTGTTATGGCAAAAGGCAGAAGAACTTTTTTTTTCATGTTTGCAATCTAATATTCGCTTACATACAGTCTATGCAAGAGTTAAAATCAGCACTACTTTTTAATCAGAAGGCAATGCATTATAATCAAGAAAGGACCGTGAGTTGGTGTCTTTTTTTTTTGCATAAGATATTCTGCTTCACAACAGGGGGCCCTACCCTGATGTGTCTGGAAGAAAAAGGAGCCGTGTCTCATACATCAGATTGTCAGATGCTCAATGAGATTGAATCATGTACCATTAGACAATCACAATCAATGTGTAGGACTATTGTACACAAGTCTTACTATGTTTATGTGGATTTTACTGAGAAATATGTAGGGATAAAATGAAACAGGTAAAAGTGAGAAAAAAAGGAGAATTTATCTATATATTCTTATCACTAAATGAAAGAAACATGTAAAGATAGATAGCTAGATAAATAATATCTTTCAATTAGCAGTATTATATGTATTATGCTTGTGTGTGTTTACTGTAGTGTTCTTCTTGGTATATAAAACAATAAAAAATGTGTCACTGAAAAAAGTTTAAGTTGTGCGACATCATAATGTCTTGATATGTTGCCACTGCAGTCAATCACTTCTTTAGAGAAGACATTTCCATACCATTAAGATCAGGGGCATAAATAGAATCAATTGGGCTACAAAGCAAAAGTTTTGGCAGGGGCCCCCCAAACTGTACGTTGTGGTGTGCAAATAGAATGGCCAACACAATGTACAGTTACAACTCCATTAAAAGTAATTTACATCCCCTTAATGGCGTCACATAGTATAAAGTTCCCCATCGTATTGTTTTATTATTTTAATAATATATATTATGTTTTTTAAGATCTCTGCTTTCTGCCATTTATTATTTACTCCCAGTGGATAAATGGACTGGGAGTTGCGAAAGAATAACAGCAAGAGGAGATGTAGAAAACTAGAATTAAAAGGAGAAATAATATTGAAAATATTACAAAAATTAAGCATTTATTTGATGAAACTAGAAAAAATACACTTGGTTTTATTCCTCTGTAAGTATTCATTAGGGAGATTCCCAACGTATCCTTATAACGGTGGGATACAGCATATCCCATTGCATGCTCATCTATTCAAATACATCCTCAAGTTCAGCACCGCTACTCTGAAAGTTAGAGAAAGAGCGAGTATCAGCATCAGCCATGGATTTTCTGCTGCCGATGTTCAAGATGTCTATATATGAGGGCAGTTTCATAACTGAGGAATTACCCTGGGTGTATGGTCAATGGAGTGCGCTATACAGTGACACCTCTCTCCTCTGAATGTATAACACCTTTTAGCTGGATGAAATACTGCAGACTACGACACTTTTTAATTCTGTCTAATGAGAAGACGGTGCCCCAAAAGATACACCCATCTACCAGTATATGTCTCTGGACACGTTCAGAGTGTATGTCATTTGATTTCAAGGTGTACATCAAGGTGTAGATCAATTTATGAAATATTGGCTTGTACTAGAATATTTTTTAGCACATGTAAATAATTCCAATGTTCACTGCCTTACATATCGAGCTCATAGAAGTCCAGAAAGCTAAGAAGAAAGAAAGTAATGCAGCTAAAGTGTGTATGTAGGGGCTATCAGCTTGGAGTTGAAGGCAAATGCCAGAACTTCCATAGATGTGAAAGGAGAGAGCTACAATTGTTCTGCCACCTTTCCGCACAGAGTGGCTATGGCATCAGGCCAGATGGTGGACATTGTAGGGCCACATTTTTATTAAGAAACTGTGGGTGCCAAATTTATTAACAGTAATATTCTTAATATTAAAGGAATAATCCCACTTTGGCAAATTAATGTTATTGTTTGTATGATGAAAAATGATACCATTTCCAATATACTTCCTGTATCAATTCCTCACTGTTTTCTAGATCTCTGCTTGCTGTCATTCTATAGAAAGCTTCTATGTCTACTTCCTGTGGACAGAAATCTGACCATGGCCACATAGGTGCGGGACTCGTTATTATCATAGAAAGTAATCAGAGCTGCGTGTTATAACAAACTGTGCACCTGTGTGACTATGGTCAGATTTCTGTCTACAGGAAATAAACAATAAAGCTTCCTATAGAATGACAGCCAGCAGAGATCTAGAAAATTGTGGCAAATTGACACTGAATGTGTATTAACTTTTCGTTATTCAAACAATATCAATTACTTGCTGAAATGGGAATACCCCTTTAATATAGTTGGTGCGTATTAGAGCAATCCATTCAACACAAGTGTAAATCTATGGCAGCCATGAGTTGGTGTAGATTAGTGCTATGGTCTAGATGCTGTTAATCTGTCATGAGTCTATACCCCTCCAGTTACATCCTGGTCTGTCTATATTTCAAACTGTTGCAAAAAAAGACATTGAAACAGGAATTCATGGGATTAAAAACTCCCCACAGTACATGCTGAAATGAAAGAAACATCATAAGGAACATACCATACTCCAGTTCTTTATAATATATGAAGGATGAAGAGCTGAAAATAAGAATTTCCTTTATTTAAAAAATGTACATACAGGCAGTCCCCGGGTTACGTACAAGATAGGTTCCATAGGTTTGTTCTTAAGTTGAATTTGTATGTAAGTTGAAACTGTATATTTTATAATTGTAGATCCAGACAAAAAATGTTTTTTTTGCCCCAGTGACAATTGGAGTTTCAAAATTTTATGCTGTAATGGAACCAAGGATTATCAATAAAGATTCATTACAGACACCTTACAGCATTGCAGTCTGGGAGCAAAGTAAAGCATCCAAAGAGCTTCACCAGAGGTTACAGTGGGCAGAGGTCGCTCTGTTACTAGGGGTTGTCTGTAAGTCGGGTGTCCTTAAGTAGAGGACCGCCTATATTTTTTTAAAATGCATATATTTTTCAACAGATTAATTAACTTTATATAATATACTTGGGTATTGGAAAAGCTAGCTTAGGATGTAAAACCTGGTTTTGAAAATACATTTTAGGTGTTTTTTTTTTTTTGACTTGGTGTAAAGTTTTACCTTTTTGGCAGCTGCCCTGCTTCATGGGCTGTCCCCACAGCATTATCTAAACCTATAGTCTGGTGACAGACAATTACAGGCTTCTAGAGACATAACCCTAAATTCTATCCATGAGTGGTAGGACTTGTTTTATGGCCACCTTATTTCTTCTTCATTGTGCTCTCTTGTGTTTTGACCCTGGCTCTTTATTGCATACTTGGTTTTATGCCACCTGCCACCTCTCATTACCATTGCTACTCTTGTACTGTCTGGATCAATTACCAGTCTATTGTGCTGACATTGCTACTGTTGCCTGCTTCTTTCTGCATTACTTTATGGCTGGAGCCTGAGATTGCTACAAAGCTGGATCACTTTAAGCCCATGTAGTAAACATTGAAGTGAAACAAAAGAAAAATGTATTTCTTGGAATTTTGGAATTTCTTGCATATTTAAAGTCTGTGATGGAAAATGCTTTGCCCCTGCCGTACTAGTGATGCCACTGTACAGTCAAGCTTTCTGCCTTCTAAAGATAACAGAGTACTGCAGGTAAGATGTTACAGCTTTAGCTGAGAACAGTTTACATTTTTTTCTCTCATCAAATTTTGTCTCAGCTGAGCCCTTAGGCAAAATGATAACCAGAAATTAATTTTTTTGAAGACATTTGTATAATAACCCAATTTCTAGATGCCTAAACATCCTATCTTTTCTCAGGCTTCTCCATTCAAAAGCTGTAATGTAATACTTTTTGATAAACTAGTATGTTGTTAAGTATACTCAATCCCTCAAACACTAAACAGTTAAAAAGAGTAAAAATATATTGCACTATTATTGTAGATCTCCCGCAGGCAGTATAAAATGTATAAATGGTATTAGTATTACAGAAGGGTACTTTAGTTTCCTTTTATAGTAGGTCCATGATTTGTGGCTTGAGTTAGCATATTTCCAAAATTAAGTAAATATTACTGTTAAAGCTTTTGTATGTTCCTGAAGATTTACATGGTAGCTCAGTGATTAAAAGGGGTTGTCTGGGGAAAAAAATGTTGACAGCAATGGTGGCATTTCTTTAAAGGGGGCTCTGCTGTGGACATATCTGTAAAGTGGGCTCTGCTGTGGACATATCTGTAAAGTGGGCTCTGCTGTGGACATATCTGTAAAGTGGGTTCTGATGTTGACATTTTATTAAAGGGGAGCTCTGTTGTGATCATTTCATTAAAGGGGTCTTATGCTGGGGAAATTTCATTAAAGGGGAGCTCTGTTGTGGACATGTCATTAATGGAGTGCAGCTGCTGCTGGGCATTTTATTAGAGTAGGGGCTGTATTTCCATCCCCAGGATGTATCATCAAGTTAATAACTTTCCCAGTTTTTTTGTGCTAAAATTAGGAGTATTGCCTTATATGTGAGTATTTACAGTATGAGGGGGAGTTCAGCTGCTCCTACACTGTCTGGGACATCTGGTCTGGACGGTAGTCGGGGCGGATGGTTCCATGCAGTTAGGGAATGTGATTGGCTTTCCTAAAAAGATGTGTTATAAGAACAGGTTTGAAGTTCATCATTAAATGACCTTTATGAACAGTACAAGATTAAGGATATAGAGTAGAACTTAAATAGGACCTGTCAGGCAAAATAAACCTTCTAGGAGCACTTACTAAAGTAAGAAGCTCCCTATCCCTTCCCCAGTTATAGCAGTGTTAAACCACTAGCTACATATCGATAAGCTGGGAAACACTGCAGCACATAGCCGTCCACCTACAGTAGTCCGGCGTATTCTCCTCAGTTTCTGCACCAGAACGACTCGCATACCTGCTTCCAGCGGTGACTGCCAGGCTCCATGCTGCAGTCACTGCCTCCTTGGACCTCCCCCTCATGAATCCGCCGGACCTCTGTAATCTTGGTCCGACATTCGGACGGCTATGTAATGCAGTGTTTCCTAGCTTATCAGTATGTTCTGATAATGCTAGTGATTTAACACTGCTATTACTGGCGAGCTGCTTACTTTAGTAAGTGCTCCTAGAAGGTTTATTTAGCCTGACATGTCCTCTTTAAGCCCTAACATGCCGGGCATATATTTGTTTGGAAGCTGGGGGGTGGCCTAGTCATGTGAACAGCCCAGGGCCCATTGGACACTTAGTGGTTAACAGCAAATATTTAAGTGTAGCTTCACACGAAGGTATTCTGTGTTAAAGGGAGTCTGCCACATATTTTGTCTCCCCCGAACCATTAACACTGCATTGTAGGTGTAAGAATAGGTCTTGGACATACCTTTATATACATGCTTGTATAGATGCACTGTGAAGAAGTAGGCAGTGCATAATGAGATTGCATTATAAATGGAAATTTATAAGAGGTGCAGCTGTCAGATCCACTATATACAAGTAAACCCTAGATCTAGTGTTTATTCTTACGCCTTCGATGCAGTGGTGATGGTTTGGTGGGGACAAAACCTGCAAATGATTCCTTAAATTGGTGTTCACTCTCTAAGCACAATTCTAACAGATTTTCAAAGTCAGTCATTTGCTTACCAATTAAAGCTGCTTAAAAGAAATCTATCATTTATTTTTATCCATTATGCCAGGTATTTTATTTTTAAACATACCTTGAGAATGCTGTAGAGACACCGATGCAGAAACATATCTTGTTTAATCCATGAACATAGTGATTTTGCTCTAAAAACAATTATAGAATTCAGGACCTTGGGAAAGCTGGGTGCTGCTGGCTGCCATACATAAACACATTACACTGAGCCTCCTGAACTGTCCAGACAGGACTAATCAACCTGAGCTGGATGACTCATACACAGCAGCTGAGGGGACTCTTCAGTGTTTGATTACTTCTGCCTGTCAGGGACAATACAGTGATGATGTATTCTCGGCATAGTTAGGGTAAGAAGGGCGCCAGGGCAGCCACAGGAGCTACAGAGCCTCATTATCATAATTTTATAATTGTTTTTTCAGCAAAACCACTCTGTTCAGGGATTAAGCACGATATGTTTCTGCATCAGTGTTGCTACAGCATTCTCAAGGTATGTTTGGTTCATAATGCATAAAAGCAAATGGTAGATTTTCTTTAAGAAAACTGATATACTACGGATGAAAGAAATAGCATTTTAGTTCTAAAATACAGTGGCATACCTCCCAACCTTTGGGAGAGAGAAAGAGGGACAAAATGTACCTCTCCCTTTATTATAAACCATGCCCATTGCCACATCCATAAGCATACTGTAATATTGACCTTAATGACCCCCACATACTATAATGTCCCCTTCCTGTGGCCAACCCCCATATGGACCCATATAATACCCTCTAATGCAACTTAGCAACCACTTTAATTTTATCATCCCTTTACATTTTATTTATCTGCCCAAACTTATACATAATACTATCTGTACTCCCACCCCCACCCATCCTCACATGGTGTGGCCTCCTGTCCTCCTCCTCTGGCCTCCTGTCCTCCGTCCTCCTGTACCTGTGGCCTTCTGTCCTCCAGCCTCCTCCTGTCCCCCATCCTCCTCCTGTATTGCAACCTCCTGTCCTCCAGCCTCCTCCCATAGCCTCCTGTCCTCCAGGCTCCTCCTGTAGCCTCCTGTCCTCCAGCCTCCTCCTGTGGCCTCCTGTTCTCCAGCCTCCTCCTGCAGCCTCCTGTCCTCCAGCCTCCTCCTGTAGAATACTGTCCTCCAGCCTCCTCTTGAAGCCTCCTGTCCTGCAGCCTCTTCCTGCAACCTCCTGTCCTCCATCCTCCTGTGGCCTCCTGTCCTACATCCTCCTCTACCTATGGCCTTCTGTCCACCAGCCTTCTTCTGTCCCCCAGCCTCCTCCTGTAGCCTCCTCCTGTCCTCCAGCCTCCTGTCCTCTAGGCTCCTCCTGAAGCCTCCTGTTCTCCAACCTCATCCCGTAGCCTCCTGTTCTCTAGCCTCGTCCTGTAGCCTCCTGTCCTCCAGCCTCCTCCTGTGGACTACTGTTTTCCAGTCTCTAACTGCAACCGTCTGTTCTCCAGCTTCCTCCTGCAGACTCCTGTTCCCCAGCCTCCTCCTCTGGCCTCCTGTCCTCCATTCTCTTCCTGAAACCTCCTGTCCCCCAGCCTCCTCCTGTGGCCTCCTGTCCTTCAGCCTTCTTCTGTGGCCTCCTGTCCTCAAGCCTCCTGCTGTGGCCTTCTGTCCTCCAGCCTCCTCCTGTGGCCTCCTGTCCTCCAGCCTCCTCCTGTGGCCCCCTGTCCTTCAGCCTTCTCCTGCAGCTTCCTGTCCTTCCCCTGTGCCCGCCTGTCTTCTATCCTTATCCTGTGGCCTCCTGGCCTCCTGTCCTCCAGCCTCCTCCTGTGGCCCCCTGTCCTCCAGCCTTCTCCTGTGGCCCCCTGTCCTCTATCCTGGTCCTGTGGCTCCCTGTACTCCAGCCTCCTCCTGTGGCCCTCTGTACTCCAGCCTCCTCCTGCAGCCTCCTGTCCTCTTCCTGTGGCCGCCTGTCCTCTATCCTGGTCCTGTGGCCGCCTGTCCTCTATCCTGGTCCTGTGGCCTCCTGTCCTCCAGCCTTCTCATGTGGCCCCCTGTCCTCCATTCTCCTTCTGTTACCTCCTGTCCTCCAGCCTCCTCCTGTGGCCTCCTGTTCTCCAGTCTTCTCCTGTGTCCCCCTGTCTTCTATCCTCCACTTTTTGTAGGTCCCTGTGGGTTTTAAACAAAAAAACCCCAAAATCTTACCTTGCGCTGTTTCCCAGCTGCAGTCACTTCTTCTCCCGAGCTCAGACTGTAACTCAGGGGAGGCACCAGCCGGTGGGCGGCGCTACCTCCTGACATGTCTGAAGAAGTCATGTGAGGAGATAACAGAGGCTGATCCTGCCTTTGGCTGCTCTTTTGACGATGAAAAGCGTGGGGAGCCCGTCACCCTGTCTTGATTAACCTCCTCCCACTGTATGCCGGTTCATTGGTGGTAACACTTTGATTATATTTTTATTCTCTTTTTGATACTTTGTCACATTTACCATATTACTAGCACCTTTAGGCCTAGAATTGTCACATGAGTGGGGGTCCCAATCCTCAGCCTTATGTATACACAGACTTTTGGACCTCTTTCTGTGCATTTAGCATGCTTGGTACTTTTTCTCACTTACTGTTATGTTCAGGCTGAGAATCAATTGGGAGGTTTAACATCACTATTTTGTAATTGACAGTGGGTAGTTACAGTGTACCAACACCTGGTCACTGTACGATGTTCTGGTCTGTGTATTATGTGTTTTAAATGTTTTTAATCAGCGTTGTGAATTGTCTGCCATGTACTAGTAAAACTTGATTTATGTTTTTGCATGATCCCATGAGCCTTTTGATGCATTATTTTTCTCTTGTTTGGTTTGATATTGTTTCTTGTGTATTGGGTCGCATATGCTTGGGCTGTGCTACACCCCCCGTCTTGTTTAATGCATTGTTGGACCTTGTGATTTCTAACAATGAGGAGATTGTCCAAAATGTCATTGTCCGGGAACCCCTTGGGAACAGCGATCATAATATAATTATTTTCCTCTTAAACTGTAAAAAGCAGAAACAGGTGGGAAAATCGAAAACATTGAATCTTAAGAAGGCGAATGTCCAGAAATTCAGGGCTGCACTAGAGGGTATAGACTGGGATCAGATACTGTCAAATGATGATACTAATGTTAAATGGGAGAAATTCAAATCTATCCTGAGTCATTATACTTCTAAATTTATTCCAATAGGTAACAAGTATAGATGGGTTAGATTACACCCCGCGTGGCTTACAGCTACAGTTAAAAGGGCAATTAATGAGAAAAATAGGGCATTTAAAAAAATATAAATCTAAGGCTTTCAATACTTAAAAAAACTTACCAAAATCTATAAAAAAGAAATCAAATCAGCCAAAATACAAAATGAAAGACAGGTGGCTAAAGATAGCAAAACAAATCTCAAGAATTTTTTTAAGTATATCAATGCAAAAAAAAAAAATAGGTCAGAAGAGGTTGGACCCCTTTATTCTGAAAATGGGGCATCAGTGAATGGAGACCAAGAGAAGGCGGAGATACTTAATACCGGTATGTTTTTTAGCTCAGTTTATACGATAAAAGAAAGAACTTCTAACGTGGGTGGTGCCAGTGCGGGTCAGGCATCCAGTAATATACTAGACTGGCTGAATGTAGACATGATCCAATCTAAGCTCAATAAAATCAATGTGTCCAAGGCTCCTGGACCAGATGGGTTACACCCCAGAGTTCTTAAAGAAGTCAGTTCTGTTATTGCTGTACCGCTGTCTAAAATCTTCAGGGATTCCGTAATGTCTGGTGTGGTGCCAAGTGACTGGCGCAAGGCAAATGTGGTGCCAATATATAAAAAGGGCTCTAGAACTTCGCAGGCAATTACAGGCCTGCAAGCTTAACTTCTATTGTGGGGAAATTATTGGAAGGGTTAGTAAAAGACTACATACTGGAGTATGTGATATCAAATAGTATAATAAGTGACAGCCAGCATGGGTTTACCAAGAATAGAAGTTGTCAAGCTAACCTGATCTGCTTTTATGAGCAGATGCATGGATGGAGGAGCAGCTGTGGATATTGTGTTCTTGGACTTTGCAAAGGCATTTGACACTGTCCCTCATAGATGCCTGATGGGTAAAATTAGGGCTATTGGTTTGGCAGAAATCATTTGCAATTTGATTGAAAACTGGCTGACGGATCGTATCCAGAGAGTTGTGGTCAATGATTCCTAATCGGAATGGTCACCAGTAATGAGTGGTGTACCCCAGGGTTCTGTGCTTGGCCCACTACTATTTAATATATTTATTATATAGAGGTAGGAATTAATAGCACTGTGTCTATTTTTGCAGATGACACCAAACTGTGTAGTGTAATACAGTCTATGGAGGATGTTCATAGGCTGCAGGGTGACTTAGACAAACTGAATGTTTGGTCATCCACTTGGCAAATGAGGTTCAATGTGGATAAATGTACAGTACTAATAGTACTGGGCTAGCCCCTAGTACAGGGCTAATAATCTAAAGGCAAAATATGTCCTTGGGGGAGTAAATCAAGAAGAGTCCCTTGTTGAGAAGGACCTGGGGGTACTAGTAGATAATAAATTAAATAACAGCATGCAATGTCAATCATCTGCCTCTAAATCCAGTAGGATCTTGTCATGTATCAAAAGTGGTATGGACTCTCGTGATAGGCATGTAATATTACCTCTGGTTCAGCCTCACCTGGAATATGCTGTCCAGTTCTGGGCACCGGTCCATAAAAAGGATGCCCTGGAGCTGGAGAGGTTCAACGTAGAGCCACTAAAATGATAAGGGGTATGGAGGGTCTCCGTTATGAGGAAAGATTAAAACAACTAGATTTATTTAGTCTGGAAAAGAGATGACTATGAGGGGACAAGATTAATTTATTTAAATATATGAATGGTCCATAAAAAAAATATGGTGGTAAATTTTTTCAGATTAAATAAAATCAAAAGACGAGGGGGCGCTGTCTCCATTTGGAGAAATCAAGGTTTAATCACTGGAGGCGACAGGGCTTTTTTACTATGAGAACTGTCAATCTGTAGAATAGCCTGCCTCAGGCGCTGGTCACAGCAGGGACAGCGGAGAGCTTCAAGAAGGGTCTAGATGCCTTTTTACACCTAAATAACATTGATGGTTATGTTATATAGAATTGTTTCCCCTAAATCCCTTCCTCATGCAATCCCTTCCCTTCCTTGGTTGAACTTGATGGACAAGTGTCTTTTTTCAACCATATAAACTATGATACTATGAATTGAAGTAGAATCCACAGAATAGAATTTGAATTGTTCATATATTCATGTGAAAAAACTCAAGTCTTTTAAAATACACCAAACAGAGACTAGATTACAGCGGCCTCCTATAATGAGTGGTAATCTTAACCCCTTAATGATGAGGCCTGAAAATTCTATAATGTCCCTGCATTTTTATTGAATTTTCAGATGTATTGGTTTAAGTACCATTACCTCACTTTTTTGTGTGCTACCTTAAAAACTTTTGCAGCGTTTTTTTTTTTCATGGGACATAGGGTTAGTTAAAAAATAATGTTTTTTTTACATTTTTATTTTTTTTTAGGTTAGAGTCACAAAAAGTGAAATATGTCTTTTTTTGTAATGTATAGTATACATTTTTTTAATTTTCAAATGAACTCAAACAGAACATTACAAATTACTTCCCTATTTTGTGACAGTTGTTTTAATGTACAAGTTAAATATAGTCTTGCAAATAGATTTTTTTTTATTTTATTGGGAAATATTAGTGTATTTCTATATATTTATTTGTTTGTGTTTTTTTATTTAATATGTCCTCAAAAGGTCATAAAAGACTCCTGGGGGACATTTTCACAGACATATTTACTAGGTTTCCACTGTAACTGGGACATATATAAAAGCCCCAGTCACAGGTTGAAATGACCCCTGTGAGGAAAATGTCTGGATCAGAGCTGTGCTGGGTCTGATCCCAGCAGCTTTGATTAACTTCAGAGCAGTCTATAGAGCTGGTGGTAATGCCAGCTCCTATATTCATTGCATAGTGCTACTTCAGTGCTATGCAGTGAGGAAAGGAGAAGGCAGAAGTTGTAATAGACCATTCTATTGTCCCGGTCCTACTCCTACGATCTGTGCAGGAGCAGGAGAAACTGTAGCAAAGCCAATGGACATCACTGCACACTCGAGACCTGCACCGCCTGCCGTCAAAAGAGAGTTGGTGGTTGGGATTGAGTTAAGGTTAAACATTCATGTACATGTAAACAATATATTTGTAATGTTTTATATAAGCCCTTTTAATGCCCCCCCCCCATGTTTTGAGTCAATACAAGTGTATTTGGGGTCTACTTTTAAGGGATTGAATGAAATTCTAGATACAAAAGACCCAATGGAGAAAACACAGTAATAAAAAGCTACGCTATTGTGCATCCTGAGGTCAGCTAAAACTCCTAACAATTCTTTTTAAAAAAGGCAAGTCTCCTTGCTGTAACCCGCTCTAAATCTTGTCATGGACATTAAAACCAAAAAATAATGGCTTTGCTAGGCAAACACAACTTCTCAATAGCTTCCTCAACTAGCAGTAAATCAAGAGATCCCGCTTCATGTTGGTCCTGTCCTTCTGACCCTAACAGACGCATTACACGCAGCATTCTAACTGTGTTCTCTAATGTAGCCTTTCTTCTGTGTGGGATATACACAGGGCCGGAATAAGATTCGTTAGGGCCCCTTGGCGCAAATCTGGTGAAGGCCTTCACTGAATGTAGACCAGACAGGGCACATATTAGACATCTGTGAAAAGAAAGAATTTTTTTTTAATGTGTTAAATCCTAAGAAAACCTAAATTAATCTCCATGATTGTACCATTGATTGTACTGTGGGCTCTAAATGACACTCTGCTTTATTCTTTGGGTTGATGCGATCACGGGGATTACAAACTTATATAGGTTTTATTAGGTTTTCCAAGAATAGCAGTAGTCCGGCACTCAAAACAGATTGTTCATTTCATTCCATTAAAAAAAACTCCATAGATGAATACAAAAAATGTGACAAAACATAAAGCATGCATGCTCATTGTTAAAAACACGGAGCAGACCTATGTCTGCAGGCCTATGTCTACTATAGTCCTTCGTCGTGATTGGTAAGCACTGGATATTCACATTTTTTGCATCTCTTTGTTTATAGTTATTTATTAGGTTTTAATAGATTTTAAAAATGAAAACTTTTTGTACGAGAAAAGATTTCCTAATTTTGCCATATTCGATGCTAACAGCTTTTCAATACATCAGTGTATAGAGCTGTGTGAAGTGTCATTTTTTGAAGGAGAAGCTGACATATTTATTGGTAGCATTTCTAGGAGTGTATGGACTTTTTGATAAAGTTTTATTAAAATTTTTATGTGTTTTGTGTGAAATGGCAAAAAAGTATGGATTCAGACATTAGGACTATTTTCTGTTATAGTGTTCACCGCTGGGAATAATTATTTTTATAGTTTGATAGATCTGGACCTTTGGGACATGGTGATATCTAACATGTTTATGTTTTTTAATTTATTTAGATTTACGATCTAAGGAAAGGAAGTTGATTAGAACTTTTTTTTTTAATTGTATTTTCTTTACTTTTTAAATGTTTTTTCTTTATTGTATTTGTAGACCCTCTACGATTATTGAAATTTAGGGGGTCTGATCATTTATACAAGAGTATGCTAAGGGTCCTAGATAGGGGATGTTTGGTGGCCGGATCAAAGATGGTGGCACCATTGCGGTGCCATCTTACAAGTGTTACCATTGCATTTGATGGTGACACTTAAAAAGGTATTTTCATCTGGGCATCCACATTTACTTTAATTTATCTGCTGTATATATACATTTCTTCATTTGAATGTTATTTAAAATAATATACCTATGTGAAGATAATTTTCTATAAATGTAAGCATGTTATACCTTAGAAACTAGATAGTCGTCCTTGGATACGACCACCATCACACTCTGGCAGCAGTGGACACACATGCGCTATTGAGGCACCCAACCACCTGGATTTGGCATTCATTACCACAGGACTGCTGTAGGACATGCAGTTCCTGGCCATTTCTTATGGATAAACTATTTGTTTCTAAAAGACCATATGACTACATTTATAGGAAATTCGGTGCAGGAAGTTAGGTGCATAAATCCTGTGCACCCTCGCAATACATCCTTTACATGTACAGATAAGTCAAATGTCGTTAAGGTGTTAAAAACTTAAATAACTTAAATGAGAATATGGTGTTTTTTAAAGGCCTTCAGACATAACAAAACTGTGTTTCTCCATTATTGTACTGGCCTAAAGAAGAGGTGTCATCTAGACTGATTGATTGATGGTTTGATTCACTGTCTTTGACCACTTGTTGGCGCGCTAACATGCCACAATCGGAGTCAACTCCAGACCTTTTACCTGCTTAGATGATGGATTAACGAGGGAATGGTCCATGCAGCCCTTTCAAATACAATTTACCTTCAATCCCATGTAAAAAGGCAGCTACAAATTAAATAGCTGTAATTCATAAACTTTTCCACCAATTAAGTGAAGAAAATTTAAGTTGGGAGTCTGCACCTTTAAGAGACTCTACCAGATTTTACCTCATTAAACTTTTGGCATTTTCAGGTAGGTTATGAAATGCCTTCTCTAGAATTCCCTCTTTTATGTGAAGTCTTACCTATTTGCCTATAGGTCATCCAAATGAGCAGAAAAGAGTCATATTTGCAGGAGATGAAACATTTTTTTGAGGATGAAGGGGAGTATCACTTCATATGCCAAATCACATCAGGCTTGTTGCTCTGTGATCTAAAAAAAAATGAGCTAGAGGCACAGCTGGGAATTTATTGCTGTTTTTTTAACTGCTTGTATCTCTGGAATCTTGCAATTTGAGAGAGGATATTCTTACCTTTAATTTTAAATGTATGGTTCTATCTAATATAGAATTGAAGATAGAGCATCTGAAATAAACACTTCCCAGGAAGCCTCTTAAAATGACTCATCTCAGTCAAATATGACTCTTTTCTGCTCATTTGCATATGACTTTCAAGGAGATTTTTATTTGTTATAGAAAAAAATTATAGTTTATCACATTAGTTTTTTTTTTCTAAAACAACTTTTTATATTGCACATGTTAAAGAGGACCTTTCGCCTCCTTTACCAGCCTCAATTCTGCGTATATATTAATCAGCATTGTTTAACTGATGATGTCAAACTTTTTGGATTTCTCATGTCACATGGAAGGTGCCAGGATGTCTGCTCCAGCCCAGAACCACCCATTTGGCAGTAAGAGCTCAGTTAGTGGCAGGGCTGTTTCCGTAACCAATATGCTAATTAAATTCTTTACTGTCTGCTGAGTGGTTTTGGACTTGAGCAGGCCACATAGCTCCGCCCATGTGACAATAGAGGTCTACAAATAAGGTGACTGTTTGCTCGGGAACAACAGGGGCTACAGAGAAAATCCCAACTCCAATTAAAGGATGCAAAGAGTTGGATTTGATGGAGGTAGTGAAAAGTACTTTTAAATGTTGGAAACATATTTAGGATAATGGAGTATTCATAGTATAAAATTCATAAGCCATCTTCTAAGCATTTAATATCACTGGAGTATGGGTGGTAAGGGCTAAATCATTAAGAGAGCAGTGAGTAAGCGAATACACAGTGCATCATAAGAAATGCCTACTGAGCCCTGAACTTGTAGTTCCAGAAGCAGGCATGTAAAACAAAGCAGATCTTGGTTATAAAATAGAAAATGTAAAAATCCCTCACTTATGTTATGCAATTTAAATGTCAGCGTTTATAGATACATATATAAAATATGAATGTTTCCCAAGTCAAATGTGCAGAAAAGAACATTTAAATTGTCTTTATATGTATATTACATGGTTTTAAAACAAAACATACCCTGCTCATGGCAACACTAAAAAATACAGCTCCTATTTTTCAGATCGAGTACATTTCTGACATAAAGAAGCGGTCATCATTCTTGATAACACAATTGATGCTGCTCATCTTAATACATTACATAGAGAGAAATAATTTAGCTGTAATATTCTCTTTCTGGAAGTTTGATTAAATCTCTGCCTCTTTTACCAGGCTGGAGGAATTTATAGGAATCATCCTGATGTCTCATTATGTAGCAATGCTTTAAATTTAAGCTAAATTTCAGTTCTTTTCATAGTACGATCTAGATAGGCGATTAATCTTTTTTATTGTTATTCTGCATCCCAGTTCAGTCTCTTACGACACTTGTTTCATTTGAAAATTCACTTTTCACAATTTCTATTAATTTGTTATAAAACTACCTTGTCACACAGTCAAAAACCTGAAAAGTCTCTTATTGCTTGATTAAGTTTAGTTATGATTCACTCCAATCTATAAATGCCTTTCTGAAGTTGTTGTGTGAAAGGGGTTATTGAAACAGAAATAACACATGAAAAATGAAAAATATTAACAAAAACCACACTCATATTACAAAAAAATGAAACTGTATTTTTAGGCAGGACTGGAATTGAATGTCTAAAAGGTGGTGATGATAGAACTCCTGATTTATAGTATTTTGGCATATACTGTAAGTCTAGTTTAGCTTTAGAGTTAATTAAAGGGAACCTGTCATCACTCATATACACAATGAGAACGTCTCAAACCAACAAAACACTTGTATAAAGTAGGAGCCTTCCTTTAAACAAAACAACAGTGACAAACTATCATACATCCTAAACCTTCTATTTTGAAATATAGGTAGAAGTGGGGGGCAGCACGGTGGCTCAGTGGTTAGCAATACAGCTTTGCAGCGCTGAGTTCCTGGGTTCAAGTCCCATCCAGGTCAACATCTTTATTTACATAGCGCACATAGATTACACAGTGTTACACAGAGCTTGCCAAATCAGTAAGAATATTGAAATGGGGCTAGAGATGGGTGTGTTAAGGTAAATCTAGCTGACGTCAATGTGCGACAGCAGGGAAGTTCTCCAATCAACAGACTACATGATCTGGGAATCATGAGTATTCTCCTCCCTCTTCTGTTTCTCTCTTGTTTTTCTATATAGATTTGTGAAACCAAATAAACCTGCGCAGTGCTGATTTTTGCCCTGGGTAACAGCATTAGGAAATCTTGCAAATCAGCAATTTGTCTGAGTCATTCTTTGCATGCTTATTGATTAAATACACAGCCAACGAGGGGGCGTGACCTGAATGCCGATGAGAGAGGATGTGTGAGCTCGTGGCTCCGTCCCTGCACTCACCTTACAGCCGCAGACCACCGCCAACTTGCCTCTGATGGGGAAAAGCAGGCAAAAGAAGACCCCCAGCAGCTCCGTGCCAGCTCCAGTGAGCCCTCCCGGAGGCTCCATAGAGCCGTTCCTGATGAGGAACATGCGGTCCGCTCGCGGACAGGCTCCATATTGGCCTGCACCGCAGCTAGCAGGCTCTCCTCACGCACAGCGTAGCAGCAGAGCGGCGGTGACGACTCCAGGAACCGGAGCTGCGACCCGCTCCCACTCTTCTCCCCCGGCGAGACGGAGCTTGTCACCCGACAGCCAGAACCTGCTGAAGGCGGAACAACAGGTACAACAGGGGCCTGCAGAGAAACAGCAGGCAGGGCAGCAGCAAGATCATCGCCCATGCTCTCCTTCACTGCCCGCCATTACATCAGACCCACGGCCCCAGCTTACCTCTGCTACTGAGCAATAGAGATCAGACTGACCTGCGTTACCACCTCCAGCAGCAGCATTACCCCAGCGGCAGAAGGAGTTGCCACGAGACTTAGAGGTACCCCCTGCCCCTCAAACAGGACCTCAGGAGACTCCTTTATGTGCTCCCCCGGGGAAGATGTCCCCACACACGGACAGAGATATGTCAGATGGGGAAGAGCAGGGGGCCCCACCAGAAAAGGTGGAGCCACATTCATGGGAGGATGATGGCTCAGAAGACAGCCTAGGGGCAACCCCCTCCTTGTCACAGTTTGCCCAACACTCCATGATGACTGGGGACACTCTACCCTCCCCCTCCAGGCCTGCCTATGCAGATTTTTATGGATTCCCGCTAGAAATTTCACAATTTTTGCGCAGCCTTCCAACAAGGCAAGATTTTCAACAACTTATCTCAGAGGTTAAGGGAGTTTGCCGCTCTGAATTCTCGTCGGTCCGGCAGGACCTGCAGCATATTGCCTCAAGAGTAGAAACCCTTGAAGAGGATCATGACACTACTAGAGGATATGTCTCCCAACTCCAATCCACGGTCTCTGACCAATCAGAAGCCCTGAGAGCAATGCAACGCCACATAGAGGACATAGATAACCGTGGAAGGAGAAACAACATACGAATCCGGGGGATGCCGGAATCTATTGCGGATGCAGATATTCCTGAGACGCTTGAGAAACTCTTCAATTCAATACTAGGCAGACCTGCCACTCACAAGATAAAGCTAGACCGGGCTCACAGAGCATTGCGCCCAAAGGGCCTAACTCCACAACCACGGGATATTATATGCTGTGTGCATGACTTTCTCACCAAAGAGGCAATTATGGCAAAAGCAAGAACGACAAGAGACTTCAAGTTCGCAGGCTCGCAGGTGATATTATTCCAGGACCTGTCATGTCTTATGCTTCAAAAAGGAGGCACTTGCGCCCCCTCTTGGCAGTACTGAGAGAACACCAGATACCTTACAGATGGGGATATCCTTTCGCCCTCACAGCAAGGCGGGATGGCCACTCAGCCACCCTACGCACTCATGGGGAGCTACAGCACTTCTGTAAAGAATTGGACATACAAGTCCCGCAACTGCCTGACTGGGAAATAAGTCTTCCACCACCTTCTCTTCCACCCGCTTGGCAACCAGTCCGGGCAAAGAAACGTCGCCCTCCATCTGCTAGATCGACACCTGGAAGGTCCCCAACCGCAACTCCGAATGTTTGACTCTATGGCACACAGTTGATGGCTCAGAGGGTTTGACGCATATGCCCTTTCTTTAAATCTGTCTATTTTTCTTTTCCCCCCTATAGGGGTAAAATAGCTTCTTACAAAGGCTTACAAGGTGGTCTAGGATTTATGTTTATTATTAGAAGGGTATGTTATCTCTTGTTGGCTTATGGTTCACCTTCCTAATACTTAGGGTTATTACCCATTTGGAATCCAGTTGGTTGGCGTGGGGAGTGGAAGCCCAATGCCAATTTGCCCCTTGCCGGGTGCCCAAGGCCTGTTTTTACTAATTCAATTTCTCTTTCTTTTTATGTTTTTTCTATGTTTCTTACCCCTATATTCTCTTTGTTTTTTCCCTTCCCCAGGAGCCGCAGCCTTTCCAGAACTAAGGCCTGTATAGTGGCCAGCAGGTCATATACTTGGTGGTGTCGGTTTCGAATATACGCAAGAGGGGTGAGCATGACTGGGTTGCTAATGTTTATCCTTGTCCTATGTAATGGTTAACTTGTCACATTAAAAGTTAAGGGCCTTAACACTAATGTTAAACGCCGACTATTACTAAGAGAGCTCCGTCTATTGAAAGCTGAGGTTGCTTTTATAGAAGAGACCCACTTTGACCAAGCAGGGACCTTCAATTTTGCTCGAGACCACTTCCCGCATGTATATTCAGCTTTCCAGGATAGCAAGAGAGCGGGGGTGGCGATCCTATTATCGCGTAACTGCCCAATAACTGTATCTACCACTCACATAGACCCTAACGGCAGATACGTCATACTAGAGGGTACATTGAGGGGTCAGCCTCTTATACTAAGTAACGTATATGCCCCAAACACAGCCCAGATCCCATTCTTGAAGCGCATACTCCGGAAGCTTCAGTCAATGCCACCGGCGACCCTGATATTGGGAGGGGACTTCAATATGGTCTTCTCCTCCATGGTAGATAGGCTATCCTTGTCTAATAATCCCATATCGGGGACTCAGGAGCGTTTAGCAAGGGAATTCTGCAAGTTAATTAGAATGCATTCGCTGTATGACCTGTGGAGGGTCGACCACCCGGGAGACTGTTCATTCTCCTTCTATTCTCACCCACACTGTTGTCACACTCGCATTGAATACTTTTTTGGGAACATATTAGCTTTGCGTCTTTTAAGTTCAGCAGACATGGGCACCATATCATGGTCAGATCATGCGCCTGTCACAGTCACCCTCTCCCGCACAAATTTGCCAACAAAACTGTGCAGATGGAGACTAAATGAAGATCCTGCACTCCGTGAACAAGTGAGGACTGCACTCCACACATTCTATGCAAAAGAGAGCCTAAGACTCTCTTCTAAAATGGCACTCTGGGAGGCGCACAAAGTGGTGGTGAGGGGTGAGTGCATGGCACTGTCTGCCAGACTGAAAAAGACAGCATCGGCCTATTATTTGAAGATAATGGCGGCTGTGAGGGAGTTAGAGGAGAAAATGGTATCCCGTCCTAACACTACTACTTTACGAGCCCTGATAGCAGCTAGGGTGCGTTTGAAAGAGCATGCGCACCAGAAGGTAGAAAAGCTCCTGATATTTTCCAAACAGCGTTATTATGAAAAAGGCAATAAGGCCCATACAATGCTAGCTTGTATGCTTAGAGAGCGACACACAAATGGCACTCCGCAGGCGATCAGAGATGAAAAAGGGGACCTTAGATATCACCCTAGAGATGTAGCTCAAGCATTTCAAAAATACTACACTAATTTATATTCACTGCCAAGTGGTCTCCCACAGGATGTTAAAGTAAGACAGCAGTTGCTACAAGAATATCTGTCCACCTGCCATCTGCCGAAACTAACGGAATCCGCAGTGGCCGGCCTCAATGCCCCTATCTCTAGGGAGGAATTAGACGAGGTAGTGAAAATGCTACCTTCGGGAAAATCCCCGGGCCCGGACGGGTTTACCTACCTATATTACAAAATCTTCATTGATGACTTAGCTCCGCATATGCTTCCCCTATTTAACTCCTTTATGGAAGGGACATGCCTGCATCGGGATATGTTATCTTCCTTTATATCCCTTATACCCAAACCTGGTAAGGACATAACAGTCTGCAGCAATTACAGACCTATTGCCCTTTTAAATTCAGATTTGAAGGTCTTCACCTGCATCCTGGCTAATAGGCTCAATAACCTACTCCCCTCCTTGATCAATAAAGACCAAGTGGGTTTTATACCGTGGAGGCAGGGGTCGGACAACACTAGAATGGCAATTGACCTTATAAATGTAGTCAACCTGGAATCAAAATCAGCATTGCTCCTTAGCCTGGATGCGGAGAAGGCCTTTGATCGCCTTGATTGGTCTTTTATGTTCGCAGCCTTAGAGGCATATGGTATAACAGGAAGCTTCCTGACGGCTATACGAGGACTCTACAATTTCCCTACGGCAGTAGTGCGTTTCCCTCACGCTATGTCAGGCCCTCTCCCTATCCGGAATGGAACCAGGCAGGGCTGTCCCCTCTCTCCCCTCATATTCTCCCTATGCACTGAGCCCCTAGCGGCCAAAATCAGGCTGCATCCAGATATTAAGGGAGTATTAGTAAGGGACAAAGAATTTAAAGTATCACTTTTTGCAGACGACATTTTGCTTACACTAAGGTCACCTCATGTCTCTCTCCCAAATTTGCATACTGTGCTGCAGGAATATGGGCATTATGCTGGGTATAAGGTAAACACCTCAATGACGGAAGCCCTCCCATTGAATATTCCGACTACGGAATTGTTATTACTACAGCAGAACTTTAATTACCAATGGAAGACGGGCTCCGTTAAGTATCTTGGGGTACAAATAACAGCCTCATACTCCTCTCTATATAACGCTAACTAACCACCCTTATTTAGGGAATTGAAGGCAATGCTAACTAGATGGAGGGGACACCATATTTCCCTGCTTGGTGGAGTGGCAGCAATAAAAATGTCTTGGCTACCAAAGCTACTATATTATTTCCAGACGTTGCCTCTGAAAGTTCCTCAGGCGGGACTCAAGGCTCTGCAAGGAGCAGTTTTTAACTTTATATGGGACAACAGGAGGCATAGAATGCCAAAATCAGTCATGCTTGCCCCCAAAACCCCTGGGAGGGCTAGCAGTACCGGCCATAGCCCACTATTATTGGGCTGCTCAATTACGATACTTACTGTACTGGGTGACCTCAGCGGCCTACACTAAGTGGGTCAAGATTGAGAAGTTGTGGATGGCACCGGTACACCCGAACTCGTATTTGTGGGGTTCTAACTCATCTCCCCCTACACAGTCTTTATTAGGTCCCATAGCATTTACGTTAGCGGTTTGGCAGGTGTGTAAAAAGATCTTTAACTTGTCTTCCAGCAGCCCACCATTGATGTCAGTCCTCTATAATCCGGACATCCCTGACAGCTTGAAGGCAAATATGGTCCAGAGATGGATCAGGGCAGGAGTGTTTCATCTGGCAGATATGGTGGACCCACTCACGCTGGAGCTAAGGCCCTTTACCTATCTATCAAGTGAGCGGTCCCTTCATAAGGATGAGTGGTACCACTACCTCCTGGTGAAGCATTATATAACTAGTTTATTTGGATCTACTAAGGTTTCTAAGCCTACTGAATTTGAACAACTATGCAAATTAGGTACATCAGTAAAAGGGACGATCTCTAGAATATACCAAATATTGTGAACCCCACCAGGTGACGCCCCACTAACACAAATATATGACAAAATGGGAGGGGTACCTCAACAAAAAAATCTCGATAGAGACGTGGCAAATTATATGGAGCAGAACAGCCAAGTCGTTCATTTGTACCGCTTATAAAGAATCCCAGTACAAGGTGCTAATGCACTGGTATCATATTCCAGCACTGCTATACAGGCTGAATCCAATGGTTCCAGATGCCCGTTGGAGGTGTCATACTGAGGTAGGCACACTGTTCCATATCTTCTGGACATGCCCACTTATAACCCCATTTTGGCAACAAATAGAAGCTCTCACTGGGGAGTTGTTTGGTAGTGTCATCCCGTTAGACCCTATGCAATATCTCCTCAATGTCCCCCCACGCAATTTGAGAAAACATCTTTCTACTTTCTTTTTAAGTCTTTGCACAGCATCCAAATGCTTGATAGCAAGGGCATGGAAGCAGAGTGCACCCCCGGCAGAATCAGAACCATTCGCTCGGCTGAAAGAGATGTGCTGATTAGAAAAATTAACGTCTTCCCTCAATAATACAGTTGACGCCTACCAGAAGGTATGGGAACCTTGGAACTCCTTTTGTGTACTCAATGATTTGTAGATGCGGTGGGTCCTCCCCGGGTGTGAATGATACATAACCATTGTACCACTAACAATGCGGCTCTGCCCCCCCCCTTCCACCCCCCACAGGTCCTAACTTACCAAGTGTGTGTTGTGTGTCTTGTCTAATGTGTTATCCCGGTTATTCATCCTTTGAAGCGGGTGTTGTAGCATTACTACAATTAAGGAAATACTGGAGACATATGGCATAATGTAGCAGCTTTATTTAGTTTAAGGTGAAAAGGCACAGATTTACATTGTATCGCATTACAAGCATGTCTTTTACCCAAAGCTCTTGTACTTGAATTTGCATATATCTCTTATTTACTGCTCTCTACACTGCAAATGCAGAAGAATGTATGACTCATCATGCAATGCATGCATTACCTGCTGTTTTATATTGTGTTTTATTCTATGTTTAAAAAATTTTCTTAATAAAAATTTACAGTTAAAAAAAAAACACAGCCAACGCACACTAAAAGTGGATATCTTAAATCCTACCCCAACAGGTGAATTTGTTGAAATTTGGTTCGAGCCGATTCGCCAAATTTTTCGAAAACATTTGATTCGACCCGAATCGAATCATGATGAATCAGGTTAAAAACAGGTATTTCCTGGCTGCATAGATCCTGTAGGGTGTTGTAGAAGGTTGTGCCATGCTCAAATATGCATAGGCACCGTGGTTTGGGTTTCCAACAATGCTGTGTTTTAGTATGACACGCACATGACAGACGCCACTCTTAGAATCGCTTCACTCTTCAGTTCCATGTGCACTTACAGAGGCCAACTTCACCAAATAAGTGAAGCGGGAATGCAGCCTGACAAGGTAATGTCTGTGCCAGCTCGAAAGGACTGAGCTGAGGGCCAAGATCCCACTATAACATCAAAGAGTGCACTCTTTTTAAGCTGCCATCAGATGATTCCGACAGAACCTGTTCTGTTAAATGCAGATACATATAGAAACCCCCCAAAAGAGTGGTGAGGGTGTCGGCAGTAATTTTGACGTCACTGATAATTTTGCCATTTCATCCGTCAGTGTCCTCATTCAATCGGTCAATAATCCATCATCAGTATTGCTAAAGCCAAACGGACAAACAGGAGTTGATCCAAAACAGAGATGACCAGTAAATGGGATATTTGCATATCCTCTGTGTTGTGTATCCACTCCTGCTTTTGGCTATCAATCCTGAGGCTTTTCTTTCCTTCTGACAGATGAAATGAAGGGGAAAACTAAACATAGTGGCAACGTCATAGAGTGGTGGAGGGTGGAAACAGCATTATGGAAATCACAGGGTGTTCCAGGGAGACAGTGGTGAGTTGGCAGCAGCATGAGTAAGCCGCAGGGTGGAACAATGACAGAATGTGGAGGTGGCCACAACCTGGTAGGCCATAAAGTGGCACAATGACAAAGTGTGGAGGTGGCAGAAGCAGCATGAGGTCAGAGAGTGGCACAATGACAAATTCTTTAGGTGGAGTGTGGCGGAGTGGAGTGTGAAGGTGGCGGCAACATGGTAGGCCACAGAGTGGCAGAATGAAAGAGTGTGGAGGTGGCAGCATCAAAAGCAGCACCAGGAGGTCAGAGAGTGGCACAATGACAAATTGATTAGCTGGCAGCAGCATGGGAGGCCATAGAGTGGCAAAATGACACAGTGTGGAGGTGGGTGACAATTCCAGTCCCTGGTAAAGATGGTGGGAAGCAGATGGAGCAACTGGCAGCATATGCGTGGCAGCAGGCGGGTGGCAGCATCAGAATAGTGGCTGAGGCAGGTAGTTAGAATCCAGACCTATTTCTCAACGATTGGTGTGTTGAAATCCTGGCCAATCCAAGCCTGATTCATCTTAACAAAGGTAAGTCTTTCCACATTACAGGTGGACAAGTGGGTTCTCCTTGGGGTAACGATGGCCCCGCCTCACTGAAGCCACACTACTGGCCGTACAGCTTCTCTACTGCAAACCCTGCAAGTTGCGGCCACGCATGAAGTTTGGCTGTTCAGTCCAGGGGATCCTCTAACTGGGGTGGTAAGGTGCTGTCCAAGTAGGCCACCACCTGCTGGTGCTGGTCCTGCTGCTGCTGGTGGCAGCTACACTCCTGACTAGGCGGGTGAAGAAAGATGCTTATTAAGGAATCCAGACTTAAGCTGCTGCTGATGGAGCAGCTACTGCTTCTACACCCCCATCTCCCCACAGCAGCCATGGCAGTAGTACATTAGCAATGACTGCAAGGAATCCCCCGGTCAGACCTGACAGAGGATGGACAGTGGCGCACATAGGCAGCGGCCAGCTGTTCCTCTCTCTCGGCAACTGGAAAAAAGACACCCATTTTTGAAAGGTAGCAAAGGTTCAAGAGGGTGGGGAGCCAAAAGTCATCCCTATGCCGGATGTTGACTATTCGGCTGTCAATAGTTAGGCAAAGCAGCATGCTGTGGGCAAACTGCGCAAGTGACTCTGAGGGACTCTCGGCCTCCATCTTCACTGTATACTGCCATGGTGTTTCTGGGTCTTCTGCCTCGTCTTCTATTTACTTCGGATGCACTTGCTCCTCCTCTCCTGTCACCTGAGTAAACAAATACTAATTTCACCAGACTCTGCATGTGCGCCAATGTCCTCCTCCTCCTCCAGTTCAGCCCCCACTGGACCCATGTGGCCATGAGATGTAGTCTCCACTTCTCCAAACAAAGAGATTTTGCAGCATGAGTACAAGGACATGAAGCAGTGGAATGACATTATTCATCCTGCAGTACTGGCGACTGACAGATAACGTGACCTCTTCAAAGGGCCTGAGCAAACGGCAGGTGTCACGCATGAGCTGCCAGTGGCTGACAACCAAGTTACACAGGGGAGTGCTCCGGTCCACTTGCATCATCAAAAAAATCATTAATGGCTTTTCTCTGTTCATACAGGCGGTCTAACATATGGAGGCTGCAATTCCAACGGCTGGAAACATTGCATATCAGACTATAGGCCGTTCTGACGCTGCAACTCGAGGAGGGTGTGCTTGGCTTTGTAAGAGTGGCTGAAGTGCATGCACAGTTTCCTGGCCATTTTTAGAGTCTTACAGATGGGTGGAAGACTTGAGGAATCTGTTGACAACCAGCATGGCGCATGGACCATCCCCCCTCAGAGCAGCGCGGACGCCATCTTCCTCCCATTGTCTTTCACCATGGTTCCAATTCTCAGTTGTCACGGAGAAAGCCACAGATTAATTTCTTCTTACATGACGCGGAGCAGTTGCTCCCCTGTGTGATTTTGTTTTCCCAGGCAAACTAGGTATAGAACTGCATGACACTGCTGTGCCCTGCACATGTGGTATGATGGAGCAGCACTTGGGGGCTAAGGTGGTGGTGGAGAAGGAGGAGGCAGACACTGGCGCAGAAGCAGCAGTTTGACAACGTGGAGGAGAAAGCTGCGTCTCCTGTTCAAGTTGTTGGTGTGGCTGGGTGGGAAGCACATTCACCCAGTGGGCCGTAAAAGAACCATAGTTACAGCTCCACACGTCTGCGCTGCCATGCACCTTGGAAGAAACCGATAAGCTCAAGGACTAGCCCACCTTCTGTTCTACATATTTGTGAAGGGTTGGCACTGCCTTTTTGGAAAATAAATTTAGGCTTGGAACTCTCCACCTCGGTTCGACTTGGAAAGGGAGGGACTGCAGAACCAACAACTTGGACAGGAGTATGGTCAGTTTCTGCACCTAAGGATGGCTGGACGCATACAGTTGTCTCTTTGTAATCGCTTCTTTCAACAACTGCTGGCGCCATATGTAGCGAGGAGCAGGAGCATCTGGACTGGGAGATGATGCTAAAGACAAAAAACTCCCTTCGGCCAAGGTGCTGGAGCCTTCACTGGCTGAAATGGCTTGTGTGCCACTTGGTGCTGCTGCTGTTGCTGCGCCAACAGAATATACACACGCTTGGCTCCTCTGGTGTCTTAACAAAAAATTGCCACACTGCCGAGGTGGTTACTTTACTGCCAACACTCTGCACTGAGTGACTACTAACGCCGCTGCCTCACTGAGCCCCTGTGCCACTCCTTACTTGGACCTGCGAATTGGGATTGTACCACGCGGCCGTTTGGCTCCAGTCCTCGCACTGCTGCCACCCTGTTGATTCACAGCCACAGTAGCGACTTGCTGCCTGCTTTGCTGCCTGACGCGCAAGCTGATACCCTCTTCTCCCAATGATGATGATGAATCCCTGGGTTCACCTGGCTTCCAAGTATGATCGGCTACATCATCATCAATTTATGTTTCCCTGTCACTGCTATTCTCCTCAACGGTCTTAGTATGCAGAGCCCTACTACTTGCAAGTGCAATATAACCTCCCATTTCACTCTCCACATCTCTACTTTCCCGCCTACTGCACAAAGCAGCAGATGTCTGCCCCACCTCTTCACTGCCAGGCAGCTGCTGACTGTCCTCAAAGAATTCATCCTTGCTGTATAGTGGCGCTGAGCCCAGACCACCTAGTAGATCTCTGGCTGGGGGAAATGAACAGGATAGAGGCTTGTTGAAGACAGGTGACACACTGCCGCTAGATGACACTGGCAGTTCTGGCCTCACAGAGACACCCCTGCCGCGACGTCCCCTTACTGTGCTGCAACCTGTGCCTTCTCCACCTGCCATCTCTCTGTCTGACATATTGGTCAACTATGTAGATTTGACACAGATCTTCTTTATTTACCAAAAAACCTTGAAAGCACACTGACACCCTGGAATAGGAGCAGAAATTACTACAGAAAATATGGGGATTTTGCACAGATTTCTTCCTGTTCACTTCAGCAACAAAAAACAGACACCCTTAGAGCAAAAATCACTACAGCACAGTATAGTACAAGCAGCTGGATGCTACAGACAGCACATGCAGTGTGAAATGCCGAGATTGGAAATGGCTGCCTGTGTGACATCACATAAGCTGATTGGCTTACAGGTCTGCACATGTGATCGAGGGTGTTCCTTTCGTATTCCCAGAGTTCTTTGCCCCACATTACACGTTGTACTCGTGCCCATTTTGGTAATAAAGGAGAAAAAAAAACTTAGTTCCCACGAATCACCGTAAACTTCGGATTTGTGACGAATCGCATTTTCCCTGAAATTCGCACCAAATTCAACTTAATTCGAAATGATTCGCCCATCTCTAATTGGGGCTGTTCATGCTTTTTTCCACTTGTCTCCAGTTATTCCTTTACAAAAACTATACATTATGGCCAACATGGATACATAGGCATTAATGTCCAGCTGTGGAATTAGTCTTAAATGAAGGAGCAAAATTATGAAACATCTTAAAAATAGAAACACTTGGAACTTACCTAGGCTGTAACCTGTCCAGAGCTATATCTCATTCTTTTCTCTTTTAATTGCTTTGTATGATATCAATAATCTCCAAGAAACACAAAATAACAAAATGTTCTAACATGGAATCAAATAATGGTAAATAGAGTGTACAAAGTCCAGTAAAAGCACCAAGTACCCACGACTGCCATAACCAAACTTTCTACAGTCCTGGAATACTGTGAGTAGGTAGGGTAGTAACAAGCATGTTTTTTGGTCCTCCAGATTGTATTGTGAAGTTGAAGCATGACTGAAATAATAAGAATACTGTAGTAGCTATACTCACCCATAAAAAATCATGTCCTGACAATGGGAGTGCCACAGACTTTTACAGAAGTTACAGCCCAGAGTGTTTTTGTCCTCTACAAAATTTGGTTTTGCAAGTTTGGGGTACTTACTAGGTTGCCTTTATTGTTCACACAGGAAGTGACACTGGTACACTCAGTTTATCATTTATTTGTGAAAAAGAATCATAAGTTAATGTTAAAAATTGTATAGATAAAAATCTGTATACATTAAAATCTGTACTTCAACTCTTTAAGAACATCAAGCAGGGGAGCAAAACAAGTTTGGTGTCACCAGACGTTTGTAATGAAAATAGTAAATATTAAACTCGTGGTTTCAACTGTATCCGGACACAAAAATACTTTCATTGTGTCTTCTATGGCTGTGTTCACATGATGTAGATCATCCAGGAAAGTCAGTCCACCTAATATCCACAACCTATGTAGGCTGAATGAAATCATTGTAGAGCCCTAGTGCAGACCACTTTAAGCGGGAAAGTGATTTGAAAATATTTATTATATGAGCAATACTTCAATAAGCGCTTTAACTCCTTTTGCTTTTCTTTTTTTCCTGTAATTTCAAAAGCTATAACTTTTAATTTTTCCTTTAACAGAGAAGTATATGTACAGATTGTACTTTTCACTGCAGCTAATTAATATCCCATGCAATGTTCTGGAAAGATGGAAAATTTCCAAGTGCGTTGAAATTGACAAAAAAACACATTTTCAGCATTTTCTTGTGGATGCGGTTTGTAAGGCTTTCCTTGTGCACTCCAAATGGCACTTCCCCTTTATTCTTGCCAAATTGTGAGACCAATAACTTTTTCATACTTATGTGTATGGACATCTGTAAGGTGGCATTTCTTGTTGTACACGGTGACGCTTTAATTTATGTCACATTGGAACCTATATGACCGTTGGATCATATATTTGCACATATATTTATGGATGGAAAAATGGCCAAAAAGTGGTGATTCTGACATTTTGGTGCAATCTTCTGTTACTGTGTTCACGGCTGGGAATAATCTTTTTTTATGTTAGAACGCACATTTGGGACGTGGCGATACCTAACATATTTATGATTTTTACAGTTTTTTTTATCCATCAGCAGGCTATTAGAGAGCACTATCCATGCTAGGCCTACATTGGCCTATGAGTCCACAAGAGACTGTAGGTTGCCATGGAAACTGATCAGCGTCCTCCAATCACGTCACGGGGGGCACTGATCGGCCATCCGACATGGTGGCACCCACTAACAGCTCTGTTTAGGGGACTGTGGCAGCACTGACCACAGCAGTTACAAGCTAGTGTCAGCTGTGTTATACAGTTGACACCCGATGTGTATGGAGAGAGCTCAGCCCATGTGCTCTCTCCATAACCCCCCCCTCAGCACCTCAATGATATAATACATTGTGGTGTGTGAAGTCAGCAGGTAGCACATTGCTGTCCCAGGTTTCACCAATTCAAGCTTCTTCTGGGGGTGGCTATACAAATAAGTTTACCTCTCTCCAGCATTCTGGTCCAGTGGTACTCCTCCAGCCACCCCCAATTTCTGTATGCTTACATAAGCGCAGCACTGATGTCATGTCATGGCTGTAGGAGCTGATGGTGCTGCCAGGGATTGAGGTAATGTCTACGACAGTACACTCCATTCCTGGCCATGTTTAAATGGTGGGAATTATTGAGTTTGATGAAATCCCTTATCAGTTCTCTTCAGATGCTTAAAATAGCACCAAAATAGGGCTGCATGGGACTGAAGGGTTCCACAGGTCACACAAGATGGTATTAACTACTCCTGGTTGGATGTTTCACTTAACAATGTGTTGTTTATGAATATGGAAATGTACTAGATTTACTAAATGACATTAACATATACATTCCATATCATTCTTTTATAGCATAAAGCCATGCCTCTATCCCTGTAAGAAATCTGGGTATCATTGAAGCAAGTTATGTCCCTATCAGAAATCTGTATTACACTTGTGTGATTGCTTGTACATATTGAAATCCAGGTCCCTTTTTTCTTTTTGTTTTGCCTGTTGATCCTGATGGCTAACAGAGCCATGCCTGCACATAAAAAAGTAATACACTTTTATTGGGTGGAATTTAAGTGGTGAGTGCTTTGTATTTCATTACATTAATGTTTCGATTACAATTGCCCTTTCAAAGAAAACTGCAAGATCCTGAGTAATTGACAACCTTGTACGTGAATGTATACCTGTGAATAAAACTGTCACCTTTGTAAGCAGATAGACCATCTACCTTGTACATGGAAAAACATGCACTTTGACATAAGTAAAGTCTCAAATAGCCAATCTCTGGTTTTGCTTGGCTTTCCCATTACATGGCAACTCTCATGGTTCTCCTGAAGCTCAGCTATTCTGTTACAATCAGATAATGCTAATGAACATGAGTAAATGCATCCTCCAGTGTCTCTAGATATTGTGCTTGTATGGTCTCCTATCTCACTATTCAGCCTCAATGCAGAGTGACCTTTTTGTGGAAACATAAAACCCACACGGTGCACCCTTACTAATGTATTCTCATGCAATTAGTTCAAACAAAAACCTTGTTAATTTTTCATGATCTCCTTTCACCTCTACAATAATTGTGCATGGTCCCACATCAGAAGCTTGTGCTGTTTGACAATATGTCTGCTGTAAATAAATGAAATTTGACAGACAACATGATTAGTTTTATTGTCTTACTATACAGTAGTAGTAAATATTGGTGACTCTAAACAAGCTCAATGCTTCTACTCTAAGCCATATATTACAGCTGCCAAGTAAGCCTTAGCTCACTGATGTAATGTACATGGAATGGTGTAATCTCATTGTGTTTTTTAGCATGTCCAGCTAGGCCAGGTGGCAAAGGAGTAAAACACATGATTAAGAGTAGCAAGACTTCCTCACCCCGACAGCTATTAGTAGACTGTATCTCAATAATGGTAGGAGGGACCCACTGTGGCTGTAATCATGGTGCTTAAAAAACAATGAGCAAGTGATCAGCGACATAATCCCCATATGCATGGTTTATGGGATGTCAAACATTTTTTATTTAAAGCACTGGTTCATGTGCCATTTTTTATCACCATCGGTTGACTTAGTTTTGAGATTTCTACCCTGCTTGATGTCACATCTTGGACATCCTGGTGCAGAGCCTAAGTAGCTGCAGAACTTCTACCATTTGAGATTATATTAAAAGTATGCCTTACTATAGTTGTATTACATTTACCATGAACGTCCCAGATAAGCATCTCTCCAACCACACTAGTCTACTCTATTTGTCAGACTAACCTTAACTAACCTATGTGTTGCCGGGTGCAACTAACATATGTGTTGCCGGGTTCTGTTTTTTTCTTTTGTTCTTCCAACTGGGTTACTTGGTCAGTGTGTCTATCATGCTTATTGAGCGCGGTCTGGCGTTCCTGGCAGTGTCTGTTAGCTTTATCGGCGGGTTACAATAAAGCTACTAGTTTATCACAGCTCGTAGTGCCTGTTTTATGGATGACAGTTCCTCTTGAAGGTACTTAAGACTCTAGCTAATGCTAAACAAAAGGAAAATGTGAAATATAATCTGAACAAAACTTAAAAAGCAATCCTAATATAACAATGCTGCAGACAAAGAAAGATCTGTTGTTGTACATATTAAAAATGCTCAATGATCATATTGTATACAAAAAATTACCACCAAATCTTACTAACCAAATAAATAGTATATTGGACTAAATTATTATTGAAGGCGTAGCATTAGGTATTTTCAGTGAAAAGGACAAAGATTATTTGTCTCCTAATTTTCCTTTATATTTTTTATGCCACAAAATTGTTTTCCCTCTACCTCCAAGCCCAATAATTTCTAGACAACTTATAACAGCCTTTGGTTCACCACACTCCTGGTTTCATACAAGATATCAAGGAAGACCTTAAAGAATACTCATATTTTGTGTAGAACTAAAATTATCTTAATTGTAACACACAAATGATGGCCACTGTTAGTTTAGGGTTTAAATTCACATACAGTATATATCAGACAAAAAGCAGTAACCCTCAGCCTTTAATATATCGGACGCCGCGCTGATGCCGACTCAGCTCGAGATCAAGATAAAGAAATGGATGTCAACTGTAATGAAGGAAGATCTCCTATATGGAGTATTTAACCGGTTAAATGCCACGGTCAGCGAACGCAGCATTTAAACTGCCTGTTGGGGGTCTCTCTCCCACAATTGGCCCCCTGCGCCGTCTTCAGTGGGTGCCGATTGTTTCCATGGCAGCCCTAAGGTCTGATCAGGATAAAGATGTTTATTAGGCTATATGGAGAACACCAAAAAAAATAAAGTAAAAAATCAATTACATAAACAATGGTTTCCTTCTCAACCCCCCCAAAAAGTTAATATGTTTTCAACAATAGGGGATACCAACCCCAAAGAAATGCGATTCACTCTGGCACTAGATGTCTTCTGTCTCTAGTCTTTATTCGTATAATCAAAGCATTACATGATAAAAGCAAATAGCGAATATGGCATCACCATGTACATCAGCAGCAAAAAAGCCTATGCGTTTTGAGTGTTCTAGGCATTCTTAGTCATGCCAACCCCATAATGGTATCACTGGAAAATACATTGCATCCCGTAAAAAAATTGTCCACACGTAACCTCACTAACAGCTTACTATACAGTAGTAGTAAATATTGGTGACTCTAAACAAGCTCAACGCTTCTACTCTAAGCCATATATTACAGCTGCCAAGTAAGCCTTAGCTCAATGATGTAATGTACATGGAATGGTGTAATCTCATTGTGTTTTTTAGCATGTCCGGCTAGGCCAGGTGGCAAAGGAGTAAAACACATGATTAAGAGTAGCAAGACTTCCTCACCCCGACAGCTATTAGTAGACTGTATCTCAATAATGGTAGGAGGGACCCACTGTGGCTGTAATCATGGTGCTTAAAAAACAATGAGCAAGTGATCAGCGAATATCCTGGTTTGGACTTGGCAGGGGACATAATCCCCATATGCATGGTTTATGGGATGTCAAACATTTTTTATTTAAAGCACTGGTTCATGTGCCTTTTTTATCACCATCTGTTGACTTAGTTTTGAGATTTCTACCTTGCTTGATGTCACATCTTGGACATCCTGTTGCAGAGCTTAAGTAGCTGCAGAACTTCTACCATTTAAGATTATATTAATAGTAGAGATGAGCGAGCACTAAAATGCTCGGGTACTCGTTATTCGAGACGAACTTTTCCCGATGCTCGAGTGCTCGTCTCGAATAACGAACCCCATTGAAGTCAATGGGAGACTCGAGCATTTTTCAAGGGGACCAAGGCTCTGCACAGGGAAGCTTGGCCAAACACCTGGGAACCTCAGAAAAGGATGGAAACACCACGGAAATGGACAGGAAACAGCAGGGGCAGCATGCATGGATGCCTCTGAGGCTGCTTAATCGCACCATTATGCCAAAATTATGGGCAACAGCATGGCCATGACAGAGTGACAGAATGAAGCTAGATAGCATCTAAAACATCCAATAATTGACCCTGACACTATAGGGGACGGCATGCAGAGGCAGCGGCAGCAGGCTAGAGAGTGTCATGGCGACATACCCTAAATGGACTCAGGCTTCAAACCAATGGGTGGCAGAGAGGAACCAAAGGAGGTGAGCAAGAAGTGCTCAAATAATATCGGTACATGATAAAAGTTTGCCAGTATATTTTGTGGATTACACAGCAGGGTGGCGACAAAGTTAACAAGTTTGATGTGGAAGCCATGAAAACAACCCAAAATTCTGCCTGACACAGCTCGTTTGATAAGGGGACCATGTATGGAGGCAGTGAACTAGTAGTAGATTAAAGGTGCTGCAGTTAAAACTATGTTAGTTGGATCTTGGCATGGAGCTGGCGCTCCGCTGCCAGGCGAGCTTTCGCCAATCCAAGCCCCTGTCTCTAGGCTACTCCCCAAACAGCACTTCTAAGAACCTTTTGTATAAGATCAAGTGTAGTAGCGTTCTTATAAGTTTAGGATATGCCGGGTGAGGGGAATGTAAACAGATGCGCAAGAAGCGCATGATGCGCATGGAGCTGGCGCTCCGCTGCCAGGCGAGCTTTCGCAAATCCAAGCCCCTGTCTCTAGGCTACTCCCCAAACAGCACTTTTGTATAAGATCAAGTGTAGTAGCGTTCTTATAAGTTTAGGATAAGTTGCAGAGCCGCCACCAGGTTACGGCCGTTGTCACACACAACCATGCCTGGCTTCAGGTTCAGCGGTGCCAGCCACAGATCAGTCTGCGCCGTGATGCCCTGTAATAGTTCTTGGGCGGTGTGCCTTTTATCGCCTAGGCTCAGCAGTTTAAGCACCGCCTGCTGTCGCTTAGCGACGGCACTGCTGCTGTGCCTAGAGCTACCGACTGATGGCGCCATGCCCACGGATGGTCGTTCGGAGGAGGAGGTGGAGGAGGGGTGGGAGGAGGAGGAGGCATAGTAGGCCTCAAACACCTGGACCGAGGTAGGCCCCGCAATCCTCAGCTGACACAGGGGAAGGAGCAGTGGTGTGCACGGCCGGAGGTGAACACGCTTGTTGCCACTGAGTGGGGTGTTTAGCATTCATATGCCTGCGCATACTGGTGGTAGTTAAGCTAGTAGTGGTGGAACCCCTGCTGATCCTGGTTTGGCAAATGTGGCACACCACAGTCCGTCGGTCATCCGGTGTTTCCTTAAAGAACCTCCAGACTTCTGAAAATCTAGCCCTCGCCGCAGGAGCCCTCGCCACGGGAGCTTCACTAGTTGACACATTTGGCGCTGATACATTGCATCCCGTAAAAAAATTGTCCACACGTAACCTCACTAACAGAAAAATTAAAATTTTATAGCCCACAAAAGCGCGGCAATGTCTACAGAACAAAACTGGCAGCTGCAGGGCCCTCCTTCCATTCTGCGTCTCGCTGGGGTGTCTCCATACTGAAGAGAAATTGCAAAACTAATTTTAACATGGGTTTTCTCATTTTTATCTTTTGGAAATGTGAAAGTTTCAGGGCTAAATGAACGTATAACCGACAAAATGAGACCATTCTAAATTTCATCTCCATTTTGATTTAATTACAATGAAGATTTTAAGGGGTTAACAATCTTCCTTAAAGCTGTTTCTGATAGTTTAAGGAGTGCAAATTTGAAGATGGGTTGACATATAGGGTGTTTCTAATGTTATATATTTCAAATCTCATTTAAAACAATAATGATCCCACTAAAATGAAGTATAACATGTGATGAAAAAACAATCTCAAAATTGCTTTGAAAAATATAAGTGTTCAAAAGTTATAACCATATAAAGCGACACAAGTCAGAATACAAAAAATGGGGCAAAGCCTTAAAGGGAGCCTTCACATATGAAACCAGTGACAGGTTCCTATAGAGCCCTCTTAACTAACTGACAGCCTTCTTTTAGCTAAAAGTTGTTTTGCTTACATCCACATAAATCACCTTTTATCTTATATTACCTGGCATCAGAGGGGGCATATACTGCTCTGCCAATCCCTCCCATATACTCTTCCCCATGCCCTAATCCTTCTTACTATTTAGCAGTTCAGGTAATGGGATCATCTTAGGTCCTTTAGCCACTTAACAATAGCAAACTGTACCACATGTATGTAATGGACTACACACAATGTCACAGCATCATGCTGTGATTTTATGTAATCACATAGTATTGCAGGATATTATCATGAACAAGCAATCAGGTAATTCAATTAAAAAAAATGAATAAATCAATAAAAATGCCCATAAGCCCCAAAACATAAAAAGTGACTTATAATGCACAAAAAAGTCTAAATCATAACACAAACCCCACATATACAGTATCACCGCGTCTGTAACAGCCCGTAGAATAAAAGTATGTACTCCAGAATGATGCTGTTGCAAACTACAATATGCCCCGCAGAAAACAAGCCATCAACAAGCTCTGTAGCCAAATAAGTAAAAATGTTATGCCCCTCGGAATACGGTGATGAAAAATGGGTTTTATTTGGCAAATTTAGTAAAACGTAAGAAAAAATTTTCATGCATGGTATCCCTGTAATCGTATCAACCCACAGAATAAAGATAACATGATTACAACATGAGGCTATAGGGTAAACACCAAAAAAAAGGAAAAAATCCAGTACAGAATTGATGCTTTTCTACTCCTGACCTAAAAAAAAAGCTAATAAATTTTCAACAATAGGGGATACCCACCCCAAAATGGTAACACTGGAAAAAGCATTTCATCCCACAAAAAAAAATGCCTTCACATGGCCCCAATAACGAACAGCTAAAATTTTATAGCCTACAAAAGGAGCCAAATAGAAAACTAAAATCCTAGCAGTTGCAGGTCCCTCCTTCCCTTCTGCGCCTCACTGTGCGCCCATAAAGCAAGTAACAGCCACATGTGGGGGGTCTCTGTACTCGGGAGAAATTTCATAACAAATTTTAAGATGGGTATTCTCTTTTTATCTTTTGGAAATGTGTAAATTTTAGGCCTAAATTAATGTATAACCGACAAAATTTGACTATTCTAAATTTCCCCACCATTTTGATTCAATTACTATGAAGATCTCACAATCTTCCTAAAAACTGTTTCTGATAGTTTTACTATGAAGATCTCACAATCTTCCTAAAAACTGTTTCTGATAGTTCTGAGAGGGGTGCAGGTTTGAAAATGGGTTGATTATGTCTAGTGGTTTTAATGCAATATATTTAAAATTTCATTAAAACAGTATTTATTCCCAAAATAGTAAATTCTGAAAATATGGAAAATCGACAATCGATTTGTTAGCTGCGCGACACCAAAATATATTATTATTATTATTATCCAGACATTGCATCCCGTAAAAAAATTGTCCACACGTAACCTCACTAACAGACATTGCATCCCGTAAAAAAATTGTCCACACGTAACCTCACTAACAGAAAAATTTATTTTATAGCCCACAAAAGCGCGGCAATGTCTACAGAACAAAACTGGCAGCTGCAGGGCCCTCCTTCCATTCTGCGTCTCGCTGGGGTGTCTCCATACTGAAGAGAAATTGCAAAACTAATTTTAAGATGGGTTTTCTCATTTTTATCTTTTGGAAATGTGAAAGTTTCAGGGCTAAATGAACGTATAACCGACAAAATGAGACCATTCTAAATTTCATCTCCATTTTGATTTAATTACAATGAAGATTTTAAGGGGTTAACAATCTTCCTCAAAGCTGTTTCTGATAGTTTAAGGAGTGCAAATTTGAAGATGGGTTGACATATAGGGTGTTTCTAATGTTATATATTTCAAATCTCATTTAAAACAATAATGATCCCACTAAAATGAAGTATGACATGTGATGAAAAAACAATCTCAAAATTGCTTTGAAAAATATAAGTGTTCAAAAGTTATAACCATATAAAGTGACACAAGTCAGAATACAAAAAATGGGGCAAAGCCTTAAAGGGAGCCTTCACATATGAAACCAGTGACAGGTTCCTATAGAGCCCTCTTAACTAACTGACAGCCTTCTTTTAGCTAAAAGTTGTTTTGCTTACATCCACATAAATCACCTTTTATCTTATATTACCTGGCATCAGAGGGGGCATATACTGCTCTGCCAATCCCTCCCATATACTCTTCCCCATGCCCTAATCCTTCTTACTATTTAGCAGTTCAGGTAATGGGATCATCTTAGGTCCTTTAGCCACTTAACAATAGCAAACTGTACCACATGTATGTAATGGACTACACACAATGTCACAGCATCATGCTGTGATTTTATGTAATCACATAGTATTGCAGGATATTATCATGAACAAGCAATCAGGTAATTCAATTAAAAAAAATGAATAAATCAATAAAAATGCCCATAAGCCCCAAAACATAAAAAGTGACTTATAATGCACAAAAAAGTCTAAATCATAACACAAACCCCACATATACAGTATCACCGCGTCTGTAACAGCCCGTAGAATAAAAGTATGTACTCCAGAATGATGCTGTTGCAAACTACAATATGCCCCGCAGAAAACAAGCCATCAACAAGCTCTGTAGCCAAATAAGTAAAAATGTTATGCCCCTCGGAATACGGTGATGAAAAATGGGTTTTATTTGGCAAATTTAGTAAAACGTAAGAAAAAATTTTCATGCATGGTATCCCTGTAATCGTATCAACCCACAGAATAAAGATAACATGATTACAACATGAGGCTATAGGGTAAACACCAAAAAAAAGGAAAAAATCCAGTACAGAATTGATGCTTTTCTACTCCTGACCTAAAAAAAAAGCTAATAAATTTTCAACAATAGGGGATACCCACCCCAAAATGGTAACACTGGAAAAAGCATTTCATCCCACAAAAAAAAATGCCTTCACATGGCCCCAATAACGAACAGCTAAAATTTTATAGCCTACAAAAGGAGCCAAATAGAAAACTAAAATCCTAGCAGTTGCAGGTCCCTCCTTCCCTTCTGCGCCTCACTGTGCGCCCATAAAGCAAGTAACAGCCACATGTGGGGGGTCTCTGTACTCGGGAGAAATTTCATAACAAATTTTAAGATGGGTATTCTCTTTTTATCTTTTGGAAATGTGCAAATTTTAGGCCTAAATGAACGTATAACCGACAAAATTTGACTATTCTAAATTTCCCCACCATTTTGATTCAATTACTATGAAGATCTCACAATCTTCCTAAAAACTGTTTCTGATAGTTACATTGCATCCCGTAAAAAAATTGTCCACACGTAACCTCACTAACAGAAAAATTTATTTTATAGCCCACAAAAGCGCGGCAATGTCTACAGAACAAAACTGGCAGCTGCAGGGCCCTCCTTCCATTCTGCGTCTCGCTGGGGTGTCTCCATACTGAAGAGAAATTGCAAAACTAATTTTAAGATGGGTTTTCTCATTTTTATCTTTTGGAAATGTGAAAGTTTCAGGGCTAAATGAACGTATAACCGACAAAATGAGACCATTCTAAATTTCATCTCCATTTTGATTTAATTACAATGAAGATTTTAAGGGGTTAACAATCTTCCTCAAAGCTGTTTCTGATAGTTTAAGGAGTGCAAATTTGAAGATGGGTTGACATATAGGGTGTTTCTAATGTTATATATTTCAAATCTCATTTAAAACAATAATGATCCCACTAAAATGAAGTATGACATGTGATGAAAAAACAATCTCAAAATTGCTTTGAAAAATATAAGTGTTCAAAAGTTATAACCATATAAAGTGACACAAGTCAGAATACAAAAAATGGGGCAAAGCCTTAAAGGGAGCCTTCACATATGAAACCAGTGACAGGTTCCTATAGAGCCCTCTTAACTAACTGACAGCCTTCTTTTAGCTAAAAGTTGTTTTGCTTACATCCACATAAATCACCTTTTATCTTATATTACCTGGCATCAGAGGGGGCATATACTGCTCTGCCAATCCCTCCCATATACTCTTCCCCATGCCCTAATCCTTCTTACTATTTAGCAGTTCAGGTAATGGGATCATCTTAGGTCCTTTAGCCACTTAACAATAGCAAACTGTACCACATGTATGTAATGGACTACACACAATGTCACAGCATCATGCTGTGATTTTATGTAATCACATAGTATTGCAGGATATTATCATGAACAAGCAATCAGGTAATTCAATTAAAAAAAATGAATAAATCAATAAAAATGCCCATAAGCCCCAAAACATAAAAAGTGACTTATAATGCACAAAAAAGTCTAAATCATAACACAAACCCCACATATACAGTATCACCGCGTCTGTAACAGCCCGTAGAATAAAAGTATGTACTCCAGAATGATGCTGTTGCAAACTACAATATGCCCCGCAGAAAACAAGCCATCAACAAGCTCTGTAGCCAAATAAGTAAAAATGTTATGCCCCTCGGAATACGGTGATGAAAAATGGGTTTTATTTGGCAAATTTAGTAAAACGTAAGAAAAAATTTTCATGCATGGTATCCCTGTAATCGTATCAACCCACAGAATAAAGATAACATGATTACAACATGAGGCTATAGGGTAAACACCAAAAAAAAGGAAAAAATCCAGTACAGAATTGATGCTTTTCTACTCCTGACCTAAAAAAAAAGCTAATAAATTTTCAACAATAGGGGATACCCACCCCAAAATGGTAACACTGGAAAAAGCATTTCATCCCACAAAAAAAAATGCCTTCACATGGCCCCAATAACGAACAGCTAAAATTTTATAGCCTACAAAAGGAGCCAAATAGAAAACTAAAATCCTAGCAGTTGCAGGTCCCTCCTTCCCTTCTGCGCCTCACTGTGCGCCCATAAAGCAAGTAACAGCCACATGTGGGGGGTCTCTGTACTCGGGAGAAATTTCATAACAAATTTTAAGATGGGTATTCTCTTTTTATCTTTTGGAAATGTGCAAATTTTAGGCCTAAATGAACGTATAACCGACAAAATTTGACTATTCTAAATTTCCCCACCATTTTGATTCAATTACTATGAAGATCTCACAATCTTCCTAAAAACTGTTTCTGATAGTTCATTGACTTCAATGGGGTTCGTTATTCGAGACGAGCACTCGAGCATCGGGAAAAGTTCGTCTCGAATAACGAGTACCCGAGCATTTTAGTGTTCGCTCATCTCTATTACTAGCCTGATGGACAGTTCCTCCAGTGTGCTGCTGGAGGCGTGTCCGGGAACTACCTTATATACCTGCCTATTCCCATCATACCTTGCTGCTTATTTCAAGTCTTACCTGTGTATCTAGTGCTCTTGCTATCTTGTTTGGTATTCTGTGTTTTGTATCAGTTTCTGTACCTTTGCTGCCTGTATCTATACCTGACCTGTATTTAACCCTCTTGATCTTGACTTGACCTGTGTATATCCCACCTGTACCTGTATCTGGACCTGACCTGTGTATATCCCGCCTGTCTTCCTGTATCTGTTGCTTGTCCCTCAGTATTGTTTACCTCCTAGTGTTATTCTGCTTTCCTGTCTCAGACCTGTGTTAGTATTCTCTACACCAGTGTGAACACTGATCTATTCCTGTTACCTGTCCGCTCCACCATCCAGCAGCTGCCAGACGAAGTAAGTTTTCGCTGTCATTTTATAGGTTCACTCAGGGACCGTCAGTTAGGTTCCTTATAGTAGGTTCCTTATCTGCTGCAGGCAGGGCCTTAGCCCGCAGGGACGTCGCAGGGTGAGTTCGCCACCCCTTACCCAGTCTGACCGCTAGCGCCAAGCCTGGTTGTGGTTGTGCGGTTTTCAAGGGGAAAAAGCCTAAGCGGTGAAACACGTGTCGGGGTTTGTGGCGTGTGCTCTTCAGTGGTATGGTATCATTACAACCCGTTTATAGGTTTCATATTGGCTTATGTTCACCATGTCTTTTATGCTCTATTTGTGCTCCAAATGCATTTAACTTGGATTGTATAACCTACTCCTATGCCTTGTTTGGCTATCTACTTTGCACAGCCACTTTTAATTATTGTTTTATTATTTTTTTGGTCCACTTATTACTGATATTCTATGTATCTAATTTCTGTCATTAAATTTTGCTACTAATAAAATATATATTTGTTATATGAACTTGGTGATTGTCCTCCATAGATGTGTTGTATCCATCCATGTGTTACTTTTATCTCCATTGGATTCAATAAATGTTTACATTTTCTACCACTGTTTCTGTTACTCCTTTACTCTTTTCATGCATTGTAGGTGTGTTGTAATATTTTAGAGGTGTTAGTTATTGGCCATATACTTCCACCCCTAAATCCCCCTTTTTGGTAAGGTGATAAACTATGTAATAAACTTCATTAAGTGAAGCAGCTTGTCTGTATTTTCTGCTCTTTTTCCTGCAGTGAGCAGTTTATAGTATAGTAAATATGGTTAGTAAAAGACACCAGTCAATTTAGTCCAACTTAGTCAACTTGATCAGAATAACTCCCTGGATCAACAGAAACTATTCACAAAAAGTTTTATTTCCATAACATGTGATATTACTGCTTTGCAATACATGCGTATATACTCGAGTATAAGCCGACCAGAGTATAAGCCAAGGTACCTAATTTTAACACAAAAAAAACTGGGAAAACCTATTGAGGTTGACCGTGATGGTGGGCAATGCATTGGTCACAGCCCCCCATTATATAGCCTGCCAGCCCCTGTAGTATATAGCATGCCTGCCCCCCCAGTATATAGGAACTTAAATCCAATGGCTCAACAGAGAATGCCAGAATATTACTGGACCACCAGGTATATTAATTGAATGGGTCAACAGGGAATAACAGCAATCCGCTGGATAAACACAAATGATCATACATTGGGTCATGAGATAATGGATCATCAGAGTTCACAGAAAATTTCAGCCAAACCACTGGATCAAAAGATTGTCAAAAACTAATGACATGGATGGTTCTTGGGTCATCTGATCTGATCTGAAAACTGTAGGCCACCAGAAAGGGGACAATATAAACAGAACAATTCTACAGCATTTTACGTACTTAACGTAATTTTGCTTTGTCGGAAAGTGTTAAATATCATATGTCTGTGTTTTTGGATAAAAGTTGTAGCAAAGCCAATTTGCTAACATTTTCTTGATACTGAAAATACTTTAATACGTTAATGCCAGCTCAGCATGACACCTGCTTTATTGATGCAGGCACCACTATTAGCACTTTATTTATACATTCTAGTTTATAATGTGAAATAGATTTTTTAAAAAGTATCATCATCTTGCCTAATAGGCTGTCAAACTAACATGACAATGGTGACAGCCTGGGACATAATAAATCTAGATTTCCATAGCAACTCTTTGAAAGTTACCACCCTCCAACTTCATTGCTAATATGTTTGGAGGACGAAAAATGGTAAATATTCTTTTGTCTTTCTTGACATTTGCAAGACAGGGAAGAAGTGAAAGCCCTGCATTTGTACAACCTTTGTCCTTGCCTATAAGCAAGTGCGCTAACTTTACTATGAAGATCTCACAATCTTCCTAAAAACTGTTTCTGATAGTTCTGAGAGGGGTGCAGGTTTGAAAATGGGTTGATTATGTCTAGTGGTTTTAATGCAATATATTTAAAATTTCATTAAAACAGTATTTATTCCCAAAATAGTAAATTCTGAAAATATGGAAAATCGACAATCGATTTGTTAGCTGCGCGACACCAAAATATATTATTATTATTATTATCCAGACATTGCATCCCGTAAAAAAATTGTCCACACGTAACCTCACTAACAGACATTGCATCCCGTAAAAAAATTGTCCACACGTAACCTCACTAACAGAAAAATTAAAATTTTATAGCCCACAAAAGCGCGGCAATGTCTACAGAACAAAACTGGCAGCTGCAGGGCCCTCCTTCCATTCTGCGTCTCGCTGGGGTGTCTCCATACTGAAGAGAAATTGCAAAACTAATTTTAACATGGGTTTTCTCATTTTTATCTTTTGGAAATGTGAAAGTTTCAGGGCTAAATGAACGTATAACCGACAAAATGAGACCATTCTAAATTTCATCTCCATTTTGATTTAATTACAATGAAGATTTTAAGGGGTTAACAATCTTCCTTAAAGCTGTTTCTGATAGTTTAAGGAGTGCAAATTTGAAGATGGGTTGACATATAGGGTGTTTCTAATGTTATATATTTCAAATCTCATTTAAAACAATAATGATCCCACTAAAATGAAGTATAACATGTGATGAAAAAACAATCTCAAAATTGCTTTGAAAAATATAAGTGTTCAAAAGTTATAACCATATAAAGCGACACAAGTCAGAATACAAAAAATGGGGCAAAGCCTTAAAGGGAGCCTTCACATATGAAACCAGTGACAGGTTCCTATAGAGCCCTCTTAACTAACTGACAGCCTTCTTTTAGCTAAAAGTTGTTTTGCTTACATCCACATAAATCACCTTTTATCTTATATTACCTGGCATCAGAGGGGGCATATACTGCTCTGCCAATCCCTCCCATATACTCTTCCCCATGCCCTAATCCTTCTTACTATTTAGCAGTTCAGGTAATGGGATCATCTTAGGTCCTTTAGCCACTTAACAATAGCAAACTGTACCACATGTATGTAATGGACTACACACAATGTCACAGCATCATGCTGTGATTTTATGTAATCACATAGTATTGCAGGATATTATCATGAACAAGCAATCAGGTAATTCAATTAAAAAAAATGAATAAATCAATAAAAATGCCCATAAGCCCCAAAACATAAAAAGTGACTTATAATGCACAAAAAAGTCTAAATCATAACACAAACCCCACATATACAGTATCACCGCGTCTGTAACAGCCCGTAGAATAAAAGTATGTACTCCAGAATGATGCTGTTGCAAACTACAATATGCCCCGCAGAAAACAAGCCATCAACAAGCTCTGTAGCCAAATAAGTAAAAATGTTATGCCCCTCGGAATACGGTGATGAAAAATGGGTTTTATTTGGCAAATTTAGTAAAACGTAAGAAAAAATTTTCATGCATGGTATCCCTGTAATCGTATCAACCCACAGAATAAAGATAACATGATTACAACATGAGGCTATAGGGTAAACACCAAAAAAAAGGAAAAAATCCAGTACAGAATTGATGCTTTTCTACTCCTGACCTAAAAAAAAAGCTAATAAATTTTCAACAATAGGGGATACCCACCCCAAAATGGTAACACTGGAAAAAGCATTTCATCCCACAAAAAAAAATGCCTTCACATGGCCCCAATAACGAACAGCTAAAATTTTATAGCCTACAAAAGGAGCCAAATAGAAAACTAAAATCCTAGCAGTTGCAGGTCCCTCCTTCCCTTCTGCGCCTCACTGTGCGCCCATAAAGCAAGTAACAGCCACATGTGGGGGGTCTCTGTACTCGGGAGAAATTTCATAACAAATTTTAAGATGGGTATTCTCTTTTTATCTTTTGGAAATGTGTAAATTTTAGGCCTAAATTAATGTATAACCGACAAAATTTGACTATTCTAAATTTCCCCACCATTTTGATTCAATTACTATGAAGATCTCACAATCTTCCTAAAAACTGTTTCTGATGTTTGAGGGGTGCAGGTTTGAAAATGGGTTGATTATGTCTGGTGGTTTTAATGCTAAATATTTAACATTTCATTAAAAACAGTATTTATTCCCAAAATAGTAAATTCTGAAAATATGGAAAATCGATATTCGATTTGTTAGCTGCGCGACACCAAAATATATTATCCAGACATTTCAAAACTTAAAGTAGACATATGGGAAATGTTATTCAGCAACTTATTAAAGTGGTAAATCTATCTGCCTGAAAACGCGATGATTTAGAATTTTGAAAATGGCAAATTTTTGAAAAAATTCATAATTCTTTCTTTTTTTTGTAAATAAATGCAAAACCTTGTAAACTCAGCCAACCTTTACCACTAAAATGAAGTACAACATGTGGGGGAAAAAACTATCTCAGAATCGCTTTGATAAGTTATAACCATATAAAGAGATACATGTCAGAATCCAAAAAATGAGGTTAAAAGTTTATTCTAGCAGCTAGGCCATGAATAACAAATATAAGAAGATTACTACAATCATGGTGATGGATCTATGAGTAACTGTCCCTTCTTTATCAAGCTGGATTTTGAAGGAATTTTTCCTTTAAAATTTTTCCAGCTATTTTTTGGCAGAGAGTAGATAGACTTTATGCCTTAGATAACAGGAATAGATTGAATAGATCTTTTCTCTCTCTATGATCCACTTCTGGTTTTGGCTTAAAAAATGTATAAAACATGGAATGTGTAAACCCTGCCCTATAGTATGTGGCAGTTAACATAATGAAATGCAGCTTGCAAAAAGATTAAACTCTGCTTATGTTAATTGGGTCACAGGTGTATAGATGTAACGGTCTATCTCTTACACAATCTTCTCAGAAGAAAAGTGAATACTGCTTCTTTCAAATGCAGAAAAGTCCCTTAGCTGAAAACACATGAAACAGGATCTCCCTTATAACATCTGAATGGTTTTACCAGGTGACACGCTACAATGTGTAATGGGTTCATTCTTCAATGCTGTCTGGGAATTGCTTACACAAAGATCCTAATGTAGTCTATCTCTTACATGGTACTCTCCATGCAATTTACTACACTAAAATTCTTATGTATTCACTAAGCCATAATGTACAGAAATAATACTGTTTTTCCGCTCCCAACTACACAACTCTCTGTGCTGTGAAGAAATTGCTTTCTTTGTAAGCAGTGTAATGTATAACACATCCCTTGGCTCCTTAAACTTCACTGCCTTCAATGAGGTAAAAATCAACCATTTAATTTTTAGTAAAGAAACACTTGTACTATGGGTTAAAGGGGGGGAAGTAAATATTAGATCATAACCATTATTAATATTATATTACATCAGTGTGCATAAACATGTGATGACTACAGTGCATGTTTGTAATATGGACAGTATTATGCTATTAGAAATCAGCAGTATCACTAGTATCAGCAGTATCACCTGTAGTCCTAAAAGAAATACGTTCCATGGTCCATATAACCCGAAGCATGTTCTAGGGCAATTTGGAACACTAAACCACCGGTCCATAAGGGCGGTGCTATTAGCTTGGTTAAAGGGAACCTGTGAGCAGAAATTGGCCTAATAAACCACTACCAGTATGTTGTCAAGCAGCTGAACGCCAGATCAAGTTCCTTTCATGACCCAGTATGGTGGAATTATTGAGAAAATCTACTTTGAATTGAGATGTAAATTGGTTGTATAAAGTCAAGGAGGAGGAGATTTTAACACTGAAGTCAAGCTCTCTCTTCCTCAAAAAATTCCCTTCACTGTAATTGATGGTCCTGCATCAAGAAACATCACTAACCAGATCTTCTGAAGTCCGATGCATGATGTCAATTACAGAGGAGAAGGTGTTTAGAGTTCCCCATGTTGACTCCCAACCTTGACTCTCCTACTCCTCCTTGACTTATTGACAGCCCACTTCAAAGATGATTTTCTGGATGATACCACCACACAGGGCCATGAAAGAAACAATAACTAGAAGGTGTTACAATGCTTGACAATATTCTGGTAGTAGTTTATAAGGTCAATTGCTGATGACAGGTTCCCTCTAACTCTGTATGGGGCTACTTTGACACGGCAGTGTTCTCGCTCAGTAATACACATGAATATTAGTATAATATAATAGAAAAATGTGTACCTCTTCTGTGCTATGCACCCAATCCTGGTTTTGGTTTACAAATACTGTTTTAAAAGCTTAGCTTTTTCTTCCTTATTTACGACTGTGCATGGTGCATGTGAACTTTTGCTACTTTTATTGCGCCTTCCTTTAAATCTCCCTTTTCTTGGTGGAGTTTCCTTCAGCGATCACTAAATTATCACCTGATTCCAAATGTGGAAGCGGCATCTTCTTTTAAAAAGTTGCAAATACACAACTGGCGCAGGTATGTAAACTGATTGCACATGCATTCTATAGATTCCAGTGTACTATGGAAAAAGAAGGGAGACTTGGTATCTGTCAGCATATTTATATGGATAAGATATAATACGATCTCCTTCAATGTATATAAATGGACTTTGGTATGGCTAAACCCATATTATTCTGGCTACTAAGGAAGAAGTGGACACTTTGAAACAAATTTATAGACATTATAAACATATAAAAATAGATTGAATTTGAAATTCACAATTTCAAAATATTTTGACCCTTTTTCATTTACAAAGGGTTAAATAATAAAAGGGCAATGTGGTATTGTCATAACATACATATATATGTAAATGCATTATTGACAGTGACAGGACATTTCTAACATAACACACATTCTTAGGGACCTTTGCGACACTTTTGTTTGCACCAAAATAATCTTACCGTAAGGTTTTTAAAAAGTTTTTGCCTCAAAATTTTTTTATTACATACAATACTTTTTTTTAAATTAAACTAAAGTATTTTTTACAAATGTTCATTCTTATCAAAACACTTTCAAGCACATTACATATCCTATTTAAAACCAGGGAGAAAAATCATTATAAATGGTTGCATGATTTTTTGTACTTAAAAAAAATCCTATTTTCCCCTACAAAATGCCCAAACCAAAGTAGAAGATATATCTTTTTATATTCCTATAGACTAGAAGTGTAGTATGTTAAGAAAAAAATGAGACTTAAATATTCAAAATCTAAAGGAAATAAAGAATGACTTTGTAAAATAAAGGTGAGCAGTATGTTTGGATGTTTATGTCAAAATTTCAGAAAACCCGTGAAAGCAACAGGTTGCTTTAAATGGTACGTAACCTAAATCTATTTTTACTGGTGATCCCAAGTGTAAAAGCACCTCATGTTAAAAATAATACCTGTTCTGCAAGAACATCAAGTGGCTTCCACAGATGTGAATATTGTTATGGGTGTGAAGACACATTCCGTATAAGCCAGTACAAGACAAAATTTAAGATAACATGCTGCCTAAGACCATATCGCAATATACTGAGATATCAGAAAACAAGAAATCAAACAATCATACAGAAGTCAGTCTGGATCAATCTTCCTCTTCTGTAAATATTCTATATCAGTGATGGCGAACCTTTTAGAGACCGAGTGCCCAAACTACAACAAAGACCCGCTTATTTATCGCAAAGTGCCAACACAGAAATTTAATTTGTGATTTATACTCCCTTCTCTGTCACAGTTTTCATTGATACCAGCACCTGAGGACACCAATAAAGCAGAAAATAGTCCCAGGTAGCACTGTCACTTTAAAAAAGCTGTGTACACAGCAAGTCCTGGGCAGTCTGGGACTGCAGGAAGATACCTGGAGTCATCTCTGGTGATGGCCTGAGTGCCCACAGAGTGCCACCTCTTACACCTGTGCCATAGGTTAGCCATCACTGTTCTATATTATTATTCACTTTTGTTCCTGTTAATTTGAATGAAAGAAATAGAATATATAATGCACTAATTTAATTATCTTATTAAGGGTTTTCTGAGAAAGGGTATTTCCCATGCCCTAGTTCCTGGATCCAGGGGTCTTCTGGTGTTCAACACTGACAGCTTGGCTGAAAGTGTTGGGGTCATTGGACCACTTGTAACCTAAAGTTACATTTATTAATTTGGGCACAGGGTGGTGCTGGAAGCATGCTAACATTTTCAGTGTGATTTAAGATTGTGACGCAAGGGATTAATAATTTGGCGCACTAACTAATAGATAAAGAACTGTCTCCACATTCACAAAGGTGAAATGCAACTCCCTTGACCAGCTTTTAGCTGCTTTATTTGTGGCTAAAAATTGTGCAACAAAGTCGGAGAAATAGAAGCGCCAGAAAAGTGTTGGATTAACAAGGAGCAACACAATTTTGCACCCAGAAACAGAACAATTTGTGAATGTCAGAAATTTGTGGTACCAACACTTCATAAGTAAGGCGCATAATAAATGACCTCCACTATCAACACCCCCTTTAACAAAATTATAGTTCATCAAGTTTTCATTTCCAAATTCTTTGGGTTATGTTGTTTTGGTGTCTATTTTGCCATATTCTGGGGTGGGCAGTTTCTGGGTAATCCTTCATTACTTGTATGTGCTATAGTACTAGTACACACCATGCTTGATAGAAGATGTTGTGTTTGAAACATCTCCTTCACTCTGTATTGTGCATCTATTTTTATCATGTGTACCTACAACTTGCTCTAGTTTTGAATGAAATGATATAAAGCTTTTTAAGCTTTTTAAGAAAAAGTGGAGGCTGGATGAATGTTTTCATCTCCTCATCTATTAATGCTCTTTCTAGGCTTTAGAGTCCAGTAGGACATCCTACCTAGTTATTGACATAGTCATTTACTGATCTGAAACTCTCCCACCTTCCCTGAAGTCCCAAGCCCAAGATGAGCAGAGATTCAAATGAATAAAGGAATAGTAGTAAATGTTTTCTCACTAAACTAAATGTTTATCTGCATTGTCTCCTCTGTTCTATAACACACTGTTTGCATCATTTTGGCAACCCCATGCTACTTTATCAAACATGAACCGATTTTATTAAAGATTGAAGTGTAGCAACAGTGATCTACAGACAAACATAAACATACCACCTACTTTGGCTAATGAAGAACAATGTACATTAACCTAAGACAGGCATGCACACATTGTAGGTTTATTACCTAAAAGGGAAATTAAACACATATTAAAACTGTGTTATTCCCCGAAAAGAAACAAAACATAATTTTAATATGTGAAATGAAAATCACTGCAAAAAAAACAACACACACAAAATTAGTATCAGCCAAAGCTGACTGTTCTTTGGACAGCATAAAAAGCTATTTAATTTATTGCTAACTCATCAAGCTCTATACATCAAAATGATTCTAGGAGAGAATAAATGTAAAAAACAGCCGTTTGATTATAAGCAAGTTAGCATTAATATATCAATGCATTTTATAATGAATGCCACCACATTTTGCATGTCTGCATATTTCTCCTTTTATTAGCATAAAAACTCTTAGCTCTAAACCTCTTCTGCAAATGATCTGTGTCCACCAGAAATATATTAACAATTTTATTGAAAAACTGCGTAGTTCAATAAACCTCAGTATGAACCTGAAGTCCAGCTAATAGGAACTATTTATCACTGTAAACGGACAGATTTTTACACATTCCCAATTTCCACATTTTTCTATACATGTGTTTCGTCAGGGAGGAAATATACCTATTAGAATCATTCATCTTCTAGAATTTCTCAATGCTTTCATTCAGAAATAAGAATTTATACAGTACTATGTTGAAATTTTACGTAATTCAACACTTATTATTTGTTTATTATAAAGTAATGCTTCTTAAAAAATATTTCATTTGTTCTATTTCATATTGATTAGTAACTATAACAAATGGAAAGACAAAACAGAATTGAAATGTGGCTTATAAACATTAAGAGATCTGGTTATGATCTGTTAATAATATTACATTTACTTTTCTGCAAGAAAAATTTGGCCCTGTAGTACACATTTACATTAAGTATAGAGACAGTTGTCTGTACTGATTGGCGGTTTGAGCAGTAGCACAGGGCCCAAGTCTTCTATGGGGCACATGGCCACCCAAAACCACCCACCAACTAATATATATGAAGAGCTATCTCAAGGGGGATGGTGTTTTAGGTTTTGTTATTGAGAAAGTAATGTGTAATCACTATCTAATGGCACAACATAAATTAACAGGATCCTGTATTGGTTCTTGTGGTTTATTAGTAATTGATTCATGACTTAAAGTAAGATAACTCATTTATTTATCAAAGAAAAGAGCAGCTCACAGTATTGACTGAAGTATCACGTCTAGTGTGGGGGTTAAGCCAGTCATGTTAATCATTGCTATATATGTAGCATTTCATGGCATTGTGCTGTCTATACATTACAACACATAGGGGGAGATTTAGCTGTTCTAATTGTCCATGACAGCCAATCTGAGCTCAGCTTTAATTTTATATAAAAAAGCTGTGGGAAAATGAAAGCTGAACTCTGATTGGTTGCCATGGGTGTGTGGGGAAGTAAAAGAAGCATATATATGTGAAGGGCGGCCAAACAGAAAAAGATGTATATACTTAAAGGGTATTATACTCAGAGTCTAAAAGGAAGATAGAGCAGAAAGAAAGTCAGTTGTTATATGTTGTTGCACATTAGGGTGTATTATATATGAGGTTATTATACACTGGGGGCCGCAAAAATGGGACATTATATATTTTTTCATGGGAATACTAGAGGGTGGATTATGGGGTTGGACAAAGTTTGTGGCTTCTGCAGCATGTACCATGTATTATTATTCACTTTCTCCATCACTAATATGATCACAAATATGATGCTAATGAAATCAATGTCAGACAAGACAGGTAAAAATAGAAAGGGCTATGCTGGACATCTTATTGCTTAGGAAGGCTGTGCTGGACATGTTATTATTGAGGAGGGCAACAAGATGTGCTGGACATCTGATTGCTGAGGGGGGCTGTGCTGGACATCTTATTACTGAGGGGGCTGTGCTGGACATCTCTTTGCTGAGGGGGGCTGTGCTGGACATCTTATTGCTGAGGAAGGCTGTGCTGAATATCTTATTATTGAGGAGAGCAATACGATGTGCTGGATATCTGATTGCTGAGGGGGCTGTGCTGGACATCTTATTACTGAGGGGGCTGTGTTGGGCGATTTTATTACATTTTTTTAGTACATTTTTCAGCCTAGACTTATACTCAAGTCAATAATTTTTCCCAGTTTTTGTGGGAAAGTAGCAGCTTAGGCTTATACTTGGATTGACTTATAATCAAGTATATACTGTATTCCACAAAGAACACTAAAAGAAAAGAGAGGGAGAAAGCTTTCTATACTGAGCAGTCAAAGGCAAATCTGCTGACAGGAATACAAGCCCAGGGCCAGCGCTATGGGTAGGCAAAATGGGCAATTGCCCAGGGCCCCATGAAAGGCTATCTTCTTTGAAAGAATCTCTTCTTTCAAATGCATCTTGAATTTTGTTTCTAGGTGCCATGGATCCAGAGATATTCAGGTTTAAAGTGAGAATATCAGGTGCCATTTTTATATATAAAAATCACTCCTGACGGCAGTTTAACAGTTAATATCTCCGTTTTCCTGACACTTCGAAACATTTAGATTCATATAAAAGAAGAGATTCTCTTCTTTCATAGGAAAAAAGAAGTGAGGTTCTATGTGTCACAGAGCCAGAGATACAGCTCTCCAAATTGTAACCCCCCCCCCTTCCTCCAGATTCTTAGCCATCAGGCTATAGAGAGAAATCCCTGCATACAGGAGCTGCTGCACCTCACAGATAATGGAAATAATCCCTTTATATGTAACTACATTTTGAGGAGGGATAATATCAACTAATATTCATGTTTTTAACCCTTCTCTATGCAGAACTATCTAAGAGCACACTTTCTCTCTTATTGCCTTTTATTTCATAAGCAGATATCTAGTTATTACAGTTTTAGTGATATTATGTGGATTTTTTATGTGAACATAGGAATATTGGACATTTGTGAACTCTACACATATCCATCTATTACATTTAGGAGATGTGAAGGTAAATGTTTTCTGTTTGCAGCACATTTTTTGCTATCAAAGTCTAATTTTAAGTATTTTTATAAAATGTTTCAGTTTGAATCAAAATTGCATGAAGGCGCCTTTGTCTATAACCTCTTTAATGCAATTTTGAAAATGGGGCAAGTGTCTGCTAACAGAAAATATGTGGTTTGTTGGGTTTACTTTAATTCTTTTTGCTGTAATTTTTATTTTATTTTTAAACGTCAAAATTGTAAAAATTGCTTTGGTCAATAACGCAACAAAATATCCAGAAATGCCTGGCAGTGAAAGGGTTAATACCCCTATCTCATATAATCTGACCATTTATATATCTCACTTTTTCTCTATTTATCAATCTTCTATTTCTCTTCTACTGTATTTATCTCTCATATCATCTACTTTATATTCTGTGTCTAGAAATCTCTATCATCTTTCATATTTATCTTCTATCATAATAATTATAATTAATAATTCTTTACTTATATAGCACACACAGATTACTTAGCACTGCACAGAGCTTGCCAGATCAGTCTCTGTACCCATGGGACTCACAATCTATTCAACCAACCAGTAATTTTTTGGAGTGTGGGAGGAACCTGGAGGACCCGGAGGAAACCCACACAGAGAGAACATACAAACTCTTTGCAGATGTTGATCAGCGCTGAGCCACGGTGCTGCCCCTCAATCTACCAATCGTTCATCTATCTCCTATAAAATCCTCCCATATTACTGTAACGCCCTTTTCAGTGACAAAATTTTTGTTGCATGAAGAACAGTGCATGCGTGACACAAAAGGATTACATGTGACACATGTGCCTTAGAGTCTTGTTAAATAACTGTGCAAGCAGTTTCCACTAGAAAGAACATGCAAAGTTGGACAAAAAAGTGGCGCAAGGAGCTTAGTATGTGCCCCAAAGTATTGTTTGCTAATGTATAGCCCAAATACAAATGAATGTAAAAATACTAGTTAAAAAAATAATGTTGCGTCTCAGCTGAAGCCCACAGCTGGAAAAGTGTGGTGTTTTTTCATCTGACTTATATATGTTATACTGATTTATAACGTATACGTGAATTTGTTTTGTATCTGGCTTATATTGTCTACAGAAATTGCTGGCTCGAATGAACCACTAAAGCTAAAGTTATTATAGTCCTAGAATCTTCAATTAATGGGTCACAGGTTGACTCATAAAACTCCTGGTAACTCATCTTTTTTTCCATGTCTTTTGGAGTATGCACAAATGAGAAACCATAAGTCCAAGGAGGAATGCACCTAGTGAGAGCGTTGTGGGAGATGTTATGCTGCCATTGTGACAATGCCCAAGTTGAGCCAGATGGAATACTAAAGCACCTGCAGCCTTGCAGCACTGGGCTCATGGGTTCAACTCCCACCCAGGTCAACATCTGCAAAGAGTTTTCGTGGGTTTCCTCTAGGTTCTCCGGTTTCCTCCCACAATCCAAAACATACTTATAGGTTGATTAGATTGTGAGCCCCACTGGGGTCATGGACCGATTTGACAAGCTCTTTGCTGCATAATCTGTGTCTGCTATGTAAAAAAAGAAATTATTATTATTTTAAAGCCACCAGCCTCTGCACAACTACTGCCCCTGTCTCATTTTGGGTTTCTGCATTTTGCAAAGATACCCAACCCCATAAATTTCTGTGCTTTTAAGTATCAATTTTAAACATCCTCTGTGAGACAGATATTTTTTGTCTGGGTATCAGGTGCTCATGCATTAACAGATTTTTGTTTTAGAGTGTGTAATTGAACTCAATGGGGCAGATTTATCAAGCTGTCTGAAAGTCAGAATATTTCCAGTTGCCCATGGCAACCAATCACAGCTCAGCTTTCATTTTACCAGTGCTCATGAATATTTTAAAGGGGAGCTGTGATTGGTTGCCAGGGGCAACTAGAAATATTCTGACTTTCAGACACTTGATAAATCTGCCCCAATAACTCTACCAGGATACGTACAAGCCTCTTATTGGATCAACCATAGTGTAAAGTTTGTCTGTAGTTGCCGGGTGCATCAGGTCATGGAACCCACTGCCAGCAGTACTCAGGACTTCCTGTGATGTGCAGTGTCCTGCTGGTGTCAAGGGGATGGCAAAAACTCTTCATTTGTCACTGTATGCATAGCCCCCTCTGTCTGAAAGAAGCCAACTGACAGTGTGTCATATCAGGATAGGATGTCATAGGTATCTACAGGCAAACTTTACTAGGGTTAAATATACAGTCTGCTTATCCAGGAAAGTTTGTTATCATGGCCAACCCCTTTATCTTAAAATGTCTGTACTTTGAAGATTATCATGCAACATGATTTACAGAATGTAAACAAATTGGACATTCCTATACACAGTAGAATTATGCAATATATTTTTGTGGTTAACATTATTAGCCCATCAAAAAAGCATGCTGCAATATTGTGGTAGAGTGGCATTGGGGATGCAGGGAGAGGGCTGAAAGGTTGAGCCCTCTCCATACGTGGCATGCTTCTGCTTTAATATGGAGCAGACATCAGCCTCTAAAAAGAAAAAAAGGCATACATCACCCAATAAAAAGAATAGGGATCATGTGTCCTGCAAAAAATTACCCACAGTAATCATGTACAATTGTGTACACCAAACAATTAGTATAATGGAAATTTTGTACATATATCAAGCGACAAAAGAATCAACACAAATGATTTGTATTGTTTGCTCCAAAAAATACAAAGGGAGTGACTTATCATTAGGCCAGCTCCTTGAGACTCAAGTATAAAACGAGGGTGGGAAATGCATTGGTCACAGCCTCCCAGTATATATCCAGAAAGTCCCCTGTAGTATATAGCCTGCCAGCCCCCTGTCGTATATAGCCAGCCCCCAGTAGTATATAGCCAGTCAGGCCCCAGTAGTATATAGCCAGCCAGCCCTCAGTAGTATACAGCCTGCCAGCCCTCAGTAGTATATAGCCAGTCACCCCCCAGTAGTATATATCCAGCCAGCCCTCAGTAGTATACAGGCAGCCAGCCTCCTTAAGTATACAGCCAGCCCCCTTTAATATATAGCCGGCCCGCATAAAAAAAATAAACTTACATACTCACCTTCCGGCGTCCTCAATGCTCGTCATGGCTTCCCGATGCTCATTGCGGGTTCTCTTCTGTCTTCTTTCCACTGCAACAGCCGGCAGAGACACGTCCATGCAATCTGCCACCCGGGGAAAACTATGACGTGACCAGTGGCCTCATCATAGTATGAGCCTGCCAGCAGATCGCATGACCGTGGCTCTGCCGGCTGTTACAGGGAAGACCCGCCACAAGCATCAGGGATGCTGGAAGAGTATGTAAGTTTATTTTTTTTATTGACTTGTGTATAAGCCGAGGTGAGATTTTTCAGCACATGTTTTGTGCTGAAAAACTCGGCTTATACACAAGTATATATGGTAGTAGCTCTTTGGCCCTTTTATAAATCTTTAAGCAGTATGTGCTATTTCTTTTTAAATTATCAGAAAATAATAGTGAGTAAAAAATCACTGCAGCACATAAGCCAGGAGGGGAGCGCAGTGACTATTCAATTTTTTAAATTAAATTTCATAAATTTGTCTGTTCACTGTGTTGCACTAGTAGAAATTCTGTGTTTAAACTATTTCTAATTGTCAGGAAATAACCCTTGCAACCTTTTTACATAAAAAAAATCACAAGAAAACCCCATTGAGATTTTTGACCACTTTTTGAAGCCCTACGATTGTGGACTAAACCAACCATTTACAGCCTATCTTTGCCGCAGTTGGAACCAATGTGGAATGTCTGCTACCCCTCTGACTTGGTCTACATTAGTTTTTAATTTTTTCATGAGTAAATGTTTCATGGTAACTTAAATCTTTTCTTTTTACATGTCTTATTTCTTCTCTATGATCTATAGATTGGACCAGCTGTTCTTTTCTAGATGAGAAGTTTCCCATTAGATTTGTTCTTCTGTGGATTTAACAACACATCTGTTGGAGTTATAAGAGTTATTAGACCTTTTTGGTAAGAGTGTATAGTACTTGGACCTCTTTATGTTGTACAAAATACAAGAAATTATTTGTTGCTGTATAAATATACTTGAGATCAAAGTGAACAACGTATGGTCACTTAATTTTTCTGAGAAAATGTAATTTGTATTCATCAACATTTGGTAGACTTTTTGTGTTACAAAATTTAGTAAAGTGTATCAACATAAAAACTTTATCTTTCAGAAAATGTGATTATTGTAATTAGAGAACAGAAATGACTGCAGCACAGAGAAAGATTGAAAAATTGCATTATCAGAATGTTACAACAGTCACCAATCAGTATGATTGGTGACTTTACAGGACTTTACTTTGACTGACAGCACATCTGCAGTCACAGGATATCACTAGTCTCTCACACTGTTCTGGTGGGATTTTGGTCCACACTCTTTTTCCAGTCTCTTCCACAGTTCAGTGACTGTTGTGGGTTTCTAGGCCATAACTTTGTCACCAAGGATTTTCCATAGGTTATCTGTTGGGTTTAAATCAGGACTTTGGGCTGGCCATTTCTTTGTTTCGATGTTTTGTCCTGTATGAAAATTGCTGGTTGATTGAGTAAAGATCGCAAGTAAGGAACCACGTGGTGTTAAAGAAGGTTTTTCTCATGTTATTTCTATGATGATGCTGTGATTTTCTGTTCCCATCCACCCTCCTCCTGTGTCCCCTCCCCCACCTTTTTTCCTGTATGTAAAATTCAAGGGGACAATATTAATGCTCTTTCAAGTGTTGGTGTACTATTGGAAACAATCCAAGGGCCCTATATACCATCAAGTAACTGGTAAGTATCTGATCTGGTCACCGCAATACGTTCAAATAGCATTATGAGGTTAATTCTAATTTTGACTGCAGTAAAGATCGGGTGCTTTCCATTTGGCTACAACGTGCATCGGCTGGTTAGTCTCCTAGCAGGAACATTATCGGGGTCAGTGGCATGGAGTGGCCAAGCAAGGATCGAATGAGAGATTTTACGTAATTCCAAAGAGTTTTGACCACCGGGCATTGCCACCATAAGTGGGCCATATTGCCTAGTGCATTGTATCCCTGGAAGAACCAATCTGATAAGTGTGGATAAAGACTAGCCAGGCATACTGGGACATAGTATACCCAATGTAGAAATCGGAGATTGAACTGAAACCTAAGTGGCCTGGATGTCCTCCTGGACTGTGCAAACAGTGCCAGGACCAGGAGGTCAACAAGGTTGAGGTCCACTTCCTGCGATACTGCTCTAAATATTTAGCAGCGAGGGACACTCACTTCCCTACTGGAAGAGGAGACCGTAAGGGCCATAGCGGCACAATATGTTACTGCCTGCCATAGACTGAGAGACATATGATACCATGGACTATAGTAACCCCCCAACACCCCCAATGTCCCCCTTCATCCTGTTCCCCATGACCCTGTACCCCACCTTATTTCCAACAATTCCATATTTTAAAATGCTTTGGCAATACTTATTTCTATTTGGTCCTGCCAATAAAGCTTTTTTGAATTGAATTTGAATTGTAACTTTATAAAAAGCACACCCTTTTTGAAAAGTCCGCAAACCCTGGAAAGTTAGGTGGCCACAGAAACGGGCTTTGGCAGCTAATTAAGGAAATTAGCATCAGGTGCCACAATAATGCCAGTATCTGAAAGTCTTCTCTAGTTTTGATCAGTGTTCTTTTACAATAATCTCATTTACATTTTTATTCTGTGCTTTAGAATATATACAATTTATGAAATAAGCTTAAAGTTCTGCTATTTTACTCAAGTTAAAATATTTTCACATACGGCTACACATTGTCAATGATTTTGACATTTAATATATTGTGTGTTTTTGATCTCCATTAGATGACAACCCTTTGAGGAAGCATTGGCGAAATGTGCATCGGGGTGCTGTGGTGGTGGTCATTCTTTGGTTACTGAATCCTTGGTACGTGATCATGCAATGCCGGGGTGGGTAAAATTACTAAAATCACTTGTATTATACCGTGTATCTTGGAGTTTTTTATACTTGCAATATGCTTGTGTATATATGACTTTATCACCACCACATGTTTGTTCTTGTGGTTTTTAGCTATACATTTTTTAGTGTTTACTGATTGCTTTGGTATTTATAAATAAATATTGATGTGTTCTTATGGATTTGGTATTATGATCTTATTTCTTTTTGATCCTGTATACTCGTATTGATATAATTAGTGTTGTTTAGTTTCAGGACTATTCATTTTGCAATTGGGTTATCCTATTGGTATTTTATGTTGCTCCCATCTAACCTGTAGCTCTAATCAGCGCAATCAATAATTCAATATAGAAATGAGGCATTTACTCTGTTTCTATTGAACTGTTTGCTAGATGCTTGCTATGAGTAGCATTCAGACCATATTACTGCACATGCGCTTCTGCTGTTCATTGTTGGCTGGTTCCTGTGTCCTTTATTTGTGTATGACCACCTATTTTGCTGAAGGCATTTCATAGAGGTTCACTCCTTTTTTTGCTCCCTGCTACAGGCCTTTTTTAACAATACTGTACATACTGTCTGGGAAGTGATAAAACTATTTTTTACAGTTAGGATTCTATCTGTTTAGCAGTTGTTGGGCTTCTTTATTATTACCCAATACAGAAAATGTTTTCATTTTTAGATTCAGGAGAAGCATGACATTCTCCCCTCTGCTATCATAGCCATTACATACTGTCAGCTCTACTATATACCTTATTCTCTTTCCCCTCGATCTTATCTGTCTGTAGTTTGTTGCTTTACTCTCCTCGCAATGCTGCTGTTATTTGCCAGCAGGAAGTTGGTGTCTGTGTTGCTCGTCCTGCAATGCAGTGGTGCGGGCTAGAGGCAGAGAGCAGCTCAGTGCACCATCAAGCAGAAGAATCATATGTCTGTCGTCCCTAAAGTCAGAAGTTCCAGGGTCGGGTCCAGGGGCAACCAAAATTGTGTACACCAGGACTGACAGAGACAGGTTGGAATTATATCTGTGAAATGCTGTATTTCTGTTAATAACATTAAATTAGAAAATGTGTTATTTTGTTATCCTGAGTAGATTTAGAAACCTTGTTTTCGTGGGAATACCCCTATAAGTCAGGACTGCCTGTACAATATTTGGTAATCATTGAATTCTGTTTCTATTTCATTTTCATACATTTAACAAAGTGTCCCAACATTTTTTTGGGATTGTATTTTACAATTACTATGTTTTTCTTAATGAGCAGATGACCATGAAATAGGTAGGAAGTTGAGGATCCAGTGCTATAACATAGACATTTCCCTATGTGACTCAAAGGGGCAGAGTCCTGAGCAGACCTACTCATATGATGCCCATATGCAGGCCCGGCGCCAGCACCCGGCCAACCCGGGCAAGTGCAGGGGGGGAAGGGGTGGCAGTGTGTATACAGGGGGGGGAGAGGGGCAGTGTGTATACAGGGGGAGGACGGAGGGCAGAGCTCAGAGATGTGTCTACTATGTGTCAAGTGTATTTATTGTTTTTTTTCTCTTTTTAATAGATCTAGACATTTTATATTTTTTAACACAGTTTAAAAATGAAAGAAATCCTTTTTCTAGTTTTTATTACCATACACCGTGAGGGGCAGTGTGTATACAGGGGGAGGATGGAGGGCAGTGTGTATACAGGGGGAGGAGGGAGGGCAGTGTGTATACAGGGGAGGAGGGGGGGCAGTGTGTATACAGAGGGTGGGTAGGGGGGGCAGTGTGTATACAGGGAGAGGGGGGGCAGTGTGTATACAGGAGGCGGGGGTAGTGTGTATACAGGGGGAGGGGGGCAGGGGGCATTGTGTATACAGGGGAGGGAGGGAAAGTGTGTATACAGTGGGAGGAATGTGTACACAGGGGGAAGGCAGGGGGGGCAGTGTGGCTACTGGAGGGCAGCCAACAAAGGGGCCCACTAAGGCTCTTTTGCCCAGGGGCCCACTAAAACCTGGAGCCGGCCCTTCCCATATGCCCTTATATTGTGCATGTATAGCAACTTACATGCCATTATTTCCTAATCACGGTAATAAAAACTAGAAAAAGGATTTCTTTCATTTTTAAACTGTGTTAAAAAATATAAAATGTCTAGATCTATTAAAAAGAGAAAAAAAAACAATAAATACACTTGACACATAGTAGACACATCTCTGTTCCATCCAGGACAGAGACAGTTCATGTTAAGGATTCATACTCTGCATTTTAATTTTAATATTTATCAGTAATGCCGTTGTTGGCTTTTAACTTTCAAGAAAAGAAAAAAACCTGTGAAGATTTCTTTGAAACCAGACACAAAACAACAATATATCCTTGATGTTGTATATTTACATACAGGCTTGCATTTAAAATGTAGTATATAAGTATTGTATAAAAGGTAGATTTTATTTTCAACAATGTCTTGTTTTGTCACTGCTGAACAGATACAGTAACCTCATATGAATTTGTTTTCAGGATTAAGCTTCATTTAGCTAAAAATGTTTCTATTGGCCAATATTTTTGTGAGTTTGTTATACCATCATAAGGTTACATGGATAATTAAACTTCCACCCATGTTTCACTCCTTGAAATTATTATTGAAGTATTAAAAATAAGCTTTTCATTGTTTTAGCCAGTCTGTCGAATGTTTGCTAGTAAGTACCTAGCAATCTGGTAGAACAGACAAATTTATACTGGCAACAAGATACATTCTTTCTTTACAGTGCTAATTAACCCAGCATAGTGCTAATTAACCTAGCACCAGCCAGCCCAATAAATATGCTAATGAAGCTGGCTATTCCATGGTCAGACACTGAGAGAATTCCCTGGGAGGAGTCCACATAAGGGCACAGACATTTAATGAAGAATGGACCCATATGCAAGTGTTTTCAAATACAAATAAAGAATAAAAAGTAAAATATAATAATAATAATAAAAATAATCATGTATATTGTAGGCCACATATAGCTGTCATGCTTACTGTATCTGCTGTTTACAAGGTTAATAACTTCTGCAGCACAGAACAGCATAGTAATGTTTTAATTTCTCATCAATATTTGTTTTCATAGAAGAAAGCAAACATAAAACAAAATAATTACCATTATACTGCTGTACTGATTTATCATTAAATATTATTATTGTATATATCAATTATTTTTACAGAATGGGAAAAATCTAGTTTCAAATGGGAAGATGCCAGAAAATTCAGAAAACCTTCTCTTTTCAAGAGTTCTCATGCGCACCCACCTTAGCTTTCATGCAGTGATCTGGATGTTAGGGCTTAAGTACTACTCTATATCCTTAATCTTGTACTGTATATAAAAGTAATTAGATGATGAACTACAATCGTGCTCTTATAGCTCATAGATTTAGAACATTCCCGGACTGCATGAAACCCTCCACCACAACTTCCGTCCAGACCAGATCTTCCAGACATTGTCGGCGATGTGGATGCTACCCCTGGCTCCCCATCCTCTGTGCATCCTGCAGCTGAACTCCCCCTCATTCTCTCCCCCAAATACTCCCGAGGCTCCTAAATTTACAAAACAGGAAAAAGTTATAGACTGGAGGATAACCCCTAGTGTAGGAAATGCAGCCGCTACTCATTAATGAAATGTCCTTCATCAGAGCCCCCCTTTACTGAATTGTCCACAGAAGAGCCTGCCTTTACTGAAATATCCACAGTAGAGTCCTTATTTACTAAAATGTCCACCGGCAGCATCCCCCTTTAATTAAATGCCCACTCCTTGGCCCCGCAGCTCCGAATTCTGCTCGCGCTGCAACTCCATCTTCTTTATCTTCCTGCCCGGGGGCATCACTATGTGCCCAGGCCAGAAGAGCAGAAGACAGGTCCGCAGGGCCAAGAAGAGGACGGTAGATGAGCATAGTTTACTTCTGTATTCACCTCTTATTTCCATTTACCCTCCCATAAAGATTGTGAACCCTCATTGGTTGGATCATCTTTCACTTTTGCAGTTCACTGCCAGTGCACAGCACCCATATTTGATGTTGGTTAGTGTCATATAGGTCATGGACAATTGCCCTTTATTCCTTTTTTTATTTCTATTAAGGTTGCCACTTGGGCTTGGGTGTACATAGTGTATGTCAATGGCTATAAAGATACTGGAGGGGATGTTTTTTCTCTGCAAACAACTATTTTTGCTGAGTATTATGTAAGTGCTGTGCACTGAGCTTCATTTTAAGGGAATGGCAGGAAGGCTGGTAGTAGTACTTGGCACTCCCATCCCCTCCAGTCCACACCGTAGGGATATTCCTGAGGGAACTCTGGCATCTGGGACATTCCACATTTGTGAGGTATAAGAAGACGGCTAACAGAGCAGATAATGGCAGAGCTTGCCTGAAGAAGCCACAAGGAGTTAATGCTGTCTGACATGACTATTGTGGTAATAGTGATGTAAGTGATTTATGTTTAGTTACAGCCCAGACAGGCAGGTGTTTATTTTATGTTTTTATGTTCTGCATGTGCACATTACTGTTGTAGTGAATAAAACTCAACATTTGGACTGTTATCTTTAGAGTCAGCACCCACAGATCATGACAATAGTTACTGTTTATAATTAAATGATGCATATGTCTTACTCTCTGTTAAATGAATCCATTGCATACTTGTTGTTTTTCTCTTTTTGGTTCTATTTATTTGCGTACCAACATATTGTATGTTACATAGTGTGAACTATGTAACCCCCCCTCCTTTTTATGGTTTGCATTGCAGCTATTGCTTTAATGCTTTTATCTTATCAACAATAAAGTTTTTTTTGTTATTTTACTAAGAACTGTGGTTTTACACCTCTACTGCACATGATCAGTTTTTATTTTGAAGTATTTGGTCACATACATATTGCTGCTTGGGTTTTTTTTGACATTCAACTTTTTTTTTATAAAAGAAAGTATACAGTAAAGAAGTTTTATCCCTTTTTCCCACCAGAATGTTCCTTAATGTAATTGTGCTGTATGACTGCCTGTACCTGCCACAATCGGTACTAGCACCAAATGCAGCAGTGAACTTGTTAAGTGATATGGTTGAACCCAACTACGGCACCTAAGAGAGCTGCCGGTAGGTGGCTCCATCTTAGTCAATCAGTGCTCCCTGTGATGTCATCAGAGGGCACCAATCGGTTGCCATGTCAGTGTACAGTCTCATAGAGACTTGTAGGACTTCTATGGATAGCACTTCCACTCTCCTGCTGGGTCTCCCCTGGTTGCAGCATCATGCCCCTGTTCTGGACTGGTCTTCTGGGGAGATTCTCCGTTGGGGTCCGGATTGCTCCTCACGCTGCATGACGGTTCCACATCCGCTCCCTGTCAGGACTGCTACCTTGTCTCCCAAGCCTCTGGAGGGACTTCCAGCTCCGTACCGGGACTTTGCAGACGTGTTTTCTAAAAAACAAGCCGAGATCCTTCCTCCACATCGTCCCTATGATTGCCCCATTGACCTGCTGCCTGGATCTTCTCCACCACGGGGTCGGGTGTATCCGCTCTCGGTTCCTGAGACTGCCGCTATGTCGGAATATGTTAAGGAAAATCTGCAAAGAGGTTTCATCCGCAAATCCTCCTCGCCAGCTGGCGCTGGTTTCTTTTTGTCACAAAAAAGGATGGCTCTCTCCGCCCATGTATGGACTATCGCGGTCTTAACAAGGTCACAGTTAAGAACCGCTATCCTCTGCCGCTTATCACGGAGCTATTTGATCGTCTGCGGGGTGCAAGAATTTTTTCCAAATTGGATCTTCGTGGGGCCTACAACCTCATCCGCATCAGGAAGGGTGACGACTGGAAGACCGCCTTTAACACCCGTGATGGGCATTTTGAATATCTAGTTATGCCCTACGGACTTTGTAATGCGCCAGCCGTTTTCCAGGAATTTGTAAATGATATTTTCCGGGACTTATAGTACCGTTGTGTCGTGGTGTACCTGGACGACATCCTTGTGTATTCTGCCAATCTGGAGTCCCACCAGTCTCATGTACGGCAAGTTCTCAGCCGCCTCAGGACAAACCACCTCTATGCCAAGCTGCAGAAGTGCCACTTTCATCAGAGGAGCCTTCCATTCCTCGGCTACATAATTTCTGATAAAGGTTTGCAGATGGATACTGCCAAGTTATCTGTGTTTCTTCAGTGGCCACGCCCAGTGGGACTGCAAGCTATACAAAGATTTCTGGGCTTTGCTAATTATTATAGACAATTTATCCCACACTTCTCATCTTTGGTCGCGCCGATGGTGGTGCTTACGCATAAAGGGTGCTAATCCCCGTGTCTGGCCACCAGCAGCAGAAGAAGCCTTCACTAAATTAAAAACTGCTTTTTCCTCCGCTTCAGTCCTTACCCGACCGGATACTGAAAAGCCGTTCCTGGTGGAGGTTGATGCCTCCTCCGTGGGTGCTGGGGCAGTTCTTACCCAGAAGGGTCCCAGGGGACGAACACTCACTTGTGGTTTCTTCTGCAAAACCTTCTCCTCCGCGGAGAGAAATTATTCCATTGGAGATCGGGAGCTTCTAGCCATCAAGCTGGCTTTGGAAGAGTGGCGTCATCTGCTGGAGGGAGCCCGATTTACAGTCAGCATTTTCACGGACCACAAAAACCTTCAGTACCTTCAGACGGCTCAGCGTTTGAATCCACGTCAAGCCCGGTGGTCCCTCTTCTTTTCTCGCTTTGACTTCCGAATCCATTTTCGCCCTGCAGAGAAAAACATCAAGGCTGACGCCTTGTCCCGTGCTTCTGATGTTATGGGGGAGGACTCTGCTCCGAGGCATATTGTTCCTCCAGAGAGACTTGCTAGCACTGATCGCGGGTGTCAATCCGCACATCACCGTCGCCATCTTGTTGGAGATAATAATAATACTTTATTATCCCAGACGGGAACTTAAAGTGTCACATCCGCTAAACAACAATTTAACAAGAACATCACATATATAAAAAACACATAAAAACACATATAACATAAAACAGAGATAGCACAGGTACACGTAAATATACATTTCACCAAATTTACAATAAAAAGTTAAATAAGTTAATTAAAAATAATTAAATATTCTACCCCTAATTGCTGTATTTGATAGCTCAAGAGCAGCCGGTATAAACGTCTTCTTAAATCTCTCCGACCTACATCGCATAAGAATAAAACGAGAACTAAAACCACTAGTCTGTGCCTGCAGCACGCCATGCATTGGATGGTCACTGTTATTTCTTGTTTTGTCCAATTTCCTGAGTATCCCACACCGTACTAGTTTCTCCCATCTGTCAAAGGGTGAACCCACTATCGAGGAGGCTTTCTTAATTATCTTATCCATCCTCTGACAATCCCTACTAGAAATACAGTTGCCCCAAGCCGCTAGGGCAAATGCAAATGCGCTCACCATAACCGTGTTATAGAAACCTACCATCATAGTCCTAGGGACATCAAATGCCCTTAGTCTACGTAGAAAGAATAGATTACTATTAGCACGTCTGCCTACCTTGTCGATATGCTCATGCCAGCTTAATTTATTGTCTATGATCACGCCCAAGTATTTGTAGCTACTAACCTGCTCTACTTCTGTCCTTGCTATAGTAAGTGATTTGTGTGTATCGCCGCTCCCCGTGAATTCATTGGGGAGTGGCAATCTGTTGAAGATCTTCAGAAGACCCGAGGCTGTCTCGTTTTAATCCATTGATTCGCACATTGCAATGAATGAGGAGGAAAATCCCCATATACTGTCATACAGTAGTATGGCAGTATATGGTAGGATCAATCAGACAGCCTAGGGTTAAAGTACCCTAAGGGGCCTGAAAAATAGTAAAAGTAAAAATAAAAAAAGTTAAAAAAAATTATAATAAAAAAACCTAAAGCTTCAAATCAACCCCCCCTTTCCCTAGAACTGATATAAACATAAATAAACAGTAAAAATCAAGCACATTAGGTATCGCCGCATCCAAAAAAGGCCCAATCTATCAAAATATAATAAAGTTTTTCCACTGCATTTAACCCTGTAATTGAAAATAGCACCTGGAGTCGAAAATGGCACTTTTTTGCCATTTTGAAAAATATAAAAGAATCAATAAAGAGTGCTCAAAAGGATGTACAGTCCTAAGAATGGTAGCACTGTACACTTCATCAAAATCCACAAAAAATGACACCACCCACAACTCCGTACACCAAAGTTTAAAAAAGTTATTAGTGCCAAAATATGGCAAAATTAAAAAAAAAATTGTACAGTAGGTTTTAATTTTTGTAAATGTATGAAAACATTATAAAACCTATACAAATTTGGTATCCCCGTGATCGCACCAACCCAAAGAAGAAAGTAGACATGTCATTTGTGGCACAAAGTGAAATCCGTACAATCCAAAACAGTGCAAATGTGTTTTTTTTTACCAATCTCACTGCATTTGGAATTTTTTTCCCGCATCACTATGAAGTGCAATTAGTTATGCAGAAAACAAGCCGTCACACAACTTTTTACGTGTTAAAAAAAAAAGTTATAGAGTTTTGATTGCGGGGCGTGAAAAATAAAAATGAAAAAACAAAAAAGGGCCAGGACTTTAAAGGGTTAAAGGACATCCACCATCAGATTACCTAATGGTATATGACTATTACATACCTCCTTGTCCCATCCCTGTGTGTCCCAAGTTCCATTTCTTATATCTTTGCATGGCCGCATTTCTGTAAAATATAAGTTTATATGATATGCAAATTAGTCTTTGGTGCTTTGTTCCAAAGGGGACACTGACATAAGATCATTTGAGCTCTTAAAAAATGCACTGCATTACTTATGTATTACATGTCCCTGACAAGCATATTATGTGAGCTACCGTGCTACACCATCAGCAGCCGCATTCATTGCTGCAGGGCACCGATGGAGCTCACTCCCTGTGCACCCGCTTAGGCACAGCTTTCTATGTGTGAGCGTCGTAACTAAGGGATAAAACACATGGGATCGCTGCTTTTCCGATTCTGGGTGATAGTGCCAGGGCGGGGATGTGATAACACAAGCAGGACAATAGATCCAATCGTCTTCTGCACCCTAGAAAGGCATTGCATTAGTAGAAGTATCCTTAATGACCTCCATAAAAAGTTGATACAATGGTTATTAAGGGGTTATGGATTTATTTCCATGTTTTTTTACTTAAATCCATATAGGTTACTTGTGGATACAGCCATTCATCTAACAACTTTCAGAGGAGTTATGGATGTTATTTAACACACGTGTTTGTAACATACTGTAAAACAGAAACGATCATGATTTCGGGTATTGCAAGAAGTGCATTTACTCCTGGTTGTTGATTTGTGTCCATGTCTTGGCCTCAGTACTTCAATCATTTTAATGTAACATTTGTTGTCAGTGAAGTGCTAAACACCTTCATTCATCTGTAAACAAGACATATATACAATCTAGACTTATGATATCGTATTGCTTCTATATTTTTTCCATTACTAAATCACATCTAATGTTCGGTTTTGAAACCAGTGTTGTAATATGGAGGCTAGAAAGACTGTCTAAAGCTTGGCTGTAAGTATTGTTTTAAAAACTATATAAATTGATTTCAATTTTCCAATAGTTACACTTTTATTTCTCATGTCAACATGCTTATTTCAAGGGCATATCACTTTCTAGCAGAGAAGGTATTTTCTCTGCATGGAGCCCATCTCTCGGTCTCTGATATTGGAAGCTAGTTCAAATCTGTAGTTTACTTGGATTAAATATAAATATAAGTGGAGTACATGTTAAAACTTGTTGTTTGTCCTCAGTGGTTCCTCTACTGTCCATCCTATCAATTTAAATTCAATTGTTTTGCTTATCCCCTTATGATTTATTTTTCATTTCATACACCAATTTTTTTATTTTCTCTTAGAATTCCAACCTTTGTTTCCTGTGGAGTTCTAAGTTTTAAAATCTTGCATCCCCAATCACTCGCTTTACTTTTCAGCAGGGGTCTAACAGCTTTACTCTTAAGATAACTTATATCTTAATAGTCACTGTGAAGACTCTTGGTAGACAGCTGCATTGTGATAACTCAACTAGCTTGTGGAAATACATCTCAAGCATGATACAAGTATGCTTACCAATTGTCTTGTTTCAATCCTGATTGCTTCATGGTGTCTTTGTCTTGTAATCCTACAAACTCACTTAGGTTTGTAAAATAAAGTTTCTTTGCCACAGATATGGTAGAAAATGTGAAGCAAACATTTGTAGAAGGTTAAGTATCTACTTAGAAAAAAAATCAACAATACATGTAGATCAATTTAACTGTGTATATCAGAAATATATATAACTAGTGTTCTATTACATCTTACAACATGTTTTTTTTAACAATCACTCAATTGGAGGATTCATGGGAAATGGTTTATCAATAGGAAGATCAAATGGCTGATCACACCACAAGAAAACAAAATTCAGTACGTAATTTAGGGAATATGTAACTGGTATTAAGGAATCGCTGTAATGATTCCAGGAACAGGATGAAATGATTCTTTAAATAAATAACATTAAAATAAACCTCGTTTTGTAGCAATGTGCTGCACACTTCACCCTGTGGGAGCTACAAACAGCCAAGGACCGATCCAAACAAAAGTCCCTCAATTAAAACATAAAAAAGTTACTCTGACCGGAGCTCCAGATCTTTCAAGGGTTTCTTTTCCTTCCTTCTTTCGATAATAATATTCTCTCACATCTCACATGTGTGCATTTTAACTACATGTTTTGTGAGTATATTTTATTACTTACTAATAAATTCTAATTGTAAAGAACATACTATGCTATCCATGTGCGTATTTCTTCCAGCAATCTACTATGGTGAATAGTGGCAACGAAGAAAGATAAATGCAATTGTGATGGTCTGAATAGTGGCCTATTTTTATTGGAGTCTTTGGAGAGAATTTCATTATCGAAAGAAGGCTTTTGGAACATTTTATTGAAGGAAAAAGAAACCGTTGGAAGATCTGGAGCTCCGGTCAGAGTAACTTGTTTATATTAAAATTGCAGGAAGACTCCAATGTGAAGTTTTCAGAGCTGTTTGCTGACATCTGCGTAACTTATTTGGCACTGGCACCTCCTCCGTATGAGGCAGGCTTTATGAGTCAGTAGTGTTTAGGCAACAATGAGTCTTGACATTAACCTCTTACCGAAGCGTGGCGTATTCAGCATCGGCTGCGGGTGAATAGAGAGGGCTCGCATGCTTAGCCCTCTCCATACAAATTGCAATATGCAGTAAACACTCTCTGGCAGCACTAGCACAGATTGTGGGTGTTGACCATTTCCTTTGCCGGCAGCATTAAAAAGCTGGCGGCGCATGGGCACCATATTGGCTCAGGTCATAGCTACCTTTGATGTCATCTGGGAGCAGCAATCTGACAGTGTAATAGATGATGTGGACTTCCCCATATGCTGTCATACTGTAGTATTGCAGAATATATTAGGATCAATGAGATAACTTAGGGTTACAGTACCCTAGAGGGGCGAAATCACCATAAAAATCATAAACATGTTAGGTATAGCAGTTATTCCTGATGTGGTAGCACTGAAAACATAATTTCCTTACTATACAATAACACTCGTATTTCGACTTCTTATTTAAACTGCATTGCACATTTCTGTATGTGGCCTCTCAGTAGCATAACTAGAATCTGATGGGCCCCATTGCAAAATTTGTGCCAGGCCCCCGACTATAATGTATGGTTTATAGTAATAGTCTTCTCATATGGGAAAGTGACACCATAAGGGCCCCCTAAATCTCTTGGGCCCTGGTTTGACTGCAACCTCTGCACCCCCTCAAGTTACGTCCCTGTGGCCGCTGTCTTTTCTATCTTCAACATTATCTTTGTCCTATGTCAACCCTAGTCCCTTACTTCTACAGTATCAAGTAAATTTTTGCTGTACAATTATAAATCTACTCCGCTAAAACTATCCCCCCCAAAAAAACTGTTCCTTGCTGCTTACTATCCACCAGTTCATATTTTACAACACTTGATATAACATGTCTTATGAGTAAGTAAATTTCTCTATTAATACTATAGCGAAAACTGTCCTTCTATTAACAAAAATATTTGTCGTCCAGAGAAAATCTATTTCTCCGTATCCTCCAGATTACATCAAATCTTTGTAACTTTCTTTTACTATTTTGCACAGTGAACCTTCCATTCTGCAATAATCTGTTGGTTGCACTAATCCACATTTTCTTTGAGGGTGGCTCCTTTACAATCCAATTTTTCACTATACAATATGTAGCAGTGAATAACAATTTCTTCACTGCAATATAAATATTATTTAAGTGATTATTTGTTTCTATCAGTCCCAATGCACATGCTTGAAAATTAAGTACTCCCTTTATCTTATACAAATCTATATTTCCTGAATCAATTTTTACCAGAATCCTTGTATCTTTCTACATGACCAGAGTATATCATTCGCATCTTCCACAAAGCTCCTATTACAGCAGGAATTATTTATTCCAGAATTTATTTTCTGGGGAATAATACAATCTATACAGGACAAAATGTTTTATTTTTTTGTGGATTGGGGCTATGAGAATTGTTTGACATTCTTTTTGAAGCATCCTCCATGTCTCTAGATCCATCTCTTCCATTTCTCCCCTCCATTTTTTTGGTAAGCAATCTATACCCATTTCGCCATGTTGATTATTAAGATCTTTGTAAATTTTAGAGATTTTTAGTTTGGAATATATTGCTTCATAGATTAACTTTATCAAAGGGTGGTGGGGGTTGTTATTATATTAACCTTATCTAGAGTCTTATTTATTGACCACTTCAATTGTAGTGTCTTGTTCCCCCATAACAAGGTAAACTCTAATTTCCCCCTAATTTGACATCCTGTCTTTATTTCTGACCAGATCTTGTACATCATATTAATTGTTTAGTTTAGATATTCTATTTTACCGTTACACCCAATACCAGCTCCGAATATCTCTATTATATTATAATTGATGTGATGTATACCTAAAGAAGTTCTTAATATCTGACTACCTGGAGTTCTATCCCAAATAAGCAAAAGTTGGGTCTGTGCTGCTATATAATATATGTTCTCATATCCAGTATGCCCTTCCCACTTTGTTGGTGGGGGAGTTTTAATATATCTAGTTTAATTCTCGGCTGTTTTCCACACCACACGAGATCATGAAATAGACTTTCGATAATTTAAAATTTTTTCCTAGGAATATATATTGGTGAGGCATAGAGTACATGTAATAGTGCAGGAAGGATTACCATTTTCAATAACGCTATTCTACCCATCATATTGAGTGAAAACTTACACAAATTTAGTATCCCCATGATCATACTGGCCCAAAGAATATAGGAGACATGCCATTTTGGAAAACAAAGCCCACAAGAAAATGTTTTTTTTCACCAATTTAACAGTATTTGGAATTTTTTCCCATTTCCTAGTAAAGTGCATGGAATATTAAATACCTTCATTATGCGTTGCAATTTGTTATGCAGAAAACAAGCCCGAGTGTGGGGAGTGAAAAATGGAAATGCAAAAACAAAAATGGCCTGGTCATTAAGGAATTAATTAATCACATTCTTTGCAGGATTATGTACTTCATTGACAGAATGCTAACCCATAATTAAACCATCTTTTTCTGTGTCTACAGTGCATTTTAACTTAACAGTCATCACCTTACACTGGTTGTACCACAGGCTTTTCAGTAGTTACAGTCATGGCCAAAAGTTTTGAGAATGATACATGTGTAAATTTTTACAAAGTCTACTGCATCAGGTTTTATAATGGCAATTTTTATATACTCCAGAATGTTATAATGAGTGATCAGTTTAACAGCAATTAATTGCAAAGTCAATATTTGCCTAGAAAATGAACTTTTCCCCCAAAACACATTTCAACTTCATTGCAGGTCTGCCTTAAAAGGAGCAGCTAACATTGTTTCAGTGATTGCTCCATTAACACAGGTGTGGGTGTTGATGAGGACAGGGCTCTTAAAAGTGTTTCAGCTTTGGGATCGGGCTACCAGCAGTGCAGAGCTTGCTCAGGAATGGCAGCAGGCAGGTGTGAGTGCATCTGCACGCACTGTGAGGCGGAGACTCTTGGAGCAAGGCCTGGTGTCAAGGAGGGCAGCAAAGAAGCCACTTCTCTCCAGAAAAACATCAGTGGACTGCTGAGGACTGGGGTAAAGTCATTTTCTCTGATGAATCCCCTTTCTATTGTTTGGAACATCTGGAAAACAGCTTTTTCGGAGAAGACAAGGTGAGCGATACCACCAGTCTTGTCTCATGCCAACTGTAAAGCATCCTGCAACCAAGGGAATCTGCTCTCTCACAGTCTTGCCAAAAACCACAACTATGAATAAAGAATGGTACCAGAATGTACTCAAAGAGCAACTTCTCCCAACCGTCCAAGGGAAGTTTGGTGATCAACAATGCCTTTTCCAGCATAATGGAGCACCTTGCCATAAAGCAAAGGTGATAACTAAATGGCTGAGGGAACAAAACATAGAGATTTTGGGTCCATGGCCTGGAAACTCCCCAGATCTTAATTCCATTGAGAACTTGTGGTCAATCATCAGAGACGGGTGAATTACAGAGGTCCTGAAGAAGAAGGGTCAACACTGCAAATATTGACTTGCTGCATTAACTCATTCTAACGGTCAATAAAAACTTTTGTTACTCATAATATGATTGCACTTGTATTTCTGTATGTGATAAAAACATCTGACAAACACACATAAAAACTAGAGGGCAACAGATCATGTGAAAATATAATATTTGTGTCATTCTCAAAACTTTTGGCCATGACTGTACATAAAATGAGGCATTTCTTTATCTGTGGAAGCTTTTTTCACTATGTTCACATTACAAAAGTAACAATCAGATAATTTCTCACAACTCTCTCAACTCCCGATTTGCCAACCTACTCCACTTTGTACTGAGCCCAGATTTAGCATGTGAAACCAGATGAGCAAGACAGATTTATGAATTGCAACTTTAGAACAATTATTTTTGCTAAAATTTACAACTTTTTGTAACTTTTCATCAAAATTCTCAAATCTAGTGCAGACTTTATTACCTCACATGCCACATTTATCAAGCAGTCTTACCCACTATGATAAATCTGCCATATAAAGAACTCTAGACAAAACTATTCTAAAAAGCCTGGTTCATGATAAATCCCCCTACCAGTGGCTAAGCTACCCAACAACAATACTTTGCTAGTTATGTGCAGTACATTACGGAAGGGTATACTTTACAGGACATAATATGTACAAAAGTGCCAAAAGCAACACATAGCAACTATTAGTATTCAACAATACTATATGAATATAACAGGGTACACAATAGGGTCATTATTAAGTTGGTGTCTTATAAGTGTGGCAAAAATATATTCAAGCCTCTTAAAATACAATAAAAACTGTAAACGAACCCAAGCATTGCTTAAACAATTATAACTGATCAGTTACTGTCAGGATTCAGTGGACCCACTGTACCACCACGGATGATGATGTAAGCCGACACCTGGGAGCGTAGTCTAAGTACCACCAGGTCGCTCTATAGACGCGACTTTGTCCATGGTGGCGGCCAAGGCGAGGTACAGAGACGTGAGGCAGTTACGGAGTCGGGGACAGGCAGGAAGCTAGGAGAGGCAGCATGGAAGCAAATTGCAGGAACAGAATCGAGGTCACAACGGGAAATCACTATAAATGCAGAGGGCGTAAGGAACAAGCTTTCTCTAAGGCATGAGTCACGAAGATCCGGCAGTGGTCTTAGGAAGAGACTGGCTATTTAATAGGTCAGCGGCTGATGAGTGCCAATTAGCAGTGACTGGCCCTTTATATTTTACAGAGCCCGCACGTGCCCTAGGAGGCAGGGATGCACGTGCCGAGCCACAGGAGATGCCACTGGAGCTTGGATGGGTAAGTGAGACTGCAGCAGGCACTGAGGGGCACACAGAGGCACACGGTGTGCCTGCGACCCTAGACATGGGTCACAGGGGAACTCATGACAGTTACAATGTCTGAAGATGGGTCCCTCTTTTAACCATAAACATACAGGAGAGATCAACACCAACAAAGGAAGGGAAGACTAAAATATCTAATGTTTGTTACACCCTAATACTAGCACAATAGCCAAAATTAGCAATATTGCAACATAGCAATGAAGAAAGCTTCCAGATACACTGTTCACTGCAAGAGAAAGAAGCAGAAAAAGGCACAAAGAAGTTGCTTTCTTTAATGAAGTATATTACAAAGTTTACTGTTATCTTCTCCTGTATTCATTTATGAAATAAAAACATACCAGTTTCTAACTTGGTCACTAAGGGACCTTAGGCCAGCCAAAAAGGGTTTATCCTTCGGCCTAAAGTGCTGCATGGATCTCAGGGAAGAGCAGTTCCTCTACTGTCTTATGACAGTCGGGCCACTGCTCTAACAGTCCGGGTTAGAATGAGTTCCTGTGATACTGTAGTCAATGCTGTGACACTGGGATCTACATACTTTGAGATGGAAGGGTCTCCCTCCCTCATTCTTCCTGTACCCCTGGCACAGCAGGACAGCTGGGGATCTAAGGAAGATCCCCGATTCTGTCTTCGACATTTGACTGCTTGATTCAGCCTGTCAGCCTATGCAAGTTACATGGTTATTGCAACTGTGTAATCTAACTGTCTGTCTCTGGCTTTATATTACCAGTCCGTTCCACCATCCAGCAGCAGTCAGATGAAGTAAGTTCTCCCTATCCACTTGCAAGGTTTCTCAGGGTCTGTTAACAGGTTCCTGATAGTGGGTTTACCCTTATCAGAGAGGTATATTTGCTAAAGGTAGTGCTCAGCCTTCAGGGACATTGCTGACGGAGTTCACCATCACTCACCCAAGTATGACTGCTTGCGCCAAATCTGGTTGTGGTTGCGCTCTTTGCTGGACAGTAGAGAGCAGAAAACAAACGTAAAATGGAAAAAAGTAAAAAAATATCCTGTTCAATTTGTAATTTTTCTAGCATTGTAAGAAAACAAAGGGACCCTTATAAAATTATGCCAACACATAGCGGACGGTCGCTGTATATTCATATTGTACTCTGGGAGTTTGTTTTTTGTAGCATGATCAGCTTGTCACAGCTTTTTAAATGGTTTTAATGCTTGTATCATTCAATAAAGTTTACTTATCCATATACACATCTCCTTTTGCTCTGTTTTTCATTTTGATGTAATTCCTCAGATGTGTGGAATGTTCACAATATACAAACTAGCTCCTTTCTTTGAGTATGTAGTCTTACAGGCAATATTTCCAATATTTCCAGAGAAAATGAGATCACTTTCAAAGAAAGAATACTGTGTGCAGTGCGATTTCTCGCGAAAACCACTCAGTAAGTAAATGTTCGACCCATTTAAAATCTTTGAAATGTGGCTAGACGGACTCTGTTCTGTTAACAGCGCTGTATTGGACTTTCTATTCCAACTAGAGTATTATGGGAGGGACAATGTATTATGGGAGTACAATAAAAAGAAATCCACACAGATTCTGAAATCTTACAGCTTCATAATGTTTCAGCAAGAATATATTTTGGCAATGACCTAGTATCTGTACAAGAAAGCGTGTTAACAATAAAAAAAAATAAGGTACCAAAAGTTTCTTGTTAGGTAACAACACATTTGACAACATAGCAAGTGTAAGTTCACACTGCAAATCTGTAGACAAGGTAAAAATTAATAATATACATATTGTAACAAAATCCACAAAGTGAATCTGACTAAAATGAAAAATACCAAAATATGAAAGGAAATCAGGGAGCTACACAAAAGAGGCCTAATGAAATACAAAAATGGAGCCTAGGTCACTAGTGGCTGGGGTTTATGTACCTCAATATAATAGGGCAGATTTATGAAAATGTAAGACAGGGTAGAGTTAGACTAGACAGTCTTATTCTGCACCAGATTCATACAAGTATAATGCTGGATGATATACCATATATATGGATGTTTAATCTATGGGGGCCAATGTCTTTTTTCTATCTCTGCATGGCTTTAATTACATATATAACCGTTGATAATCTCACATCTTTAAAGTCTCACATTCCACATGATGCATTGGATATTGTATTTAATGGATTAAGGGGGACCATTTTTGAGGCTTATACTCCAGTTTTCTAGCGTACAAGCATGACAATTCCTGGTGCACTGCAAGGAATTGCAGTTATTTTCCTCCTTATGACACCTCCATACCAAGTGGCGGAGTGGGCTAGCATGGAGCAGTTCTGCCCTACGCCTGTGCACTAGCTATAGCACTAGCCATTCAGGTGCAAATTACAGCACAATTCTACGCATAAAAAAGTGCTGCGTAGAATTGTCCGGTTTAATACTATGCTGGCACACAATGCCATATGAAATCATCTTTATGTGTTTATCTGATGAAGGACGATGAGATGTTACAATGGTCAACAATTGTAATGTAAATTCACGCTGCCCAAAATTGTACCATGAAAGATTTACTTTGTATAGTACTGTGAGTCAATGAGCTTTTAGAAAACTCTGGTAGAGATTTTATTTACAGATACTTCATTTGGGGTGTCTATTATTAATGAGATTTTCTTAATTATTTAAGGGTGCAGGAAAAGAAACTCCTTAGTCCTTATTTTTAGCCTTTTTTTGTACACGATTAACTACAAGATGAAAAAAAAAAATCTTCTATGAGTCTGGTACGGTTATTCCTAATTTATATAGTATTTTTTTTATTTTTGTCCAATTTTACATCATAAAAACAATATGAAAATATCATTATCATATACTTGAGTATAAGCCAACCGAGTATAAGCCGAGGCCCCTAATTTTACCAACAAAAACTGGGAAAACCTATTGAATTTCAGTATAAGCTGAGGGTGGGAAATGCGTAGGTCACAGTCCCCCACCAGTATATAGCTAGGCAGCCCCCAGTAGTATACAGCCAGCCCCCTTTAGTATATAGCCAGCCAGTCCCCTGCAGTATGCAGTCAGCAAGCTCCCTGTAGTATACAGCCAGCCCCCTGTAGTAAATAGCCAGCGCCCTTTAGTATACAACCATCCCCCTGTAGTATACATCCAGCACCCTTTTAGTAGCCAGCCCCGTTTAGTACCTCTATACCCCACAGCTTGTCCACCACATCGCATACACCTCTATCCTCCTCACCTTCTGCTCGTCCCTTTTTTTTTTTTTTTTTTTTTTTTTTCTTCTCCCTGATGCTCTGGTCCCCGGCCGGCACATACTATGATGCAGCTGCTGATGACGTGATAGTATGCACCGGCCGGCAGAACACATGGACGCGTCTCTGCCGGCTGTTAGAGAAAACAGAAGAGGAGCCACGATGAGCATCTGGGGCACCAGAAGGCGAATATGTAAGTTTAATTTTTTTATTGACTCGTGTATAAGCCGAGCTGCAGTTTTTCTGCATTTTTTGTGCTGAAAAACTCAGCTTATACACTAGTATAGACTCACCGGCCACTTTATTAGGTACTCCTGTCCAACTGCTCGTTAGCACTTAATTTCTAATCAGCCAATCACATGGCGGCAATTCAGTGCATTTAGGCATGTAGACATGGTCAAGACAATCTCCTGCAGTTCAAACCGAGCATCAGTATGGGGAAGAAAGGTGATTTGAGTGCCTTTGAACGTGGCATGGTTGTTGGTGCCAGTGAGCGGCAGTTCTGTGGGCGGAAATGCCTTGTTGATGCCAGAGGTCAGAGGAGAATGGGCAGACTGGTTCGAGCTGATATAAAGGCAACAGTGACTCAAATCGCCACCCGTTACAACCAAGGTAGGCAGAAGAGCATCTCTGAACGCACAGTACGTCAAACTTTGAGGCAGATGGGCTACAGCAGCAGAAGACCACACTGGGGGCCACTCCTTTCAGCTAAGAACAGGAAACTGAGGCTACAATTTGCACAAGCTCATCGAAATTTCTGCTGCGACATTCGGATGGTAGGGTCAGAATTTGGCGTCAACAACATGAAAGCATGGATCCATCCTGCCTTGTATCAACGGTTCAGGCTGGTGGTGGTGTCATGGTGTGGGGAATATTTTCTTGGCACTCTTTGGGCCCCTTGGTACCAATTGAGCATCGTTGCAACGCCACAGCCTACCTGAGTATTGTTGCTGACCATGTCCATCCCTTTATGACCACAATGTACCCAACATCTGATGGCTACTTTCAGCAGGATAATGCGCCATGTCATAAAGCTGGAATCATCTCAGACTGGTTTCTTGAACATGACAATGAGTTCACTGTACTCAAATGGCCTCCACAGTCACCAGATCTCAATCCAATTGAGCATCTTTGGGATGTGGTGGAACGGGAGATTCGCATCATGGATGTGCAGCCGACAAATCTGCGGCAACTGTGTGATGCCATCATGTCAATATGGACCAAAATCTCTGAGGAATGCTTCCAGCACCTTGTTGAATCTATGCCACGAAGAATTGAGGAAGTTCTGAAGGCAAAAGGGGATCCAACCCATTACTAGCATGGTGTACCTAATAAAGTGGCCGGTGAGTGTATATACGGTGGTAGTTTACCTTCATCATCTTTTTTTCAAGAAAAGGCAAAAATTCTGCATTTCTCTGCTGACAGAGCAAGGCATATTTTCTGGTAATACAAGTTGTTTTTATTGGTATTATGTGGTAATAACAAATATACGTGTGTGTGGGGGTTGTGAATGCTCATATGTGTTGTATATGTAATTAATATGTTTTTCATTATTTATTTATTTTTATTAAAAACACATTAGTTTTTTTTCCACTTTTTTACATTTCTGCACAGTGGAACTTGAACAAGCAATCATTGATTGCTCGTTCATGCTAATACGCTGTAATACATTAGCATTGTTGTAGTGTCAGTTATAGTCAGATTGCAGGATCTGACGTCTCAATGCCTCAGGCAGGCCCAGGGCACACATCAGACCCCAGGGTTGCCACAGGAAGGATCCCCCTGGTGAGCTCAAGGAGGGGAGGGGGTCTTAACCAGGGAGGAACAAGACACAATTCTGTTGCATGTCGTGGTCATGCTTGACTGCAGCGTGTAAGGGGTTAACACCATTGATCGGAATAATCTCTGATTAATGGGGTTAGAGGTGCATGTCAGCTGTAATATACCGCTGAAAACAGCAAGTTCTGGTTCCAGCACTGCTTGTGAGTTAGTGCCGTACTAATGAGGTGGTATGCAGGAAGTACCCTAACCATACCTATACAGCATTTTGTGGGAAGGGTTTTGTCTGGGACTAATTGTTTTTTAATATATATCTGGGGGAATGTCAATAAACCTTGTATACTCACCTCTCTCTGAGTTCCCATTCAGCCGAGGTGACTCCCATAACTGCCATTCACTCTACACAGATGCCAAAACTCTGCTGCAGGCATGCACTGTGGTTAGGATGGCACCTATAATGCTGTTTGCCAATGAATGTTTACTGAACGTGAAATTATGTTATTATTACAGCCCCTAAGAAGAATTTGTCAGGATTCTACATTATAATACAATAATAATAATAATCTGTGGCCAGATTTAGCATGGTACAACCAATAATGTCCAATAATGACTTGCATTGGATTGTTATACTTGTATAGAAGTACAAGGAGTTAAAGACAATGTACAGACAATGCCAATATATTTTTTGTATTTCTTCTAATCTGATATTCCACAAGGATAAGGAATAAGATGCATCTGAAGCGGGAACGCATACGGATTTGAGATGTATCTGCACTACAGCATGTTGTACGGTACAGTACATCAGGCAGTAAGACCTAGAATAAATTCAGGCGTTGATATGAAATGTAAAGCGCACGGTGGATGAGTGAATTTGCTCCAGCTATAGAGAAGTCTGTCGGCTCCCTGCCTTGCAGGGAGCATGTTTGGCTGTGACGGCAGGAGATTATTTGTTCTCTTTCTCTGACACTGAACTAAAGAGAGCATTGTGGGAAAGCCATCATGACACATGACACAGTGCAAAGGAGGCTCACAGCATGTGGCAGCATCAAGGGGTTTACATGGCCTTGATGCACTCTGGCACAGCTTGGGACTACAAAGGAGAGTGGTTGTTCCAGCTTCAGCAACAGTGCAATTTGCGCTACTCCCTTGAGAGCTTGCAGTGAAGCTGCGTACTGAAGCCCTTATACATGTGGGGCAAAATACTGTCACTGTGCTTTTGATGGTAAAGATCATAATGAAAATGATTGTTATTGAATTATTGTATTAAAATTAGTGCTATTGTTATTAATATTATAAGCGCCATGTCACAGCTGCTAAACCTGATAAATGGATTATAGAACATTTGTAGCAATAACATTTGCAAAACAATACATATACTCATCTTACACTTGCAAAATGTAAATGGAGGCGATTTTAACATCACTCCTTACCCATCTATGGATTGCTCATCAAGTACCAATTAAAAAAAAATGCAGGTATAAGTGAAGAATTATGGTGTGACGTGTATAATTTGTGGAGGGTGCAACACAACACAGAAAGGTATTACACATTCCAATCATTAGACCAGAACCTAGAATAGATCTGTTCTTAGTAAATTTGTCCCTTCTGAATAGATTAGCGCTATCTACTATTGAAACGATTACATGATTGTATCACATGGCTATAACCATAGAGGTAGTGGACATCTATGACCAATCCCATACTTATATAAGGTGCTGTAATTAGTATATTCTTAACCAACCCAAATGCAGGGAGATTATTTTGAGAGATGCAAAAAAATATTTCTGGTTCAATCCATTATCAGTGGAAGATCCCATATTGATTTGGAATGCCCATAAGGTGTTCATAATTATCAAACTGGATATTTGCGATAACAATCAGAGGTTTATAGAAATAACAAAGGTTATGGATGACATCCGCAAGGTAGAACTAGCCAATAAACAAGCACCTTCCATACATTTGGCAGAGGCTTTGGCATCCCACAGGGAACATCTGAGGTTACTATTTATTCACACATATGAAAAATGATTACAAAAATCATTTTGTTGTTTTACTCACAAGGGGATAAGACAGGTAAATTATTAGCCAATTGTTTCAAAGATAGGCAACTTCACGCTAAAATTCCTGATAAGCAGAGGAAGCTTTTTACCCCAACAGATATTTCAAATCGATTCAAAGAGTATTATGTATCCCTTTAAAATTTGAGAAACGACCACTTCACATTTCAGCCAACAGCGCTGAAAAAACCTTAGCTTAAACAGAATAACAGCAACCCAACTGACTCACTTAAATCAACCAATCTCAACAGAGGAATGTCAGGCTTGGAGGTTGTGGATCCTCTGAACCACTGCGGACGATGGCACAAACCACTACCTGGGACCGGAGTCTAAGTGGTACTCACCAGAGCCCGCCGCAAAGCGGATTAGACGTGGTACCACCAGGTCGTTCCACAGGCGTGACTTGTCCGCAGTGGCAGCCAAGGTTGAGGTACAGAAACGGCAGGCAATCTCGTAGTCGGAGACAGGCAGGAGGTCAGGACTGGCAGTACAGGATCGGAGTCAGGGACGTAGCAACAGGTCAGGGCTGGCGGCAAAGGAGCGATGTCAGAAACGGAACCAGGGTCACAACGGGAATTCACAAGAAGAGCACAAGGCATCAGAAAAGCTTTCTCTAGGGCGCTAGGCACAAAGATCCAGCAGGGGCTTGCAGGAAGAGGCAGGCTTAAATAGATTCTGCAAAATGGCCAGCGCCAATTAGTGACGCGCTGGCCCTTTAAATTTTGACTGCGCGCGCGCCCTAGCATACGGGGCCGTGCGCATGGCAGAAAGGAGCGAGATGGGAGACGGGGAAGGTAAGCAGCGCTGGCAGCGCGCTGGCGGGGGCAGAGAAGCACGGGTGAGCCCGCGACCCGCGATATGGGTCGCAGGACCACCTGTGACAAGGAAGTTTCTTGTGCTTAAAGCATTACCCTCACACAAACACATGCAGACAGCCTCATAGGGGAGTACTATAAGACTATAAGTTCTGCTTCCATATCTACAAATGTTCAATCAAGCCATACACAGAGGAATCATGCCAGAAGAAAATCTGTAGGCCCTATTAATTACCCTGCCTAAACCAGGAAGGTCTCGTGATGTACTACAAAATGTTTTCTTAGATATCAATGCAAAATTATACACAAAAGTCTTAGCAATGAGACTGGAGATTCTTCCGGTCTTGATTAGTGTAAACCAAGTAGTGTTGGTCAAAGGCAGACAGGCATCAGATAACACCAGGAAGGTGATATATTTGATACACTGTGTAGAACAACACAAAGATCATGCAGGGTTGCTGGCGCTAGATGCCGAGCAGGCATTCAACCACATACACTGGGACAAATGGGACTCTGAGGGGAGATTTGGAGCATGGTTGAAGCATTGAATTCATTCCCATGGCAAGAGTTTACACTAGTAACTCACTCTCAAACCCCTTTCACAAATGTCTCTCAATTAAAAACATGAATAAAAAAGAAGCCTCTTGGTTGGGTAGAGTGGGAGCATTTAAGATGCTCTTATTAGCTAGGCTCCTGTACTTATATCATACACTGCCCATGGCATTTCCAAACAGAAAGGTAGAAAGGTAGAAAGGCCAGCTTAACACACAAAATACTACTTATACATAAGGTAGCGGGGGGGATTGAGTGTACCATGTTTAAAGGGATATTATCAAGCTACAATACTCCAACAGCGTCTCAATGGCTTGATGCTAAAACCAAACTCCCATGGAGCCTCTAAACGCCCTATCTCCAAGCTACTACTTTGTATTTTCTATGGATCAACACATGATAAACCTATGTTGCTGTTAACACTCAATCTTATAAACATTTGGAATGCACATACTAATGTATTAGAATTTTCTGAATTAGACATAGTAGAATATCTATCAGTAGATCTAAAAATTAGGACAGTGGAAGAGAGTAGGCATAGAGAGAGTTTCTGGCGGATTCCTCTATTTTTCCATTTGCAGAGATTAGGAGAAAATTCCAGCTCCCTAATTCACAAATATTTACATACCTTCGATTAAAACTTTATAGAGCCAATGAGAAAAACACACCCTACTTAGGATACTCAGCTTTGGAGTCTGGTGTATTCTACATAAAAGGGCTGAATATATTGTATAGACATCTCACCCACAGAATGCAGTTCTAAAAACAGTGAAAAATTTGGATAATGGCTTAGCTTGTAACATATCCTAAACTGAATGGGGAAGACCGACTACCATAACATATAAAGCCTTAAAGTGTACAGCTCACATCTAAAATGTGGTCACGGTGATGTTAAGATGGTACTTTACGCCTGATTGGATTCATAAAGCATATCCTACCGCATTGCCCATGTACTGGAGAGGATGTGGGGTAACAGGTACCTTAATACATGTTTTGTGGGAATACCCAATTATATGTCCTTTCTGGGCCAATTTATACAGAATGTTGGAGAACATATTAGACTCCATACCCAGCAAAGGTCCAGCACAAGCTTTGCTTAGTCTAGATCTCCAAAGTATTCCCCACAAACATAGCATGTTAATTACAAAAATCTCCACATAATTAAAGATAACTTTAGAGAGGCATTGGTAGTTATCTAACTGTCCTTCTTTATGAGAGGTAGAAAAAGCAATTCATAAGACTTACAAGTTTGAAAAAGCGTTAACATATGGCTTTTCAAGACACCAACCAGTGTAGGAAATCTGGTGACTGTGGGAGGGATATTGGCTCACTACGTCTCAAGACGCTTAAAATGATGAAAGGATGGGGGATTATCAGGGCTTCTCATAATAGTTTATGAAACTTGTATAACAGCATCAAATGAGGCTGAATAACAAACTTCTGTGATGACCATGTAATATGAATTATACACTAAAGAACCCTTGTATGGTGATTGTGATATGACCTTGTTGTTAAAGCTTTTAAAAAACTATAAAAATACCTCCTTCAACAAGAAAGCTACTCTAAATCTTGTGGACTTGCAGTTGCACTTAGGAGAATGAAATGTCAAGATGCTGTTGGTGGCTGCCTGTGTATCAGCTCTGGCAACCCCTTCTCCCCACCCTGTGGCACCAACTGGCCACTGGCCCTATTGCCACTCTCCTCAGCACCCAGACGATCATTGGCTGTAGGAGCTCTACTTTGTATGACTAGGTGCAACAAGCGCCTGACCTGGAATCTGACAGCCAAGAGCACCATGTATGTCACCATCATTGCACCTAAAATTTAAGTGATCACAACTAGTGCCTTACTGCAAGCCAGGAGGAATGTTGTACAACAGCTCTAAGGGCAGGCAGTCTCTTCAGCCAAACCAACAGTAGCACACCACTGTCTTACCATAATCACCATAAGCTCTGTACTGGCACCCATACAGTAGTAACCCCTATACATGTCTGTCTAGCCTGTGTCTATCTGTTATTGTCACTAAAGTAATTTGTAATCGTTTCCCCTTATGTCATGTAATGTGGTCATGATAAACTGTATTGTGCTGTATCATAATGTCCTGTAACTATGTTTGTATGCAACTAAGGAACTAGCAACATGTAAGAATGTGTCTCTAGTCGTTTATGTATGGCTTAGGCTCATCACCATGATTTTGAAAATTGATTTTAGAATCAAGGAGGCCAGGGATTACACAAATAAGAAGATTATTACAGTCAAAGTGTCTGGATCTTTGAGTGTCCATGGTTTATCATGCTTGATGATAGATTTTCTGTAAAGACTTTCTTCCAAGATTTCACGTATTTTGCAGACTATAAAACACACTCTAAGAGAAGGTACTATATGTACATTACTTTTTCCAGTATGCCATTAGGTTAAAATGCAGCAACAATACATATAATGGACCATTCAAACAATGGGCAAAGGGACCTTTATTTTCATGAATGATGAGGATCTTAGGACTTTCTTCATGTATCCTTTAGACCAATAATACATTTAAATTATGACACAAGCCCTTTTAGCTGACCATATACCTTCCAAGGTTGGGACTAGCAAACCATGTGAAGGAGTGTCCAGCCAATGACAGGAGTTGCATTTCACAGGTCAATCCTTTGTTAAACTGATGCCAAAGGTGTCTGTCAGTAGCCTACTTGTCTCTCCTAATTTAGAACACAGAGATACTTAGTGGAGATAAGCATTTTTTTTCACACTGGCTATTTTGTACTTAAAGAAAAATAAAATAACAAAACAAAAGTTTCTGTTAAGGTTCATTATAATTTCTTACTATCTTTATTTCTCAATGATTTTTGATTTCAAATGTCTTAATATTTTTTATCAATGTGGAAATTGACAAAATGTGTATTCAGAATTTTTAGACAATTATATAAATATATTGATATAAAGCTCCTCATAATGGTTTATGGTTTTTACAGACAATGTTTTTAGCAATTCTAAAAATATAAATTTATGGATTCCGATATAAAAAAGGCACTTTTTGTGACCTTGTGGAACTGCTCAAATGCATAAATCATCAGCTTTGAGATAATGTGTGCATGCAAATTTGGAGAACTTATTTTGCTGGCAATCAAGGATATTATGACTTTGGAAGCCGTAGTAATGATATCTCATCACTAGAAGACAATATTAAAGGACATGTGGAAAAAATGTATCTGCAAAGTTGAAATAATACTAACATTTACAATCTAGGTCTTTTGACTTACCTGCACTTAAATGCATCCTCCCGTTGAATATATCAATTCTGTACATTCCATATCTACACAACAATATTTTAGGATAAAAAATGATTTCTCTCATTTCAAATACATAATTTATTGCTCCATGGATGGGCTTTCTGTTGGGACATCCAGGTGTGTCCAGGTTAAGCTGTTTTAATTGGATTTCCATGTGTGCAAAAATAGAAATTAGATATTAGACCCGTCTTTATAAAATAGTTAGCTCCAGCTTTTGTAAGTGTAAACTGCAAATAAGCAGTTCAGAATGGTTGAAGAGCTCATCTGATTAGCTGTTACAATATCTCAATAGGGAATAATAGGCAAATAAAATGGGCAAGCAATCTATTTTAGCCAGCTTTGAGTGATGAAAGCAATATAATCACTTAGTATTTGTATAGCAATGTGGACCCATTGTATCACCTAATAGGCTTGCCTGTGTGCTAATCCCAAGGGCTTTATCCAAGTACTCCTTTTAACCCTTTCAACCCTACACAGGGATCAGGGGGAGATGGCATATTTTTTTCTCAAAGTCCAGGGGGCAGTTTTTGGGGTTCTGTATTCCCCAAATTTTTATTCTTTTTTGTTGCTAGAGTAGATATCAAGAAATCTGTGTCAAATCAACATAGTTGATTAACCAATATGTCAGACAGAGAGGTGGCAGGTGGAGCAGCCACAGGTCGCAGCACAGTAAGGGGACGTTTCAGCAGGGGTGACTCTGTGAGGCCAGAACTGTCGGTGTCATCTAGCGGCCGTGTGTTGATGAACAACCCAAAGGTTCTCGATTAGTCGACTAGGTCATCCACTTCCTCCCAAATGACATTTGACAACAAGAGTCTGTGGGTTCATCAGATACAACCCTTAGTTGGGATGACCCATGAGCAGGTCAGCGGCCCACACCTGTCCTCAACCAGCGTCTGTCCTGTTCATTTCCCTCAGCCAGAGATCTACTAGGTGGTCTGGGCTCAGCGCCACTATACAGCAAGGACAAACTCTTTGAGGACAGTCAGCAGCTGGTTGGCAGTGAAGAGGGGGGGCAGACATTCACTGCTTTGTGCAGTATGTGAGAAGGTAGAGATGTGGAGAGTGGCATGGGAGGTTATGTTGCACTTGCAAGTAGTCAGGCTGTTCATGCTAAGACCGTTGAGGATAGTAGCAGTGACAGGGAAACACAAATCGATGATGATGTAGCCAATCACACTTGGGAGCCAGGTGAAGCAAGGGCTTCATCATCATCATCATCATCATCGGGAGAAGAGGGTATCAGCTTGTGCGTCAGGCAGCGAAGCAGGCAGCAAGTTGCTACTGTGTCAGTGGGTCAGCAGGGTGGCAGCAGTGTGAGGACAGGAGCCAACTGGCTGTGGGGTACAAAACCTGCTTCGCAGGTCCAAGTAAGCAGTGGCACAGGGGCTCAGTGAGTCAGCAGCGTTAGTAGTGCAGAGTGTTTGTGGTAAAATCACCAACTCAGGACACCAGAGGAGCCAAGCGTGTGTATATGTAGAATCTGTGGGCAGAAAGTAAAGCGTGGCCAAGGAGCTAACGTTGGCACCATGGCCCTGCGTCAACACATGCAGCGTCACCATTCAATGGCCTGGTAGAATGTGGTGGTCCATCGTGCCGCCGCAGCAACAGCAGCGGCTCCTAGTTGCACACATACCATTTCAGCCAGTCAAGGCTCCAGCACCTCTGTCGAAGGGAGCTGTTTGTCTTTGACATCATCTCCTGGTCCAGATGCTCCTGCTCCTTGCTACGCATTGTGCCAGCAGTCACAAGGTGATTACAAAGAGACAACTGTATGCGTCCAGCCATCCTAAGGTGCAGAAGCTGACTGTGCTCTTGTCCAAGTTGTTGGTACTGTAGTACCTCCCTTTCCAAGTTGTGGACTCTGCACCTTTCAGAGAACTAATTGTTTGTGCCGAACCGAGGTGGAGAGTTCCAAGCCAAAATTGGAATTCCAGCCTCCATATGTTAGACTGCCTGTATGAACAGAGAAAAGCCTTAATGATTTTTTGATGATGCAAGCGGACATGAGTACTCCCCTGTGTAACTTTGATGTCAGCCACTGGCAGCTCATGTGTGACACCTGCCGTTTGCTCAGGCCCTTTGAAGAGGCCACGTTATTTGTCAGTCGGCAGGACTATGGGATGAATGATGTCATTCCACTGCTTCATGGAATCTTTGCCCTCAGCTGCGTGCTTTTGTGCTGGCACAGACATTACCTTGTCAGGCTGCGTTCCCGCTTCACTTATTTGGTCATGTTGGCCACTGTAAGTGCCCATGGAATTGAAGAGTGAAGCGATTCTAAGAGCGGCGGATGTTATGTGCGTGTCATACTAAAACACAGCATTGTTTGAAGACTAAACCACGCTCCCTAGACATATTTATGCATGGCACAACTTTCTACAACACCCTACAGGCTCTCTGCAGCCAGGAAATACCTGTTTTCTAATGTGATTCGTCATGATTTGATTCGGGTCCAATAAAATTTTATCAGAAAATTCAGCGAACTCGGCGAAAATTTGTCCATCTCTAATTAAGACACTTTGATAAATATTCCCCTATGTGTTCGTAAAAGATACTCACACTTTATATGTAGGTTTAGTTATTAATTAGTGTCTACTGATTGGGACACAATAGACACAGGCACATCTTTGGGCATGACACAGTCGTGCCCTGTCATGCAGCCAGGTCATTGGGGAAGGATAGTGGAGAATCCTGGATGGGAGCAAGAAGTTTGTGGCAAAAATGCCCACTAAAGGAGGTAACATGGCATTGGATACTTCCGTAATTACAGTAAGAGCAAAGATCTATGAACTGCACAGTAGGAAAAGGGCTACATCCTAATTGCATTGATGTGTTTTATTTAGGCATCTGTAAAGTGTAACAAAAAGGCCAGGACTGTGGAATATCTCACGCATTACACAACAGACCAAAAAATTAAAAATATATGTGTCAAATATTTTTCAAAAATCTATTCAATGATACTAAGCTCAGCCTTCTACCTTTACCCCTGGGTGTGGGGCTGGAGGTAACTTTAAAATCTTAAGTGGACCCCCTATTTCTTTTATTGCATACTTGGATTCCTTAGGAAAAATTATTGATTAAATCTATGATTCAAGTCATTTACATTGAAAGATTGTGCTGTAATCATTAAATTAAATGGGTAAAAAATTGTTCAAAAAATCAAAATAAAAAAATTTTGTTGCAAATATTTCTAAAAAATTTATCCAATGATATATATGTATCCAAATGACAAAGTTTTCAAATATTGAATGCTCTACATTAACTGCCTGAATTTTGTAACATGGGATAGCTTTTAGAAAATATTTTCAGATTTTGGATATGATGTGAATTTAACTATAAATCCTCTTTTTCAACATTTTTGGTCACCAAAATTGAAAAAGACCTTGGTCAAATCAATGTAATTTTTCCTGGGAATCCAAATCTCCAATAACAAAATGGGGCTTCCCATGTAACATTTTTAATTTGCCCCTCCCTTCTCTATGAAAAGTCATAAAAAGTCCATACAATCCTAAAAATTGCTGAAAATATCATCGAAAATAGCAACAAAAATGTAAGTTTTTAGTGCTAGAATATAGCAAAGTGAAGAATTTGTTTTAATTTTTGTAAATGTATGAAAACATTATAAAACCCATACAAATTTGGTTTCCACCTGACCCAAAGAATGAAATAGATATGTTATATGGGGCACAAAGTAAAAGTTGTAAAATCCAAGCCCATGCGTTTTTGTACAATTTTCACTGCATTTTAAATTCTTTTTTCTGCTTCCCAGTACATGGCATGGGATATAAATTACCATCACTATGAATTGCACTTTGTTATGCAGAAAACAAACCATCATACAGCTTTGTACATGGAAAAATAAAAAAGTTATGGACTTTTGAAAGTGGAGAATAAATAATGGAAATGCAAAAAGCTCCTCGGCGTTAAGGGGTTAAAAAGGTTACAAACAAGAAACAAACAAACAACCACATGCTGTAAGTACAACAAAGAGAAGCATATAGTAAATCTCTGACGGACATAGGCACAAATCAAGATGAATCAAGGCATAGCATGCTATGATAAATATGCTTACAGTACATTGAATAAATATGCAAACACAGTCAATTAGAAACATTGGGATGAAATAAAGGAAACATATAGAACAAATGTCCAAGCACAGGCCTAGGCTGTCAAATAACACAGCAGAGGCAAACTGGCATGTCAGGGTCAGTAAGTATCAAGATTTTGTAAGAATAGAAAAGTAGGATAGTAAAGTAGCCAGAGGGTCTGGCAGGGGAAGGAAAGTCAGAAGGATAAGGAGGAAAGCAATGTAATTTATCTGGACACTCTAGTTTGCATAGGAGTAGGTAGGAGAGCCTTTAAAGTTTAGCCATGTGGTACGGGTCAGGATATGTTACTCACCAGTGTGATGCTCATCTGCCATATGTTCTTGTATTTTCTGAAGTAAGAGAATTACCCTGTCCAGAGTTTGGGTATAAGAGCTCTGGCAGCAATCAGAGAGCTCTTAGCTTTAGTGAGAGTCATAGGGAGCAAAGAGAGTAGTAAAATAGCTGGGTCATTGATTTGGTGACCTTTGATGTCAGCGATTAATGTTGAAACCCAGGGCAAAATGGTTGAAGTAGGGGGAAGTTTGGAGCCTGGGGCTTGTCTACAACACCAACATTTGTCAGGTCGGGTATATGGGTTGAAGTCTGGTGGGGACCCAGTAGCACCTTGATAAGATTTTTGGATTAGTTTGTTGAGCTTTTGATGGGATCAAGCGTTTTTTGACATAATTCAAAAGCTTTAGTCCATTTCTTGGCAGAGAAGGAGTTCTGCAACTCCTTTTCCTTGGCTTGAGTATAGGGGAGTGCAGACTGTACCAATGTATTCAAGAACAGGCTCATGTGTGGTATTGGAGATGGGGAGATACATAGCAACACAAAGGGTGTCAAGTCTTTATGAAGCTTCAACTTAAAATGTAACTGTAAAGTTACTGACAAAAAATAGTGTTAGCACAGCTGATGAAAGCCCATCATAACAATTCCAATGATACCCGTATCATGCTACAGGCTTCTTTCTAGCCTGAGATATATCTGATATATTTAACATTAGATTCAGTTTCAGCTATTATTCTTGCTGTGGGTGGGCACTTCCAAGTTGTAACATTAGCTCTGGGCAATGAAGTCAAAACAAGACAGCATGTGAATGTGATATCACTGACAGTCCTTTGAATCACAAGTACTTTCAAATGATGCAGAACAGCATGTTTGTAATTGGAGGACCTGAATCATGTTTGTGACATCACTGCAGGTCCTACAGCCCCTCTCAACAAGCTTCCTGTCATCTCTAGCTGTTCCATACAGTTTCCCTTGGCAACTAGGAAGCATGACAAATGGAGATTAGACTGGGAGGCAAGGTAAAACCTCTGCTAGCAGCTAAACACCTGCAGATAGCTAATTATAGTAAATTAGAGAATTGCTTATTTTTGCTTAGTGCAGCGTTAGGCAAACTTTTTATGCTTTACACTTGTACTTTAACTTTGTTGGCAATGTAAAAATTAGTCAGTTGGGTAAATTCATATTGCATCAGGACTCTGAGAGTGACATAAGAGTTTTGTCAGAGGGGCAGGATCGAGATGTGATTCCAATGTGACCAAGAGTTTGCTTGCTTGGTTGTGGAACCAGTTGACAATTCAGACCTTAGTTAGATCTATTAAATAACCCTTAAAGTCTGGTCTATCCAATGCATCAGCTTGGCTCTAGCGATCCTGGGAGGAGCGGAGGCCCAAAACTTTTTAATATTAGTTATGTAATGGCTTATTTTTAGCTGTATGCGATTGAATTTGTATTTAATTTGAATAATATACTTTTGTATATTGTAAATATTGATAATCTTTATCAATACAGTTCCCAAATTGATATAAATTAAAACATCTCCCGGTCCCACATAAAAATTACACTTCACAGCTCTTTACACCAAAGTATTAAAAGTTCCTGTTATCTGAGCACGCAAAAACAGAAATCGAAAATGTATATGAAAAATTGCTATTTAATTTAGACATTTAAAAAACTATTTAGAAATTGAAGCAAAACTGCACTTTTAGTCATTTCTGCCCCACTTCTCTGAACCTTGCATGGAATATTAAATTTCAGCACAATGAACTGCTATTTTTCTTGCAGAAACAAAGTCCTTATAAGTCTCAAAAAATGGAAAATAGGAAGTGTTGTCTTTCAGAAGATTGGGAGTAAAAAAAAAGCAAAAACAAAAAAGTGTGAAGCATTTCCCCTTCAAACAGCACAACGTTATACTACATTATAGTGTGGTAAAGGCTGTATGGAGCAACATTCAGGGCTTGTGTCAACTGTGTTACACAGATGACACCTGCACAGTGAAAGCCGTAAATAACAAGCCCGCAAAAGCATGCAGCAAATGTGTTTTGGTCAATTTCATTTTTTATATGGAATTTTTTTTGAGCTTCCAAGTACATTGCATTGAATATTCAATGGCTGGATCCCTCATACATCTCTATAAACAGAAACATAAAAATCTTTTGGATTTTGGAAGCAGTGAAGTAAAAAACAGAAACACAATTGAAAAAGGGTAGAGTACTTTATGGAGTTAAATATTTCAATTATTCAAAATATTGTCGGATTCTGTAAAAATGAAATTTAAAATAACACAATTACTACTTATTTTGATCCCACCACCCAACAAATAGAATACAAATAGACAAAAAGTTGTATGTACTCCAAATGGTACCAATGAAAATAACTGAAAAGAACAATGAAAATAACTGATACCGCAAAATATGGTATTAATTTTACGGTGATACAAAACTTAAAAAAAGTTGGCATTAAAAGAAACAACTCATGCCAGAACACCACAAATAAAAAGGTTCTAGAAAGATAATAAATAAAACATTTTAGATTTTTCTACATTATTCTTACAATTAATATTTACCGTATATATTCAGACAAAAAGATATATGATTAAATAAAATAATCACTAATTGAAAAAACACAATGGCCCACATTTAAACTAGCACAGTCTGTACAATGTGCAGTTTGCCTGTGAAGTTTGCAGAGTACGCCAGATTCATCAAAACTGGCGCACAGTCTTCATTAATCTGGCACCCCCTGCACTGCTCGGGATTTGTGCAACATTTTTTTTCGTGCACTTTGTTCATTCTGCAAAATTGTGGCCCAATCTTCGACTAAGCACTAACACGTCTTGTCGGACACATTGCAGCCGAAATATAAAACTGGAACAGATACTTTATAAATACTTGTGAAAGAAGTTTGCACATTCTTTTCAGTGCAAAGTCAGACAGAAAACTGGCGCAAACACTTTAATAAATGTGGACTATTAAGAACCTATTTCTATGTAAATATGTGAAATCTGCCCCATTATGACCATGCGGTTTATTAAAAGGAACCTTGAGTTTCCTCACTACATCAGGCCCTTGTCTTCTCATAAACATATTTATCCCCTAATTCAAATGCTTGCCACTTTCATTTGCATGTTATGGGTAGCATTGCAATACCCTGGTTGGAAGGATTTGGTTAACTTGCTCATTTGTATATACATATTGAAAAGAAACTCATGCCCAGTGTTATAGAGCATTTCCAGAAAAAAAGCACTGATTTCACTCCTCCTGTCTATGTATCAAAGGAGAATAATTTCTGGTAGCTTCTGCCATAGCCCCCACTGTTCTTTACACAGGCCATCTGGCACCAGTCCTCAATCATTTATCCTCCCACCTAAGGAACATGAAGCAGCAGTGACTCCCCACTGCCATGTAGCAAATGCTCATTGCTCATGAAAGTGTCAACATGAGCAAAAAAAAGAATTTTGATTAATCTCATGTACACCTGTTAAATGTTCCCCATCCTCGAAAAGATTTTACACTTTATGGACAAGTTGCATCTGCTCTTCTGGAGATGTAAATTAATCCTTGTTACAGTGTCAAACCAGAAGGAAACAAAAGGCTAACAGACATTCATCCCAATGTTCTGTAGTATCATGAGCACAAGGCCACTGCTTAACATAAAATTCCATATCTCGTTTCATGTTTCAAAGTCTTTTTCATCTTTTAACACTCAGATATTTAACATTTATTCTTACACTAAACCTCACTGTATTTATGTACACAAAATGTATCATTTTTATACGTAATATTGCAGCAGGTTTTTATAACATTTTAACTAGAGATGAGCGAACATGCTCGTCCGAGCTTGATGCTCGGTCGAGCATTAGGGTACTCGAAACTGCTCGTTAGATTAAAATCACTTTAATAAGAAATCTGGAGCCGATCCCTATTAGTCCCTACCTATATACTTCTAAGGATTCAGTAGTCTAAGGATTTGGCAGTCTAAGGATTCGGTAGTCTAAGGATTTGGTAGTCTAAGGATTCGGTAGTGTAAGGATTCGGTAGGATTCGGTAGTCTAAGGATTTGGTAGTCTAAGGATTCGGTAGTCCAAGGATTCTGATCAGTGTGTGATCAGTGCTTTACTGTACAGTTAGCTGCTGATAAATTGTACATACAGTAATATTGTATAGAAACTAAAGAAAGTATATAAGAAAGTATTGTATAGAAAAAAATATATAATTAATACAACAGGAGATGGGATCTAATAATAATATCTTACCATTAAGCATCTGTTCACATCTATAATTTTAGCTGTGACAAGGAATGAATGATTCTTATTTCACCAAAAAAAATGACTTCTCCCATATGCTAAATGATCTCTACAATCCGTTATTGACTCCGTATTAGGACCTTATGACATGTTTTATGGTCTGGACTACATTAATTTATTTACACACTCTCAGGGCAGCAGTGAAACGGGGTCAGTGGGCGGCTAGAAAGATAAAGGTTTATGACGCAGAAGCATGTGGAATAAAGACTTAGTAAGGGTTAATAACGACACATAGAGTCACATAACAATAATAAGTTCCAATCTCTGTCTACGTCATCGGTAAATTACCCTGCTGCCCTCAGGATGTGATGACGCACCTTATCTTATTCATTTAGAAAAATATGCTTTAGTCATGCGTTCTATTCCTGACCATAAGAATAACCTGATACCAGAAAATGTACATTAAGCAACATTAAATATAATATATTTACTTCACTTCTTCATTCCTTAAGTGATTTGTGCAAACATTTTGTATTTTGCACAATTCTATGTCACGCACCTTTGAATTTTGAAGAGGTTTAATGGGCTTCGCCATTAAAATGTATTATTTCTTTAAATTACCTTTGTACTGCTTTTTAGATATTTATAGATAACAAAGATAAAAATATATAATATATAATGGTACCTTTGATCTGTAATGTCCCTTATTAGCTGCATAAGTGAAACATCAATCAGTCATAGTTTCATGTAATACTGCAGTACTGGGATGGAGGGTTTGTCAGAAAACCGGCGCTGTAATGCCACCAGTGCACAAAAAAATAAACAAAAAAAAAAATACCACCACTCCGAACACAAATCCTGAAGAAAATGGAATAATCTTACCAAAGATGTCTTGCATGATTCATAATAGGATATAATGTGTAGGAAACTCAGTGGCAGGAGCCCTCAAAACTAGAGATGAGCGAACATGCTCGTCCGAGCTTGATGCTCGGTCGAGCATTAGCGTACTCGAAACTGCTCGTTGCTCGGACGAATAATTCGCCCGCTCGAGAAAATGGCAGCTCCCGCCGTTTTGCTTTTTGGCGGCCAGAAACAGAGCCAATCACAAGCCAGGAGACTCTGCACTCCACCCAGCATGACGTGGTACCCTTACACGTCGATAGCAGTGGTTGGCTGGCCAGATCAGGTGACCCTGGGATAGACTAGCCGCTGCCCGCGCTGCTCGGATCATTCTGTGTCTGGATGCCGCTAGGGAGAGAGCTGCTGCTGGTCAGGGAAAGCGTTAGGGTGTTCTATTAGCTTACTGTTAGGCAGGAGTGATTCTCCAAGAACCCAACAGCCCTTCTTAGGGCTACAATAACGTTCTACTTTTTTTATTTTAATTTGCATCTATTACCATTTTGTGAGGAATTAGCAGGGGGACTTGCTACCGTTGTGTTTAGCTCTTAGTGGCACACATATCCATAGCAAAGACCGAAGTGGGAAAATTCAGTAGGGGTTGGATTTCTATTAGGCAATAACTCAGTGTCATCTCATCTGGCATAGTAGTGTGCTTCCTTTGATACTTGGCTAGAAAATAGCCATAGGAGAATACAAATAGCTTCTTGAAGCCTACAGTAGCGTTCTATATATTTGATTTCTGGTTGATCTGCTGGTGGCTGTAGTTTCTGCAGTGCATGTACTTGCCAATTCTGAGCAATTTGTAGTGAGACTTGCGACCGCTGTGTTCTGCGCTTAGTGGCGCACATATCCATAGCAAAGGCTGAAGTGGGAAAATTCAGTAGGGGTTGGATTTCTATTAGGCACTAACTCAGTGTCATCTCATCTGGCATAGTAGTGTGCTTTGGTGAGGGGCTATAAATTGAAAGAGAGAAAGCAAATAACGTCAACAGGTTTGCACTACTCCAAACGCGATCAGACATGCAATTAGAGTACTTCTGTGACGATCGACTTGATAACAATAAAGTGGCTAGAAATAGACATAGGAGAATACACACAGCTTCTTGAAGCCTCACTAGCGGTTCTTATATTTGATTTCAATCTGTGTTGAGTCTCTGGATAGTGCGGGTAAGACGTATCCTGCGCTTAGTGGACATAGGGAGAGACGGTATGTGCCAGTCGAGAATGAAAGAACCAAGGTCAATTGATAGGTGATGGAAACGTAAATCACCGAAACCGAGAAAAGGAGAGAAGGGAAGAGCTAGGGTGTGTTGGCGGGGGGGAGCTCGCGCTATAGTAGGTGCAGCGCAAGGCATAGGATTCCAAATGCAAAAGATGAGATTCTTATATTGTATATGATGCTAAATGAATGGCTGTCGGTACAGTAGAGCATCTGAATAGAGATGAGCGAACATACTCGTCCGAGCTTGATGCTCGTTCGAGCATTAGCGTACTCGAAACTGCTCGTTGCTCGGACGAATACTTCGCCCGCTCGAGAAAATGGCAGCTCCCGCCGTTTTGCTTTTTGGCGGCCAGAAACAGAGCCAATCACAAGCCAGGAGACTCTGCACTCCACCCAGCATGACGTGGTACCCTTACACGTCGATAGCAGTGGTTGGCTGGCCAGATCAGGTGACCCTGGGATAGACTAGCCGCTGCCCGCGCTGCTCGGATCATTCTGTGTCTGGATGCCGCTAGGGAGAGAGCTGCTGCTGGTCAGGGAAAGCGTTAGGGTGTTCTATTAGCTTACTGTTAGGCAGGAGTGATTCTCAAAGAACCCAACAGCCCTTCTTAGGGCTACAATAACGTTCTACTTTTTTTATTTTAATTTGCATCTATTACCATTTTGTGAGGAATTAGCAGGGGGACTTGCTACCGTTGTGTTTAGCTCTTAGTGGCACACATATCCATAGCAAAGACCGAAGTGGGAAAATTCAGTAGGGGTTGGATTTCTATTAGGCAATAACTCAGTGTCATCTCATCTGGCATAGTAGTGTGCTTCCTTTGATACTTGGCTAGAAAATAGCCATAGGAGAATACAAACAGCCCTTCTTAGGGCTACAATAACGTTCTACTTTTTTTATTTTAATTTGCATCTTTTACCATTTTGTGAGGAATTAGCAGGGGGACTTGCTACCGTTGTGTTTAGCTCTTAGTGGCACACATATCCATAGCAAAGACCGAAGTGGGAAAATTCAGTAGGGGTTGGATTTCTATTAGGCAATAACTCAGTGTCATCTCATCTGGCATAGTAGTGTGCTTCCTTTGATACTTGGCTAGAAAATAGCCATAGGAGAATACAAACAGCTTCTTGAAGCCTACAGTAGCGTTCTATATATTTGATTTCTGGTTGATCTGCTGGTGGCTGTAGTTTCTGCAGTGCATGTACTTGCCAATTCTGAGCAATTTGTAGTGAGACTTGCGACCGCTGTGTTCTGCGCTTAGTGGCGCACATATCCATAGCAAAGGCCGAAGTGGTCTATATCATCTTAGATTAAATCACATTTTATAATTATAACATAATATTTGACATTTTTTTCTCAAGAATCCACTGTAGGGCTACATTCACACTAACGTATGTCCGCACGGCTAAGGTCGGACAGGCATACGTCTGCCGCGGATGTAGAGGAGGAGGGGTAACCCCTACTCTCTCCATAGCAATCCGTTACAAACAGCCCATAACCAGGGAAGATAGGACAATGCAATATCTTTTCCAGAGTACAGAGCGGTACGGTGCCTCACCGAATTGCTCTGTGCGGCTATTGCTTTCTATGGGGAGCATATTTACGCCTGCAAGCTTGTGGCCGTACATACGTCCCCCATATGGTCATTGTGACAAAGGCTGCAATAAAAATGAAAATAATATGAACAGCAACTGCTGAGAGCCACCAGAGAAATGTATGGCCAAACATATAATAACTGCTCTCAGTGGCATCTAAGCCATTGACAGGCAGGGTCCACAGATCCCTCTCACAACACTGTCAAGAGATAATTAACTACAAGTTTAAAGAAGCGTCGAGTAGGTATTTACAAGAGGTTCGATAACTAAATGGTAATGTCTTCTCACTACGCACAACTGATCTAACCAATATATAGCGCATATATATGCATATGAGCTGAACCATGGTATACAATAAATCTGTTAGAAAAGAAGTCAACTATAATATTTCATCTTAGTTTGATGACTTCATCAATTCCTCCAATCTATATTTTTATATGAAATACCTGTAATGAAAGCTGGCAACAGAAATCTACAGGCAGAGCAAGTAATATAGGAAACACAGAATTCTGTTGCGTCTTTCGGGAATCATAGAAAGAGTTCTTGAATATGTTTTTTTGTCCACATGGCCAAGACAATGTAGCTTTACATGACAAATGTAATGTATAGACAGAATTGGTCCACAAAATATACTCCTAGTCCTGGCTCACAAAGAGATCTTGACCAGCATATCATAGTATGATAAAACAGACCTTTTAGTAGACTGCATTAAATAAGGGAATAGAATATAGCAAAGTGCTCAGTGTCTTTCCCTGCATATATTGCAGTTAATCTACCTTTAATGGCATACTTGGAATATTTCTTTAACTCTTCGGAGGTATCATCAACCTGTTGCTCTGCTTTGCTTTATGTGCCATGGCTCGGTTAATTTACAGGCAATTACTGCCTTCACCATGGCTCCTTCTCCATGCTGCCAGAAAAACATTGCCATATTTTGTCTCTCATTAGCACAGCCCAAACCAATAGATCATTGTAGGGGTAAACGAAACCAGCTAGCTCGGGTCCTCCATGGAACTCATCTCATCCTTAGGTTTCTCTTTGACTTCACGGTGCACGTTGTTCCTTTCATACATAGCAATTATGTATACAATGAATTAATGTTAATAATGGTGTTTTCTTATAGAAAGATGGATAATGGCGGGGAGATTTATCATACATACGCTCTCTGTGCATGGTAAAGATAAAGCCCACCAGAAAAGTGGCGTACAAACTTTGATAAATAACCCAGTATGTCTAAATAGAAGACAAACAATGTGAGATCCCTAGCCATGTTGTTCTTCTATCTCTCCCTCTCCCCAACATTTCTTATCTGAGCTGCCGATTAATGCTGTGTACATGGTGGAGATGTGGCACGTTGTACAGCATAATTGTACATAAGTGCAACATATATGTATATAATGGTGCAAACCTTCATTCTTTGGGTGTCAGTCGATGCTGGGGCCCTTGCAACTTTGGTCCCCAATATCAGCTGCTATGGTGCTACTGCAGTAGTTACGCCCCCCGATTCAAGCATATTTTTAAAAATAATTAAGACTTGACTTTAGAAAAAATACTGTTGCAAGATTGAGGTTATTAGTCTTCAAGTTTAGGCTTATGTCTGTAGCATGAAACTGGTGGCTAAAACTGCTCTTATTCCAAATGTTGTACATTTTGTGCAGGAATGTTCTCCATCTTGAGAACTGGGGTTAAACTAGTTTTATACTTTGTCTCATATCAGGAAGAACCTAATAAGTAAAAAAAATAAGATATTTTCAATTATGGTTGAAAATATTATTAAAGAAAGTTCAGTGATATGAATATTACACGTTCATTGCACTTGTTGCACAGTCTACTACACAATGAACCTCTTATTGCATATTTGGTTAACTTTGATTATGATAAGTTCAACTTGACCTGTTAAATTATATTACAAGTAACAATAAAAGCGGTTCTCAAATTTATGACTATTGCATAAAATCTGACTGCTCATGTTTATACGGCTGTACCCTGTCAATTCATGAAAACTCAAGTAAAGAAAAGATCATATTGTTATAACCATAACACATGTATCACCCTCTGTAACTATACAAACCTTCTAGATTTTCCACTAACTTTTTATTCCATTTGAAACCTTAGACTACTTTTCATCGCCTATTCATTTTTATTGTGGGTACAGAGCTATAGTTGGTTGAAATCAACATTCATTGGTATTCAAGACCTAAATAATTAACATTCGCTTTTTGAGGACAGAAGTTGCCTAACTAAGCTGGGCCTTTAAGTGGTACCACTTTTATGGTATACAAAGACAAAATTTGCACAATACATTCGAAAACACATTCAGCGGAATGGCTGCAGAATTTAAAAATTTACACATCGGTAATTCTGGAGCCATTCCACAATGACAGAAAGCAGCCCTTTCCCTTTATGATTTTATGTGGCAATTTTTGTTTTGCAGGTGGTGAAGCAAACTTTTGTATGGTATCCATTATACTTACACTGCATTGAGCTATGGAGTTTCTGCGCAATGTGCAGCTTGGCAAAGCACACAATGCTAAATTTCTGTGCCATATTGGCTACCCCTTCTATTGGCCCCAGATAATACTACTAATAGCAGACAGTAAGATGTAGTTCTATGAAATACATTCAAAGGAATTTCCCTTTGCCAAGGTAACATTTTGCAGTTGAAGTCAGCCGTGTTATCTCATAAGCATAACCTGGTGGCATCAAGGTGAGCCGTTAGGATGCACATTGCAGTCTATATCATCAAGTCTAGTGTTAAAATAATCTACATATGTCTAAACTAACATTCATTTATAGTGATATATTGTTTTTTCTCTGTTGAATGACTTTTGCTACGGATCATACTGTCATAAGTATAGTACATGCACAGAGTAGATTAGAAACTTGATTCTACCATAACATTTTCAATTAACTGGATCTAAAACTTGGAAGGATCACCATTGGGTATAAGGCTGTGCTGCCCGGAGGAATTGGGATGCAAGGTATTTTCGGGTGAAGGAAGCTTGCTGTTCATCTGGCTATTTTGGCTTAAGAAAGATGAGTAAACTCGTGCCAGGCGTTGGTAGTATGTTGGTCTTGGACGAGAGATCAAGACGGAAAAAAAAAAAAATACATGACTGATTTGTTGACAATTAATTGGCTTGTTATTCTTGTTATTATAAAAGTCTATAAAAGTTTATATACCGTAAGCCTAAGGAAAGTCTATGTAATTGTTCATGAGTCCAGAGTCTAGAGAGTGTAAGTGACGTATGTCAGACTATATAAATCATATACAGTATAAGTCTATATACAAGTCTAAAAGGGCTATTCAGTCTGTATGAGCTGTATACAGTATGAGAGTAAAATCTACATCAGTCGGTTGAAAAAAAGAGGGACGAGGGACAAAAAAAAAGAATTACCTTTTGTTTTCTGTGAGAGACTATTGTACAAGGCGGGAACTTTTGCTGTGTAGCTGCTTCTGTAAGCTCCTCAATCAAGTATTCAATACTAATCCCACATCAATAAGGGTAATTTTATAGTCCAGGGAGAGGTTGCTTGTGTATAGAAAGTCAGCTGATTAAATAGAAGAAACATCCAATGTTTGTCTGCGGTAGTATGGTCTATATTTTTACTATATTTTGAGACACTTCCCCTACCTCAGTGTGTTCGAGACACAATTGCTTGCTTGGGACATGTAAAGGTCCCTGGTCAAATGACCCATCCTGCCTTTGAATTCCTACATGACATTTAAGGAGAGTTAGAATTTAACTAAAGCTCAGTTCACCTTACCAAGATGTAGCAGGTATCGTTTAGCAGAGGGCGTTGTTTAATTTAAATATCTTAAAAACAGGCACATAGTAATATGAACAAATAATAAGCTGATACATTTCACTTAACTGTTCCTGAGCATGTCTATCTATTTCTCTATACAATTGCGTGCACTGTATTATACAGGTGTCCAAGCAATCCCAGGGTGAAAGACTGTTAAAAAATATATTATTTTTTTTAATCTGCCTTCCAAACAAAGGCAGAATAAAAACAAAACCAGAAACTAAACAGAATGTTGTACATAAAAATATGACCAATACTGCACATCGTGTTACCCCCACACCCCCGACCTCACATAGCAGACTTACATCTTAAAACTGAAATATTTGTTTGGTACCTTATTTTACTCAGGGAATTTGGCAAGCTTGCTCTAGACCTCCTAGAAAATGCCTTCAAACTGAATGAACAAATGGCAATGAAACTTCTGACATATGAGCTAAAGAACTGGAGTAACTCAACATGCCTGAAACTAGCAGTGTCGTCTGCCTTGCGCCCCTTTATGTCCCATACATGCACACAGATGCTGCTGACAGACATGTGGATGGGGTGCTTAAAGATGCGAAAGAACTCTTGGCTCAAGGTGTAGTTTACAGTAATCAACTGATTACCAATGTTGTATATGGTTCCATTGTTTTATACATCATGTATTTTATATGAATATCATATCCCCATCGTTCTAGTTAAAAGATGTGACTGCTTAATTTCTGTTTAGTATTTCATATTGATGAAAATTAAACCATCCATACATTATAAGCGAAATGCTAAGGTGGCAAACTATCTAAACCCTAAATGTTTGAACAATAAATGCATGTGTCATGAATGGGAAAAAAAAGAAAACCCCTGACAGACACCACCAGCAGTAGCTCTTTTTCCAAAAAATAGAAGCAGTAGGCAGTTGGAATCAAAATATCTGATCATTTTCTCTGTGTATTCCCACGGTTTGGTGAATTCAGTCCATTGAAATGGAGGTGTCATATCTAAATGGTATGGCAAGCCATATGGATCAGTAAAAGTAGACATGCTAATAGCTATAGTTGGTAAATGTGTTGTTTACCATAATATGCTGGTTACCTGACAGCATCTAGGATTAGGTGGGTTTATAGAAAAAAATGTCCTACTTGGTCCAATTTAGCATCAGATAAAGAAGTTTTCCACTTTTTTAAATGTTTTAATAAAAAAATAATTGCTGCAGTATCTATTAACGATTGCTTTTGAGAGTCCCAACTGTAGACCTACAAAGATGTAATCTTCTGATATCTAAGTGATCATACTATGATTACAGCTTTCTGCAATATACCATATGTTTATTATAAAATAATGCATAACCATTTTGTTTTCGACAGTAAATTATACCATACTTTCTTCTTAAGATCGTTTTAGGAATTCTGCTGCCACCTTGCATCTTGATGTTGGAGTTTAAAACTAAAGCAGAAATGTCACATGTACCTCAAGCACAGGATTTCCACCAATTTGCCAGGTTTTATGTGGAGAGCCCTTCTCCTAATATAAGGTTGGAACACGTAGTGGTGAGTATTTCTACTCTTTATTGTGACTGTTGCATTAGGTATATATAGTACTGTGTGGGCCATATATATGGATACACCTAAATAAAATGGGAATGGTTGCCGATATCAACTTCCTGTTTGTGGCACATTAGTATATGAAAGGGGGGAAACTTTTTCAAGATGGGTGTTGATTATGGCGGCCATTTTGAAGTTTGCCATTGAGGATCCAACTTTTTTTTTCATATGGGAGAATGTCATATAATGCAATAAAATTATTGAGAATTTCACAAGAAAAATGGTTTTTATGTAACATTTTTATTCTTTCATGAGTTATTTACAGATTTATGACCACTTATAAAATGTGTTCAAATTGCTGCCCATTGTGTTGGATTATCCAAGCAACCCTCTTTATCACACTCTTGACACACTGATGGGAACACCATAGAAGAAATGCTAGCACAGGCTTCCAGTATCCATTGTTTCAGATGCTACACATCTCGTATCTTCACAGCATAGACAATTGCCTTCAGATGACCCCAAAGGTCCGAGCATTTCTACAGTTCCCTGGCCACCAAGGTCTCCTGATTTGACCTCCTTAGACTTTTTTATCTTTGGGGTCATCTGAAGGCAATTTGAGATGTGCAGCATCTAAAACAATGGATACTAGAAGCCTGTGCTAGCATTTCTTCTGGTGTGTTGCCATCAGTGTGCAAAGAGTGGGAGGGTTGCAATCAAAATCATACACCACATACATCAGTTATTTTTGGCCCATGTAAAACCACATTAAAATGTGTCAAAAAGCAACTGAATTCTAGTATAAAATTATGAAACAAATTCTGAAATGCACATGTGAATGGTCGTGGGTACCGAAAGTATTCAAACCCCTTTAAATGTTTCACTCTGCTCATAAATGTACACTCTGCATTCCATCTTGAACGAAAAAAAAACCTAGAGATTTGGATATTTTTCCTGATTTTTTTTTTTTAAACAAGAAAAACTGAACTATCACATGGTCATAAGTATTCAGACCCTTTGCTGGGACATTCATATTTAACTATCATGCTGTCTATTTCCTTCTGATCCTCCTTGTGATGGTTCTACTCCTTTATTGGACTCCAGTTGTGTTTAAATTAATGGATTGGACTTGTTTAGGAAAGGCACACACCTGTCTATATAAGCCTTCGCAGCTCACAGTGCATGTCAGTGCAAATGAGAATCATGAGGTCTAAGAAACTGGACAAGTAGCTCAGAGAGAATTGTGGCAAGGTAAAGATCTGGTCAAGGTTATAAAGGAATTTCTGCAGCACTCAAGAGTGCCTAAGGGCAGAGTGGCCTCCATAATCCTTAAATGTTTGGGTCATCCACAATTCTTTCTCAACCTGGCAGTCCAGCAAAACTAAGCAATTGTAGGAGAAGAGCATTGGTGAGAGGGTTAAAGAAGAATCCCAAGATCACTGAGCTTTAGAGATGTAGTAGAGAGATGGGAGAAAGTTCCACAAAGTCAGCTATCACTGCATCCCTCCACCAGTGGGGGCTCTATGGCAGAGTGTGCTTACGGAAGCCGTTCCTCGGTGCTAGAGATGTGAAAGCCCTCATACAGTTTGCAAAAAAATCACATGAAGGACTCCCAGACTATGAGAAATAAGATTCTGTGGTCTGATGAGATGAAGATTGAACTTTTTGGTGTTAATTCTAAGGGTATGTTTGGAGAAAAGCAGACACTGTTCATCACCTGTGAAAAAAATCAGTCTTAGGTGACAGCAATTACTGTTAAGAAAAAGAAATGGATTCTCACCCATTGTATTCAATGGGTTTTTTTCCTGAACGCACATGAAACTTGCAGTATGCATCTGCTTTTTTTCTGGGTGAAAACAGCCTATAAAAGTATATAGGGACACATCAAAAATATTCCCTTTGCAAAAAATCATGTAAGTGCAATACATTTTTCACAGATCCATTTCTATAGAAAACAGTGATTTATTTTTTAACGTGTGTGAAAAACGCAGTAAGCAATGATCAAACATGTACATCCATAAACTGACACACTGAACAAAATGTGACAGAAGATTTATTAGAATTTGATGGAAATTGTCAGTTTTTCACTGACCAAACTCTGGGGAAACTCTACAATGCTCTTATGAAATGGCCCTCACTTTAAAAGATAGGTTCACCATCTTTTTTACTTTTCCTTGTGTTTTTCAGCAAAACTTTGATGCTGAAAAAGGAGCAAAGAATTCAATTGAAGAGAAGAATCTTCATATACACGGAAGCCTGTCCATAACTAGAAAAATTTGTGAGTTCTACAGTGCCCCTATTGTCAAGTTTTGGTTCCACACTGTAAGTAGAGTGTCTTTAGCACAGTATTACCTTTTTTATTACCTACATATATTTATTTTTTACATCACTATTACAGGTACTTGTACTGATTTTTTTTTATTTTTTTATTGCTATTCTAGATGGCATACTTACTTTTCCTAATGCTGTTTACATATGTAGTACTGGTGAAGATGGAGCCAGTACCCAGTGTCCAAGAATGGCTAGTTATTACCTACATTTTAACTAATGCTATTGAGAAAGTCAGAGAGGTAAGTGTTCTTTTAACACTCTGAACTGGATTCCAGGTGTAATATGTATAATTTGAAGGCATTAAACAATTTGAATATTTAATTCTTGTTGTTAACAAGAAGTTCCATTTAAATCGGCTATTTCAACAACCAAATATAAAAAAAAAAACATCCACAGCACAATAAAAAACACTAACAACTGTGAATGAATTGAAGTTTACATTCTGACTGTTGTCTTATGACCTAGGTAACTCAGTGAATTAATCAGACAAAGTGGCATCAAGCTACTCACAAGGGTTGTGTCTTTTCCATCAGATCTAGAAGCCCATGTCTGTTGGTCCTTGCTTTAACAGCATCATTCACATCAAGTTCAGTGCTCTCTGTATGAACTATGCTCCATAATATGTTCCTAAATGTAATAATAATTCTCACTAGTCAGTACATTTCTGTAATATTATATGTTATATGCATACCTCCCAACTTTTGGCCGAGAGAAAGAGGGACAAAGCCCCTCCCCCTTTTTTCTAAACCACACCCATCATCCCACCCACAAGCATAGTATAATATTAACCTTGATGGTCCCCACATGGTTATATGCCCCTTTCTTTGGCCAACCCCCCATTCACCTGTATAACTGCACCCAATGCGACACATATAAAACCCCTCGTTAATTTTATCCTCCCTTTAATCCTTCCCCTACCCCTCCTCACATGGCGTAGTCCCTCTTCTCTATATTCCTCATTCTGTGGCCCCCTGTTCTCCATCCTCCTTCTGTAGCTCATGTCCTCCTCCTGTGGCCTCCTGTCCTACATCCTCCTCCTGTGGCTTCTGCCCTCCATTCTCCTCCTGTCCTCCATGCTCCTCCTGTCCTCCATCCTCCTCCTGTTCCTCAGCCCATCCTCCTGTCCCCCAGCCTCCTCCTCCTGTCCCCAGCCTGCTCCAGCCTCCTCCTGTCCTGCAGCCTCCTTCTCCTACTGTCCACAAGCCTCCTCCTCCACCATCCTCCTACTGTCCACAAGCCTCCTCCTCCTGTCCCAGTCTCCTCCTCCTGTCCTCCAGCCCACCTGTCCTATATACTCTTCCTGTGTCCTCCAGCTCCCCTCCCCCTTCCCTCTATCTTCCTGTCCCCCATCCTCCTCCTGTGTCCCCCAGCCTCCTCTTCTTGTCCTCCATCATCCTCCTGTGTCCTCCAGCCTCCTCTTCCTGTTCCCAGCTCTCCCTGTCCTCTAGCCTCCTCCTGTGCCCCCCAGCAGCCTCCTCCTGTGTCCCCCAGCAGCCGCCTCCTGTGTCCCCCTACAGTGCACACACAGAGTCAGGGTAATACAAATAGAGTTCATCTAAAATAAAGTTCCAAAAAAAAATATATATATATATATATTTATATTTATGGAACTTTATTTTAGATGAACTCTGTTTAGATGAACTCTGTTTTATTTTGCTTTATGTGAATTCTACTTTCAGTCTCATTCCACTTGAGAAAGGAGTCCTCGATACTCCGAAACGCGTTGTGTTCTGAGATTTTCAATAAATGTCAACCATTATCCTATATGACATATTACCCTGACTCTATGTGTGCGCCATAGCAGGCAGCATTTAAGAGATCTCTTTATACTCCAATCCTGACCGTCCTGGCAACCGTGTCTCGATTTCTACTGTCTGAAGGCAGCACCTCCATTCATTCTACTGAGCGATAACTAATGTTGTGCCTAATATAGCACAACCCGATCGGGTGAGCCTCAGTCCAATTGTATATCTGTGTCATCACCAGCTATTTTTGACTAAAACTACTACTCTGAGTGCCACCCAGTCTTCCCTTGTTCGCCTTTCCATCTCCTGTGTCCCCCAGCAGCCTCCTCCTGTCCTCTATCCTCCCCCTGACCTACAGCTTTCTCTCCCTGTGACCCCCTGTCTTCTGGCATTAAAAAACCCCTGTTTCTTACCTTTCCTCATTCCCCTGCTGCAGTCATTTCTTCTCCCGGGCTCCAGCCAGGGGCGGAGCTACCTCCTCACATGACTCATGCAGCAGGCATCATGTGAGGAGGTAGCAGTGGCTGATCCCGCCGCCTCCTGGCTCCGATGCTTCCGCTGCTCTTCAGCTCTTATCTACGGGACCAGGGGGAGGCGGGACAAACCGGGGAAGAGGGGGGGAACCCGTGACATTCACCCAGCCGTCCGTGATGATGGGACAGAGCCCAAAAACCGGGACTGTCATGTCGAAATCGGGATGGTTGGGAGGTATGTTTATACATATGTTTATGTTGTCTGCATACCAAAAAGACAGGGGAGAGTGATGTTTTCTCTATGTGCTGCCTATAGGTGACATTTTACCAATGCCACCGATTTAGTAGAGAGACAATTTATAAAACCCCTTTGGTGTTTTTTGTGCAGCCCCCAAGTGTACTAACCAATCTGCAGGCTCCTGGAGCTCACATTGCATTGCACAAGTCTTTGGGCCAGAAGTGCTGGTGGGTCACAGAGCCTGCTTCGGGTAATCTGTTGCCTCTTCTGTGCTGCTGCTAAAGACCTAAAGTCTGTTTGTTTTGGCCACCACTAAACCACTACTTCAGTCACCAAGGGGTTTTGCTGGAACTTTTCTCTTAAAGCTATATATGTATGTATGTATAATACACTCAACTCAATACATGCAACAGTTCTTCTATAACTTGTCAGATTAGCTATTGTCATTGAAGCCTGGTATCCAATACAATATGTAGTATGATCCCAGGGTAGTGTGATCAAGCATTTAACTTGTTTGCAAATGATTGAAAACGTGTGGCATTCTATTATGCAGAGGTGTTCATTGTTGATCATATCAGGTAGGTCACATGGCCACCGCATTAGACTTTGTGGTTTCTGCTTTCTTATCACTAGGATCTCACTTAGAGTAATTCTCAGTATTATTATGCACATCAGGTTTCAAACCTTCTATGTGCCTGGTGTTCAATGAAGTTGAAATATCCCTTTAGAGCTACGTGATGTTTTATAAAGTGTGTAGGGTCTGAGGGTTCACATCGTAAATAAAATGTGATTTTATTAATGCCATTTCTAATATCAATAGTGTTGTGAATTTAGCACTGATATATTAATTCAGGGTTTTCTTGACATGGCAGCAGTAAATGTGTAACACAGTGGTGAAAAGTCCACAGGAGAGCACCCCCTTTAATGAAATGTCTACAGCAGATGCCCCTTTACTGAAATATCCACCCCAGATGCCCCCTTTTAATAAAATGTCCACCCTAGATGGCCCATTTAACTAAATATCCACCCAGATGCTCCCTTTAACGAAATTTCCACCCCAGATGGCTCCTTTAACTAAATATCCTCCCAGATGCCCCCTTTACCGAAATGTCCACCTCAGATGAACTCCTTTTAATAAAATGTCCACCCCAGATGGCCTCCTTTTAATAAAATGTCCACCTCAGGTGCCCTCTTGTAATTTATTGTACACAGCAGGGCCCTCTTGAAAGAAAAAATCTATACTCACCTTCCGGGTTCTCCCCAGCCCCCTGGTTCCATCTTCTCCTTGTGGTTCCATCTTTTTCTCACGGCTCCGTCTTCTTCTTCTCTGTCTTATGACACGGAGGTCACGTGTCGCAGGCCCTTACACTATGACATCACGTGACACCGCTGTGTCATAGTGGTGTTCCCGAGCCGGAAGAGCAGAAGATGAAGCTCTAGGGCCTGGGGGAAGAAGCCGGAAGGTGAGTACAGATTTTTTTGTTTGTTTGTTTCAGACTGATGGCGGATCTTCATATAGGGCCCGGGTATGTCGGGTATGGGTATGTCCCGCCCATACCGCCTACATGAAGATCCGCCATTGTTAACAACAACCAGAACTGCCCAAACAGGAGCCCAGCTGTCAGTCAGCCGTCTCTTGATGTGATTATACAGGATCCTCTTCTGAGCCCTTGCTAGAACCATTAAGCAGTGGTGTCTACATATTAACAGGAATATGTCTTTATGACTTAAGTTTTCATATAAAAAAAGTTTTATTTTTATAATATACATATTTCTAGGTTTTTATTTAATATTTTTCATGTATATATACGTTCACAATTGTATGTTTTTTTTTCAAATAGATTTTTATGTCAGAACCAGGAAAATACTCTCAGAAAGTCAAAGTCTGGTTGAATGAATACTGGAATGTGACAGACTTCATAGCTATTATTTTATTTGTCATTGGTTTTGCACTACGCTGGGCTAACCCACCTCTTCAAACAGCAGGGAGAATAATTTATTGCCTGGACATCATATTTTGGTATACAAGACTTCTGGATTTCTTTGCTGTAAACCAGAAAGCTGGACCTTATATTACTATGATCGGGAAGATGGTAAGAATGAAACAGATGTCATTTTGTACTACTACATCCTTTCCTTATGATAAGTGTTTTTGTTAATATATTTAATTACTTCTTGCTTAAAGGGAGTCTACTACTCCTCCAAGCTTACTGTACTGCACTGTAATTTCAAAAATACTTGAATTATTTCTGTCCATTATACAACGTCTGAGAAATAACAGTTTAAGCAATATGCTAATGAGGTAGTGGGTACAATGAGGTCTTTTACTTGGCACCTAAATCACTGCTATTCTTACCTGGGCCACTACCCTCTTCATCAGATGAACAAGAGATCTATCTCATGAGAAGAATTGGAACACACTTGGAAAAAGAGTGACTTGAAATGGGCAGTAATGGCAGTGCTTTTGGTGCTGAGGACATGACCTGGGTATACCAATGGCTTCATTGGCATACAGATTAAAGGTGTTTACTAGAGATGAGCGAACACTAAAATGCTCGGGTACTCGTTATTCGAGACGAACTTTTCCCGATGCTCGAGTGCTCGTCTCGAATAACGAACCCCATTGAAGTCAATGGGAGACTCGAGCATTTTTCAAGGGGACCAAGGCTCTGCACAGGGAAGCTTGGCCAAACACCTGGGAACCTCAGAAAAGGATGGAAACACCACGGAAATGGACAGGAAACAGCAGGGGCAGCATGCATGGATGCCTCTGAGGCTGCCTAATCGCACCATTATGCCAAAATTATGGGCAACAGCATGGCCATGACAGAGTGACAGAATGAAGCTAGATAGCATCTAAAACATCCAATAATTGACCCTGACACTATAGGGGACGGCATGCAGAGGCAGCGGCAGCAGGCTAGAGAGTGTCATGGCGACATACCCTAAATGGACTCAGGCTTCAAACCAATGGGTGGCAGAGAGGAACCAAAGGAGGTGAGCAAGAAGCGCTCAAATAATATCGGTACATGATAAAAGTTTGCCAGTATATTTTGTGGATTACACAGCAGGGTGGCGACAAAGTTAACATGGAAGCCATGAAAACAACCCAAAATTCTGCCTGACACAGCTCGTTTGATAAGGGGACCATGTATGGAGGCAGTGAACTAGTAGTAGATTAAAGGTGCTGCAGTTAAAACTATGTTAGTTGGATCTTGGCATGGAGCTGGCGCTCCGCTGCCAGCGGTCGACATTATGGGAGGCACTCGAACTGCTCGTTACTCGGACGAATACTTCGCCGCTCTGAAAATGGCAGCTCCCGCCGTTTGCTTTTTGGCGCCAGAAACAGAGCCAATCACAAGCCAGAGACTCTGCCACTCCACCCAGCTGACGTGGTACCCTTACACGTGATAGCAGTGGTTGGCTGGCCAGATCAGTGACCCTGGTATAGACTAGCCGCTGGCCGCGCTTCTCTCGGATCATTCTGTCTCTTGGATGCCGCTAGGGAGAGAGCTTGCTGCTGCTGGTCAGGGAAGCGTTAGGGGTGTTCTATTAGCTTACTGTAGGCAGAGTAGATTCTCAAAGAACCCAACACCCTTCTTAGGGCTACAATAACGTTCTACTTTTTTTATTTTAATTTGCATCTTTACCATTTTGTGAGGAATTAGCAGGGGACTTGCTAACCGTTGTGTTTAGCTCTTAGTGGCACACTATCCATAGCAAAGACCGAAGTGGGAAAATTCATAGGGGTTGGATTTCTATTAGGCACTACTCAGTGTCATCTCATCTGGCATAGTAGTGTGCTTCCTTTGATACTTGGCTAGAAATAGCCATAGGAGAATACAACAGCTTCTTGAAGCCTACAGTACGTTCTATATTTTGATTTCTGGTTGATCTGCTGGTGGCTGTAGTGTTCGGCAGTGCATGTACTTGCCAATTCTGAGCAATTTGTAGTGAGACTTGCGACCGCTGTGTTCTGCGCTTAGTGGCGCACATATCCATAGCAAAGGCCGAAGTGGCAAAATTCTAGGGGTTGGATTTCTATTAGGCAATAACTCAGTGTCATCTCATCTGGCAAGTAGTGTGCTTCCCTTGATACTTGGCTAGAATAGCCATAGGAGAATACAAACACTTCTTGACCTACAGTAGCGTTCTATATATTGTATTTCTGGTTGATCTCTGGTGGCTGTAGTTTCTGCATGTGCATGTACTTTGCTGCCACTTCTGAGCAATTTGTAAGTGAGACTTGCGACCGCTGTGTTCTGCGCTTAGTGGCGCACATATCCATAGCAAAGGCCAATTGGGAAAATTCAGTAGGGGTTGATTTCTATTAGGCAATAACTCATTGTCATCTCATCTGGCATAGTAGTGTGCTTCCTTTGATACTTGGCTAGAAAATAGCCATAGGAGAATACAAACAGCTTCTTGAAGCCTACAGTAGCGTTCTATATATTTGATTTCTGTTGATCTGCTGGTGGCTGTAGTTTCTGCAGTGCATGTACTTGCCATTTCTGAGCAATTTGTATGAGACTTGCGACAGCTGTGTCTGCGCTTAGTGGCGCACATATCCATAGCAAAGGCCGAAGTGGGAAAATTCAGTAGGGGTTGGATTTCTATTAGGCAATAACTCATTGTCATCTCATCCTGGCATAGTAGTGTGCTTCCTTTGATACTTGGCTGAAAATAGCCATAGGAGAATACAAACAGCTTCTTGAAGCCTACAGTAGCGTTCTATATATTTGATTTCTGGGTTGATCTGCTGGTGGCTGTAGTTTCTGCAGTGCAGGTACTTGCCAATTCTGAGCAATTTGTATGAGACCTTCTGACCGCTGTGTTCTCTGCGCTTAGTGGCGCACATATCCATAGCAAAGGCCGAAGTGGCAAAATTCAGTAGGGTTGGGATTTCTATTAGGCACTAACTCAGTGTCATCTCATCTGGCATAGTAGTGTGCTTCTTTGATACTTGGCTAGAAAATAGCCATAGCAATAGATAGGATTGTTTTGTTTTAAAACTCAAAAAAAAAAAAAAAACACAAAAAAACACAAAAAAAAAACAAAAAGAATAAAAAAAAAAAAAGTTATAACTCCTCATTTTAAAAATGTTTAACCCGAGGGCTAGGGGTAGAGGAGCAGGGCGGGACGTGGGGCGTCCAACACTGCAGGGGGTCAGAGGCCGTGCCCGGGCGGGGTGAGACACCACCTGCTGATGAGGAGCAGGGAACGCCGCAGAGCTACACTCCCTAGGTTCATGTCTGAAGTTACTGGAGCTCGTGGTAGACACTGTTGAGCCAGAACAGTGCGAACAGGTGATGTCGTGGATTGCTGACAATGCTTCGAGCAATTTGTCCACCACCAGTCAGTCTTCCACGCAGTCCCACCCATGTCACCGAATCCCCACTCCTCCACTCCTGCACCTCAGCCCTCCTCCCCCCCAGTCTGCCCCCTCCCCAGGAAAATTTGGCATTTGAACCGGCATACTCTATGAACTGTTTTTTCTGGACCCTTCCCAGTACAATCCACTTGTCCGTTTGCTGCTGAGCAATTTTCCCGATGCCCAGGTGTTTCCACCAGTCACAGTCTGTGGGTGATCATGACCTTCTTGACGTAGTGGAAGTGTGTAAAGAGTGTCCGACGATGAGGAGACACGGTTGTCAGACAGTGGGGAAGTTGTGTGTCAGGGCAGGAATTCCAGGGGGAGCAGACTGAGGGATCGGAGGATGATGAGGTGACAGACCCAAGCTGGTTGAGAGGCCGGTGACACAGTGCTTCTGAGACGAGGAGAGTCCTCGACCTGAACAGGTTGGAAGAGGCAGTGGTGGGGCCAGACGGAGAGGCAGGGCCAGAGCTGGTGCATCAGCGCCACTGTCAACAGTTGAAGCTCCCGTGTGTGAGGGCTCTTGCGGTGAGGGCTAGATCTTCAAAGTGTGGAGTTCTTTAAGAAACACCGATGAACCGAACGGACTGTGGTGTGCAACATTTGCCAACCAGGCTCAGCAGGGTTCCACCCTACTAGCTTAACTAGCCCCATATGCGCAGGCATTTAATGCTAATGCACCCCACTCATGGGCAACAACGCCGTTCACCTCCGCCGTTAAAAAAGTGATCAAAAGGTCATACAGTCCTAAAAATGATATAATTGAAACTATTATCAAATGTCGCAAAAAAGACACCACCCACAGTTCCCTACAACAAAGTTTTAAAAAGTTATTAGCGCCAGAAGATGGCAAAAAAAATAAAAAATTGTTACAGGAGGTTTTAATTTTTGTAAATGTATGAAAACATTATAAAACCTATACAAATTTGGTATCCCCATAATCGTACCAACCCAAAAGTAAAGTAGACATGTCATTTTGGGCGCTCAGTGAAAGCCGTAATATCCAACAAGAAAATGGTGCAAATGCGTTTTTTCACCATTTTCACTGCATTTGGAATTTTTTTCCCGCTTCGTAGTACATGGCATGGAATATTCAATACCATCAGTATGAAGTGCAAACCGTCACATAGCTCTTTACGTGTAAAAATAAAAAAAGTTATAGATTTTTGAAGGTGGGGAGTGAAAAATGGAGAACACCCAACTTAAAGACGACCCCTAGTTACAAACAGACCTCTGGATTTTGGTAATTTACTGTACTTTAGCCTAAGGCTACAATAAACAGCTGTAACAGTTATCACAGGTGTCTGTAATGAAGCTTTATTGTTTATCCTGGTTCTTATGACAATCCAACATTTTTAAAATCCAATTTTCACCGAGACCAAAAAAAATTTGGCTGGGGTTACAATAATAAAATATACAGTTCCGACTTACATACAGGTAGGTAACCCGGGGACTGCCTGTACAACTCATACTACTGAATACAAAAACCCTATGCCAACTGAAAAATCAAATAGTTATGTCTTGTTGAAATTGGGGCTAGAAAAACAAACAAAAAAAGTTTGTCATGAAAGTCCAAAGCAGGTCATATCTTGAGGGTGTTAAGCAATAGACATTAAACCCAACATTTTTCTACATTTGCTGGAAATTGGGTTTCTAGACCAAAACGGAAATTTTACTGCTATTATGATATTGATATTTCTGTGCATAAAGTATAGTTAAATTTATGTAGTACAATGTTATGTAAAGGACTTAGCTTTCATGAGCAGCAAACTTTAATGGAACTTCTGGGAAGAATATCTTAAATTTTTATTAAAACGAGAAAACATTACATAACATAATTATCACATCCTATGAGATGAGAAACAAGCAATAAATTACCCTAAGGAATTAATATTTTAAATAATCTGCAGTGATGAAATCCAAATATTTTACAGTATTATTTGTGAAGTTTAGTACTGCGGTTTTATTGGAAGGAGATACGAGACATTCTTGTAAATGTGTGCATGGGTGCAAAGGAATTCTTTCTGAAGGACATTATAGATTTTCCAAGCACAAAAAATTAGTTCAGATATTTCCCATTAACTTTTCCTTTCTTTATAAATTATTACTATTATAACAATATAAGGGCGCAAAGAGTTTTGCAGTTATTTCTAATTAATCAAGATAAAATGAAAGTGAAATTCTGCTTTCAAAAACATTTATGAATTGAAATCTACATAAAGAATTTGTTAAAATCAAGCATGGGTAAACCTGAGCCACTTACTCATAATTCCAAGCACCGTGACTATGGTAATCTTCTTACATTTGCTATCTAAGGCCTCCTTCCTACCAATTATGCTAGTTAGCCAGAATGGCTCTATGAGCCCCCCCCCCGCTGAAGCTTTATAGGCTGTTACACTGTGTAGTGTACCTCTCACTGTGTACCTGCCTATGCTGTGGTTAGATTACATCAGGCAGAGTGCTGATAGAGCAGGGGTAGGGCGAGATACTGAAACATTCTGCAGCACTGAGGGGATCTGGAAACGATCCCATAGCCTTTCAGGCTCATTATTGTAATTGTACAGGTATATTTTAGAAGGAAGGAGGTCATGGATAACAAATATAAGAAGATTACCACAGTCACAGTGCCTGGATCTATAGAGTAGAGTGTCCCTGGTTTATCATGCTTGATTTTGGTGGTAGGTTCCCTTTAACTTTAAATTCTTCAAGTGGGGCACTGTCTCCGTTTGGAGAAATCAAGGTTTAATCACCGGAGGCGACAGGGCTTTTTTACTATGAGAACGGTCAATCTGTGGAATAGCCTGCCTCAGGCGCTGGTCACAGCAGGGACAGCGGATAGCTTCAAGAAGGGTCTAGATGCCTTTTTACACCTAAATAACATTGATGGTTATGCTATATAGAATTGTTTCCCCTAAATCCCTTCCGCATCCAATCCCTTCCATTCCTTGGTTGAACTTGATGGACAAGTGTCTTTTTTCAACCGTAGAAACTATGAAACTAAGTCATTCAATACTATTTTTGGAAATTTTTTTTCATTATTTAGATTTCATTTAAATTTTCTTTCAATGCTTTTTTGGCTACTTTTTTTTATATACATAGCTGCTGTTAGAACTCTTGTTGCCCTACACTACCCTTGCCATGTGTTTTTTTTCCAATTTGCTGTAATGTTTACCTGTATGTTCCAAAGCTTAAGTAATTGAAGGTTGAATGAGACAAATGTTGGTAGCCACACGCATACCTTTTTAAAATTCTACTGGGCCACGAGGTCCCAGTCCCCATATATAGAGATCTAGAGCTTTAGACTGTTGAGGAAACTAGCATTACCCAGGCAACATCAACCCTTCCTGATTCTAGTTAGGTTACATTTATTCCAGTTTTTAACAAAAAAAAGCAACAGTGATAATAAAGTATATATGGAACATAACTTTTACTTTTCAAGGTTAAAAACTTGATGAGATTCATGTAAAATGCATAAAAATTCGGCCACACAGCCCCTCCTTCCTTCCAGAGGGGAAATAAGAAATTAACCCTTTTTCCTTAAGAGGATCCTACAGTGGGGGAAAATACCCAGGGCTGAACCTAAACTCCCTACTGCCTAAGGCGATTTATAGAACGATGCTCTTCTCTTCAACCAGAGAAATGGTTGATGAGGTTTAATGTAGATAAATGTAAAGTTATGCACTTGGGCCATGGAAACAAAAAGTATAATTATGTTCTAAACGGTCAATTACTTAGTAAAACTGAAGCTGAAAAGGACTTGGGGGTATTGGTGGATGGTAAACTTAATTTTAGTGACCAGAGCCAGGCGGCTGCTGCTAAAGCACATAAAATAATTGGATGTATCAAGAGAGGAATAGATTCTCATGATAAAGACATAGTTTTGCCCCTATACAAATCCCTGGTCAGACCACACATGGAATATTGTGTACAGTTTTGGGCACCAGTGTATAAAAAGGATATAGTAGAGCTGGAACGGTTGCAGAGGAGAGCAACCAGGATTATTAGGGGAATGGGGGAACTAGAATACACTGACAGATTAAAAAATTTGGGATTATTCAGTTTAGAAAAAAGACGACAGGGGAGACCTCATTACAAACAGACCAATACATGAAAAACCGTGGGCACGCTGTCCGACACGACAAAACATATAAACCGAGGTGATTCGTGAGAACCGTGTAACACCCCTGACCAGAGGGACACGCTGGACTAGTTCTGCCTAAAAAAGGGAGCTTCGAAACCTGGGGCCCTATATAATCGCTTACGGCACATTGGTTGTAACTTGGTGTATGCTGTGACTCCCGAGTCTGACCCTGGGGGGCTTCTGCCTATACTTGCCGTACGCCTTATTTCGGAGTTCCATCACCCTCGGTCCAGGCTGCTTTCAGGCCGACTATGCCTCCTCCTCCTCCCCCCAATAGCCCTCCTCCCCTCCTCCTCCGAACTACCAGCCTTTGTCACTATCGCCATCAGTCGGTATCTCTAGCACAGCAGCAGTGCCGTCGCTAAAGGACAGCATGGTGCTCAAACTTCTGGATCCTGGCCAAATGCACACCGCCCAAGAGCTATTCGGGCATCACGGCGCAGACTGATCTGTGCTGTGCACCTCTGACCTCAAGCCGGGAATGGTTTTTGTGTGCAACGGCCTTAACCTGATGGCGGCTTGCAACTCGGCAACTGACCATTTGCCAGCCGGCCCATGTTGTTTAAAATCTTATAGTTCCAGCGTTTCCCCCTCCTCAAGACCTACCCCCCTCTGTCTGATTTGCTCCGAGGTGGCGCCTCATCTGTTGCGCATATTCACGAAGTCAAGCCCATGCTGCCCACTCTCCGGGCATCGCAGCGCCGCCTCCAACTGCCGGCTCAACCGCCTGGTTGCTGCGACGTGCGCCCACGCATGTTGACTCACACGAACCATTTTTATCCAAGTTCCAGCAGCGGCAGGAGCGAATTGGAGACTGCCATATGTCAACTTCCACCAAGAACTGTAGTTCGGCAGCAGCTTCCTCAAGTCTACAATGAGGAGTGAAGTGGATTGTCTGATCCCTCTTCAGGTGCTGAGTATTTGAGAGTCAAACACAGATGGTCAGTGCGCGATGCGCGCCATCATCAGCCTCACCATACCCGCTGCTTGTGCCTGTTTTGAAAACTCTCTGGTTCGCATGAAAGTCTGAGCTTTTGCGCTCGTCACAAGAGACGGGGGAAATTCCCTTGTTGATAGCCAAAGCACCCTGAGTTCTGTTATCTCTCAGCGCATATCGGAGAGGGGAGGTGGAGGAGGAGTGAGTAGGAAGGAGGATAATGTTGGCGAGACACAAGAGGCATTGTTGAGTCCTTCCACTGTTCAGTCGTGTTATGGGCAGAAGAAGAGGACAGTTGGAGGAGTTTGGAGGAGAGGAAATGGACAGTCCAGGCAGTGAGGAGTGAATTCTTACGGCGTTGTACTTCTTGGCGCATAGGCAGATTTCATTGCTAGGCCCTGCCATCCCCGTGACCCATCGCGTTCAAAGATTTATTCCAGCACCATGACTGGGTGTTTCACTCTCCTGGACCCACGGTAACAATCAAAATCTTTCCACTCTCATCCTGCAGAGGAAGGTAGTGTAGAAGCATGAATACCAGCAGGCCCTGGTGCACAATCTGAAACAGTATTTCCCCTTCTGACAGCCGCTAGCGGCAGAGTGCGTATTTCGCCAAGACAAGTAGCGAGGGCAGAGTAGGCGCGAGCAGGCAGCTTGTCCAGCACTGGCAGGGCGCTTTACAAAGGCTTTTGGCCAGCTTTATGTCCCCAGCAAGACACTGTCACCTGTCCCCGATCTCCGGCAGAGTACGGGCTGATGCTTTAAAGAAAGACATGTGTGAGGGTAGTTCTAGTTACGCGATGCCTACCATCGTCCTAAATGATGCCATCCGCTCCCTACAACGATCGTGGGTTCAAAGCTGGAAATGTGGGCAACCGAACTGGCTGCCTGTATCGACTCTTGGAGTTCTTGTCCCTGCCCTGTCCGCTATGAGTCTGTCAGAGCGGTGTTTTCAGTGCAGCTGGTGGGCATGCATCACCGATATAGCGTACACGCCTGTCGGCTGCCACGCTGACAGGCTGGCAGCTTATTAAAATGAATAAAGGCTGGATTTCTCAGAATTTCCAATCTTCACAGCTGAAGAAGAAGCTCAACCTGAATATGTGACTCCCCTCTCCTCCTCCTCCCCAGTTTCCTCCTTCTCCTCCTCTTGTACAGTAAGAAGAGGAAAATGGCTATTTTTGACAGGCGCCACTGGCTCTTGATATAGATAGTCAGCATTTAATTATTTCTGGAGGGCCAACCTACCGGTCTCTGTTTGAAACCATTTTTGTGAGTGCCACATACAGGCACTCAATCATTCCATTTTTTCTGGAGGGCTACCTCCCGGTCACTCTTTTAAAAAATTTTGGGATGCCACATACAGCAATCAATCCTTTCCATTTTACGTGAGGTGCCACCTACCTGCTCATCCTGGTTTGAATACATCTTTGCGGATGCCCATACAGGACACTCAATCTATTATCCATTTTATGGCAGTGCCACCTACCGCTCCTCTGGTTTTTGAAATTTTTTGGGACTGCAATTTCCACTCACGGACACAAATCTATTATCACATTTTACTGGAGGGGCCACCTACATGCTCCTTGGTTTGAAAAATTTTTTGGGGACTGCGCACATACAGCAATCATCTATTCCATTTTAACTTGCAGGGCCCCTGCTCTCTGGTTGAAGAATTTTGGGACCTCGCACATACGGCATCAATCTATTCCATTTTTACGGAGGGCCACCATACCTGCTCCCTTGGTTTGAAGAATTTTTGGGACTGCCATACAGGCATCAATCATATTCCATTTTACTGGAGCGGCCACCTCCTGCTCCTTGGTTTGAAACATTTTTGGACGCCCAACTACCGGACTCACTATTCCATTTTAACTCTGGAGGGCCACCTACTGTCCCTCTGGTTTGTAACAATTTTTGGGACTGCCCACATACAGGCACTCATCTATTCCATTTTACTGGAGGGCCACTACCTGCTCCCTCGGTTTGAAACATTTTGGGAACTGCCACATACAGGCACTCATCTATTCATTTTTCTGCAGCGCCAGCCACCTCCTTCCTCTGTTTGAAAGATTTTGGGACTGCCAATACAGGCACTCAATCTATTCCATTTTACTGTGGGCCACCTACCTGCTCTCTCTGGTTTTCGAAGAATTATTTGGGATGCCACATAACAGGCACTCAATTATTCCATTTTTAGTGGAGGGCCACCCTACCGTGCTCCTCTGCGTTTTGAAACATTTTGGGACTGCCACATACGGCACTCAATCTACTTCCATTTTCTACTGGAGGGGCCATACGCTGCTCCTGGTTTGGAACTTTTTGGGACTCGACCACAACAGGCACTCAAATCTATTCCATTTTACTGGAGGGCCACCCAACCTGCTCCTCTGGTTTTGAAAAAATGTTGGGACTGCCACATACAGGCACTATACCAAATTAATTGTCTCCATAGCAGCCTCCACACGGTTGTCTACCATTGTACCTCCAAGAAGTCGTCCATATAGCTGCCTCCTACAACATCGTCCCTTTATCAAACAGGTGTGTCAGGCAGAAATTTGGGTTTTTTCATGGATTCATCAATAAGTTGTACTTGTGTCGCCACCCCTGCTGTGTTATCCATGATCACAAATATACTGGCAAAACTTTTCAACCATTTAGGGAGAATTATGTCCGCGCTGCTTGCGCATCTGTTAATTCTCCTTCACCCCGGTCAATATCACTAAACTATAATAAGCTACTACCTTATCTTATACAAAACGGTTCTTAGAAGTGCTGTTTTGGGAGAGTAGCTAGAGACAGGGGCTCATGGATGGCGAAAGCTCGCTCCGAGCGCGAGCTGCCAGCTCCATGCGCAATCATGACGTTCTTGCCCATACTGTTTAACATCCCCTCACCTCCGGACATTCTCTAAACTCATAAGAACGCTACTACACGTGATCTTATACACAAAGGTTCTGTAGAAGTGCTGTTTGGGCAGTAGCCCTAGAAAGGGGCTTGAGTTGGCGAAAGCTCTCCTGGCGCAGAGCGCAGACTCCATCAAAGATCCAACATAACATAGTTGCAAGCAGTCACCCTTTAATCTACTACTAGTTCACATGCTCCTAATAATAATAATCTACATTTTATATGCGTCTATCCTATCTGCAGCGCTTACAAATCATAGGAAACAAATTACAAATTATGTACCGAGCCACAACATTTGTATGGAACAACAGGAGTGAGGTCCCTGCCGCCAGAGCTCCGGGTTTATGAGAGATGGGGTCGTAACACGAGGTAAACAGAAATTAATGGTCACGCCCTTTCTTAGCTGAGGAATAGAAAACAAAATATAATATGGAATTGCTGTCCTGTCTTGAAACACTCTAGCCGTCATCTTATTACCAGGTCCAGGGTAATGGGAACGCTGCAGATAAGGTCTGGTGCCCTGTTGGTTGCTGAAAACAGATGGGAGACGACACAGGACGGGTTAGTAGAAGAGTTAAAAACTTCATGCAGTTAATGAGTGTATAGTCGCCTTGCCTAAAGAAAATGGGTTTAAGAGCACTTAAACTTTGGAGGTTAGGTATTAGGCTGTATGTCCCGGGCCAGACGCAATCTCAATACATCAGAATTGGTGCATGCTCTAGAGAGCATCTTGGAGACGCGGGAGTGGGAGGTCCGCACTAGAGTAGAGGTTAAGCTAAGATCACTGACCCGGATCTAAGAAGCACGGGTGGGCTATAGACTGAGATAAGAGAGAGGAGGTAGGGGCGGGTGAGCATTAACAGAGCGCTGTAGGATGAGGGTTATATTATTTTTAAACCTGTCGAAAGGAGACTGTGCACTAAGTGCAGCGACTGGCATGAACTGTAAGCATAACATGTGCCCCTTAATCAAACGAGCTGTGTCAGGCAGAATCTGGGGTTGTTTTCATGCTTCTCATGTTACACTTTGTCGCCACTACCTGTGTGTAAATCCACAAAATATATGGCCAACTTTTATCATGTTATGCGATATTATTTGAGCGCTTCTTGCCCACTCCTTGGTTCCTCGCTGCCACCCATTGGTTTTGAGCCTGAGTCCATTAGGGCTATGTCTCGCCAGCCACTCTCTAGCTGCGCTTGCTTGCCGCGCTGCCTCTGCATGCCGTCCCCTATAGTGTCAAGGGTCAATTACTGGATGTTTTTAGATGCTATTCTAGTTCATGTCTGTCCCTCTGTCATGGCCTGCTGTTGCCCATAATTTGATATGCATAATGGTGCGCTTTAGGCAGCCTAAGAGGCCTAGCCATGCTGCCTGACCCTCGCGTTTTCCTGTACCATTTCCGTGGTGTTTCCATCCTTTACTGAGTGTTCCAGGTTTTGTACCAATCTCCTTCCCTGTGTACCAGTAGCGCTTGGTCCCCTTGAAAAATGCTGAGTCTCCCTTGACTTCAAGTGGGGTATCGAGGTTCGAGACGAGCACTCGAGCATCCGGGAAAACGTTCGTCTCGACTAACGAGTAACCCGAGCATTTTAGTGGTGTCGACAAGGTCGTCTCTAATTTTCAACCTCCATTTGTATGTCACTGTTGAAGAGTGACTGTTCATGCTGATAAATAAGCAGACACAAGTGCTTTCGTTCTGCAAGCTCACAGCAGCGATGCGTCCAGCGTAGATAAATACTGCCCCTATATGTGTATGTGAAAGAACCACAGAGCACGTAACTGAAATATCATTGAATTTTTTTTTCACTTGTGACAAAGTTCCACTCATGTTTCTGGCACTTGATGCTTTGTGGCACCGACGTTTGTACTGCAAAGTAGTTATACATGCTTCCCATATCTTCTACAGATTTTTCCTGATATGAACTTTAAACTGATGGGGTTCACAGGGCTTCCTTGATTACTTTTGATAAACTTCTCTAGTTTCAAAACAAGGAGATATAATACAGCCATAATTAACAAGGCCTTCGATCAACAAGCTTTTAATACAAAATTGACCCAAACACAACGGTCCCGGCTGCATTGGAGAGAGTCTCATGGCTATAGCCGGAGGTCTTTGCTGCATATTGCTGCACAGGACTTCCAGTAAACACCCGCGATCGGTGGCTAGCAGCGCGCATCCCAAAAAGATGGCTGCGCATGGGCGCTGCCATCTTGCCTAGGATCGTCGCTCTCCCCGTGACTCATCATAAGTGGCGATCCGTCTCCATAGTACTTGATCTTCTCGAAGACCGGAGCTTTTTAGTTTAACACCCCTTCATTACAATGTGTTCATGATAGCAACTTTAATGAATGAGGAGGACAATCCCCAAATACTGCCATATGTAGTATGGATGTATATAGATAGGATTTGATCAGACAAACCTAGGGTTAATGTACCCTAGGGAGTCTGAAAAATAGTTAAAAATAAAACATAAAAAAATACTTAATAAAAAAAACCTAAAAAATTCAAATCACCCCCCTTTCTCTGAGACTACGATCAATATAAATAAACAGTAAAAATCATAAACACATTAGTTTATCAACCGTGCAAAATGCTTGTTATCAAAATATATGCGGGGCTTTTCAAGCGTTTTGACAAAATATAAAAAAAAAACAAAAGCTGATCAAAGTCATCCATACAGTCCTTAAAATGTGATAACATGTGACAACTATTATCAAATGTCGCACAACAAGCTGGACCCCCCCAGTTCCCTTACAACAAAGTTTTAAAGAAGTCATTGCGCCAGAAGATGGCAAAAAAATAAAAATGTACACGGAGGTTTTTAATTTTTGTAAATGTATGAAACATCTATTAAAACCTATACAAATTTGGTATCCCCCTAAATCTTACCAACCAAAACAAGTAACACTAGGACATGTCATTTTGGGCCTCATGAATTGAGGAAGCCGTAATATCACACAACAAATGGTTTGCATCATGACGTTTTTTATCACCATTTTCACCTGCATTTGAATTTTTTCCTACTCGCCTTCGTATACATGGCATGGAAGATAATTCAATACATCACTATGAAGTGCAAACCGTCACATAGCTCTTTACGTGTATAAAATTAAAAAAAGTTAAGAGATTTTTTGAGGGGGGGAGTGAAAATGGAAAATGAAAAACCCACCCTTTCAGTAAATAAATGTATGGTTTGTATTATACAAAGTTATCAATTTTCCATAATATTCCATATTATTCCTCAAGGTGTGCCAGATTCTCGCTTGCTTGTCATTCTCTATAGAAAGCTTCATGTAGCAGGAAGTCCGCAATCCACGCCCTGGGGTCATATTTCCTGGGCAAACAGAAACTTAACAGATAAGTATATTTGAGTGACCCTATAAGGATCCCATAGGTAGCAACCCCATAAAGTTGGTCTTAAAATGGTTTTTTATTAAATTAAATAACTTAAACTAACATAGTCTAAGAGTTTGTTGCCAACCTTTATCACTACCAACTTCAGAATAAAATTTAGCATTTTTTCTAGGGAGTGGGTGAGCCGATGCAATTTAATACATTGTTAATCATTATGTTATTTACACAACAAAAAAGTTACATTGGAAAATACCGACGGTCCCCCTATTGAACGACACCCACTTAACAGATGACCCATAGTTACAACACGGACCTCTGGATTTTGTAATTTACTTACTTTAGTCCTTAGGCTAACAATAAACGCTTGTAACCGTTATCAGAGGTGTCTGTAATGAAGTTTTATTGTTTATCCTGGTCTTATGAAGATCCGAACATTTTAAAATCCATTTCACCGAGACCAAAAAATTTGGGCTGGGGTTACAATATAAAATATACGTTCCGACTACATAGCCGGTAGGTAACCCGGGGACTGCCTGTTACGCACTCATACTAACTGAATACAAAAAACCCTTGCCAACTGAAAAATCACATAGTTATGTCTTGTTGAAATTGGGGCTAGAAAAACAAACAAAAAGTTTGTCATGAAAGTCCAAAGCAGTCATATCTTGAGGGTGTTAAGCATAACATTAAACCCACATTTTTCAGCATTTGCTGGAAATTGGTTTCAGACCAAAACGGAAAATTTTACTGCTATTATGATATTGATATTTCTGTGCATAAAGTATAGTTTAATTTATGTAGTCCAATGTATGTAAGGACTTAGCTTTCATGGAGCAGCAAACTTATGGAACTTCTGGGAAGAATATCTTAATTTTTATAAACGAGAAAACATTACATAACATAATTTCACACCTATGAGATGAGAAACAAGCAATAATTACCTAAGGAATTACTATTTTAAAGATCTACGTGATGAAATCCAAATATTTTACAGTATTATTTGTGAAGTTTAGTACTGCGTTTTATTGGAAGGAGATACGAGACATTCTTGTAAAGTGTGTGCATGGGTGCAAAGGAATTCTTTCTGAGGACATTATAGAGTTTTCAAGCACAAAAAATATTTCAGATATTTCCCATTAACTTTTTCCTTTCTTTATAAGTTATACTATTATAACAATATAAGGCGCAATTTTCTGCAGTTATTTCTAATTAATCAAGATAAAATGAACGTGAAATCTGCTTCAAAACATTTATGAATTGAAATCTACATAAGAATTTGTTAAAATCAAGCATGGGTAACCTGAGCCACTTACTCATAATTCCAAGCACCGTGACTATGGTACTCTTCTTATCCTTGCTATCTAAGCCTCTTCCTACTCTAACTATGCTAGTTAGCCAGAATGGCTCTATGAGCCCCCCCCCCCGCGTGAAAGCTTTATAGGCTTTACAACTGTGTAGTATCCCTCTCACTGTGTCTACCTGTCGATGCTGTGGTTAGATTACATGAGGCAGAGTGCTGATAGAGCAGGGGTAGGGCAAGATACTGAAACATTCTGGCAGCATGAGGGATCTGGAAACGATCCCCATAGCCTTTACGGCTCATTATTGATGTACAAGTATATTTTAGAAAGGAAGGAGGTCATGGATAACAAATATAAAATATTACCACAGTCCACAGGGCCTGGATCTATAGAGTAGAGTGTCCCTGGTTTATCAGCTTGATTTTAGTGGTAGGTTCCCTTAACTTTAAATTCTTCAAGTCTTCAATACTATTTTTGGAATTTTTTTTCATATTTAATTTCATTTAAATTTTCTTTCAATTGCTTTTTTGGCTACTTTTTTTTATATACATAGCTGCTGTTAGAACTCTTGTTGTCCTACCCTACCTTGCCATGTGGTTTTTTCCAATTGCTGTAATGGTTAACCTGTAGTTCCAAGCTAAGTAAATTGAAGGTGAATGAGACAAATGTTGGTAGCCACACATATCCTTTTTAAAAATCTATCTGGGCACACTAGGTCCCAGCTCCATATATATAGATCTAGAGGCTTTAGACTGTTGAGGAAACTAGCATTAACCCAGGCAAAGTAGGTTAAACAGGCGAACCCTGAGAAACCCCTATCAACATCACAACCCTTCTCGTGATTCAGGTTAGGTTACATTATATTCCAGTTTTTAACAAAAAAACAACAGTGTTATAAGTGTAATGGAACATATACTTACTTTTCAGTAGTAAAACTTGATGAATTCATGTAAAATGCATAAAATTCGGCCAAACCGACCTCCTTTCTTCCAGAGGGGAATAAAAATTAACCCTTTTTTCCTCTACGAGGATCCTACGTGGGGGAAAATACCCCAGGCTGAACCTAAACTCTCTTAAGCCTAAGCGATTTTAGAACAGCTTTGATGCTCTTCTCTCAACCGAGAAATGGTTGATGAGTTTAATGTAGATGAAATGTAAGTTATGCCACTTGGTGCCATGGAAACAAACAGTAGTATAATTATTTTCTAAACGGCATTACGTTAGTAAACGAAGCTGAAAAGGCTTGGGGGTATTGGTGGATGGTAAGCTTAATTTTAGTGACCAGAGCCAGGCCGGCTGCTGCTAAAGCACATAAAAATTGGGAGTGTTTATCAAGAGAGGAATAGATCTCTATGATAAAGACATAATAGTTTTGCCCCTATACAAATCCCTGGTCAGACCACACATGGATTTTGTTGTACAGTTTTTGGGCACCAGTGTATAAAAGGATATAGTAGAGCTGGAACGGTTGCAAGAGAGCACCAGGATTTATTAGGGGATGGGAACTAGATACACTGACACAGATTAAAATTTGGGAGATTATTCAGTTTAGAAAAAGACGACAGGGGAGACCGCATTACAATGTACAATATACCTGAACGGACAGTACAAGATCTCCCAAAGATCTTTTTTCTAGTGCCTGTGACCAGAACAAGGGGGCATCCTCTACGCCTAGAGGAGAGGCGATTTTACCATCACCATAGACAAAGGTTCTTTACTGTAAGAGCAGTGAAACTATGGAACTCTCTGCCGCAGGAGGTTGTTATGGCGGACTCTATGTACATGTTCAAGAGAGGCCTGGATGACTTTCTGGAGAGAAAAAATATCACGGGTTATGGGGATAAAACATTTATTTAATTTTTAAAGGTTGGACTTGATGGACTTGCGTATCCTTCCAGCCTTATATACTATGATACTATGATACCCATCTAGTCGTAGTATATCAGGGGATTTTTTTAGAATGTGGGTTCTTCATGCAGTGTCTCACACTCATGCTGACATCTGGTGTAAAGAAGTGCTATTTTTAAGTTTCAAGTTGTGCTAATGCTTCTCCCCATCCTGCTGCAGTTGGTGCTGCTTAAGGCAAGAGGCTCAAGTCACCTTATGGCTTTGGAACCCAGGAATGTGTCCATTCATTAGCACTGTCTTGATATCGATATGTTCTAAATACTTTTCAATCAAAACGGTCTTAGCGTGTGTGGCAGCAATAGATGTAGGTTTTGATAGGGATAAAAATGGAGCTATCTCACCAATCAGAGTCAAGGTATTTTTAAGGGATTTGTTTCCACATGCTGGGTTTGTCCTTATAGCAGGCACCTATGTCCAGCCTTTAAATCTTTGTACCAGCAGTCCTTATTCACTGTCATTGTAATAAAGCTTACTAATCAAACAACAGTTTTCTGAATTTTCAAGGGGATTTCAGAATTTACTTTTTTTGGGATTTATTTTTGTTTTAAATTTGAAATATATAATACTAGAGACCCTTATAAATTACCCCATAGAGAGCATAACAGTAACTAAAATTAAATGGAGGTGAAATTTAGAATGGTCTAATTTTGTCAATTTAGCCCTAAAATTTACACATTTACAAAACATAAAAGGAAAAAACCATCTCAAAATTTGTTATGAAAATTCTTCAGAGTACAGAAACACCCCACATGTGGAAGTCACATGTTGTGTGGGTGCACAGTGAGGCACAGAAGGAAATGAGGGTCAGGCAGCTACTTTTCCCCTATAGAATATAATTGTTTTTAGTCAGCTACAAAATATTTGTCTTTCATTTAATGTGAGGGTGTAGGATGTGAAGAATCCCAAATGTATTAACTTTTTATGGGGATTGGTAGGTAAAGCATCAATTATGTAATTGATTTTTGACTTTGCTGTATAGCCTAATAAACATTTTATCTTTATTCTGTGGGTCAGTATGATTATGGAAATGCCATATTTCTATATTTTTTGCTCACAAATAATGGAGACTTAATGGAGAATAATTTATACTTTGAATTGACGTCTTCCAAGAGGCATAACATCTTTACTTTTTTGTATAAGCTGGTTCAGGGCTTTTCTTTTGAGAGTCATGCTCTACTTTACAGCAGTATAATTGTGGATATTTTTTTAAATCACTTTTTATTGCATTTTTTTTAGGTAGAAATCATATTTCTTGTGTTTATGTTTACTTCTTGTTTATTTATGCTGTTGATTGGGCAGATTCAATTATGATACAGTTTTTTTCAATTTTCAATTTTTTTTAACAATATATGTAGCTTTTTTATGTTATAGGGGCTTTGGGTAATTTTTATTGTTTTGTTGATTTTAATCTATTTAAAAACGTTTTATAAACGTTTTTTTACTTTTTTATTGGTCCCACTATAGGATATGAACAAGCAATCATCTGACGGCAAATGCATAGGCTGTGTCACGGGTGCTCCTGCGACCCATGTCTCTGGTCACAGAAACATGTATCCCTGGGTTACTCACCTCTCCATGTGCACATGCTGGCTTTATGAAATTTAAAAGGGCCAGCATGCCGCTAATTGGCGCTGGTCAGGCGCTGCTCTTACATATAGCCTTTGTGCCCTGTTGCCTGAGAGAAAGTGGATATTGAGACTATTGTTATCAATCTGTTGGGACTTTTACTTCCTGACCTCCATTCTCTGCCGCCTATCTTGAACTTCTGCTACATCCCCGACTACGATCATGTGTCGCCTGTCTTGACCTCCCGTCTCACTACGACTCTGATTCTGTCTGCCTTTTCTGTACCTCGCCTTAGCCACTACCTTGAGTAAGTCACGCCTGTGGAGCGACCTGTTGGTATCTCACCGCAGCAAGTCAATCCTGCTTTGCGGTGGGCTCTGGTGAATACCGGGTGCCACTTAGACTCCGGTCTCAGGCGGCAGCTTACATCATCGCTCAAGGTGGTTCAGTGGGTTAGAATCACAGAGGTTCCGACTATGGATAGCCCTGTGGTGCTCATCAGACCCATAGCAAGAATCGTCACCACACAAAAGCAAAGTAGGGTTGGGTTTTGCTAACTGTGCCATGTATATAGATATATAGATAATATGTGAGCAATAGGGCTGTATGATCCCATTTAGTGATCCTCTAGAGGAAATGGGTTAATGTCTTCCTCTGAAATCCTCTAAACTGTATGGCCTATAGGCTTTAATTGTGTGATTTAGGCATTTTTAGATTAATCTCGTTTTTAATCATGGTAAGTAAAATTTACGTTTTATATATACTTTATTAGCCATCTTGTTTTCTGACCAAGGATGGTGAGTAGCAGTCTTGTAAGAGCCAAATATTATGTCATAATAATAGATGTGTAACATTAGATACTGTATTTGTAATAGAAATGGTAAGAGGACACATTTTAATATTTCATATAATTATAATAATTACTCTTGCTACTACAACAATAATATTAATCACACTAGACTTAAAAGTAAAATGGATGCTATAGTGTAGTAAAGTAAAGAGCCGGACCTTGCTTTTTAGTTAGTATTTTTTTGGACAAAAAGTTATTCATATATGACTACCCCTTTAATTACAGTATTTTACTCAAAGTATAGAAGAAGAAGATTTAAAGTATTTTGGGGTATGGGGAGAGAGCATAATGGCTGCACAGCTTCCCTTGCCCGGTGTCTCCGCGGCAATCAACGTGAGGAAGGTCTCGCGATGAGGACACTGAAGCCGGCTCGGGAGTAGGACGGTCGCTTTCATTGGAGGTAACCATACATACCGAGATGGAGATGGGAAAGTATTCTGGAGTATGATTATTTTTATAAATGTCTGACATATTTAAAATAAATTTACAACATGCTAAATTACATTTATATAGCAATGCCTACCATAAAAATCATACTCTGGTGCCCAATTTTTAAACATTTAAAAGGAAATTTTCACATGTTGCATTTGTATTTACATGGCGTATGTACATTCCATAGTCTTGGATTTGATATATTTTCACATTCTATTGTACATTAATTCCATTGTTTATGACAATCTACAGTCCCCCAATATGGTATAAAACAACAATGACTCATGTCTTTAGTAAAAAGAGTCTGTAACTATCCCTACAGAGTATAAATCATCTTCCCTATACTAGTAGATACATTTTATATGTTTGCATCTTTATATGTTTACCATACTTTTACTATATATTTATTTATCAGGCATAGAGTCACTAGAACATGCATCTCATATGGATTTAGGGATTGCACATGATTGCTTGTATTCCTAAATTATTTTCTAAACATCTGAGCACTGACAAGTCATCAATGTAATGAAACAGCTGGTTAAAATCATACATGATGAATGGGCTGTGCAGTCTATTCTCCTGAGATGAGGCTCATACATCTTGCAGACTTTGTTCATACTTATTTAAAGATTTGTAGTGATTATGATTTGTACCTTTATTACTATGTACATTTTACGTTCAATAGAATATCCAGATTTTCTGAATAATTTAGGGTGAAGACCAATTTGTTTAGTATTAATAATAACTAATTTCTGACTAATTTTATCAACCCCCGGTAGTATCATTTTTTATAACCTCGTGATATGAACTTTCTGAACAAATATCTTATTTCAACCATACTAAGTAACTTTGTAAATAATCATAGTTTCATGGTAAATTAGGCTAAATAAAATACAGGTCCATTAAGTCCTATCTATAACCCAATAGTGATGGTCTAGATCTAGAAGAAGGCAAAAAACCCACAAGGCTGATGCTAAGGCCCGTAGTGTTGATAAAGATGATTTCTGACTGCAACATGGCAGAATAAGTATCAATTGCATGAATCTGATCTCAACCGCCACAACATCCTGTGGCATTATCCTAATTACCTTGGCCATCCTCCTTTGCACCTTCTGTACTCTAGATATTGGTATACACTGGTGTAAATGTGTGGATAAGAGTGTTTTGTATTTGGCAAAAGTATATATTTTGTACATACTTTTTCATATGTTCATACCTTTACATTTATTAGCATTAAACTTCAAAATGCCATTCCTTCTTCCATATTTCTATAAATCCTTCTGTAACTTTGTAGTAACTCACTTCTGTGTTAAATTCTTTACAGAGCTCAGTAGCATCGGAAAATATTGAAATTCTCCTCTACTACTGTGAACTCCCTGTTTGGTCGTTAATAAAAATATATATATGTACCCACCTTTTAAAACAAACAGTATCAAATGCTATGGAAGAGTCTGGATACATAATCATAATATTCATTATCTCCTCCAAGATTAGCTTATATCTATTTTAATGCCTTTATTTGTCTTTTGCAGCATTAATTTTTTTCTCCATAATCCATAATTTCCATCACTGCCTTTTTGTTTAGAGAAGTTTATTTTTTATTGCTGCTAAACCATATAAGTTAAGCTCAGTTTTTTTTTCCTGTTTTTGATGTGTTAGTTCCTGTAAGATATTTATTTCTCACATTTACTTTTTAGGAAGAGTTTTTATAACACAGAATTTAATGTGTAGTTTTATTTTATGGATATTATTCCATTGATGCCATTAGGTATTCCATTTATGCCATTAAGTTTTCCTAAAGTTTTTGTAACCCCTCTTATCTAATATTAACTGAAGGTTATTGTGTCTGAGCCATTACCCTGGTAACCCCTAACTTGTATTTTTGATATCCTGGTATATTGGTAAATATTAGAAGTACCCTACCTGTTGGTTGGTCCATTGACTTTTAAACCAGTTCCCTTTGTTATATGTGCTTGTGTCCCCCCCCCCCCCCAGTCTATATCCCGGAAGTCTTCAATGATAATTACTTTACCATGTAATGTTGCCTCATCTATTTGCCTTGTAAGTAAATTATATGCTTCTTTCATAATACTTGTAGATGTGTAACAAACTATAATTAATATTCTGTGTTCCTCCCTTCAGTTAAACTTATAGGCACTATGTTTTCTCATTTACCTCACATGCAGAGTTAAGCCTAAACTTTACAAACGTAAACTTTCAAATTAACAGCTTATTTAGAGCTATCATCCAACAGCCACTCCTCACTTAACCAAACAATGCCAAATTTCCCATCCAGCGTTAGGAGTTCTAATTTCTGCATTTTATTATTAATGCACTTCATGCGGTTTTCTCAATTTTTATTTTCATTGTATTACTCTGTACAGATGTATCGGCACCCTAACCCTTAGTTTAACATTCCTCCAACCTTGTATAACACTACTGCATCAGTGTAGAAGTGTAGCCCATCCAAGTAGAGAGCCATTCCAACTTCTCAGAAATCTTTCAAAGTATGCACAATTTCTTTCAGAGAATACTTTCAGTTCCCCATTAGTTTGCAGCTTCGATTAAACTATTTTATAACAAGAAAGCACTATCTATCTATCTATCTATCTATCTATCTATCTATCTATCTATCTATCTATCTATCTATCTCTCACTCTCTCTCTCTATCTATCTATTTACTTACACTTGTATTGTCCTTGTTTTAAAACTTTTTTGCTTGCAATTTTTGGAAAATCCCTTACTAAAACAGCAGCTCTTATTAGGGATACGGATATTGTTTCTTTTTCAATTTTTCTTGAGATATTAAGTACTGTATAACGATTATGAAGGAAAGCATAAAAACTCCCTATTTTCTGAGAATGCTACATTTCTGCACATTTTTTAAACACCAAAAACATAATCTACTGTAAGGCTTTGAAGATTAGGGTCCTCCCTTGCAAGGAAGCGGAAAATTACAATTCTAAGAAAAAAGCTGTACTTTTCATTTCCCCTTCGTGCATCAAAGTTAAAAATCAAATCATTCTCCGCTATATCAGGCAGTGGTGACAGCATGTGGATATCAGTGCTGTAATTAAAAAGTCATTCAACTCACTTGGTAAAATGTAATTTAAACCGTAGTCACAGGTTGCTTTCTAGCAATCTATTTACCTCCCAATATCCCCAGGCAAACAGAGGAGAGTGTGAACTGATCAGGTTTTAGTTATACTCATACATAACAAATTTCATTTCAGATTGTGACTTTAATAAATGGTGTTATTTATAACGTAACAGCAAGATCTCACTGCTCTGTGGCAAGTGCAATCCAAAGTGATAACTTCTATGGGGGAAAACTTTCCTCAGTTTGCTTTATCTGATGGTTGCACATTAATCTTTAAATAATCCTTTGAACACTGGTGTCAACTTCCTTGTTCTGTTTACTTCAGTTAATGCTTTATTTTATGTTTAGTTTTCTAAATGAGTGAACATTAAGATATCTTTTAAAAATTATTGTCTTCATAAAATGTCTTCTTGCTTCAAAGCATAACGCACATTTCATTGATTTGGCCCGAGGACAGTTCCTGTTTTAAATTTGGGGGAAATTCAAGCAGGTTTGCTACTGAAATATATCTGAGTGTCCCTTTTATCTAAAAAGGTCTTGCAGAAATCCATGTTGTAAAAAACAATAATGCATGATATTTATATAAATACAGTTTCGTCCATGCTACAGATTTTTAATGTGGAATTCAACCTTTGCAATGAAAATGTTTAACTCCACCCCTCTGATAAATTGAAAGGCTAAAAGTGATAGCTGGGTGGTTTATGCCATAGTCAGATTTGCTGTGGAATGTCAACTTTGGAAATTCTACATAGATTGTGGCATGTGGGTCCCTAGCCAGAGGCTAGTTTCAGATTGTTGCATATAGCTATAATGCAGGAATAATTGCATTGATAAAGTTTTGTTGCATTTGACAGTTACCAATCTCCCTAACAATGTTGAAACAGCTCAAAAAGTCAGATAAATTTTACAAAACGTATATAATATTTATAATATACCATTTTTTAACATTAGGAAAAAAATATAAAAAAGGGCAAATATGGTCAATGTAAACTGATCCGATTTGCATTTCAAAGGGGTAAACAGGTTACGGATTACCTGGGTAATAGTGACCACAATATCATTGATTTTGAATGATCATTTATTAAGATGGTTAGTAGAAGGGTGACAAACACTCTATACTTCAGGAGGTTTAATTTTTAACAGCTAGAGGACTTTGATAGCATACACTGTGATAATGTTCTCAAAAACAAAAGAAACCAAAAAATGTGACCTTTTCCAAAAGATTCTAGAAAGGTCATTTGAAAAAAACACTTTCCACATGGTTTTGAAACAGGAAAATAACAATTTGATTCACTAGTATGTTAAGGCAAACACTAAACAAGAAAGATAAGGCTTTTAAGTTGCTAAAACAACAAAGGTTGTAAGTGGGCATTATAGAATTATGTAGAAAAAATAAATTCGGTAAAAAGCAATAAAGATAAAAAATAGAGACTAAAATAAATATTGCCAAGAAAAGTGAAAACAATCCCAAATTATTTTTCAAATACTTAAATGACAAAAAAACGGAGAGTGTAGGCCCCCTAAAGAATACCCTTTGGGTCATGGTGGAGGCAGATGAGAAAAGGGCCAGTTGATTGAATAGCACCTTTTAACTGTTTTTATCTGGGAAAATCCCAGTTGAATGACATAATCCAGTATAATTGATTTTTTTTTTAATTTCAGCAGTTTAACCAGGAAGAAGTTCTATATCACTTCAGAATCGAAAGGCTCAGTTGGAACACACCCCAAGTAGTACATGCATTATGTTCTCTAAATCATTATTTTTAATATTTGAAAATTCTTTAAATACAGGTTTTGTCCCACAGGACTCAAGCATAGCAAATGTGGTTCATAAATTCAAAAAAGGATCAAAAGTGATTTAGGAAATTACAGCTCTGTGAATTGTTAGAGATGGAGTATCCTGGAATATCTCACTGTACATAACCTGATAACCAGCATCAGGATGGGTTTATGAGGGATCAGTTGTATCAGACTTATCTGACTGACTTCTACAAGGAGAGTAAGTTCTAGACTTTTCCAAAGCATAATTTGAGACTGCTGGCACTAAGAGATAATCTTTGTATGTTGGTTAGTGAATGGCTTAGTGATAGAAAACGTATAACATAATAGGGGGATTTGTGGAAGCTGGCGGATTGGGTGGAGAAGAGGCTAATAAAGTTTTGTGTATTTTAATGTAGTTTAATGCATTTGGGCCATGGAAACAAAAACAGGCAACTTCTTATTAAAACTTCAGCAGAAAAAGACTTGGGGGTACCGGTGGATGGTAACCTTAATTTTAGTGACAAGAGCCAGGCAGGTGCTACTAATAAAATTATGGGGTGTATCAAGAGAGTCATAGATTCTCATGATAGGGACATAGTTATATGTCATATACAAATCACTGCTCAGACCACACATGGAATATTGGGGCAGATTTATCAAGCTGTCTGAAAGTCAGAATATTTCTAGTTGTCCATGGCAACCAATCACAGCTCCCCTTTAAAATATTAATGAGCCCTGGTATAATGAAAGCTGAGCTGTAATTGGTTGCCATGGGCAACTAGGAACATTCTGACTTTCAGACAGCTTGATAAATCTGCCCTATTGTCTACAGTTTTGGGTACCAGTGTGCAGAGGAGGGCAACCAAGATTATTAGTGGAATGCGGGGACTAGAGTACAATGACAGATTACAAAACTCAGGGTTATTCAGCTAAGAACATTGATTACTATGGGGGGGGGGCGTTAATACTGTTTAGAAATATCTGAATGGGCAGTATAGGGATCTTCCCAAAGATCTTTACTTTGAGACAGGGATTCTTTACTGTGAGAGCAGTGAAACTGTGGAACTCTGTGCCTCATGATGTTGGTATGGCAGATACTTTGCGACATGTTCAAGAAAGGCCTGCATTTTTTTCTAGAGAACATAAATATAATCTGCTATTAGAAGAAACAGTTGTTTAATCTTAAAGGTTGAACTTGATGGACCTGCATCATTTTCCAACCGTATCTACCATGATACTATTTTACAGTGGATAATAAAGCATGAATAAAGCAAGAATAGATAAAACTTTTTTTATCCCAATGGGAAATTATTTGTACATCATGGCTCTAGGCTTAGAGCAAGATAAACATTACATTACAAAGCAATCAGTACATTACATTATATACTACTACTACAGGCGGTCCCCTACTTAAGAACACCTGACTTACAGACAACCCCTAGTTACAAATGGACCTCTGGATGTTGGTAATCTACTGTACTTTAGCCTAAGGTGACAATAAACAGCTATAATAGTTATTAAAGTTGTCTGCAATGAAGCTTTATTGTTAATCCTGGTTCTTATGACAACCCAACATTTTTCAAATCCAATTGTCACAAAGACCAACAATATAGTTTCTGTGTATACCTGCTGTTTGTATGTTGAGTAGGTTTAGTGTATTCAGGTCCAGCAACAGACATTACGATTCCAAATCGAGGACCATCGGGTGTTATTCTCTTTCCTTGAAAATCGTTCTTATATTGTTATTTACATATGAAAATGTTATATATCTTCCTTTGTTGATATTATACCCTTGTTCCTCCTGTCACATGTTCCCCCCGCTATTTTTGTTCGGGCGTCTCTTTATCTGAAGTTTTCCACTTATTTTGGATCTCTAGCTTGGCTGTTGAACATAGACTATAGAGGATTGTTGAACATAGCCTAAAGAGGATGTATAGGTTATATATATAGGTTGTATAGTTTGATTGTTTTGGGTATGAAGGAATTATTGAATCTCAATGTCTGGCAACATACCTTGTATCTGTTATGCCATAATTTGTATGGCCTCATTTTTATCTCATATGGGCTGGTTCTATTGTCTGAAATGCACTAGAGGAGAGTAAGACTTATGCATTTCTGTGCAATTAATTGAAATGCCTTCATCATATGTGATGTCAGGGCAAAAGGTCTGCAGTCATTGTGGCTAGTCAGAAGGTTTTTACCAACGGTGAAAGTAAATAACAAATGTTAATGTAGGACAATTAAGTATCTTTACAACATAAAAATAGGTAAAAGTAAGGAATGAGAAGGATTTTTTTTTGCTCGTGACAAAGTACCTTCTGTAATTCACAAAATTCAGCTTGATTTTAAAATACTTTAGAAATACTTATGAAACAGTGTCAGAGTAAAGTACTTATGAAAGTGTCAGGTAAAAAGAAAAATCTATTGATAAATGTAAAGTAATGCACTTAGGCCAAACTAATGCATATGTATTAAATGGCTAAAAATGAACAAAGAACAGATAAATGCTATATTCAGACAACCAAACTGATTCTTTGTCATGAAAAACTGACAAATCCATTTTTAACTGATCCCCATGAACTTTAGTTTATGAGCGACCCGTGTGGAATAGGACTTAGAACATGGTCTACATCTATATGGAATGGATTCATGGTCCGAAAAGCCATGTGAATTGTCCATTAAAAAGTATTATAATGTAATTGTGTGCTCTTCATTGTACAAATAGACTGCACCTGGACATTTTTCATTGTCATCTGAATAAGCCCTTAGTGGGCACAATCTCAACTCAACACAATGTCAAGAATCATCTGAAATTAAATTATTGGGTGTGTAAAGAGAATGATAAAAATATGTGATTTACATATAACTTTGTTCCTTTATAAATAACAAACAAGACACTTTTCAAATTTGTCTTTCTGTTCTGGGTTTGACATTCTAAAAGTTATATAAAAAGAGTTCAAAGATGGTACTAGCTTAATCAATGGGTTTACAGTTTTTAATCTTAAATGGGTTTGCCCATGAAAGAAAATTCTCAAATTTCAATCCCCTAGTGGTGTTTACACAATAAAGATACTTTTTAACCCTTTACTCTACAATTTTACAATTTTTGCTCCTATTGCTCAGTGATGGTCAGTGTAAAATTCCAGGCTCTCTAAGAAGACACATTGGGGCACATTTACTTACCCGGGCTATTCGCGTTCCAGCGGCGCCTTCTCGGACGAGCGTTCGGGTCTTCTGGCGATTCATGAAGGTCCTGCGCCCGATGTCCACCAGGTGTCGCTGCTGCGCCGAGGTCCGCCGAGTTGCGTCGGAGTTCACTGATCTCTTCCTGGTGCATGTAAGTATGGCGTGTGCAACCAATTTTTTTTTTAAATGCGGCGGTTTTTCTGAATCCGCCTGGTTTTCGTCCGACCACGCCCCCCCCTTTTCCATCGCGTGCAAGCCAGCGCCGATGCGCCACAATCCGATCGCATGCGCCAAATTCCTGGGGCAATTCAGGGGAAATCGGCGCAAATCGGAAATATTCGGGTAACACGTCAGGAAAACGCGAATCCGGCCCTTAGTAAATGACCCCCATTATGATTCATCTAGTTCTGTGAGCTGACAATATGATTAGATTGTCAGGGTACAGGTTTATATACACTTACATTTACCTTCTGAACATTCAATAGTATCTGACACATAGAAAGAGAGAGATGAGACAGATCAGAGATGGGAAATTATGAGATCTGTGAGATGGATATAACACATAATGACACTCTTCAGGTCTTGCTACATGTCAGCTACACACACACTATTAAATCTGATGTGCCTGCCTCCCCCTCCCTGGATAAAGAACTTATCTGCCTTCAGCTTGTAGTTCTCCTCACACTATGTACATGCTGGCAGGAAATGAGTGTCTGTGTATCAGTTAGAGCTCCATCCTGGAATGGAAGGGGAGGGGCTCCTGCAGAGGGAGCAGAGAGAAATGTCAGCTCCATGGCCATCAGACAAAAAAGCAAGATGGCATTCCCGACCCTAAGTCAGAAGATTTTAAGTCAGAAACCAGGGGCAACTGAAATTGTGTACACCAGGACTGATAGAGACAGGTTGTACTTATATCTGTGAAATGCTGTATTTTTGTTAATAACAGTGAATAAGAGAATGTGTTATCCTGAGTATATTTAAGAAATTTGTCATTGTGGGAAGTTGGAAGACTAGGAGAATGGAGACCAGGTACAGTTACCATGGGGAGAGGTATAGTTTAGGTCTGTGTGGAGACATAATTTGTTGATGTGAAGTACAGTCAGTGGCTAGAGTACAAATCCTAAGTGTCTCTATGTCTAGAGTTGGCCTCAAGTGAATCATCTTATGAATATAACAAGATATCCCAAAATGCAAGTGTCTTCTGACTAAAAGAGACTCAGAGAAGAAGACCTTGAGAGACTTACAGTGGATATGGAAAGTATTCAGACCCCTTTAACTGGTTCACTATTTGTTACATTGCAGCCAAATAAGCTATTTGCCCCCCCCCCCATCAATATCAAGGCCAGATCAAGGAAGAGTTGTGGTCATTCCAAATTTCTTCAATTTAATAATTATGGAAGCCACTGTACTCTTAGGAACCTTGAGTTCTGCATAAATTCTTTTTTTACCATGGCCAGATCTGTGCCTTGCCAACAATTCCTAATAATTGGCTGCAATGAAACAAAGAATAATTTAAAGGGGTCTGAATACTTTCCGTACCCACTGTAAGTATGTGGAGCTGAATTCTGTACTGAGAAGTACTATGTTTTTTGAGTATATACCATATGTATAGCCATAAAATTATAACTTATCCTAACTGCAATAAGAAGGAACTTGTGGTTGCCTATTATAGTTGGAAAGGTTGATAAAAGATGCATGAAGTGCAACCTTAAAAAATTAAACACATTTTTTTCCCATAACCTGTCATATGTTTGTGCTCTAGAAAGGCATCCAGGCCTCTCTTTAATATATGTACAAAGAATCCACCATAATATCCTGCTCTGCCAGAGAGATCCATAGTTTCACTGCTCTTATAGTACAGTAGTAATCTATCATTGTACTCTAGTCCGCCCATTCCCCTAAAAATCTTGGTTGCTCTCCTCTGCACCTGTTCCAGTTCTCCTATGTCCCTGTTATACACTGGTGCCCAAAACTGCACATAATATTCCATGTGTGGTCTGACCAGGGATTTATATAATGGTAAAACTATGTCCTTTTTATGAAAAACAATTTGTTTATTGATACTTCATATAATTTTAGTTGCCTGGCACTGGTCACTAAAAGTTTAACATCCACCAATTTTTATTTGTAAAATCACAAAGTCATTTTGTTTTTTTAAAACATTAGGGGAAAATTGATCAAGCTGCCTAAGAGAAAGAATGTGCTTAGATACCATAAAAATATTGATGCTGGTAAAATAATAGCTGTGCTTTAATTGGTTGGCAACTAAGCACATTCTTACTCTTCGGCAGCTTGATAAATCTCCCCCATTGTCCTTATTTATGCCAATAGGGTCCTTCCCTAGAGTCGTCATTGCTCTACTAACCATATTAGTAAAATATAATACAAATTCAATGATATTGTGGTCACTATTACTCATGTTTCCCACAAACTGGTAATTTTGATATTCTGTCAGGTCTGTTGGGTAGGATAAGGTCCAAGGTCCCTTTCCCTATTGGCTCCAGGACTAGTTGTAACAGGTAATTGTCTTTCTGCCCCCCCCCCAGACTATATCAGGGTAATTGAAGCCACCCATGATGAGTATTTCACTGTGTTTTGAGCCTGCATCTATTTGGCTTAACAGCAGTTTCTCTGCAGTCTCCATTATATTTGGAGATTTATAACTAACCCCTAGTAATATTTTATAATTCTTTTTAAATACAGCAACATCTTATTTATGACAGGATGGTAATAAACAGACTAAAAATCTGTGAGGGTTACAACAACTTTAAATCCACCATCAACACTTTCTGGATACCACAATCCAAATTAAAGACAGCCGCTTAACCACCACAATACACCATAAACCAACAGACAGAACGGCCTACCTGAGAAATAACACCTTCCGCCACAAACATGCCAGACAATCTATCATATACAGCCAGGCCATACACTACAACCGTATCTGTTCAGACAAGATAGACCTGAAAAAACACCTTCTGGAGCACAGGTCTACTGTCTACAGTTGGGATACTGACCAACCAAATAAGAAAAGCAGCATATTAAAAATGAAAGGAAGGATCTCCCAGTAGCTGCACATTTCTCCAGAGAGGACCACACTATGGAATATTTGAGTATTACTATTTTAATGGAACATTTCAAGACACAAAGGTAAAGAAAATACAGAGAAATGCAGAGAAATACACCTTACAAAGTGGTCTTAACATTCATGCCAGCTTCATGAACCCTTATCTCTGACCTGGAGGCCACAAGCAGATAAGAGCCAGGGCTCTCTTGTCATGTCTCACAGGGAACATATGCAAAGTTTTTGAGGATGGAATAAGGAAAACTACCCGCTTTTGGCTACCTACTAAGGCAGCTCCTTTGACATCAACCATGACCTACAAGAGGCCTTATGACATGATGCAGATTTAAAACAAAACCAGTATATCTATTCCAGAAGGACTGTTTCAACCTGATTGAGTCTCCTCAGTACAGCGTAGGGAACTGGTTTGGCCAGGTGAGAGGCTTGTGACTAGGGTTGGGAAGTAATAGTTCTCCTTGACGGAAAATATGCAAAGTTTTCCAGGATGGGGTAAGGAAAGCCTTTCCTCTTTTAGCTACCTAGTAAGGTACAAAGTATCTAAAAGAAATGTGGTTTTCCTTATCCCATCCTGGGAAACTTTGCATATTTTCCCACAATCCCCTAACCCTAGTGGAGCATCCATGGCTATAAGACTCCACACGCCTACATGGTGGCCTTAATTGGCAGTGTCCATAAGGAGAGCTCTTCCTTCCCATTACAGGTTTTTAGTCTGTTTATTGCCATCCTGTTGTAAATGAGAGGTCCCTGTATTTATCAGTCTGTTGTGTTAAAGTTATTTTTATATCATTTGATGATCACTGCCTATTGTGTATAAAATGCTGTGATTTTCAGTTTCATGCATAACATCATGTTTGACGAAGAGAGCTGGAATTCCCGAAAGCTCACCATCAAATATACTCAGTTATCCTCAAAAAGGTATCGCCTGAATTCTTCACTCTTCTTCTGAAATAACATGCTCAGCGTAGTTCAATGATTCTAAGTTTGGTCAGGTAAATCTGGCCTTAACTCAAAGACACCCACTAGTGGATGTTATGTAGGGACTTATGTATCCCATCTATCTGCTACAAAAAACATTTAAAACGATCATAATTCTGGAATTAAACCTTTTCAATGGTCCATAAAAAGAATTGTCATATTATTTACTCATTTCAAAAACTGTACAGAGGATCAGGGGAAATTCCATATAAGTGAAGAAGAGGTAATTAAGAAATCAATATGGCAGAGGAATCTTTAAATTTAAAATGGTCAAACAATGAAATGACCTACCACAAAAGTTTATAAAAACAGATACTAAGAGATTCACTGCAACTGGATGTATTTCAAGATAAAAAAATTAAAGATAAAATTAATAAGATCCATGTAGATTATTTAACCTCTTTGTGTTCCTACATGACCAAAGGAGAAAATTTTTTACATGAGTGAAAAGAGGTCCAGGGGGTGTTTGGCACGGATCTAAACATTGTGGGTGCAGGTTCGCACATCACTATTTGTAATACAATTTAATGAACACTATGAAATTATTTTACGTTAAAAAATAAATTGGGACTTTGTTTAAATTAATATTTTGTTTAACACCATCATTACTGGAATATCCAAGTACAAAGGTAAACATATTTATTGTTGATAACAGATATATGGGCTACATTTAACACTTTTTGAGACAATTATGATCATTTTCATTTTTTTTCACTGGTAGGATTGTATTTGTAAAGTATTAACCCAATATTTTTATTTGCAAAGCACTAAAGAAAAAAACATTATGATTCAATTAGTTAACTGTTTTTGTCCTATCTGCATGCAGCATTGATAAATATATATATATATATATATATACTCGTGTATAAGCTGAGTTTTTCAGCGCAAAAAATGTGCTGAAAAACCTCACCTCAGCTTATACAGGAGTCAATTAAAAAAATAAACTTACATATTCCTCCTCTGGCACCCCGATGCTCGTCACGGTTCCCGATCCATCGTCGCTCCTTTTCCGTCTTCTCTCTGCTGTATTAGTTGGAAGCAATGCTTCCTTGCGATCTGCTGCCTGGTGCCCACTATTATGCTGCGGTGTGGCCGCTGATGATGTCAAAGTGTGCACCGACAGGCAGATCATGGGACGCGTCTGTGCCGGCTAATACAGGAGAGAGAAGACTGAAGAGGAGCCGTCAGGAGCCGCAAGGAGCAGAGGGAGCCACTTGGCAAAATTTGGGCTAGCTGGCCGTATTCTACATGGGGCTGGCTGGCTCTATACTACTGGGGGCTGGCTGTATACTACATGGGAGCTGGTTGTACTGTATACTAATGGGGGCTGGCTGTATACTACATGGGGCTGGCTGTATACTACATGGGGGCTGGCTGTATACTACGTGGCGGCTGGCTGGCTGTATGCGTGTATACTACAGGGGCTGGCTGTATACTACTGGGGGCTGGCTGTATACTATGGGGGCTGGCTGTATACTACGGGGGCTGGCTGGCTATATATACTGGGGGCTGGCGATATACTGGGAGACTGTGACAAATGCATTTCCCACCCTCGGCTTATACTCGAGTCAATAGGTTTTCCCAGTTTATGGTAGTAAAATTAGGGGTTTCAGCTTATACTCGGGTCGGTTTATACTCAAGAATATACGGTATGTATACTGATGGCACTAGTGTAAGTCATAATAGAAACTGAACTTGATAGCTGTGCCTTTTAGATTCTCTCAAGGTAACAGTGCTTTGCTTTTATGACCACACACCATACTAATAATGCACAGGATCTGCGGTTAAACTCCCCATACAAATAAGAAAGAGTCATTATTTGTAAACTCTATAAAATTTTATACCATGTTTAAACGCCTGTAAAGCATGACAAATACGAATACAATAAATCATGAGAATAGTGATGTTTGCTTACTCAGTTGCATTAATCTACAAGTGAAGGCTTGAGAAAGCGTGTTTGCACGCGAAACGGCCCGTCGCCTTGGCGAGGCAGCTCCTCATTCTGCTCTGTACCTCTACAACAATGATAAAGAAAGCATTTTTTCATCATTCCGGTGAGTGCCGCATTTCCCTCTTTTGTTTTGCCTTATCTGTCTGCATATATTGGAGGTGCACCCTGGACTGCTTTGTTTTCCCTAATGCCCAGTCTCTCCTGCCTTTGGTCTGCAGAAGGTGTTCATTTATGTACTCTGGTGTGAGCAGTGTCGGCCTCTGAACTTTCTTTCCTCCTCCTGAATTGCATTAATCTACAAGTGTGTTATAAAAGTTATTAAATATTTGTTTTCACCTTCACAAAAAACGACAAATTGATCATGATTAAAATGTTGTAATTTTTTCTGTCTTCTCTGGCTAGAGGTAGATGTAAATAGGCCTGCAACACCTTGGTAGAAGATAAAATATAAGATGCACAAATGTTCATTCTGCTCACAGAAGCATTACGCAGATGTAATAGTTAGATGTCTGGACTCAAATTACCCCTGTGATTCTAACTTCCTGCTATCTTTTCCTTTTTTCAAAGATCTCCCTTATTTGCCCAATTATGTCTTGCTGAGACATCCTGATTAAATAAAAAAGAAAGCCTTACAAGACTAAGAATTGTCAGGAAAAAATCATTCAAGTGAATGCTGGCTATCAACTTACTAGTTTGTAACCTTTCACCCTTTCTTCTACACACCTAATCACCTTCTCAAATAGAACCAAGTACAGTACTAAAATACATATCTAGAGCTTCTTCTTGAAAGCATATCGTTATTTATTAAAGCTCAGTCTTGACACTATGTTCCTATTCCGTTCTGCTTTATATATACAAGATGTATATACAAGATGTCTCTAATTAATAATAATATCATTATTAAATAAAAACATTATCTGACATGTTGTAGAATTTAGTGTGGTTTATGCAAATAACAAAATAACAAAAAGTAATAAATACATATTTTCAAGTGATAAGGGAAACATAGGCTGCATAAGTATACTGTCAACTCCACTCTAAAAGAAACATATCTTTCATGCCTTACCAACATTTTCGGCATTAGTTCCCAAACAACCGACAAATGTGCAACCTGTAACCTCTTTATACTTTATATAGCAGAAAAAAGTGTAGAGAAAAACGCCAGCTCACCCGTATCCTCGGTGTTGATGATTCTGTTCGAACTCCAACCACGGCAGGTGCTTCCGGAAGCCAACCTTTAACACGCGTAACCCCTAGTTATATACAGGACACAAAACACGTTATTTACACCATGGATAAGTTTGAATGGAAACAGGGATACAGTTGGGCCACTTGTGATGTGGCCGCGCTGTATTCCTCCATTCCTCACACATTCAGTCTTAACTGCTTAAGAAAACATCTTAATGTATATAGCACTTACGATGAAGCATTAAAAACATTTATTCTAATGGCCACGGAATTCCTACTAAAGAATAACTTCTTCATTTTCATCGTGTTTTCTACTTACAGACAGAGGGAGCCCCCATGGGGGCCAAATTTTCCCCCTCACTCGCTAATATATATATGTCCCAATGGGAAGAACACTACATTTTTTCGGATACCAACCCACACCGAAATGCCATTGCCTGGCTAGGCAGATACATTGATGATTTGGTGTGGGTGTGGAGAGATTCTAAAAATAGATTCATAGATTTCGTAATGTGAATGAATAATAACGAAATGAACCTTAAATTCACTTCTGAGTTTGGAGGGGAATCTATTGACTTTCTGGACATCACCCTTACGGGTGCAGAGAATAGAGTCTTAATAAAACCTTACAGGAAAGAAGTTTCTGGCAACACTACCCTGCTTGCCACTTCATGTCATCCAAAACATGTCACCAAAAACATTCCCTATGGAGAAATGATTAGACTTCGCCGTAACTGCACACTAGGCTCGGATTTCATACGAGAGAGACAGAATCTTAGTCAGCGTCTTAGGTCACGCAGGTACAAACATATAGATATAGCTACAGCAGCTAAAAAAGTCAACAACATTACACAAAGTATGCTATTAGACATGCACAGTCACAAAAATACTGATATTAAGGGTAAACCCATGGTTCCTTTTGTAACGGCATTTAGTAATCAATATTCACAAATAGTAAATATTGTAAAGAAATTCATTCCCATGCTTGTACAAGACCCTATATTACGCCAAATTATATCTCCTGGCATCAAATACATCGCCAAAAGAGCCCCTACTTTGGGTAATACTCTGTCTCCAAGTTTGTTTCTAAGTGAAGAATGCACAAAACCTACGTGGCTGACATATAAGGGAAATTTTAGGTGTGGGCACAAACAATGCAAGGTCTGTGACTATATTAAGACAGGCAATACAATCACATCTATGAAAACAGGTATGAATTTCAATATTAACTCATACATTAATTGTAACACCTCTAACGTTATATATGTAGCCTCTTGTTTGAAGTGTCAAAAACAGTATGTGGGACACACAGCGGGTCCTTTGAAAATTAGAATCCGTAGGCATCTTTCAGATATAAGTAACAATTCTTTAAATATATCTTCTATTTCTAAACATTTTAGAGATTGCCATAACAAACAGACGGATGGTTTCTCCAGCCCATCAGAGGAGGTGACATGAAACGGAAGTTACTCAATCGAGAAACCTTCTGGATGTTTACTTTAGTTAGTCGCCAACCAGAAGGCCTGAACAAAAGATCTGACATCATCTTAACATATTGAGTTCTATTCTAGTCATCATTCCTTGTATGCTTTTCAATAATTATTGCCATCATGTGGTGTGATAAAGTACATATATATCCGCATTTATGCGTTTTTTCTAAGTGTATATCCATGTTTTTTGGTAACCTACCTCTTGTTCTTCCACGTCGAGTCTATCCTGTGATTTCCTCATTTCCGAAGTAGCATTCACCATGATGTAATTTTGGTCCCTTTCTTTTTCTTTAATATATTTGTATATGAGTATATGTTTTTTAACTTACCTCTATGTCACATTACCGAAGGTGGGAGGATTACTCCTGCAGTTCAGCGATCTAACAGTTAAACATCCCGTGTAATTTACTCACATTCTCTGCTCCTCCCACTTCGGTCACCTGATCCATGACGTCTTGGATATCACATGATCTTATGGCCGTCTGTGCCCATATCGACTACAGGTGTTCTACCCCTCCCATTTTTGATCACCTGATCCATGACGTCACTGGGCGGGTGTTTTAAAAGTTTAGTGTTCACTTGTACATAGTAGATCATGACTAAGGCAGCCTCTGCCGAAACGTGTTGATCGATGTCACAGCTATGTGTGTCTGCATGAATTTTTATATTTAATAAAGGAAGATTGATTTATTCACCAACCGACTCCACGTGTGGTACAGAGTGCTGGATCCCAAACTTGTTTCTGCTCTTTATACTTTGTTATATAAAGCTGGGTATTTTGTTTTTGCAGGACCAGCAAACCAGTTGTAACATTTGGACATTTGTTTACCTGATATGTCGATCCGAATATGGAATAATTGTTTTTATATATTGATTCATTAGGCATTTTGGGATGAGGGGATCAATGTTTATGATTGGGTAAAGATACCTAGGAGGTGTAATAGCTCATACAATATACTGCGATGCAATTGTATTACAGTATATTGTTAAAATACTGCTTCAGTAAAACAGGTCTGTTTAAAGAGAACCTGTCATCAGAAATTGGCCTAATAAACCACTTGTGCATTCTTACTACAGAAATAAAGAAATATTTTTTGCACAATTACAATCTAAGTGATAATTTTTTATTTTCTAAGTTCCCATATGATGACTTTTAGTGTCAGAAACCTGTCCAGCAACCATGCAACCACAACCTGGCTTGGCGTTAGCTGTCAGACTAGGTAAGTGGTGGCGAACTCACCCTGCGACGTCCCTGCGGGCTAAGGCCCTGCCTGCAGCAGATAAGCCGCCTTGACTAGGGCAAACTCGCTATCAGGAATATAACTATGGGTCCCTGAGTTATCCTACAAGGTGACAGGGAAGACTTACTTTGACTAGCAGCTGCTGGATGGTGGAGCGGACAGGTAACTGGAATACAGATATAGACCAGTGTTCACACTGGTATACAAAAACCAACACAAGACTAAGACAGGAATGTGGGGTCACACTGGAAGGTACATGACACTGAGGGACAAACAACAGATACAGACAGACAAGCGAAGTCGAACAAACCGGGTCGAAACCAAGATGGCGGCAAAGGTACAGAATCATATAGAAATAGAATGGTTGGTAGACAAAGCAGAAGTCAATACAATAGCAAGAGCACTAGGGAACACAGGAGACTGAATAAGCAGCACCCAATGAAGGGGCTGGGCAAAATATAAGGGAGTAATGGACACTACCTCCAGTACTGACAGGTTCAGCCGTCCATCACAGCTGCAGCCAAAACGAGTTCAAACACACACCAAGCTTTCCCAGAGATCAAAAAGGGAGCTGTCAATCACAGGCAGCTCTGGGTGTGGTTTTCAGGCACATGCTGTCCAGTTCTGGGCACCGGTCCATAAAAAGGACGCCCTGGAGCTGGAGAGGGTTCAACGTAGAGCCACAAAAATGATAAGGGGTATGGAGGGTCTTAGTTATGAGGAAAGATTTATTTAGTCTGGAAAAGAGATGACTACGAGGGGACATGATTAATTTATATAAATATATGAATGGTCCATACAAAAAATATGGTGGTAAGTTGTTTCAGATTAAATCAACTCAAAAGACGAGGGGCACTGTCTCCGTTTGGAGAAATCAAGGTTTAATCACCGGAGGCGACAGGGCTTTTTTACTATGAGAACTGTCAATCTGTGGAATAACCTGCCTCAGGCACTGGTCACGGCAGGGACAGCGGAGAGTTTCAAGAATGGTCTAGATGCCTTTTTAAACCTAAATAACATTGATTGTTATGTTATATAGAATTGTTTCCCCTAAATCCTTTCCTCATCCAATCCCTTCCCTTCCTTGGTTGAACTTGATAGATAAGTGTCTTTTTTCAACCGTATAAGCTATGAAACCTGATGCCATCAGAACAATTTGCAAGTTATGACATGTAGTTTGTATAGTGAGATATAGTTTGATGTAGATAAGATCATTTTTTTTTCTTTTTTTCACTCTGCTCATTTCACACGTCTTATCATTAATCTATAAGTTTGATTCTGCAAAAACGAGCTCCCAGCTGTCATTTAAACCAGTCTGCACCCTTTGATGATGGTGTAGGGGGAATCCTTGACAATTAAAGATGCATGTGTCCCGTACCCATCTTCCCTCCCCCAAAAATTTATTTTAGATATGACTTTCATGTATATATGTATATGATAATGGGAGCTTTGAGGGTCTTTGTGACATAATTAGCTTTGACAAAAATCACTATTGGCAAACCACAATCATGGTGTCAGAGTAATGACCAGCATGTTGTGGAACCACTATGCTATCCAACTGGATTTTGCTGTGGAGGGATCCAAAGGCGTCTACCATTTGTGTCGGTGTGGATAGTGCCTGGCCCAGTGGAGACACTGGTGTGGGACACAGAGGGATCAGGCAAACGAATAGTCAGTAACAGTCTGTTGGCAGGGAAGGCGGCAAAGTATCAGAATCCTACAGAGGGTCATGGCAGGAAGTTCAGGTTCAGGCCCCCTGTGGGGTTCACATTGGCACAGGTGTAAGGAACTGAATTTATTTTTTTTTGTAAAAGTTTAAACAAAACTCATGCAGGATAAATGTGAGTTGTTAAAACAGTCAGGCATCAGCCTTCATGGTTAAATGGGTTTTCCAACATTTCTCCTTTGTTCAGGTCAGTAATATGTGCTCAACATGCCCTCACTTGGAAACGTTATATAGACGATATCTACTGCATCTGGGGGGGCTCATTGGACACCCTCCTCACTTTCCATGGCCATATCAATACCACATTACCCACGCTACGATGCACACTACATTACAGTACCGATTCTATACGTTTTCTGGACACCACAATACTTAAAGCAACCGGATCCCTTATGACAGACCTGTATTGGAAACTGACTGATCGTAACAGCCTTCTATACTAAGACGGTTGTCACCCACCAGCTACTAAGAATTCCATTCCCCAGTCACAATTCACAAGGGTCAGAAGGCTCACTACCGACCCATCCACTCGGACCACATGCATAAAAGAAATGTCCCAACGCTTTAGGGACAGAGGATACCCAGAGAGGGTAATTAAGAATGCACTCCAACCATCACCCAGAACACCCCGTGAGACACAAGAGAAACGCGTACCTTTTGTACACACCTTTCATCCTGCAGCTAACAGTCTTACACATCCTACGTAGCCACTCAACCAATCAATGCTGACCAAGTCATTTCCCGAAACTCCCAAATTCCAAAATACCATATTGCCATGCACACGTAGACCCAAAAACTTACGTGACACATTGGTAAGAGCAGACATCGGATCCAAACGCACAATAACCCGACAACAATTCCTGGCCTCCCCCTGCAAGGGTACTTTCCCATGTCTACATTGCTCACAATGTACAAATGTCCTTAAGGGAGATCATTTCTCCCATCCCCACACAGGCAAACAGTACCCGATTAGGGATCATTTTACATGTGACACTACTTTCCTGGTCTAATGATAAAATACCCATGTGGTTTGTTATACGTAGGTGAGATTTCCCAAAAAGTCACATTTACTAAGGGTCCGCAGACCACATTTCCATGGGGTTTCCCGGCTTTTTCCGATTTGCACCGAATTTAACAGGGGTTTTCGACTTTCATATGACACAAATCGGGGGGGGTCACTGATTTGGACTAAGTGCGGGATCTAAAATTCAAATTGTGTCGCAAGACATGCACTCACATACACCAGGAAGAAGAAGGTGAACTCCGGCAGACCTCAGTGGGGAAGCGACACATGCAGGATATCGGGCGCACGATCTTGGTGAATCGCCCCGGACTTCATCCTCGTCGGACAGTAAGTCCGGTAAGTAAGATTACACATAGCCACATAGTATCTTCCTTATTTACATCATACCAGGTACACATCTTACCCCAGTAAAGTTAGGTATTCTTTCTTCCAGTTTTTCATTAGATTTACAATGCTGACATACTAGCTCACATACACTCATACATGGGACTATCCCTGATAGTCTCAAGTAAGCATGCGCACAATTATATCGTGCGCTCTTCTTTCATTCCTGACAGCTGTTAGTGTGCATGCGTACAAGCACGCCAATTTCCTCTAAACACATGCACACAATTCTTCCGTGCGCATAATCTGTCCGAGTGACACCATCCACAGCGCCTATGCATCAGATAACTACAGCTGTCTGCATCAACACTGGCGATGCGTCACCAGACTCAGCCCACACACTTCACTTTATATTCCACTGTCAACACTACAGCGGCCGACTTACTACAGCATTCATATTGGTGAGTGCACTATAGCGTTTTATCTTCAGCGATCTGTATGTTTTTTCCTTCCTTCTACAGGTATTATTGCTCCATGCATTTCAGTTTGGCTCTTCCTACCATTCATAGCCCCAACATATCCGGGTACTTACACCGTAACATGGATTTCACTATGTTGTTACCAACATTTTCCTTATGACCATACCACCGCTTTAATGTGTACTATATCCTGTGTTCCTGTACAGTTGTCCATTCCACTGTATATATTCGACCAAATATGTTTTGATTCTCTGACTGTACATATTGTATGGGCCATATTGTCATAGCCCTGCATGGTAATGCTTTCATAAATATTTTTGCTGTTTTCTGGCTTGCATTTTGTGACCATACTGAGCAGCTTACTCGTGCATGCCCATGAAGCCCTGATGTTATTATAAGTGTACTAGTTACATGCTTTACATGGATTGGTGATTTGTCCCATTCCGCATGTATATTGTGTTTTGTTATATTCATTTATTTATAGCATTATGGGTTTTGTATCAGACATTCATATTCCCAGAATACCCCTTTAAGTTTCTGAGGATAAATTTATCAAGAGAAACTATATCACAACACCTGAATCATGACTTACATGCCAGCTTTCTGTTCTACATGCCACTTTTCCTAAAAGTTGGCAGGATGGAAATTGGGGCAGGGCCGTGAATGTCCTGGTCAGCTCATAGTGGGCCCGTTCATAACTATTTACAGTCATATTTTACAGTATTTAAAAATCTCATAGATTAGTGTTTGAAAATATTAGGGCTGGTTTATGTTGTTGTTTTTTCATATGTACAAATGATGAGAAATATAGAATATCAAAATAAAAGGGATTCTAAATAAATGCATAAAATATGTGCTCAAGAAAAAGGCAAGTTTTTTCAATTGACATTTATATGGCAACATAGTATCTAACTGCAAGATTGTTACCGACATAGAGATAAGAAAATAGATGGAAAATATATAGATGTCTTGCATAGGTTCAGGCAGAGAAAGCTTTTATATAATTATGGGATCAACATAGCACAGCTATTTCTAATTTTATTGGTAGCCTAAATTTGCAAAGAGATGGCATGGAATACTTTTCCTGCAATCGAGATGAAGCAAACTGATTACACTGTAGAGCACATGAAATATCAATTTGTCCCAGTTATTACCCTACCAGCATGTATTTTAAGCTAGCCGTCTGGATCTGTTCAAAAGAAATGAATTTATTATGTTTTCTTCCAGGGACACATATTTCACATTTATGTGGAAGAAACTTAGAGTATCTAGCACTGCATTCTGTAGGCTCTAGCACTATTTATAGATATGTGTGAAAAAGCCTTATTATACTGATCCATAACTAGTGGTGACAGCATCCTTTATATAATCTACAAGTAGTAGGACACAATATCAGATTTCTAAGAAACCTAAGATCAGTAGAATGGGAAAATATATATTATTTGGGGAAACGCTTGGAGTCTATTATCTTTACATTTTAACCTAATGCAATGGCTTCTGTTTCTTGTATAGTATATAGATTGTGGCATTACCTAACAAGCTCTTCACTTCACCAGCAGGCCATAACCCAATAAACACTGCTTCCTTCATTTTAAATGATTTTCATAAGATTCCAGCAGATTAAGAATATAGACTAGTTCGGGTGTCACAGTAGGAAATATATAACATCAATTGACAGCGTATGTGCTAGATTTACTTGTAGAGTAAAAAATTTAGCCATACTAACTAAAACCAACACAGACTAAAATCTACTTCATCATTTTTTGAAGGGCATAATAGGAAAACGCAGGTTTCATTGGCAGGAACTTTCAGAGCTGTTCTTCCTTTTGACTCTTTAAACGGTGCTGCTATAGTTTTGACTACACCGATTGATATTTAATTCACTGAAAACTTTAGAGGCACTTGATGATAATGCTAAAAATGACTTTTATTTCATCATTAATTATTAAAATGAGCTCACTAGGATAAAAACACTTAAAGGGTAGGACTGGTGTAGACGTATTTGTCACTAAGGTGCGTTGTTCACTGCTCCCTTAATTCTCACATAAGCTTTAGGGAAAATCAACAAGTAAGGGTATGTCCTAGTATACTATTATTTATTATATCCAGCCATTCTTATCCCTGGCTTGTAATTTCTCTAGACCCTAAATTCCTAATACTTCATAACCCTATACGTATTTCACTCAGACATAAGTTATTCAGGGGTTAAATTAGTTCTACAGATTTAGTTTTAAATAAACTTATTAACACATGGCTGCATGGTGTAAGTGTGCCCCCGGAATTAGATAATAGCCGTAGACCGCCCTGGGTAATGCCCAAAAATCCATATCCGCACAGAACGCCAGTCCATCATGTGACCACAGCCTCCACATCATCACCAAACGCTGCTCCCCCACAGGGTATCACGTGACATTGTCACATGATCTGGAAGGTGGGGGCCACACACAGAGCCACACCCACTAGCAGTCTGACATAACTTACGGCCATCAATGGAGGTAAACCATCAACCCATGGTTTGCTTCCGCCACCTTTACTACAGATGTTGACAACCAGAACAATTGTAGGTAGAAAACCAATATGATTCACGTAAAAGGTGCACTCATATCCAAACAAGGTGTCAGTATACCCCAGAATCCGCATTACTCCAAGTGGGAATCTACATATAAGGAATATATCATAACTCCAAAAGGCATTTCTATGAACAACCTGCCCTTATAAAGATGCAGTAAATATCAATAATTAAATATTACTACCTAAAACAAAGTATATAGTAGACACCTGTATTAGCCAGAAAAATCCTGCATAGGAGATTGATGTTCATTCCCACTATATGTTCTATGAAGCACGCATAGGAGACAAAATCATTAATACCGTTTGGTTTTACCGAATCCAGATTGAAAGTCCACTGAGCCTCTTTTTTTATGGATCAGTTTGTCCCAATCATCACCTCTTGGTGACGGTCTTACAAGTTCGATCCCTTAAAAAGTCAGGCATTTCAAATTCCCCTGATGATACTGCCATATATGTTTGGCAAAGGTGGTGTCATATTTCATATGTTTATTAATACAAGCTTCTAAATACCTTAGATGGTCTCATCTGTCCACATGCTGAACAACGACCACATTTGAAGGAGCCATTTAGTTTCTGATCCAGCCATGTTCCATCTTATTTCATTGGTGCCAGGAAGCTATGGACCAGCAAATCCCTCAAATTTCTACCCCTTGTATATGTGAATGCCACTGTTGTAGATACAAACTTTGCTACCTCTTTATCAGTTAGAAGTATGTACCAATAATTTAAAATTATTTCCTGTAGTTTATTGTGTCGGTTATCATATGTACCAATTATCTGAGTACCAGTCTGTTCCTGTTCACGTTTTCTAGGGACAAGCAATTGTCTCCTCTCCATACTTACACCTCCCTGATATGCTGCTCAGATTGCTGATCAGATAGCTCTCCAGCCTTCATTTGGAATTCACCAAAGCCACTACAATTCTCCCTCACCCTTAAAAACTGTACCTTTGGTATACCCCTTATAAGGTGATAAGGATGGGAGCTTTTCCATTGTAGTAAGCTATTTGTGGGTGTGGCTTTGCGATATACTGTAGTTGTAAGCACGGTCCAGCTTTCGGCGATAAAATTCTTATCTGCCATTATATGTGAGATTATATCATAAACACTCCAAACATGCAACTGGGGATCTTTTAAAACTATAAATTAATTTATCATTAAAATGTATATATGCAAATGGATGTCAATTTTTGAAATCTCCTTCTATGTAATAATTAGCAATGGTTGCCTTTGCTACTGACTTCTGCATATTGGAATGTTCAACAAAACAGAATATTCTCTGAGAAAAAAAAAGAACATAAATAATAAATATTTCTTTGTTTCTGATATTTTAAATTGCTCTACATATATAGTTTACAACTTTTGATCATTTTATAGGACATTGTTCAATTTACCTGGTACCCTGGCTGCAAGGGAAAGTGAAGCTCTTTAGGTACATAATTTACGATCCCTATGTAGTTCAACATGATTGGTGTTAAAAGGAGAATCTTTTTGTAGTTTTGCATGAAATCCATGAAATGTATGAGGTCCTTCTTCCTGTTCCATTCTAAGCTTCTCTACAATCTTGCCCTTATTCTCTTCAATTGTCTGGACAATGGTGAAAAGTATCACATATTATGGAAGTGTAAAGAAAATGATACGTGCTTTTCGGGTTTTTGCTAATTAAACAAAAACTAAAAAAGTGTGGCTTGCCAATGTCTGCAACCCCCTGAATGTTGATAACATTACATAAAATCCTGTTTATTTAATATAAATTACCTGGTTGGTAGAATACAACTGCATGCAATTTATTCTCAGTATAACTACAACATTTGCATTTCACACCAGAAAGCATAGTAATAAAGTTGTGGCAAAGTGTATTGCAGAGTTTGGTTTAACCCCTTCCCGACCTGTGACATAATAGTACATCACATGTCAGGTGCGGGTGCATGGAGAGGGCACACGGGCTTATAGCCAATAAGTCTTTGCTGCATATTGCCACAAACATTTACTGCTAACACATCTAAAGCTGACGGTGGCTTAATAAAAATGGTGGTGCATGGGCGCTGCCATCTTGACAAAGATCGTCACTCCCTGTGACATCATTGAGGGGCGACGAACGGTCGCCGTGATAGCCTTGGGTCTTCCGTAGACCTGAGGCTACCTCGTTTTAACCCAATAATTACAATGTGCTATTAGAACATAGCAATGAATGAAGAGAAAAATCCCTATATACTGCCATACTGTAGTATGGCAGTAGATGGTAGGATCGATCAGACAACCTAAGGTTAAAGTAACTAGGGCTTGAAAAATAGTAAAAATTTAAATAAAAAAGTTTTTTAAAAAAATGATGTAAAAAAACCTAAAAATTCTAATCACCCCCCTTTCCCTAGAACTGATATAAATAAACAGTAAAAATCATAAAAACATTAGTTTTGAATTATCAAAATATAATAACATTTTTTCACTGCGTTTAACCCTGTAACAGAAAATAGCTCCCAAAGTCAAAAATGTCACTTTTTGCCATTTTTTTTACAAAATATAAAAAAAATTCTATAAAAAGTGATTAAAAGGCTGTACAGTCCTAAAAATGGGAGCTTTGAAAACTCCATCAAAGATGCAAAAAATGACATCACCAACAGCTCTGTACAGTATGAAAAAGTTATATGCACCAGAAGATGGCAAAAAAATTTGGACAGGTGGCTTTAATTCTTGTAAATGTATGAAAAAATTATAAAACCTTTACAAATTTGGTATCCTCATGATCATACTAACCCAAAGAATAAAGAAGACATGTCATTTTGGGCGCATAGAGAAATCCGTAAAATCTAAGCCCTCAAATTTCATTTTTTTCACCAATTTTACTACAGTTTGAATTTATTCCCACTTTCCTGTACACGGCATAGAATATTAAATACCATCACTATGAAGTGCAATTTGCTTTGTACACAGAGAACAGCCATCACCCAGCCTGTACAAAAAAAAGTTATAGGTTTTTGAAGGTGGGGAGTGAAAATGAAAAACCAAAAGGGCCACGGTGGGAATAGGTTAAAATAATAGCCTAACTCTGAATCACTGTTCAATCCACCATCTGCAAATGGGAGTATGACACAACTGCTTCCCTTCCAAAACATGGTCGCCTATCTAAACTGACTTCCTGGTCAAGCAAGTAGTAATAGATAACCCATTGTAAAAAACGATACATTATAGTCGGGACCTGTGCACAAACTTGGCGTCAGCTTCAAGTTACGCCACGGGATGACACCAACATTAACTTAGTTCATGCTGTGGGGAATCTTTTCCTCAGCAGGGACTGGAGAATGGTCAGAGTTGATGGAGATGGATGACTCTAAGAAACTGGAGTCACCTTGAGTAGGACAAGTACCCTAATTATACATTTAATACTGCAAGGGAAGCCTTTAAATCAATGCATATTAAATCATTAAAAGTATATCTGTGGCTTGACTTTAAATTGCAGGGGTAGTGGACCCATTGACCACCGAGGTCAATGATTAAGCCCACACTGGGGACGCAATTAAGAATTTAGTGTTTCCCGGTTTTCACCATTGTCTGCCACAATGCGGGTTGGACTGTTGTTGCGTGGTACCACCAGGTCGTTCCACAAGTGTGACTTTGTCCATGATGGATGGCAGCCAAGCTAGGTACACAGATGTTACAGGAACGTGGTCAGGGACAGGCAGGAGTTCTGGATGGGCAGCATGGAATCAGAGTCTGGGACGAAGCAACATCAGAGCAGGCAAACGGATCAAAGTCAAATACAGAAAAGGCGTCACAACTGGAAATCACACTAAGAACGCAGGGCATCCGGAACAGGCTTTTTCAATGGCACTAGCACAAGATCTGGCAGGGTATGTAGAGAGAGGCTGGAATATAAAGGATTCTGGAAGTGGCCAGCGCCATTGACGTGCATTGGCCCTTTAAATCTTCTGAAGCTGGCACACCACGCGCTAAAGAGAGAGGACCAGAGGCAGGAACGATTACAGGTGAGTTGAACTGCGGGGCTTGGGGCATACCGAGGGCAGGGTGAGCCCGTGAGACATGGGTCTGGGAGCATTGTGATAGTTTTCCACCAATCTGACTGAGCTATAGGTGTTTTGCAAGAAGAACAGGCAATAATTTCCTCTTGCAGCCATTATTGCAGCTAAAGGTGGTCTTGCAAAGTATTGACTCAGGGGGCTGTATACTTATGCATGCCAACACAGTTTTAATTTTCAAACATTTGCCAATGTATCTATAATTTTCTACACATACAATTTAAATAAAATAGATTAGTTTAAGAGTTTACTTTTCAAAATGACTAATTATATGGACACTTTATACATACAACATATATTTGCTAGCTATATATACACTTTTATTATTAAGGCTGAAATATTTTATGTTTTGAAAACTCAAAGCATGTTAAAAGCACTTAAAATACAACACTTTCGTATTCTATATTTTTACATTTTGTGACCTTCACAGTACTGTCAGGAACACTTTAACATCTAATGGATTTTTAGAATTATTTAAAATATTCAAAATGCTTTGTGTACTAAAGAAGAAAAAAACATTTTGAACATTACTCATGTTTGTAGTCTTTTAAATCATCATATAGTATGTTTAACTGGTATTAAAACTGAAACTAAGCAATAATATTTAAGAATGCACCCCTAATTTTTTGTGTGGGAATTGTATCACACAAATAATGCACAAAAATGATAAATCGTAACATGTGTATTTAGTAACTTCCAATGATTTCATAATTTTCCTGATTCTATAGACAAAAACTAAACCTCATGCTGCTGTGTGTCAAATGCAATTGGTACAGACTCAACATTTTCTAGCTCTGATGCAGGACCATACCTTAACCTCCAGGCTGCTTTTTAGATAGTCATGACCCTGAGGAGAACCAGTCAACAAAACAGACAGACAAGAGGATTGATTTGTAAGCATCTCTGAATCTTCTCATATCACCTCTGACCCTGGGGTCAGCCGGCAAATGACAGCGTGGTGCCAACACCTGATCAGACAGCCATTTCATTAAAGAAAAACTCAGAAGAGTTGCTAGATACCATGTTTATGACCAGAAATAAATGTTCCACTGAAAAATGGAAAAGAAAATTCAATACAGCTCAAAAGAAGCAATTGTGAAGCAGAACCATATATTTTCTGATTAACATCAGTGGTTTGGCATGTTTTTTTTTTAATAAAACTCTCTGTAAATGTAATTCTTAGCTAGAATGTATATTTCTGTTTCTGATCATACTAAAGTTCTTGAAAGTTCTAATCATTTTTGTACAAAGTATATATATTGTTATGTGTAAATAGATAGTGAAGCCAACAAAACCCCAAAACTGGATAATATGCATGACTGCTTAAAAGTCCAATTTGCATTGATGACAATTTGTTTAATCCAAAATGAATATTTACATTATATGAAAGCCTTGGATATCTATGCTTGACACACAACAATTTTTAGACAAGGCTTCCATTTTAGTGAAGCTATGGATAGTAGCTTGCTTATATTGTTGCCAACAACAGATTGAAGAAAAGGGGCCTATATTACTGACTTCTTGTAACTCATCACACATTAGTGTACAACATTTCTGAAATATCTGTGGAAAGGGAACAATCTCTTTAACTAGTGCAAATTTCTTAAATATTCTCAGTAATTGCTTTATATGTTGGAGTTTATTGCCAAAATCAAGATAATCCACAGTGTGTGAAGTCATGTTAAAATGTCATATCTGACAGGTCATGTGTGGGAACACTTAAGTACAAGATTTTAAGATGTGATTTTAGTTAATCAATTGGATTAATCCTCTGAGTGGACCGTATAGAGTATTGTTAATAGACATATGAAAAATCTTTATTTTTTCTTATTGTAATTTTATTTGTTTCTCTCATTCGGTGGCCTAAAAGACATATGCTAACCAGATTATTCTATTTTTTTCCATCATCCACCATAAATCACCTGGACAAAGGGCTTTACTCTTTTTACATGATTCAACAGTATCCATTGGTATATTGGATTAGTGTTCATTTTACCCAATTCCTTTTGGTGATCTTTGATGGAATTCCCAAGCTAGGAACTATGTATATGCAAAAACCTAGCAGGTTTTTATGTTTAACAGTTTAGCAACACCATATGTGTTTTACATCATCACTAAGTGGTCTTATTCTTGCTACTGTGTTCCAATTGTGACTTAAAGCGTACCGTTATTTAAGATAATTAAAAAAAAAATAATCTTACAGTGTAAAGCTTGAAATCTAATAAAACTAAAACTATTTGGTATATCAGCAGTAATTTTTATGCACCTGGATAATAAAGATATTTTGTTATTTATTTTACATTGTGAACACTGCAGCCAATAAAAGTATTGATGTTTTACTCACTTTTTCTGAGAAGGATTAATAAAATGTGCTAAATGGAGCAGATTTATCAAAAGTGTCATAAATAAGATAGTACACAGTTAGACTATACAGTCTTATGCTGCAACCACGTTTATGACTGTCTGACGCTGAATATAAATGTGATGTAGTGTATGACTGGTTTCACATTGCATTTCTGATTAGTTGGCTTGTTTTACTCTGGAAAGCTGTGGCAAAATTCTGGTACAATAGCTCTATTTTTAGCATATGGACTTTTTGGCACATATCACGCTTCTTTTCATGACCACATCCCTTTTGTCATACTAGTTCGACCTAGTCATACTGGAATAAGACTGGGGGAATTTTATCAGGACCTTTGACACACGCCCAGTGGCGCAGAGGCCCGAAATAACGCAACTGCTAGCTTATTGCTAGCTTTTGCGATTATTTTCACAATCCGCCACCTTCACGCCAGTGGGGATTGAAGGGGCGTGAAGGGGGGCGCGGCCAGCCGAGGGGGGGCGCGGCCGGCCGACTGGAGTGGGCCGGCGCGGGGCGTACTGTCCCCGCGTCTGGCACTCGTTGCTGCCGGCGACTTTTCGTACGTGAAAGTCCGGGTTGCGTCTTTTTCTACGGGCCGAGCGCGAGCTATGAAAAATCCCATGGTGTTATCAAGGTATCATGTAGAATAAGAGAACTGTTGGTCTCCCATATCTTCCTCTCTAGGCAGAAAGATAAGATAAAAATGTTATGTCTTTTGGAAGGAGCAAAAAAAATAAAAAAATTAAATGGAAAATACAAACTTGAAGGGTTCCAAAAGGGGGTAATATAGTAAACACTTACATTCTCTAAAAATGGATAATTAAATGCCAGAAAACAACAGCCATAAGATTAAAATCACTTGCATGTCAAAATCCAAACCCAACTGATACTAATTGTCAGATACCTTACGTAAAACAAAATAGATTCAGTGTTTTTTGTGGGCTTTATTATTTTTGCACTGAAATTAAGTAGGCCAGTAAGAATAAAACAGTTAAAAATAAACAGATTTATGTGAACCTTTAAAGTGGTTCATTATTCAGCACGTCAACCTTAAAATAAAGATCTATAATTACATTCTCACCGTGTAAAAAAGTGAAATACTAATTTTCTTTTTTTCGAGCATTGTGGAGAAAAATAGAATATAGTACTGACAGATCAGCAAAGTACCCTTGGGAATTTTGTAATTTTTGTGACAGTAAAATTGCCAAGTTTAACAACAGCCTCTGCCCAATTTTGCATATAAAATTTTGCAGTCAAAACTCATGCGGAAAACAGATCAACAGAATACAAGAAACCATAAATAAAACACATAAAAGAAAACAGTAAACGTAAGGAAAAAAAAATTCTATATCATCTCTCTAATACTTGTTACTATAACATTGGCCTTTTAGCAGCAAGAATATTTTTACCTTGTTCTTAGCTGACAATTACAATGCAAGAATTGAAAGAACAGGTGAAAGATAGAAATATGACTGTTCTGTACTTTACTTTCACAAAAGTTTGCATGCTTTCACATATTTCCATTAAAAGAGCTGGGAACATTGTCTATCGTCTTCGATAATTTATTTTGATCTGTGTAATAAATGGCATATGCACGATTAACCTCTTGCCTCAAATGTACTAGCATAAAGGGGTTAGAAAAACCAAGATAAAAGCTGGCATGGTGCTATTATGGAGAGAGTTTTTCTGTTAAGTTTAATATTGTTTATCCGAAAAACTGTATGAAACTACAGTTTTGGGAATGAAACAATTTAAAATTACCAGAAGACTTCTCTCCATACTAGCGCCGTCACAGCCTTTTTCTGTGTTTTCTAACCCCATTTTATGCTTGTGACAACGGTTCAGCCTTTGCATTAAAAAGGATTCCCTCTTGTTTTTGCCTCTTCTGTATTTTTGTATTTCTCAAATGTAACTAAACTGGGGGCACATTTATTACATGTCCGAGGAGCTCACCGAAGGTTGTTCTTACGACTATAATGCACTGTTGGCGTGATGTCACGCAACCTCGTGTGCCCGAGTCGTGATCTGTCGCTTCCCCGCTCAGGTCCGCCGGAGCACACCTTCTTCTTCTGGTGTAAAGTGGCATGTCTCGCACACATTTTATAAAGTTAAATCCTGCGCTCATTCTGAATCCCATAGGATAGTACGACGGCCCGCCCCTATTTCGCACCATTGCGCTTAAAATTTCATAGGATCCATAAAAGATCCATGTCAACATATGCAATCATTTGGGAAATGTTAATTATGAAGTTTTGGTTGTTGCCTCCGTATCTGCCGTCAAAATTTGGCAAAAATATACATCCATTTGTTCAACAAATTTAAAGTTTTAATGGTTTCGAGAAAATTAATCTCAAATCCCTGGATATGTTAAATTTTGCAAGTATGCCACACTAAAAAGACACATATTACAATTGAATAAATGAGCCCGCGAATCTTTAAGGCCAAAACTGAATTCAAAGGGAATGGGTTAAAGGACAAATCTCCAATAATGTGGCAGGGCATGATGGGAAACGGGACATTACTCGTAGATCCAACATCGGCACCCGTGACTGTGATAATCTTTTTATTTGCTATCATGGCCTCCTTCCTCTAGAATCCACACACTGTTATGTGGATTTTAATTTAACATTAATCAGTTTTTGCTCTTTATTGTTACTGTAGCTGTAATTACTGGATAAATGGACTATGCATGAGATGATCATATTATCGTGACTTTGTTGAAGAACCACATCAATCTCATAATTTACTGTTTCTTAGCAACTATCAGTTTTTTAATGTATGATATCAAACTTTTGTCTCTCCGAATTTAGTGTCAGATTTATGCCCTTCACTGCAAGTACATACTGTATCTGTAGAAAATGTTATGGTAAACGGGAAGAAATTGTGAAGGCTAAAGTATATTAAGTAATTGTCATATAAGTCACCACAGAACAACGTTGTAATATGTAACCTGTCATTGAAAAAATACATAAACAATTCTATTTTCAGTCTAAAAGTAGTTCATATTAATAAAACAGGAGGGCTTGCACATCAGTTCGAAAAACACAGATGACACATCTACCGCACCCCATCAGCTGCCCAGAAAGCGGGTGGGTTGGAGGTTGGACATGAAATACAGGGGGGGGCACAGCCCATATATCGGCTTTTAGTAATTTGTGCCCTGCTCACACAAAATTATGGGTGTGAAAGGCAGGTCCCCAGCCGCCGGAGATTTAGAATCTATAATGTCCACCATTAACTTCATTCCCCCACTGTTCACAGAATTGCAGGATAAAAATCACCATTCCAATTGTGTAAGACAGTTCCGCTCGACCATGGCCTGGGTCAAGGACCACCCATGCTCCTCTGTGTGCCCCTCCATTCCAACGCAGTCTCACTTAAATTCCTCGATCCCAGTCATAGGCTCCTGCGGTCTGCCGCGCGACCCTTTAAATCTACGCACTGATTGCAGACCTGATAAGTGCCATGCCCTTCGTTTGACCCCTGCCCCACAGATCTTGTGCCTCGTTCCCTAGACAAAGCTTGTTTTCCTATGTCCTGTGTTTATAGGGATTTCCCCTTGTGATCCAGATTCCTGACTTTGCTCCTACTGACTACCAGCCCTGACATCTTATAATTGTAACCTGACCGGATCTGTGACGCTGTCCTGACCTCCCTCATCCATGACTCCGTTTAAGCCTTAAGATACTGTACCCCTCGCCTTGGCCACCCACCTTGGGACAAAGTCTGGCACATGTTTTTGGGAGTGACCTGGTGTATCCCAGCCGCAAGCATGTTCCCACCCTCGGGCATCTGGTGAACATCAGGTGCCACTTAACTCCGTCCCAGGTTGTAGCTAAATCATCGCTTGCGTGGTTCAGTGGATCCACTCCCCTGACTCCTGACAGTGATATCCTGCCATGGATCCCACAAGGTTCCGTACCTGAGTCTGGCTGATCTCTCTACACATAACTAGCAGTCCCAGCAGTATGCCGAGCAAGGCAGCAACTTGGACAACCTAACACCATCTTGCAGCAACTGTTGGTGACTCAGCACATGTCCAATGCCTGCAGTACCTGGTTATTACTGCTACACATTTCTACTGCTAAACCCAGGGTGTGACTTTCCCATGTCATATGAGAGAGGCCAAGTTATGAGGAGCTTCATTTAGCAGTAATCAATTGCAGATAGAACTGATGCCTTCACAGTTCAACTACAGGACTGAGCTAAGGTGGTCTTTTGTTATCAGTCTTCCTCGTGGAAGCCCTGGAATGGGCTAGTCTCACCGCATTCCTCACTGATACTGGTCTGTCTTCAAGAAAACCAGTTCGGGTTCCGTCCCTGAAATGGCAACCGCTGCCACTTTACAGCCAAAGGACTGTCTGGTGGGTTCGTTCCGCCACATAGTTTTTGAGCTTGCTTCTAATGAACGCACTTGGTCGCCACTGTACAGTCTCAGGGGAATAGACAGTGGACTCCCGAGACCCCGCAGGAAATAACAACCGTAGCGCAACCTGGGAATGGAGTCTAAGTAACTCCTGCGGCCAGAGCCCGCCGCCAAGTGGGAGGTCTTGCTGCGGAAGGGAGTTCACCATGGTCGCCCGCGTGGTGCGACCAGCCCGTGGTTGCAGCCAAGGTAGGGCACACGGGGACACAGAAAGGCAGGACACGGGAAGGAAGGCAGGCAGGCAGGACCACGGGAAGGCAGCATGAACCCCGGAAGGGTGGGGTGCGGGGATGGCAGGCAGGTCCATGGAAGGCGGCAGGCGTCGTAAAAACTGAGCCCACAAGAACGTGACGTGCGTGCAGTTTTTTTTCAATTTCTCCACATTTGGAATTTTTTTTCAGCTTTGCAGTACACGGCATGTTAAAATAAATAACATTACGGGAAAGTAAAATTTGTTACGCACAAAATAAGCCCTCACACAGGTCTATACACTGAAAAATTAAAAAGTTATGGATTTTTGAAGTTGGAGAGCGAGAAATGAGCCGAAAAACCCTCCGTCCTTAAGGGGTTAAATCATCATATAGTATGTTTAACTGGTATTAAAACTGAAAGCTAAGCATAATATCTAAGAATAAACCCCTAATTTTTTGTGTGTGAATTGTATCACACAAATAAGATGCACAAAAATGTATAAATCGTAACATGTGTATTTAGTAACTTCCAATGATTTCAGAATTTTTCTGATTCTATAGACAAAAACTAAACCTCATGCTGCTGTGTGTCAAATGCAATTGGTACAGACTCAACATTTTCTAGCTCTGATGCAGGGCATACCTTAACCTCCAGGCTGCTTTTTTAGATAGTCATGACCCTGAGGAGAACCAGTCAACAAAACAGACAGACAAGAGGATGTGATTTGTAAGCATCTCTGAATCTTCTCATATCACCTCTGACCCTGGGGTCAGCTTGCAAATGACAGCGTGGTGCCAACACCTGATCAGACAGCACATTTTCATTAAAGAAAAACTCAGAAGAGTTGCTAGATACCATGTTTATGACCAAGAAATAAAATGTTCACTGAAAAATGGAAAAGAAAATTCAATACAGCTCAAAAGAAGCAATTGTGAAGCAGAACCATATATTTTCTGATTAACATCAGTGAGTTTGGCATGTTTTTTTTTTTAATAAAGACTCTCTGTAAATGTAATGCTTTAGCTAGAATGTATATTTCTGTTCTGATCATAACTGAAAGTTCTTGAAAGTTCTAATACATTTATTGTACAAAGTATATATATTGTTATGTGTAAATAGAATGTGAAGCCAACAAAAACCCCAAAACTGGATAATATGCAATGACTGCTTAAAAAGTCCAAAATTTGCATTGAGGACAATTTGTTAATCCAAAATTAATATTTGCATTATATTGAAAAGCTCTGGATATCTATGCCTGGACACAACAATTTTAGACAAGGCTTCCATTTTAGTGAAGCTATGGATATGTAGCTTGCTTATATTGTTGCCAACAACAGATTGAAGAAAAAGGGGCTATATTAGTGACTTCTTGTGACTCATCACACATTAGTGTACAACATTTCTGAAATATCTGTGGAAAGGGAACAATCTCTTTAACTAGTGCAAATTTTCTTAAATATATATCAGTAATTGCTTTATATGTTGGAGTTTAATTGCCAAAATCAAAGATAATCCACAGGTGTGTGAAAGTCATGTTAAAATGTCATATCTGACAGGTTCAGTGTGGGGAACACTTAAAGTACAATATAGCATAGCTGTGGTTGAAGATTTTAAGATGTGATTTTAAGTTAATCAATGGATTAACTCTCTGAATGGACCGTATAGAGTATTGTTAATAGACATATGAAAAATCTTTTATTTTTTCTTATTTAATTTTTTATTTGTTTCTCTCATCTTGGTGCCTAAAAGACATATGCTACCAGATTATTCTAATTTATTTTCCATCATCCACCAGTAATCACCTGGGACAAATGGCTCTTACTCTTTTTTACATGATTCAACAGGTATCCATTGGTATAATTGGATTTAGTGTTTATTTTACCCAATTCCTTTTGGTGATCTTTTGATGGAATTCCCAAGCTAGGAACTATGTATATGCAAAACCTAAGCAGGTTTTTACTGTTTAACAGTTTAGCAACACCAATATGTGTTTTACATCAATCACTAAGTGGTCTTATTCTTGGCTACTGTGTTCCAATTGTGACTTAAAGCGTAACCGTTATTTAAGATAATTAAAAAAAAAATAATCTTACAGTGTAAAGCTTGAAAATCTAATAAAACTAAAACTATTTGGTATATCAGCAGTAATTTTTATGCACCTGGATAATAAAGATATTTTGTTATTTATTTTACATTGTGAACACTGCAGCCAATAAAAGTATTGATGTTTTATCTCATTTTTCCTGAGAAAGGATTAATAAAATGTGCTAAATGGAGCAGATTTATCAAAAGTGTCATAAAGTAAGATAGTACACAGTTAGACTATACAGTCTTATGCTGCACCACGTTTATGACTGTCTGAAGCTGAATGTTAAATGTGGTGTAGTGTATGACTGGTTTCACATTGCAGTTCTGATTAGTTGGCTTAGTTTACGCTGGAAAGCTGTGGCAAAATTCTGGTACAATAGCTCTATTTTTAGCATATGGACTTTTTGGCACATAATCACGCTTCTTTTCATAGACCACATCCCTTTTGTCATACTAGTCGACCTAGTCATACTGGAATAAGACATGGGGGGATATTTATCAGGACCTCTGCACACCGCCAGTGGCGCAGAGGCCCTGAAATAATCGCAACTGCTAGCTTATTGCTAGCTTTTGCGATTATTTTCACAATCCGCCACCTCACGCCAGTGGGGATTGAAGGGGCGTGAAGGGGGGGCGCGCCAGCCGAGGGGGGGCGGCCGCCGGAATGGAGTGGGCCGGCGCGGGGCGTACTGTCCCCGCGTCTGGACTCGTTGCTGCCGGGGACTTTTCCTACGTGAAAAGTCCCGGTTGGTCTTTTTCTACGGCCGAGCGCCAGTATAGAAAATCCCACATGGTGTTAGTCACGGTTCATGTTGAATAAAAACCTGTGGTTCTCCCAGACTTCCTACTCTAGGGCAGGGAAAATAAAATAAAAAATGTATGTCTTTTGGAAGGAGCAAAAAAAATAAAAAAATTTAAATGGAAAATACAAACTTGAAGGGTTTCCAAAAGGGGGTAAATAGTATAACACTTTCATTCTCTAAAAATGAATAAATGCCAAAAAACAGCCATAAGTTAAAATCACTTGCATGTCAAAATCCAACCCAACTGATACTATTGTCAGATAGCTATTCGTAAAACAAAATAAGATCAGGTTTGTTGCTTATTATTTTTTGCAACTGAAATTAAGTAGGCCAGTAAGAATGAAAACAGTTAAAAATAACAGAATTTATGGTAACCTTTTAAAGTGGTTCATTATTCAGCACGTCACCTGTAAAATAAAGATCTACTACATTACATTCTCACCTGAAAAAAGTGAAATACTAATTTTCTTTTTTTTCGTAGGCATTGTGGGAGAAAAAAGAAAAATATAGTCTGACAGATCAGCAAAGACCCTTGGGAATTTGTATTTTTGTGACAGTACAATGCCACGTTTACAACAGCCTCTGCCAATTTTGCATATAAAATTTTTGCAGTCAAAACTCATGGAAAACAGATCAACAGAATACAAGAAACCATAAATAAAACACATAAAAGAAAACAGTAAAGTAAGGAAACAAAATTCTATATCATCTCTCTAATCTTTTACTAAACATTGCGCCTTTTAGCAGCAAGAATATTTATTACCTTGTTCTAGCTGACCAATTACAATGCAAGAATTGAAAGAACAGGTGAAAGATAGAAATATGACTGTTTCTGTACTTTACTTTCACAAAGTTTGCATCTTTCACATATTTTCCATTAAAAGAGCTGGGAACATTGTTATACGTCTCAAATTTATTTTGATCTGTGTAATAAATGGCATAGCACGATTACCTCTTGCCTCAAATGTACTAGATAAAAGGGGTCTGAAAAACCAAGGTAAAAAGGCTGGCATGGTGTATTATGGAGAGAGTTTTTCTGTTAAGGTTTTAAATTGTTTATCCGAAAAACGTATGAAAACTACAGTTTTGGAGATATGAAACAATTTTAAAATTACCAGAAGACTCTCTCCATACTAGCGCCCGTCAAGCCTGTTTCTGGGTTTTCTAACCCCATTTTATGCTTGTGACAACCGGTTCAGCTTTGCATTAAAAAGATTCCTCTTGTTTTTGCCTCTTCTTATTTTTTGTATTTCTCAAATGTACTAAACGTGGGGCACATTTACTTACTGTCCGAGGAGCTCACCGAAGTTCTTCTTACGACTATAATGCACTGTGGCGTGATCACGAACATCGTGTGCCCGAGTCGCGATCTGTCGCTTCCCCGCTCAGGTCCGCCGGAGCACACCTTCTTCTTCTGGTGTAAAGTGGCATGTCTCGCACACAATTTTTAAAGTTAAATCCTGCCGCTCATTCTGAATCCCATCGGATAGTACGACGGCCCGCCCCCGTATTTCGGCAACCATTGCGCTTAAAATTTCATAGGATCCATAAAAATCCATGTCAACATAATGCATCATTTTGGGAAATGTAATATGAAGTTATTGGTGTTGCCTCACATCTTGCCGTCAAAATTTGGCAAAATAATCATCCATTTTTCAACAAATTTAAGTTTTAATGGTTTACAGAAAATAATCTCAAAATCCACCTGGATATGTTAAAATTTTGCAAAGTATGCCACAGTAAAAAGACACATATTACTAATTGAAAAATGAGCCCGATCTTTAAGGCAAAACTGAATGCAAAGGGAGTGGGTTAAAGGACACATATCATCCAATAGAGTGGGATCAGTGCATTATGGGAAACGGGACATTACTCGTAGATCCAACATCGGCACCGTGAGTGATAATCTTTTAATTTGCTATCAGGCCTCCTTCCCTCTAGAATCCAACTGTTATTTGGATTTATAATTTAACATTAATCAGTTTTTGCTCTTTATTGTACTGTAGTGTAATTACTGGGATAAATGGAACTATGCATGAGATGATCATATTATCGTGACTTTGTTGAAATGAACCACATCATATCTCAATAAATTACTACTTTTCTTAGCAACTATCAGTTTTTTAATGTATGATATACAAACTTTTGTCTCCCAGAATTTAGTGTCAATTTTGCCCTTCACTGCAAGTACATACTGTATCTGTAGAAAATGTTATGGTAAACGGAAGAAATTGTGAAGGCTTAAAGATATTAAAGTAATTGTCATATAAGTCACACAGAACAACGTTGTAATTGTAACCTGTCATTGAAAAATAAATAAACAAATTCTTATTTTCAGTCAAAGAGTTCATATTTATATAAAACAGGAGGGCTTGCACATCAGTTCGCAAAACACAGATGACACTCTACACGCACCCCATCAGCTGCCCAGAAGCGTGGGGGTTGGAGGTTGGAACATGAAATACAGGGAGGGGGCAGCAGGCCCATATATCGGCTTTTAGTACATTTGTGCCCTGCTCACCAAAATTATGGGTGTGAAAGGCAGGCCCAGCCGGGAGATTTGAAATCTATAATGTCCCCATTAACTTCCATTCCCTCCACTTTCACAGAATTGCAGGGAAAAATCACCATTCCAATGTAAGACAGTGTTCCGCTCGACCATGGCCCTGGGTCAACAGGCACCCATGCTCCTCTGTGTGCCCTCCATTCCAACGCAGTCTCACTTAAATCTCCCGATCCCAGCAGTCAGCTCTGCGGTCCTGCCGCGCGACCCTTTAAATCACGCACGTGATTGCAGACCTGATAAGTGCCATCCTTCTTTGACCCCTGCCCACGGATCTTGTGCCTCGTTCCCTAGCAAAAGGCTTTTTTCCTATGTCCTGTGTGTTTATAGGGATTTCCCCTGTGATCCAGATCCGGACTTTGCTCCTATGATACCAGCCCTGACACTACAATTGTACTGACTCGATCTATCTGTGACCTGTCCTGACCTCCAGCTCATCCATGACTCCGTTCAGCCTTAAATGCTGTACCTCGCCTTGGCCACCCCACTTGGACAAGTCTGGCACACTGTTGGGAGTGACCTGGTTGTATCCAGCCGACAGCATGGTTCCCACCCTCGGGCCTCTGGTGAAATCCAGGTGCCACTTGAATCCGTCCCAGGTGTCAGCTTAAATCATCGCTTGCGTGGTTCAGTGGATCCACTCCCTGATCCTGACAGTTGAGTATCTGCCAGGATCCCACAAGGTTCCGTACCTGATCTGGCTGATCTCTCTACACATAACCTAGCAGTCCCAGCAGTATTGCCGAGCAGGCAGCAACTTGGACAACCTAACACCATCTTGCAGCAATGTTGGTGACTCAGCACCATCGTCCAAATGCCTGCGTACCTGTATTACTGCTATCACACATTTCTACTGCTAACCAGGGTGTGACTTTCCCATGTCATGATGAGGAGGCCAAGTATGAGGGCTTCATTTAGCAGTATCATTGCATAGCAACTGATGCCTTCACAGTTCACTACAGGACGAGCTAAGTGTGCTTTTGTTATCAGTCTCTCTCGTGGAAGCCCTGGCATGGTAGTCTCACCGCATTCCTCACTGCATACTGTCTGTCTTCAAGAAACCAGTTCGGGTGTCCCCTGAAATGGCACCGCTGCACTTACGCCAAAGGGACTTGTCTGGTGGTTCGTTCCGCCCCACATAGTTTTTGAGCTTTGCTTCTAATGAACGACAACAATTGGTCGCCACTGTCACAGTCTCAGGGGAATAGATAGTGGACTCCCAGACCACCGCAAAATAACAACCTAGCGCAACCTGGGAATGGAGTACTAAGTGTAACTCCTGCGGCCAGAGCCCGCCGCCAAAGCGGGAGATGGTCTTGCTGCGGCAGGGAGTTCACCATGGTCGCTCTCGCGCTGGTGCGACCAGCCCGTGGTTGCAGCCAAGGTAGGGCACACGGGGACCACAGAAAGGCAGGACCACGGGAAGGAAGGCAGGCAGGCAGGACCACGGGAAGGCAGCAGGGACCCGGAAGGGTGCAGAGCGTGGGAGCAGGCAGGCAGGTCCTCGGGAAGGCAGAAGGGGCAGGCAGGACCTCGGGAGAGGCAGGCTGCAGGACCTGGGAAGCAGCAGGGCAGGACCTCGAGAAGGCAGGTTGGCAGGACCTCGGGAAGGCAGGCCGCGACCACGGATGCAAGCAAGGGACGCCACAGGACACCAGGACCACCACAGGACAACCGGAACGCCACAGGACACCCAGGAAACACGGGATCACCAAAAGGACATGGAAACACAGAGACGTCTGGAAACACGCAGGAAGGCTCTCTCAGTAGAATGACCTGAAGATCCGGCAGGGGAGGATGCTGGGAGTTCGACAGGCTATATAGCTTAAGGCCTGAGAGGAAGTCTGCACGCGCCCCCCCCCTAGTGGCGGGAGCGCACGACTGCATGGGGGAGAAGGCAGAGAAAGTGCCGGAAGCCAGGAGAGGTAAGTGAAGGCTGGAGGGAGCGGGGACCACCCGGCAAGCAGGCACGGTGCACCTCAATCCGTAACGGGATTGCGGGTGTAACGTGACAGTACCCCCCCCCTCTTCTCTTCTTCTTCACATGTTGTTCTTTTTCTTAGAGGCTTCCTCCCAATTCTTCTTGGTGATGAGACACATAGGAGGAGAGGCAGGGCAGCACCGTGGTGAAGACAGGCTGGGTCGGCTCTAGGCACACAGGGAATGGCCTCAGGGGAGAGCCGTGGAGGACTCGGGAGAGGCCTCAGGGGAGGACGGTTGGAGACTCTGGAGTGGCCTCAGGGAGGCCGGTGGAGACCGGGAGTGGCTCAGGGATGCCGGTGGAGGACTCTGGGAGTGGCCTCAGGGGAGGACGGTGGGAATCGGGAGCGGCCTCAGGGGAGGCCGGTGGAGAATCGGGAGTGGCCACAGGGGATGCGGGTGGGACGCGGGGGAGTATGGCACCTCAGGGGAGGCCGGTGGAGACTCGGGGGGGGGAGCGGCCTCAGGGGATGCTGGTGGGGACTTCCTGGAGCGGCCCAGTGGAGGCCGGAGCAGCGTTGGAAGATGCGGAGTAGGGGGGCCCCTGGAACAGCTGCTGTGGAAGGCTGTGGAAGTCTGAGTGTCACTGGAGCAGCAATGGAAAGCGCGGAGTCTCTGGAGCAGCACTGGGCAAGCTGCGGAGTATCTGGAGGCAGCACTGGCAAGATGCAGGAGTCTCTGGAGCAGCACGGCAAGCTGTGGCTGTATCTTGAGCAGCACTGGCAAGCACTGGTGAAGCTCGCGGAAGCGGCGGAGGCTTGGGCGCGCTGTGCAGCTCTGGGAAGATTGCGGAGGCTCAGCGCCGCTGCGTTTCAGCTCTGGGAAGATGCGGAGGCATGGGCGCTGTCGTGTGCAGCCTGGGAAGATGCCAGAGGCTTGGGCGCCGCTGGTTGCAGCTCTGGGAAGCTGCGGGAGACACTGGGCACACAGGAACCATGAGGACAGAAGAGGATGGTTCGAACTTGAGGTGGTCCAAACATGGACGGATTTTTGGCCAGGAAAACTGGGTATGGGTAACCATGTCCGGGGTCACCTACCTATAGAGGAGTACCCCAGTCCAGCGCCCTCCAGTGAGCAACAAAGAAAAAAACAAATGCCAACGTAGTAGGGCGTTCGGGGGGGTGGACTGGGAGGACGTCAGTTCATGTACAATGCAGCACGGACAACAAAACTCCTGCAAAAATGGGTGGGTGGTTGCCATCAAATTTGTTTTGGCATCAAAAAAAATAAGAAGGAAGGCAGGGCGAGGACCCTTGGGAAGGCAGGTAGGACCACGGACGGCAGGCAGGGTACCCACAGGGACACCAGGACAACCACAGGACACAGGAACAAGGGCCTATGACCAAAGAAAACGGAGAAACACAGAGAGTTGGAAAACGCTCCGGAAGGCTTCTCTCCAGTAGATGACCATGAGAAGAGACGAACAGGGGATGCTGGGAGTAGCCAGGCTATATAGCCGAGCCAGGAATGCCAGAGTCTTTGCCTCTATTGTGCAGCCTGTGATCAATTCCTTGGAAAACTGTGCACTCGTGTGACAGCGGTTAGGAAACGTGCCCTACCTAGGGTCTTGGGGCATACGGTGAGGTGAGAGTACAAAGCTATATATGGCTAAATATAAAAGTTCTACTAAGCCTGGAAAAAGTGGCTATATTTCAAGCTTGAGCTTCGAGGAATTTCGGCTCTGCAGGAAACTTTGTGATGATGCGCGGGTATCCCAGCATACCTTCCGGTGGGTCATCTAGAGAAAGCCGCTGGTCTTTGCATTGTCAGGACCGATCCTTGATCCGGTTCAGTCTAGTAGGTGCTTACCCAGTCAACGTCTTCATCATTCTGGGTCTCCCGTGGGTACACCGTCATGCTCATGTGCCTCATCTTGCGTACTGGTGAGGTTCTTTTCAGGAACCAGGAATGCCAAGTCACGGTTTGGTGGCACCTGTATCCACAACAGATTCTCCCAGCAGTCCACCAATCCTCTGGTGGGCTTCACCATCTCCATACATGGATTCAGAGTCTTTAAGAGAAGCAAGAAGGAGACTTGGCTCCACACGTGAACCTATGACGCCCGATGACTAATGTTGGGCATGTCTCGCAAAGGCGGTGGGTGATCCACTGTCTGTGTCTGAAACGGGATAGGTCAATATGTGAAGGAGAATGCTCCTCGGCCCAGTAGAGACACTTGATCTTAATAGTACAGGCGAACTGCTACCCACTACTCGCGTCACGAACTCTGGGATGTCTTTGTGGTGCCCAGGTATCACACAAGGGACAAAGGTGGGGGGCAAAATCTCACCTGCACTCATGAATGGAAGACCACCATCAGCTAAGTTGGATGGGCACCGATGCATTGGTCATTCCTATGATCTGTACTGCCCCACAGTGTAAGAGTTGGTTTAAGATCTGAAAAATAGAGGCACTAAGTTGGCGGGAACAAGTTCCAGAGCTACGGGCATCGACAATGCAAGTGAGATCGTCAGTTCACCATAGCAGTTCCTTCGTAGGGAATCATCTGACAAGAGAGGCTAAAGGGTCCACATGCAATCTCGACTCCGGTGCCCCAGTCGTCCAAGTTTAGAAAGAGGCTGTGATCCTCGCTTGGTACTTGGAGTTTTCTACCAGAGATAGGGACCCAAGGGTCAACACAGGCTGCTCTTTGAGTTCCGGTAGAGAGGAATACTATTGGTGATTCGAGCTTTTGGACCATAAAGCTGCGTGGAACCGTGCGTGTTGTTAGGGTGTGTTGGAGGAGGTGTTGCTGCTGTTGCTGCCTTTCTGCGTGCATTACTTGCCTTGTGAAAATTGGAGTGCGACTGCGACCGCTGTTTTTGCCGCTTGTGACTCCTATCCATCTCAGCGGGGAAATATTGGTTGGATTGCAATAGCACGTCTGGCGGTCATTTAGTTGAACGTTTTTTTGTCATCAACCATGCTCATCTCCTGTGTGTGTTCAACTCTATTGCCAGAACCAAAGCGGCTGCGTAGGCCTCGCGTGATTATGGTTTTCGGTTTGATCTCGGGTGGCGGTCCTTGCTGCTGCATATACGAGCCATGTGAGGATTGGAGTGCACTTGCGACCGCTGTCGTTAGCCTTGTGCGCCATTCCACGCAAGACCGAAGTTGATCTTTATTAGGGGTTGATTTCACTTTATGCACCGTCGCCATTTCCGTTTTATTTTTACGTTTTATTTTTGTTCATACTCACGTCATCTCATCATGTGCTTTCATACTTGAGCTAAAATAGCCAGAGGAAATCCAACGGCTTCCTTATGCTACCATATGCGTATATTATTTTTCTTTCTGGTTGACTGCTGGTTCTGTCCGTGCTGCAGTGCATATCAACAATTGTGAGGAGTTGGAGTGAGACATTTCGACCGCTGTGTTTAGCGCTTATGGACGCACATATCCATCGCCAATACCGAAGTGGGATAATTTATTAGGGGTTGATTTCATTAGGCCCGTCCTGGCAGTTTCTTTTTATTTTGACGTTGTATTTTTTCTAACTCAGCGTCCATCTCATCATTGTGCTTCATATGTGGCTAAAATGCCAAAGAGAATCCAAACGGCTTACTACGCCTACAATAGCGTTCTATTTTTATTTCTTGTTGATCTCCTGGGGCTGTCCTTGCTGCGTGCCTAACTAGCATTGTGAGGAATTGGAGTGATACTTGCGCCCGCTGTGTTTAGCGGCCTTCATTGACGCACAGTATCCCTCGCAAGACCGAAGTGGGGATATTTATTAGGTTGGATATTCATTAGGCACATTCGCTGTGCCATTTCTTTTTATTTTACCGTTTTATTTTTCAGACTCAGCGCATCCTCATCCGTGTTGCTTTCCTACGTTGGTTAGAAAATAGCCAAAGAAATCCAAACGTCTTACACTTAACGCTACAATAGCGTTATTTATATTTATGTTCTGGTAGATCTGCTGGTTGGCTGTCCTTGCTGCTTCATATCTAGCCATTGTGAGGCATTTGGAGTGAGACTTTCGACCGTGCTGTGTTTTAGCTCTTATGTTCCGCACCTATCCATCGCACAGACCGATTTGGAAAATTTAGGGGTTGTATTTTCATAGGCACCGTCTGCATTTCCTTTTTATTTTACGTTTATTTGTCATAACTCAGCGTCCATCTCATCAGTTGCTTTCATACTTGGCTAGAAATAGCCAAGGAGAATCCACCGCTTACTTACCCAAAAATAGCGTTTATATATTTAATTTCTGGTTTATCTGCTGTTGGCTTTCCTTGTGCAGTGCATATACTAGCCAATTGTTAGGAATTTGAGTGAGAACTTGCGACCGCTGTGGTTTATCCAGCGTTCTTTGCACCTATCCAGTCGCGACCGAGTGGGATACTTTATTAGGGGTTTGATTTCATTAGGCACAGTCTGGCAGTTTCATTTTATTTTAACGTTTATTTTTTCATAACTCTCGTCATCTCATCATGTGCTTTCATACTTGGCTAAAATAGCCAAGGAGAAATCCAAACGGCTTACTTACGTCCTACATAGCGTTATATAGCTTTTGATTTCTGGTTGAATATCTGTCTGGTGGCTGTCCTTGCTTGCAGTGGCATATACTAGCCATGGGAGGATTTGGAGTTATACTTGCGACCTGCTGTGTTTTTAGCGCTTAGTGCTCACTATCCATCGTCAAAGACCGAAGTGGGATAATTTATAGGGTTGGATTTCAATTAGTCACAGTCCTTCCATTTCCCGTTTTATTTTCGTTTATTTTTTCATAACTCAGTCAGCGTCATCTCATCAGTGTGCTTTTCATACTTGCTAGAAATAGCCAAAGGAGAATCCAACGTATAATACTTACCAAAAATAGCGTCTAGATATTTTTTTCTGGTTTGATCTGCTTGGTGGGCATGTCCGTGCTGCAGGCAGTGCATATACTCGCCAATTGTTGTGAGGAATTTGGAGTGAGACTTGCGACCGCTGTGTTTAGACCTAGTGACGCACATATCCTCGCAAAGACCGAGTGGGATAATTTAATTAGGGTTGGAGGCTTTCAATGAGGCACAGTCTGGCAGTTTCATTTTATTTACGTTTATTTTTCTAACTTCAGCGTCATCTCATTCGTGTGCTTTCAATACTTGCGGAAATAGCCACGAGAACCAACGGCTCCTTACGCTACAATAGCGTTTATATATTTTATTTCTGGTATCTGCTGGTGGCTGTCCCTTTGCTGCTGCATATTACTAGCCAATTGTGAGGAAATTTGGAGTGAGCTTTCGACCGCTGTGTTTATTAGCGCTTAGTGACGCACATATCCATCGCAAAGACCGAGTGGGATAATTATATTAGGGGTTGGATTCAATTAGGCCCAGTCTGGCGTGTTCTTTTTATTTTACGTTTATTTTTTTCATAACTCAGCGTCATCTCTCATCAGTGTGCTTTCAGACTTGGCTAGAACATAGCCAAAGGAAATCCAACGGTTTCTTACGCCTACAATAGCGTTATATATATGTTATTTATGGTTGGATCTGCTGGTGGCTGTTCCTTATGCTGCGTGCAATAGACTAGCAAAAATTGTGATGGAATTTGGAGTGAGACTTGCGACCGCTGTGGTTAGAGCGTGCGCTTAGTGCGCAACATTCCTCGCAAAGACCGAAGTGGGATAATTTATGAGGGGTTATTTCAATTAAGCAATCTGTGCCATTTCCTTTTTATTTTACGTTTATTTTTTCAGAACCAGCGGCATCTCATCAGTGTGCTTTCATACTTGGTTAGAAAATAGCCAAAAGGAGAATCCCAAGGCTTACTTACGCCTACAATAGCGTTATATATATTTATTTCGGGTGATCATGCTGGTGGCTGTCCTTGCTGCAGTGAAGTACTTAGCCAATTGTGAGGAATTTGGAGTGAGACTTGCGACCCTGAATGTTTAGCACTTCGTGACGCACATATCCCATCGCAAAGACCGAAGGTGGGATAATTTATTAGGGGTTGGATTTCAATTAGGCACAGTCTGCCATTTCCTTTTTAATTTTATACGTTTTTTTTTCATAACTCAGCGTCATCTCATCTGGCATAGCAGTGTGCAAAATTTCATACTTTGCTTAGCAAATAGCCATAGCAATAGGATAGCATTGGCTTACCCAGGTTATCTCCAGAGTTTTACCAGCAGCGCGATAGCGATTGTAGACTTCCAGATGTCAACTTCCTGCCAACAACTTCCACCTTCCACCTAACTGGTTAGTCAGGGTCCAGTCAGCTTCTCAAGTCTAACATTAGGAGTGGACCGGGGATGTCCTGATAGCCCTGTCAGGTGCTGAGCAACCTTTAGGAGTCACCACAGAGGTCAGGTGGCGATGCCCGTCCATCATCAGCCGCACCATCCCGTGCGTGGCCTGGTTGAAAACCTCTCTGCAGCTGAAAGTCGGAAGCTTTGCGCTCGTCCACAAGAGACGGGGAAGAAGAATTCCCTTGTTGATAGCCAAAGCACCCTCAGGTCTGTTTCTCAGCGCATATCGTAGGAGGTTGAGGAGGATGAGGAGAAGATGAGGAAGAATTTTGGCGAGACACAAGATGGGATGCATTGCGCGACGCATCACTGTTCAGCGTGTATGGTCAAAGAATAGGAGTGGAGGAGTTGGAGGAGGAAGAATGGACAGTCAGGCCAGTGAGGGGAGGGAATTCTTGCGCGTTGGGCCGCTTGCCCATAGGCAGTTTCATGCTAGGCTGCCTATCCCCGTGACCCGCTCGCGTTCAAGCATTTTAATTCCCGCACCGATATGGGGTATTCCCTCTCCTGGACCCACGGTACAACAAAGCAAAATCTTTCCATTCTCATCCTGGAAGGAAGAGTGTGAGAATGCTGAATACCAAGCAGGCCCTGGTGCACAAGCGAAACAGATTTCCCTTCTGACAGCGCTAGCGGCGAGTGCGTAGTTTCTGTGGGACAGTAGCTAGGGAGGTCGGCGACAGGCAGCTTGTCCAGCAACTGCAATGGTACGCTTACAAGGCCTTTTGCCAGCTTGTGATGTCACCCCAGCAAGACACTGGTCATCCTGTCCCAGTTCCTCGGCAGAGTAGAGGCCTGATCTTTAATCAGGAAAGATGGTTAGGGAAGTACTTAGCTGCCATACCATCGTCCTAAATGATACACAGCTCCCTACAACTACTAGGGTTTCAAAGCTGACATTGGCATAACTCTGGCGCTGACGCCTTTGGAGGTTCTTGCCTGCCCGTGCCGCTAGCGTCTTGTCCGAGCGTGTTTTCACAATGCCAGCTGGTGGCATCATCCCGATAAGCGAACACGCCTGTCGACTGACAGCGCTGGACAGGCTGAGCTTATTACGATGAATAAAAGCCTGGATTTCTCATATTTCCAATCTCCACGCAGGTGAAGGAAGCTCAACCTGATAATTTTATGCACTCCTCCTCATATTTCCCTCCTTCTCCTCCTCTTTGTAACACTAAAGCCAGAGAAACTGGCTATTTTTTGACAGGCCAGCTGGTCTTCTGCTATAGCGTACTTTTAATGGCATTTTAATTTTCTGAGGGCCACCCTACCCGGTCCTCTGTTTTAAAACAATTTTTTGGGAGTGCCACATACAGGCATCATCTATTCATTTTTCTGGGGTCCACCTACCCCTGCTCCTCTGGTTTGAAAACTTTTTTTGGACTGCCACCTACAGGCACTCAAATCTATTTCATTTTTCTGGAGGGCACCTACCTGCTCCTCTGTTTTTGAAACTTTTTTGGACTGGCCACATACCGGCACTCATCTATTTCATTTTTCTGGAGGGCCACCTACCTGCTCCTCGTGGTTTGAAACTTTTATGGACTGTCACCTACAGGCCACTACTCAATCTATTCCTTTTTCTGGGGGGGCCACCTACCTGCTCCTCTTGTTTGAAAACTTTTTTGGGACTGCCCCATACAGGCACTAATCCAAATTAAATTGTCTTCCATAGCAGCCTCCACTGTTTGTCTCCATTGCTAACCCAACATCCGCAACGAGGTCCACAAGAGTCTTCCATATATCTTCCGGCCTCCAATACATCGTCCCCTTATCCAAACGAGGTGTGTTCAGGCCCAAATTTGGGGGGGGTTGTTTTCATGGATTCCACATCAAAGTTGTTACTTTTTGGTCGCCACCGCTGCTTGTGTTATCCACAAAATATACTGGCACACTTTTACCATTTAGGATATTATTATTCAGCGCTTCTTGCCATTCTGTTTACATTCCCCCTCATCCCCATATCCCACTTATAAGACCCGCTACTACACTTAACTTGGTGTCAGGCTGGGACCGGATCTGACCCTGGGGCTGGTCATATACTGCCGACGCGAGGATTGCGGGGCCTACCTCGGTCAGGTCTCAAAGGCCTACGAATACCGTCCTCCTCCTCCCACCCCTCCTCCACCCGTCCTCCTCCTCCGAATTACACCGTGGCCATGGCCGCCATCATCGGTAGCTCTCTAGGCACAGCAGCATGCCGTCGCAAGCGACAGCAGGCGTGCTCAAACTGCTGAGCCTAGGCGATAAAAGAGTCACACGCCCAGAGCTATTACGGGCAATTCCACATCAAACTTGTTAACTTGTCGCCCCCTCTTGCTGTGGGTAATCCCAAAAATACTGGCAAACTTTTATCATTACCGATATTATTTCATCAGCGCTTCTTCGCATCTTTTCATTCCTCACCTGCATAGTATCGCAAACTTATAAGAACGCTAACTACACTGATCTTTCCACAGGTTCTTAGACTGCTGTTTGGGGAGTAGCCTATAGACAAGGGCTTGATTGGCGAAAGCTCGCCTGGCAGCGGAGCTCCAGCCTCCATGCAAGACCACTACATAGTTTTAACTGCAGCACCTTTCATCTACTTACTAGTTCAACTGCCCTCCATACCATGGTCCCCTTATCAAACGAGCTGTGGTCCGGCCTAATGTTGGTTGTTTTTCAATGGCTTCCACATCAACTGTTTACTTTTGTTGCCACCCCTGCCCCCCCCCCCCCTGTGTAACCCCAAAAATATACTGGCATACTTTTATCATTTACCGGATATTGTTTCAGCACAATTCACAGCGCTTCTTGCGCATCTTTTACATTCCCCTCACCCGCCCGTCCAAACTTATAATAACGCTACTTTACTAGCACTTGATCTAAGACAAAAGGTTCTTAGAAGTGCTGTTTGGGAGTAGCCTAGCAGACAGGGGCTTGGATTGGCGAAAGCTCGCCTGGCAGCGGAGCGCCAGCTCCCCCCCATGCCAAGATCCACTAACATGTTTTAAAACTGCAGCACCTTAAGCTACTAACTATTTCATGCCTCCCTACATGGTCCCCTTATCAAACGGCTGTGTCATGCAGAATTTTGGGTTTTTTTCATGGCTTCCATGTTAACTTTGTCGCCACCTCGCTGTGTAATCCACAAATATACGGCAAACTTTTAATCCAGTACCGATATTATTTGAGCGCTTTCTTTGCTCACCTCTTTGGTTCCTCTCTGCCACCCATTGGTTTGAACCTGAGTCCATTTAAGGGTATGTCGCCTAGACTTATAGCCTGCTTGCCGCTGCTTCATGCCGTCCCTATAGTGTAGGGTCAATATTGGCTGTTTTTTAAGATGCTATCTAGCTTCATTCTGTCACTCTCTCTGTCATGGCATGCGTGTGCCCCGAATTTTGGCATAATGGTGCATTTAAGCAGCCTCAGAGGCATCCATCAGCTCCCCTGCTGTCTTCTTCCATTCCTGGTGTTTCCATCCTTTTTCTGAGGTTCCCAGGTGTTTGGCCAGCTTCCTGTGGCAGAGGCCTTGGTCCCTTGAAAAATGCTCGAGTCTCCCATTGACTTCAATGGGGCTCGTTTTCGAGGACGAGCACCTCGAGCATCGGGAAAAGTTTGTCTCGAATAACGGAGTACCGTACCCTAGCCTTTTAGTGCTCGCTCCTCTCTAGTTTCCTAATAGATCACACAAGTACATAGTGACTTTTATGATACAGGTATTGGTATTTTATACTATTTTATACTTGTATCTTTTTGTAAAATGTCACTCTACTTGACACAGCTGTTGTTAATCACTGTATCACTATTTAAGTCGCTGACTTCTGACTCAGTAATGCTTGATAAGATGCCTTGATCGAATTGGCGAGAACGTCGCACTATGTTGGTGAATAACACCTCTTGTTCACTGAAATAACCGGAGTGCTGCTTCTCAATTGGTCTCTTCATACCTGATATTGGGGTCACTGTTGTCTGACCTCTGTTAGCGACCTGCACCCGATATATACATATACACGTGGCCGCGCAAAACACCCTATTTTGACTACTGAATCATGACTTACATGCCAGCTTTCGGTTCTACATGGCCACTTTTTCCTAAAAGTTGGCAGGATGGAAATTGGGTGCAGGGCCGTGAAATGGTCCTGGTCAGCTCATAGTGGGCCCGTTCATAACTATTTACAGTCATCTTTACAGTATTAAAAATCTCATAGATAGTGTTTGAAAATATTAGGGCTGGTTTATGTTGTTGTTTTTTCAATATGTCCAAATGATGAGAAATATAGAATATCCAAATAAAAAAAAGGATTCTAATAAATGCATAAAATATTGTGCTCAAAAGAAAAAGGCACGTTTTTTTTCAATTGCCATTTATATGGCAACATAGTATCTAACTGCAAGATGTTACCGCCTAGAGATAAGCAAATCGATGGAACATATATAGATGTCTTGCATATGTTCAGGCAGAGAAAGCTTTATAATATAATTATGGCTCAACATAGCCACAGCTTTTCTAATTTTATTGGTAGCCTAGATTTTGCAAAGAGATGGCATGGAATACTTTCCGGCATCGAGATGAAGCAACTGATTACACCGGTGCGCCATGAAATACTCAATTTTTGTCCCAGTTATACCCTACCCATCATGGTATTTTAATCTAGCCGCGGGATCTGTTCAAAAGAAATGAATTTATTATTTTTCTTTCTTCCAGGGACACATATTTCACATTTATGGTGAAGAAACTTAGAGTAATCTAGCACTGCATTCTTTAGGCTCTAGCACTATTATAGATATGTGTAAAAAGCCGATTATAAACTGCTCCACATAACTATGGTGACAGCATCCTTTATATAATCTACAGTATAGGGGACACAATTATCAGACGTCTAAGAAACCTAATTATCAGTATAATGGGAAAATATATATTATTTGGGGAACCGCTGGAGTCTATTATCTTTCCATTTTAAAACACTATGCATGGCTTCTGTTTTCCTTGTATAGTATATAGATTGTGGCATTACCTAACAGCTCTTCACTTCACCAGCAGGCATACCCCATAACCCTGCTTCCTTCTCCTTCATTTAATGATTTTTATAAGATTTCCAGCAGATTAAGAATATAGACTAGTTCGGGTGTTCACAGTAGGAAATATATAACATCACTTGACATTCAGAATAACAATGCGTATTGCTAGATTTACCTTGTAGAGTCATATTTTTAGCCATACTAACTAAAACCACACAGCTACAATTCTACTTCATCATTTTTTGAATGGCATAATCGGAAACGCAGGTTTTCATTGGCAGAACTTTCAGAGCTGTTCCTTGTTCTTCCTTTTTGACTTTTAAAGGTGCTGCTATAGTTTTGACTATACACACCGATTGATATTTCATTCACTGAAAACTTTTTGAGGCACTTGATGATAATGCTAAAACTTTAGGCTTTTATTTTCATCATTAATTATTAAAATATGCTCACTAGGATAAAACCACTTAAAGGGTAGGACTGGTGTAGACGTATTGTTCACAAGTGCGTTGTCACTGTCCCTTAATCTCCAATAAGCGTTATGGAAAACAAAGTAAGGGTATTGTCCTAGATATACTGATTATTTTATTAATCCAGCCATTTTATCTCCTGGCTTGTAATTTCTCTAGACCCTAATTCCTAATACTCTAACCCTATACGATTCTCCTCAGATAGAGTTCTTTCAAGGGGTTAATTAGGTCTACAGATTTAAGTTTTAAACAAACCTTATAACACGTCTGGCTGCATGGGTGTAAGCGTGCCACGGAATTAGTAATGAGCACGTAGCCACCTGGGTATTGTCCACAAACCATATCGCCCAATCCGCACAGAGGAGTGCCAATCCATCAGTTTCTGTACAGCCTAACAGGCACGATCCAAAGTCATCTATCTACCAACGCTAGCGCCGTCTGTTATCAAGTGACCACTGTCACTTCCATGACCTGGGCAAAGGTGCCTGGGCTTCTTTCCTGCCCCACACCCCCTTCAGAGCCACACCCACTAGCCAGTCACTACATAAACTTACGCGCCAATCAATGGAGTAAACCAACTCAACCCATTACAGGGGAACAGTGTTTGCTTCGCCCCCTTTAAACACGATGTTGACAACCAGAACATTGTAGGTAGAGCAAACCAATATGATTCACGTTAAGTGCACTCATAGCCAAACAAGGTGGATCAGGTAACCCCAAAAAAAAAAAAAAAAAAAAAAAAAAATCCGCCGATTCTCCAAGCGGGATCTACATCTAAGGACTATATCACTAACTCCAAAAGGGCATTCCTATGAAACCTGCCCTAAAAAAGAGTTGCCAAATGTTCATAATTAGATATACTACTATAAAAAAGTGTCTACACATTATGTCAGACACCTGTGTTGCCAGAAAAAATCCTCATAGAGGATTGGATGTTCATGCCCACTCGATATGTTCTATGAAGCAGTGCCATGGAGACAAAATCATTAGTACCATTTGTTTTACCGATCCAGATGAAGTCCACTGGCCTCTTTTTATGGATTCGTTTTGTCCGAATCATCCCACCTCTTGGTGACGCTGCAAGTTCGATCCCTTGAAAAGTCAGGCATTCCCTGAGGATTCTGCCATATATGTGTTGGCAAGGGATGGTGTCTTCATCTTCATATGTTCATTAATCAAGCTCGTAAATACCTTAGATGTCTCATTGTCACATGCTGAACAACGACCATTTGTGAAGGAGCCATTTAGTTTCTAATCCAGCCATGTTCCATCGTATTTCATGTGGCAGGAGCATGGACCGCAAATCCTAAATTTCTACCCCTTGTAGTTGTAATCCACGTGTGGTAGATACAAACTTTGCTACCCAAAATCTTTATCAGTTAGAATATGCTACCATAATTTATCAAATATTTCCTAGTTTATTGTGTCGGTATCATATTTCCCTGTTCAACGTTTTCTAGTGAAATAGGGGCAAAAAAACAAGATTGTCCCTCTCCATACTTACACCTCCCTCGATATTCTGACTCAGATGCTGTATCAGAATAGGCTCTCCAGCACTTCATTTGAACTTCACCAAAGCCACTACAATCTCCCTCACCCTTAAAAACTGTACTTTGTACCCTTTTTAAGGGTATAAGTGATGGGAGCTTTTTCCATTGTGTAAGATATTTGGTGGGTGTGGCTTTGCGATAGTACTTAGTTGCTAGAACCCCCCCTTCTGTCTTCTTAACGGTTTAGATCAAGAAGTAATCGATTGATCCTGGATCTCCGAGGTAATAATCTCAAGACCCAGGTCATTATGGTTCCGGATAATCCACAAAAGACCCCAAAAATTTCCTTTATTGGGTATAAATCATAGGACATCATCAATGAACTGTTGCTAAATTGAAGATGTGTTGTGTCTATTCAACTAGATCACTCCCCAAAGACACCGCTATCCTCCTCCTCCAACCGGGTAACGATTTGCATAGGTGGGAGTCTCAAGTTCCCCCTAAGGGTGAGAGGTGCCTCGAGAGAAGTGGTTATTGTCAGAATAATATGCAGGAGTGGCTAAATTCCTTATGTTGATGGTATTGGGTACCCCTACACCGATACTGGCCACAACCAAGTCAGTGAAAATATAGTATTAAAATTTAGAACCTATACATGTATTGCATCTGTTACAGGACCTTAACAGGAAAATTATTGTTTAGTATCTATATTCTACTGCTGCAAAGTAAATTCACTTTAGGGAGAAAATTTTTCTCTTTGTTACCATACATTAAAAAGGACCTTTCACCCCAATAATACTAAAGTAAGCAGCTTCCTAGCCCTATCTCAGGTGTAGCAGTGTTAAATTGCTAGCTTTATCAGAACCTTCCTATAAAGCTAGCAAACACTGTACTATGTAGCCCTCAGAATGTTGGACTAAGCTTACAGCGGTCCAGCATATTCATGTGGGGGTTGGGTGCTGAGGAGACATGATTGTTGCTCTAAGTCTGGCAGTCAACCGTATCCTATGGTGTTGAGGGGCAGTCCATGGCAAAGAAGCAGAGGAGAGGGGCTAGTGCTTGGACCGACCCCCCAGTCCTGAATATGCGCGAAGTGCTGTAAGCAGGTCCAGCTTTCGGTGATAAAATTTCTACTGCCATTATATGTGAGATTATATCACTAAATACTCCAAACATGCAACTGGGGATCTTTTAAAACTATAAATTAATTTATCATTGAAATGTATATATGCAAATGGCTGTAAATCTCCTTCTATGTAATAATTAGTAATGGATGCCTTTGCTACTGACTTCTGCATATTGGCAAGTTCACAACAACAGAATATTCTCTGTAGAAAAAAAAGAACAAAATAATAAATATTTTTTATTTCTGATATTTGAACATGGCTCTACCTATATTATAGTTTACAACTTTTGATCATTTATAGGACATTGTTCAATTTACCTGGTACTACTGGCTGCAAGGGAAAGTGAAGCTCTTTAGGTACATAATTTACGATCCTATGTGTTCAACTGATTGGGTGTTAAAAGGAGAATCTTTGTAGTTTTGCATGAAATCCATGAAATGTATGAGGTCCTTCTTCTCCTGTTCCATTCTAAGCTTCCTCTCATCGTGCCCCTTATCCTTCAATTGTCTGGACAATGGTGAAAAGTATCACATATTATGGAAGTGTAAAGAAATGTACGTGCTTTTCCGGTTTTGCTAATTAAACAAAACTAAAAAAGGGTGGCTTGCAATGTCTGCAAACCCCCTGAACGGTGATAACATTACATAAAATCCTGTTTATTTAATATAAATTACCTGTGTGGTAGAAATACAACTGCATGCAATTATTCTCAGTATAACTACAACATTGCATTTCACACAAGAAAGCAGAGTAATAAAGTTTTATGGCAAAGTGTGTATTGCAGAGTTTGGTTTAACACCCCTTCCGACCTGTGACATAATAGTACATCACATGTCAGGTGCGGTGCATGGAGAGGGCACACGGGTTATAGCCATAAGTCTTTGCTGCATATTGCCACAACTTTACTGCTAACACCACTAAAGCTGACGGTGGCTTAAATAAAATGGTGTGCCTGGGCGCTTGCCATCTTGACAAAGATCGTCACTCCCTGTGTACATCATTGAGGGGCGACGAACGGTCGCACGTGATAGCCTTGGGTTTCGTGACTGAGGCTACTGTTTTAACCCAATAATACAATGTGCTATAGAACTAGCAATGAATGAAGAGAAAAATCCTCTATACTGCCATACTGTAGTATGGCAGTAAGATGGCTAGGATCGATCAGACAACCTAAGGTTAAAGTAACTAGGCTTGAAAAATAGTAAAAATTTAAATAAAAAAGTTTTTTAAAAAATGATGTAAAAAAACTAAAAATTCTAATCACCCCTTTCCCTAGAACTGATATAAATAAACAGTAAAAATCATAAAAACATTAGTTTTGAATTATCAAAATAATAACATTTTTCACTGCGTTTAACCCTGTAACCAAAATAGCTCCCCAAAGTCAAAAATGTCACTTTGCCATTTTTTTGACAAATAAAAAAAAAATATTCTATAAAAGTGATTAAAAGGCTGTACAGTCTAAAAATGGGAGCTTTGAAAACTCCATCAAATGCAAAAAATGACATCACCAACAGCTCTGTACAGTAAAAGTTATATGCACAGAAGATGGCAAAAAAATATTTGACAGGGTGGCTTAATTCTTGTAAATGTATGAAAAAAATTATAAAACCTTTTACAAATTTGGTATCCTCATGATCATACTAACCCAAAGAATAAAGAAGACATGTCATTTTGGCGCCTAGAGAAATCCGTAAAATCTAATCCCTTAAATTTCATTTTTCACCAATTTTACTGCAGTTGGAATTTTCCCACTTTCCTTACACGGCATGGTATTAAATACCATCCTATGACGTGGCAATTTGTTACACAGAGAACAGCCATCCACAAGCTCTTACATTAAAAAAAGTTATAGGTTTTTGAAGGTGGGGAGTGAAAAATGAAAAACCAAAAAGGGCCACGGTGGGATGGGTTAAATAATAGCCTAAACTCTGAAGCACTGTTCAATCCACCATCTGCAAATGGGAGTATGACAACAACTGCTTCCTCTTCCAAAAAACATGGCCGCCTATCTAAACTGACTTCCTGGTCAAGCGTAGTAATAAGAATAAGCCCAAGGTACCCATTGTAAAACAATAGAAATTATAGTCGGGACCCTGGCACAAACTTGGCACTGGGCTCATCAGCTTCAGTTACGCCACGGGATGACACCAACATTTAACTTAGTATCATGCTGTGGGGAATCTTTTCCTCCGCAGGGACTGGAGAAATGGTCAGAGTGATGGGAAGATGGATGAAGCTAAGAACTGGAGTCCCTTGAGTAGGGCAATGACCCTAATTAGACATTTAATACTACAGATGGAAGGCTTAAATCAATGCATATTAAATCATTAAAGGTATATCTGTGACTTGACTTTAAATTGCAGGGGTAGTGGACCATTGACCACCGGGACAATGACGTAAGCCCACACCTGGGATTAAGTGGTTCCCGGTTTTACCATAGTCTGCCACAAGCAGGTTGGACTTGTTTCTGCGTGGTACCACCAGGTCGTTTCACAAGTGTGACTTTGTCTGGCAAATGGCAGCCAAGGCTAGGTACACGATGTTAAGCAGGAACGTGGTCAGGGACAGGCAGGAGTCGGATGGGCATCACGGAATCAGAGTCTGGGACGAAGCAACAAATCAGAGCAGGCAGAACAGGAATCAAAGTCAAATCACGGAACATGGCGTCGCAACTGGAAATCACACTAATAACGCAGGGCATCAGGGAACAGGTTTTTCATTGGCACTAGGCCCCACCCCCCCCGGGAAAGATCCGGCAGGGTATGGCAGAGAGAGGCTGTGAAATGTAAAGACTCTGGAAAGTGGCCAGCGCCAATTAACGGTGCTTGGCCCTTTAAATCTTCTGAAGCTGGCACACGCAGCGCTAAGTAAAGAAGAGCGGAGGCAGGAAACGATTACAGGTGGTATGAACTGCGGGGCTTGGGGCATACCGGAGGGGGACATGGTTGAGACCCGTAGTACATGGGTGTGGAGCATTTGTGATAGTTACAACCAATCGACTGGAGCTATAGGTGTTTTGCAAGAACAGGCACTAATTGACTTCTTTGCAGCCATTAAGTTGCAGCTAAAGGTGGTCTTATGCACTATTCATGCCAACACAGTTTTAAATTTTCAAACATTGCCACTGTATCTATAATTTCTATCACATACATTACAATTAAATAAAAATTGATTGATTCAGTTTAAGGTGTAACTTTTCAAAATGACTAAATGAATAGGACACTTGCAACACACTGTATACATACACATATATTTGCATAGCTATATATACACTTTTATTATTTAAGGCTGAAATATTTTATGTTTTGAAAACTCAAAGCATGTTAAAAGCATATTTAAAAATACAACACTTTTAGTATTCTATATTTTTACATTTTGTGACCTTTCACAGTACTTGTCAGGAAACACTTTAACATCTAATGGATTTTAGAATTGTATTTAAATATTCAAAATGCTTTGTGTACTAAAAAAGAAAAAAACATGTTTTGACAACATTGCTATGTTGTAGTCTTTTAACCCTTCACGCTCGTGCGCAGTCAGCTCCTACGGCGCAGAGGTGGAAGGGATGTATGAAGAGGCTCACGGCCTGAGTCCTCCTTCAGTACAAAGGTTGGGGGTTTTGCTAATGATAAAACAGCCCACCCTAAATAACCGCAGGTCGGTGCTAGCACCTATCGCGGCTATTACCCGCCTACCCCCCTTTTGCGCGCGGCAAAGTCGTCCGCGGCATATTAAAAGACCGGCGGCGCGAGGGACCGTCCCTCTTTTTTTCGATCGCCACGCCCCCCGACGTCATCGGGGGGGCGGACGAATCGGTGCCATGGTAGCCTACGGTATCGTCTTTGACACGAACGCGACAGATCTTATTGGCATGCAGATTCAGTTACCAATGAGCCGTGCTCATTGTAATGAATGTGCGTGCAAAATGCCATATATTGCAATAACAGAAGTTATTGCAGTATCTGGTAGCAGCGATCTGCATCTGGGTTGGTACCATAGAGTTCTAAAAGATAGTGAAAAAAAAGAAAAAAAAAGTTTAAAAAGAAAAATTAATAAAATATAAAAGTTCAAATTCACACCCACCCTTTCCCTAGACGGAATATAAAACAACATCATAACAGTAAAATCACCAAACATATTAGAATCGCCGCGTCCAAAAATGCCCGATCTCTCAAAATATAAAAACGGTTACAGGCGGCGGTGACCTCCAGGCGGGAACGGCGCCCAAATGTCCGAAATGCGATTTTTTACAACCTTTTTACATAACATAAAAATGAATAAAAAATGATCAAAATGTCGTCACAGACGTCAAAATGGTGCATGAAAATGTCGCATATTTCGCAAAAAAATGACCCCTCCACATCTCCGTGCGCCAAAGTATGAAAAGGTATTAGCGTCAGAAGATGGCAAAAATTTTTTTTCGTTTTTGTACACATTGTTTAATTTTTGAAAATGTTAAAACCCAATAAAAACCTATTATCAAATTTTAGTATCACCCACGCGATCGCAGCCGAACCAAAGAATAAAGTCAGGCCGTGTATTTGGAGCGAAGTGAAAGTCGTTAAAAACTGAGCCCACAGAACGTGAACGTGCGTGCGTTTTTTTTCAATTTCTCCCATTTGGGAATTTTTTCAGACTTGGCAGTATACACGGCAATGTTAAAGTAAATAAATTCGGGAAGTCAAATTTGTTACGCACGACACAAATAAGCCCTCACACAGGTCTATACACTGAAATTAAAAAGTATGGATTTTTGAAGTTGAGTGAGACGAGAAATGAGCCGAGAACACCTCCGTCTTAATGGGGTTTAATCATCATATGTATGTTTTAACGTGGTATTAAAACTGAAAGCTCTAAGCAAATATCTAAGAATAAACCCTAATTTTTTGTGTGTGAATTGTTCCAACAAATCAAGGTGCCACAAAAATGTATAACATCGTCACAGCTGTTATTTAGTAACTTCCAATGATTCAGAATTTTTTGTTCTATAGACAAAAACTAAAGACCTCATGCTGCTGTGTGTCAAATGCAATTGGTACAGACTCAAACTTTTTACGCTCTGATGCAGGCATACCTTAACCTCCAGGGGGACTTTTTTAGATAGTTCAGACCCTGAGGAGAACAGACACAAAACAGACAGACAAGAGGATGTGATTTGGAAGCATCTCTGAACTTTCTCATATCCTCTACCCTGGGGTCGCCTGCAAATGACAGCGTGGTTGCCAACATCTAACCTATCAGAAGATCACATTTTTTCATTTAAAGAAAAACTCAAGCAGTTGCTAGAACCATGGTTTATGACCAAGAAATAAAATGTGCACTAAAATTGAAAAGAAAAGTCAATACAGCAACAAAAAAGAAAAGAAGCAATTGTGAGCAGAACCATATATTTATGATAATATCAGTGAGTTTGGTGCATGTTTTTTTTTTTTAATAAAGACTCTCTGTAAATGTAATGCTTTAGCTAGAATGCCATCATTTCGTTCTGATCATAACTTTCAATGCAAATTGAAAGTTCTAATAATTTATTTGTACAAAGTTATTATATTCTTATGTGTAAATAGAATGTGAAGCATACAAAAACCACAAAACTGGATATATGCAAGGATGAAAATGTCCAAAATTTGCATTGACGGACAAATTTGTTAATCCAAAATTAATATTTGCATTATATTGTAAAAGCGCTGGATATCTATTGCCTGACCACAGACAATTTAGACCGAGGCTTCAATTTAGTGAAGCTATGGTATGTAGCTTGCTTGCTTATATTGGTTGCCAACAACAGATTGAAGAAAAAAGGGGCTATATTGTGACTCTTGTGGACTACATCACACATTAGGACAAACATTTCTGAAAATCTGGGGAAAGGGAAAATATCTTAACTAGGCAAAATTTTCGTAAATATATATACGTATTGCTTTAATATGTGGAGTTTAATTGCCACATAATCACGATAATCCAAGGTGTGTGAAAGTAATGTTTTTAAAAGTAGAAGGTCAGGGAATAAGATCTGACGAGGGTTCGGAAAGTAAGCGAGTGAGGGATGCGCATCAGCCGGAGATTAGGGAGACGTCTACTCTGCTGTGAGTCCATAGTGAACTGTAAAGGGCGAAGCGTTTCTGAGTCCAGCGTGTAGGATTATCGCAGAGTACGTTGTTATGATCACAGGTAATACTCAGTTGACCTTATAGTCCCAAAAGACTGTGACATTATTTTGATAACAATGGATCTAACTCTCTGAATGGACCGTAGTAGAGATTTGTTAATAGACATATGAAAATACTTTTATTTTTTCTCTTATTTAATTTTTTATGTTTTTCTCTCATCTTGGTTGCTAAAAGTGACATATGCTACCAGATTATTCTAATTTATTTCTCCATCGCCACAGTAATCACCTGGGACAAAGGCTCTTATTTTACAGATTCAACTTGGATCCATGGTATAATTGGATTTATGTTTATTTTACCCAATTCCTTGTTGTGATCTTGATGGAATTCCCAAGCCCCTGTTCTAGGAACCTATGGATATGCAAACTAAGCCTAGTTTTTACGTTTACAGTTTTATGCAAACACTAATATGTGTTTTACATCAATATGTGGTCTGATCTCTGGCTACTGTGTTTCCATTGTGACTTAAGTGTAACCGTGTATTCAAGATTGTAAAAAAAACATAATCTTACATGTAAAAGCTTGAAATCTATAACCTAAAACTATTTGGTATATCAGCAGTAATTTTATGCACCTGGAATATAAAGATATTTGCTAGTTATTTTCATTGTGAACCTGCAGCCAATAAAAGTATTGATGGTTTTATCTCATTTTCCTGAGAAAGGATACTATAAAATGTGCTAATGGAGAAGCGATTTTATCAAAAGGGTCATAAAGAGTAATATGTCACACGTATGAGACTATACAGTCTTATGCTGCACCACGTTTATGACTGTCGTGAAGCGTGGTTTAAATGTGGTGTAGTGTATGACTGGTTTCACATTGCAGTTCTGGTTAGTTGGCTTAGTGTTACGGTGGAAGACTGTGGCAAAATTCTGTACAATAGCCTTCATTTAGCATAATGGATTTTCGGCACGTAATCACACTTCTTTTCATAGACCACACTCGCTTTTGTCTACTAGTCGAACTAGTCATATGGAATAAGACATGGTGTGTAGCAAAGGGTTTCCAATGTAGGAATAAAGAACCGCTGTCTGGCTCCCAGAGCTCCCTCTAGGCGAAAAATATAAAATTAGTGTCTTTGGAAGGAGCAAAAAAAAAAAAAAAACTTAAATGGAAAAATAAAACTTGAAGGTTCCAAAAGGGTAAAATATAACGCTTATATCCTCTAAAAATGAGAATTTAAAATGCTAGTAAAAAACAGGCCATAGTTATCAATTGCTGTCAAATCCAACCCAAACTGATTAAATATTGTAGATATATTTTCAGTAAAACAAATAAGATCAGTGTTGCTTTATTATTGGCACTCGGAAAAGTTAGGTAGGCCGAGTAAGACATAGAACTGTTAAAAATAAACAAGAATTTGTGTAACCTTTAAGTGGATTCATTTATATCAGCCGTCAACCTGTAAAATTAAGCATCTATAATTACATTCCACCTGGAAAAAAATGTAAATAACTAATTTTATTTTTTTCTAGGATTGTGGTGGTAGAACAATATATAGTCCTGACAGACAGCAAGTGCCCTTGGGATTCTATGTATTTTTGTGACAGTAAATGCCAAGTTTAAAACAAGCCTTGCAATTTTGCAATAAAATTTTTGCGGACCAAACCATAAGGAAAAACAGACAACAGAATACAAAGAAACTAAATAAAAACACATAAAAGAAACAGTAAAGTAAGGAAAATAAATTCATAAATCATCTCTCTAAACTTTTACTATTAACAAATGTCCTTGTAGCAGCAAGACTATTTTTAACTGTGTCTAGTGAATTACATGCAAAGAATTGAAAGAAACAGATTAAGATAGAAATGAGACTGTTTCTGGTACTTTACTTCACGCAAAAGTTTGCATTGCGTTTCACAGATTTCCATTATTAAGAGCTGGGAATTGGATATACTTCTTCATAATTTATTTTGATCTGGTGTTAATGGCATACACATTAACCTCTTGCTCAAATGTACCTAGCATAAATGGGTTAGAAAACCAAAAAAAGGCTGGCACGACGTTATTTATGGAGAGAGTTTTCTGGTCTAGTTAAATTGTTTATTCCAAAAACTGTATGAAAACTACAGTTTTTTGGAATAAACAATTTAAACTTACCAGAAGACTCTCTCCATAATAGCGCCGTGCCAGCCTTTTCTTGGTTTCTAACCCCATTTATGCTGTTCACCGGTTCAGCCTTTGCATAAAGCGAAATACCGCAAGCTGTTTGGGCACTGTTGGAGGTAATCTCTACACTCACTCAATTTAAGCTATTTAGGTGATTCCAGGGGGGTACTGTCCATCCCTCTCCTCCCTCTCTATACATATCACTCGATATTTTAATTTCAATTTAATTTTTTTTTCCCATTTATCCACGATACATACACAAGAGCGCCGTCCTCTTGTTTTGCCTCTCTTTTTTTTTGTTTTCGTTATAGTTTTCTCAAATGTACTAAACTTGTGGGGCACATTTACTTACCTGTCTGAGGAGCTCACCCGAAGTGCATTCTTACGACATAATGCACTGGTTACGTGATTCACTAACATTGTGCGCCTGATATCCTGGATCTGTCGCTTCCCGCTCGAGGTCCACCGGAGTTTCACCTTTTCTTCCTGGTGCATGTAAGTGCATGTCTCGCACACACAATTTTAAAGTTAATCCTGCGCTCATTCCGATCCATCGGATAGTACGACGGCCCGCCCCCTATTTCGGCAACCATTGCGCTAAATTCATATGGATCCATAAAAAGGCATGTGCAACATAATGGAATCATTTGGGAAATGTTACTTATGAAGTTATTGGTTTTGCCTTCACTATCTGCCTCAATTTTGCAAAATATATCATCCAAATTTTCAACAAATTTAAAGTTTAATGTGTCACGAGAAAATAATCTCAATCCCCTGGATAATGTTAAAGCTTTTGCAAAGTTATTGGCAACATAAAAGACACCTATACTAATTGAAAAATGGCCCCGGACTTTAAGCCAAAACTGATGCAAAGGGAAGGGGTTAAAAGGACTCTATCATCAAATCAGGCACGAAGAAACAGGGACTTTACTCTACATCCACATCGCAGGCACACCTGCCTGTGATAATCTTCTATATTTGCTATCTATGGCCTCCTTCCATCTAGAACAACGTTAGGGATTTTAATTTACCCCTTCCCGACATTTGACGTAATAGTACTGCATCGCGGGAGTGCGTTCCGCAAAATGCAGTACTATTACGTCATGCTTCTGCACGTCGGCACGGCGCGATCCTCCTTCCTGTAGCCGGGTCCCTGCCTCCTGACAGGACCCGGCTGTAACACACTGACATGCTGCTCATGTGTTTTACATACACAGTGAATACATCTGTATACACGTGTAATGGGAAGAAGAGCTGAACAAGTGATCAGTGGATCACTTGTTCAAGCTAACCTGTAAAAGTTAAATAAAATGTTAAAAACATTACATAAATATTTTTAATAAAAATAATTAATTAAGTTGAGTCCCTAAACCCAATATTCCTATACCATGCATAAAGTAAAAAAACACAAAATCGCCAAAAACCCCCACATATTTGGTATCGCGCGTCCGTACAATCTTTACAATAACTCAGAAACCTTATTGGACCCGCTCGGTGAACCCGTAAAACAAAACCGAAAAACACGCCAAAAATGTCCATTTTTCATAAAAATTCTCACAAAAGTGTTCTAAAAAGTGATCAAAAAAAGTTATGTGCGCAAAAATGGTATCAATTGAAAGGACACACTCACACGTAAAATAAGTGCTAAACTAGTCTCTGTCAACCAAAAATATTAAGTTACTTCTCCGAAAAGATGGCGATGCAAAAACAAATGAGGTTTCCTCTATATTAGTTTTTATCCAGTAAAATTGTACAAATAAATGAAAACTATATAATTGAGGTATCACCGTATCGTAGTGACCTATAGAATGAAGATAATATAAATATTTTTAGTGTACGACCCCCAAAAAATACGAAAAGAAAGTAAACCAAAATTGACAATTTTCCTTTTCACACCCATACATTCAAGAGTTATAAATCTCATCAATAAGCAATGACCCACTAAATTGAAGTATTTGTAAAGTGCATCTCATGTCGGCAGAAAAATAGCCCTTATATGTCCAAATTGCCAAAAAATTAAGATTGTATAGCCAATAAAATTGACACGATAATCTGCTCTGATGGCGCAGCTCCCTTCGATGCCCTGGCGTGTGCCCATACAGCAGGTTACACACCACATATGGGGTATTGTTATACACGGGAGAATTGGGTATCAAATTTTGTGGAGCATTTTGGTATTTTATCCACTGAGAATTTGTATACATTTTTTGAAAAACACATATAATTTAGCCAAAAAATTTTACTTCAAAATTGCATCCGATTTTGTTTTAACCCCTGTAAAACATTTAATGGGTTACACAACTTCATAAAAGTTTGTTCAGGACGTTGAGGGGCGTAGTTTCTTATGGGGTAATTTATGGGGTTTACTTTTATTAGGTCTCTCAAAGTGATTGAGAACTGAGCAGGTCCCTCAATAGCGGATTTTGCGTTTTGTTGAAAATGTGAAATTCGCACCTACGTTCAAAGCCATAACATCCTAACAAAATAAAGTATGCATAAAACCACTGTCCACTAAATTAGACATTTAGTGAATCTTAGTTTATTACGTTTTTTTTTTGCTGTTATGACTATGATGGAAAAAGTAGAACATTTTGAAGTTCAAAAATCAAAAATTTTCCAAATTTTCACCAAATATCTGATTTTCTCTAAATAATGCAAAACATAAACTACCAAACCAAACATTTTTCAATAAACCTGAAGTACGTGTGTCACAAGAAACAATTTTAAATCACTTGGATATGTTAAAGCTTTCACAGTTATATACCACTTATAGTGACCAGGGCAGATTGTGAAAAAATGAGGGGGTAACTAATTCAGTTTTTTGCTCTTTATTGTTACTGTAGTGTAAATTACTGGGATAAATGGACAATGCATGAGATGAATCATATTATCGTGACTTTTGTTGAATGAACACCCCATCATATCAAATTAATTATACTTTTCTTTAGCAACCTATCAGTTTTTTAATGTATGATATAACACTTTTGTCTCTCAGAATGAGTGTCAAGATTTATGACCTCACTGCAGTACATACTGTATCTGTAAAATGTTGTGGTAAACTGGAAGAAATATGTGAAGGCTAAAGTATACTAAAGTAATTGTACATTAGCACAAGAAACGTTTTATTAGTACCTTTCATTTGAAAAATATAAACCAATTCTTATTTTCCAGTCATACAGTCAGTTCATATTTATATAAAACAGTAGGGCTGCACTATCACATTCCAACACAGATGGCACTCTAACGCACCCTCAGCTGCCCAAAAGACGGGTTGGAGGGTTGGCCATGAAAATACAGGGGCACAGGTCTATTTCGCTTTGAGTCATTTGTGCCTCGCTCACCACAAAATCATGGTGTGTGAAAGGCAGCCATGGAGATTTAGAAATCTATAATGTCCCCATTAACCTTATTCCCCCACTATGTCACAGAATTGCAGGTAAAAACGTCACCATTCCAATGTTTGTTGTTAGAACGGTTCGCGTGCACCCATGTCCGTCAACGGCGCACCCATGCATCTCTGTGTGCCCCTCCATGCCAACAGCAGTCCCACTTAATCTCCACGATCCAGCAGCAGCTCCTGCAGTCCTGGCGCGCTGACCCTTTAAATCACACCTGATGCAGGACCTGATAAGTACCAGCCCCTTCCTTTGACCCCTGCCAGATCTTTGTGCCTCGTCCCCTAGAGAAAGCTTGTTTCCTTTTCCTGTGTTTTTTATAGGGATTTCCCCTTGTGACCCAGATTCCTGACTTTGCTCCTCTGCTCGCCAGCCCGGACTTCTAAATTGTACCTGATCTGATCCTGTGACGCCTGTCCTGACCTCCAGCTCATCCAATACTCAGTTTACAGCCTTAAGATCTCCTGTACCTCACCTTGGCCACCACCTTGGAAAATTGCACCTGTGAGAGTGACCTGGTTGTATCCCAACCGCAGCATGTCCAACTGCCGGGCTCTGGTGAAATCAGGTGCCACTTAGACTCTGCTCCCAGGTGTCAGCTTGCATCATAGCTTGCGGTGGTTCAGTTGGGATCCACTTCCCCCTGACTCCTGACAATAAGATCCTGCCATGGATCCCACCAAGGTTCCGCTAGCTGGCTGATCTACACTACCATCTAACCCCATATTCCCAGCAGATTGCCGAGCAAGGCCAGCAACTTGGACAACTCCCACACCATCTTGCAGCAACTGTTGTGACCCAGCACCATCGTCCAATGCCTGCGTACCTTTTATTACTGCTACTACAATTTCTACAGCTAAACCCAGGGTGCGACTTCCATGTCATGACAGAGAGGCCAAGTTATGCAGGGCTTCATTACCTAGTTGCTCATTGCATATCAAACTGATGCCTTCACAGTTCGCTACAGAATGAGCTAAGGTGGCTTTTGTTATCAGTCCTTCCTCTGGGAAAGCCCTGGCATGGGCTAGTCTCAACGCATTCCTCACTGAATACTGGTTGGTCTTCAGAAACCAGTTCGGTTTCGTCCCCTGAAATGGCAACTGCTGAACTTACGCCAAGGGACTTTGTCTGTGGTTCAGTTCCGTACACTACTTCTATCTAGCTTGCTTCTAATGAACCGACCTTGGTCGCCACTGTCCCAGTCTCAGGGGAATAGACAGTGGACTCCCTGGACCACACCGCGGGATATAACAACTTAGCCGCAACCCGTGGGGAATCTAGTGAATTCCTGGTTTCGCCAGAGCCCGCCGCAAAGCGGGATGGTCTTGCTTGCGGCAGGGAGTCACAGGTTGCTCCGCGGTCGACTAGGCCCGTGGTGGCACCAAGGTAGGGACCGGGGCCGAAACAGGAAGGCAGGACCACGGGAAGGCAGGCAGGCAGGACCATGGAAAGGCAGGCTGCAGGACCATGGGAAGGCAGGCAGACCACGGGAAGGGCAGGCAGGCCAGACCATGGGAAGGCAGGGCAGGACCTCTGGAAGGCAGGCTGGCAGGACCTCGAAGGCAGGCTGGCAGTACCTCGAGAAGGCAGGCAGGCAGGACATCGGAAGGCAGGCTGGCCCCGAAGCAGCGGTAAGAGGCAGGACTGCCACAGGAACACCAGGACTGCCACAGGACACCAGGAAAAAAACGCCACAGGACACCAGGACACGGATCACCAAGGAACATGAAACACAGAGCGTCTGGAACAACTCAGGAAGGCTTTCTCTCCAGTAGAATGACCTGATGCTGGGAGTCGCCAGGCTATGTAGCCTTTAGGCTTAGTATAAGTCTGCGCGCGCCCCCCTATGTGCGGGAGCGGCACGACTGTCAGGGAAGAAGCATGCGGCCTACACCTGGGCCAGAGTACAGGCTGGCTAGCCAGGAGAGGTTAACGGAAGGGCTGGGGGAGCAGCCCCCCTCTTCTCTTCTTCTCAGCTCCGCTGTTCTTTTTTATTCGCCTCCCGCCTCCTCCAATTCTTCTTGGTGATGAGACACCTTAGGAGGAGAGCAGGCACCGGGAAGACAGGCTGGGTCGGCTCTAGGCACACCAGAATGGCCTCAGGGGAGGCCAGTGGAGACTCTGGAGCGGCCTCAGGGGAGGCCGTGGAGACTCGGGAGCGCCTCAGGGGATGCCGGTGGAGGAGACTCTGAGCGGCCTCAGGGGAGGCCGAGCAGCCGTGGGAAGCTGCGGAGTCTGGGGGCCACTGGACATAGCCGTGGGAATCTGCGGAGTCTGAGGCGTCACTGGACAGCATGGCAAGCTGCGGAGTCTCTGGAGCAGCACTGGCAACTGCGGAGTCTTCTCGGAGCAGGCACTGGTCAAGCTGCGGAGTCTCTGGAGCAGCACTGACAAGCTGCGGAGTCTCTGGAGTGCTCATGGCAAGCTGCAGAGTCTCTGGACAGCAGATGGCAAGCTGTCGATTCTGGAGCAGCTGCGGGAAGCTGCGGAGGCCACTGAGTCAGCTGTGGGAAGCTGCGGAGCCACTGGAGCCGTTGGCGGAAGCTGCAGAACTTGGGCAGCCTGGAGCGCTCTGGGAAGCTGCGGAGGCTTGGGCGCCGCTGGGACAGCTCTGGAAGCTGCGGAGGCTAGGGCGCGCTGCTGGAAGCGCTCTGGGAAGCTGCGGAGGCTGAGGTGCTGCTGGAGCAGCTCTGGGAAGCTGGCGAGGCTGAGGTGCCACTGGAGAAGCTCTGGGAGGCTGCGGAGGCTCCGCTGCAGCAGCTTCTGGGAAACTGCGGAGGCTGAGGCGCCGCTGAGCAGCTGGAAACTGCGGAGGCTGAGGCGATGGTGCACGCTCTGGGAAGCGGCGGAGGCTTGGGCGCCGCTGGTGCAGCTCTGGAAGGCTGAGAGGCTTGGCGCTGCTGATCAGCTATGGGAAGCTGCGGAAGCTTGGGCGCTGCTGGTGTCAGCTCTGGAAGCTGCGGAAGCTTGGGAGCCGCTGGTGGCAGCTCGGGAAGCTGCAGAGACACTGGGGACACCGCGAACCATGCGAACAGACGAGGTGGTCGAACTTGAGGAGGTTCAAGCCTGGACGGATTTTTGCCAGGAACTTGGTATGGGTACCATGTCTGGGTCACCACTATCCCATAGAGGAGTATCCCAGTCCAGCGCCTCTCCAGTGAGCAAAGAAAAACACATGCCATCTGTGCGTTCGGGGGTGGACTGGAGGGCGTCAGTTTGATGTACAATGAGCACTGGACAACAAAACTCTTGCAAAAATTGGGGTTGGCATCAAATTTGTTTGGCATCGAAAAATCAGATCCAGAGTTCGCTGCTCTGAAAAACATGCTGGGGGACAGAAACAACAGGAGGAGTTACAGGAGCCTGCTGCTGGGAGGCAATAATCCGCAGGGTGGCAGCAGTTGTCCAAGATTCTTTTTGCGCAGAATCATCTTAGGACTGCTGGGCAATAGTGCTGGGAAGGTCACACAGAAGTTGGTACGGTATCCTTGACACGGTCATGGCTTTCGCCAAGATCATGACCTTGGCGGAGTCCATGGCCGGATCTTACTGTCAAGTCTCAGCTCATGGGAATAGACAGTGGACTCCCCTGGACCACCGCGGGAGATAACAACCTTAGCTGCACACCGGAGCGGAGTCTAAGTGAACTCCTGGTCTTTGCCAGAGCCTGCCGCAAGCGGGGAGTCACCAGGTCCTCCGTGGGTGCGACTAGCCCACGGTGGCAGCCAAGCAGGACCACGGGAAGGCAGGCAGGCCATGGGAAGGCAGGCAGGCAGGACCACGGGAAGCAGCAGGCAGGACTCGGGAAGGCAGGCTGGCATGACCTCGGGAAGGCCGGCTGGCAGGACCTCAGGAAGGCAGGCTAGCAGGACCTCGGGAAGGCAGGCAGGACCTTGGGACGGCAGGCAGGCCCACGGACGGCAGGCAGGCCACACGGACAACCAGTGACCGACCACAGACACCAGGATGGGAAATGACCAAAGGAAAACGGAAACACAGAGGTGTCTGGAAACGCTCAGGAAGGCTTTCTCTCTCATAGAATGACCTGGAGATCCGTCAGGGATGCTGGAGTCGCCAGGCTATATAGCCGAGCCAGGAATGCCAGAGAGTCTTTGCCTCTATTGTGCCATGGCTTGAGCACTTCCTTGGACTTGTGCACTCCTCCACAAGCGTTCAGGAAACGTGCATATCTAGGGTTCTTGGGAGCATACGTGGGTGAGTACAAAGCTTCCTATGGCTAAAGTATCCCAGTTCTACTAAGCTCTGGAACAGTGGCTAATTTCAGCTTTAGCTTCTAGATTCCGGCTCTGCAGGAAACTTTGTGATGATGCTCTGGTCTCCCAGCATCACCTTCCTGTGGGTCATCTAGAGAAGCCGACTGGTCATTTCTTTGTCAGTGGACCGATCCTCTGTGATCCAGTCCAGTGCTAGTATTGCTCACCCCAGTCCACGTCTTCCATCATTCCGGGTCTCGCGTGGTTACAACGTACATGCTCTGTGCTCAACTTGCGTACTGGTGAGGTTCTTTTCTAGAACCAATGCCAGTCCCAGCTGTTTGGTGGCCCTCATCCTGTATCCACCACAGATTCCTCCACAGTCCACCAATCCTCTGTGAGTCCTCCCATCTCATACATGGACTTTTCAGATGTTCTCTAAGAGAAGCAAGCACGAGACTTTGCCTCCACACTGACCCTATGACTGCCCTATAGACTTAATGTTGGGGCATGTCCCCTGGCACGGGTCGGGTGTATCCAACTGTCTGTGTCGAAACCGCGGCTATGTCACTCATGTGAAGGAGAATCTGGCTCTCTCTCCTGCCCTGTATAGATCTACATGATCTAGTAAGTTACAAGTGACGAAATGCTACCACCCACTACCTCTAGTCACAGAACTCTGGGACTGTCTTTGTGGTGCCAAGGTTATCACAAAGTTGGACAAAGTTGGGGGGCATATAATCTCACCTGCATCCATGAATGGAAGACCACCTTCAGTACTTGTGATGGGCACTTCGAGCATTTGGTCATGTCCTTAGGACTCTGTAATGCCCCTGCCGTCTTCTTCTAATCTTGCCAGCTTGTTCTTCCTCCACATCTCCCGGATTCATGGTCTCCCTCTGCATATCATGTCAGATAGGGGGGGTTCAGTTTGTTTCTTGGTTCTGGTGTTACCTCTGTAACCAACTCCAAGTTAAGCTGGATTTCTCCTCTGCGTACCATCCGCAGTCTAAGTGATGGCAAACCCGCTAAACAGGGACCTATAAGGTGCATAGGAACCTTTGATGGATATACCCAACAGGTACAGGAGGTACTGCAAAAATACTGGCCCCTATTAACCGCGGATGAGGATGTACGGGTGGCTATCACAACGCACCCATCAATAACATACCGAAGGGGTAAAAACATTAAAGATCTACTCGTACATAGCCATTATACTGAGAAAAGAGGAGTATCCTCTACATGGCTACCCCCTCGCCTAACAGGCTCATACCCGTGCGGGTCTTGTTCATTTTGTAAATATATGCCAAGGAGGAGAGAATTCGTAGACTCAGATGGTAATCGTTCGTACCAAATCAGACACTACATCAATTGTCGAACATCTGGCGTCATTTACATGGCACAATGCCAATGTCCAAAATTATATGTAGGTAAAACGGTGCAGGAGTTGAGGAAAAGGATCTCCTCACATCTGAGCACAGTCAGAACCAACAAGGATACTTCCCTGTCTAAACACATGAGAGCCGTGCATAAGGGTGATCTTGAACAACTAAGATTTTGGGGGATCGACCACCTGCGGACGGGCATCAGGCGGAGAGACCTGGACCGCAGACTCCTACAACTGGAAGCTAAATGGATCTACAAGCTGGGGACCTTAAGCCCCAAGGGTCTAAATGAAGGTTTTAATTTTGCGGCTTTCCTTTGATGCGTCCTACTTTAGCTATATGAGTCATTATCTGACCACATCAGTCACTATCTGCCATACACTACCTGACACATAGTGGATCAATCAGCATACTGACAAAAAGTAAAATATTTATGCCAGGACCCGACCAAAATGGAGGCACACGCTTTTATCTCAGAGGTCTATAATTCCTATCAATAGACATATGGAGGCAATAGACGCTACATGACCCAACATCGTTGTCCTTCAGCCATGAGGGGGCAATGAGGGCATAACAATAATTACACATTTATAATGATATTTTATATGAATCCTGACCTTGAATCCATTTCTGAGCCCTCTAATAAATGAATAAACCAGTGAAATAGAACAATTTTTGTTGAATCCTCCCCCTAATGGACGCCACTAATGGGGATTAACATCAAACTTTCCACGAGATAATGTGGATAACTCACTATGTAAAAACACTGACAACATTCGGAGACTTACGCACTCAGCCTCCTGTCATCGCTGAACCCCCGAATGCATGCGACTAGTGGGGAGTGACAACAACTATTAATGAGAGAATATAGGATACTTACCTTGTAGAATATTGGCAAAGTCTGGAGACATGCGCATTCAACCTTCCATAATACTCCTCATCGTAATCCTGTATGAGGCGCCTAAGTCCCTGGGCATGCGCAGAAAGTCTACTACTACGAGCATGATCGTACTAAGTCTTTAGACATGCGCAGTAGCCCTGCAAACTACCAAGATGACATCACTCTATGCCTCTGCGTGGATTGGTAGGTAGAACCAAGCCCCCTCCTCAGCGATTGGATAGCGGACACAGCCCCCGCTATGACGTAAGACCAGGAAGTTGATAAAAGCTCAGACCCTGCGCGATGTGCCGCATTATAGCCCCGGTACCCCTGAGGACGCCACTTCACGTGGCGAAACATGTCGGGGGGGCTACTGTGTGAATGTTTTTAGAGTCAACAGTTTGAGAAACGGCAATATAATGAGGAATTTAGTGGTGTGAATGTGTGTCCTGATTGACTGCTCAGATTATAGGGAAAACGTAAAGGATTCCTCCCTTCCCCTATCTCCCTCCTCCCCTTAGAACGCTGAGTCTGGAATTTAGAGAGTATGTGTGCTCAAGATGACAAATTGCGGTGTGTATATTAAGGGTATTGAGGTGATATGAGACGGGGTCTCTGACCTCTAGAGCAGCAACTCAAGTCTGTGGTCACCTTAACCAAAACTGGGTTAACCACTATCTATGGGCACGATCATTACCAAAACCCAAACAAACATTACTGTGGGACATAGGTGTGGAAATATATGCCCCCGAGTACATTGATTGCCTTAATAATTCTCTCAAGCTGCTTGAGAAATTTTAAACATTAATTTTGGTTGGTTCACTTTCTAATCACAATAAATAAAAGTTAAGTTTTAGTGGCAAATGGGTATAAATGTCCGATTGGACAATTTTTTGTATGATGCCCAGGTAAGTAAGGCTATGGAAAGTAAATGATGGACACAAATAACGTCACCCACACCTAAATCCGCAGTAAAATAACAAAAATTCAAAGTGGAGGCTTAGGGAAAACAAATATGCAATACAGACCAAGAGCGTGTGTACCACCCATGGGATGCTATCAAGGCCATATCTACGATCTTCCTGCTGCGGAACAATTGGTGAGAGATGACAAATGGCCTCCTCCAGTCTTTTCTCCGGTTAATAAAGTGGGCTGTTATCTAAGTATGTCCAGCTGAAAATTCGCAGCTACAAACTCGGTCCTTGTTTCCTGGATACTGAAGCGCATCAACCCTGTGGATTATAAGCTTTGTCTTCCTCCCACCATAAGGATCCTTTACTCTGTTTGCCCCACTACCTGCATCAGTGACCCCATCCCCTCAGAATCTCAAACAGACCCTCTCCGCTGCAGTCACTTCTCTCCTAATTAACATCTTCAACCTCTCTCTCTTCTGGTGTTGTTCTCTCTTTTTTCAAGCATGCAGTTGTCACCCCATTATTAAAGAAACCTTCCCTGGACCCATCCAATGCTGTTAACTACTGACCAGTCTCCAAACTCCCTTTAATCCCCAAACTCCTGGAACGCCTTGTCTATTCTTGACTAACCCGCTATCTTTCTGCTAACTCCCTTCTTGCCCCCCCTAAATTGGGTTTTCATAATATACATTCCATTGAAACTGCTCTTTCTAAAATGTGCAATGATCTCCTCACTGCTAAATCTGAATATGACTATTCTCTCCTCAATCATCTGGTCCTCTCAGCAGTGTTTGATATTGTGGATCAACAGCTCCTTCTCAGGATGCTTCGGTCGATTGACCTGAAGGACTCTGTAATCTCATTTTTTTTAATATCTCTCTGACCGCACATTCAGTATCTCCTTTTCTGGATTTCTCTTTGCTCCTCTTCCTCTCACTGTTGGGGTTCCCTGGTATTTATAGGTGTATGTTTTGACCCAGAGAATTTTTTTTAATGTCATTTAGGTTCGTTGATAAAGGCAGATCATTTTTATTAGAAAAAACATAATCTATAGTGACAGAAAAATTAACAAAAACCGAGCTTGCAGAAGACAACATTTGCCAACATTTGTTAAAGTTTTCTGTCTGACTTTGTACTAAAAATAATGCGAAAACTGCTTGCACATGTATTTATAAAGTGTTTGCGCCGGTTTTGTGTCGCGACTGCACTGACTTTAACAAGACCGAAAAAATCTAAAGGGCTTGTTAGTGCTTAGTTGGAGTTTGCGCTACATTTATTACTGACTTGTTCCACAACTCTGCAGCATGAACAAAGAGCTCCAAAAAAAAAATGGTGCCTTCTTCCAGAGCAGTTCAGGGGGTGCCAGATGAATGAAGACCGTGTTTTTATTAATCTGCACACTGCACACTCCACAAGCAAACATTTCTCTTGAAATTTGCTGTTGTTTTGTACGGATTCCCTCTGAGGCTAAGCAGAATCTCAAAAAGATTATCTGGTTCCCACTTCATGAACACTAGTAATGGTTAAAAGGTACATCTGCAGTAATCACACAAGGAACAAGCTTCATTCATAATCCCACTGTTTTAGCAATATACCTGATTTGGAGTTACAAAATACTCTCAATTTCTATTTCTTCTCAGCATGTGTAATCCCTCCCCCTCTCCAGGTCTTTTACAGCTAACCTGGGAATCTTTTACTTTTGTCCTTTGACGACCCTTAAAGTCCATATTCAGTGTTTCTATTCACACCATCTGCTCATGGAGAAGAGAACTGTGTAGCAAAGATGTATTAAACTTAGCTGTCAGATTTATTTTTTATATTTCTTTGTCATTCAATAATTGCTGTAAAGTTTAGATAAAGCTTTTAGAGAATTTGTATAGATATATTACAGACCCCTCTCTTTATTTTATTTAAAAAAATGTTATTTTCTTAGCAGGAGTCCTTTCTAAGTACTTGTTCATGCCTCAATAAGCAGCTGAAAGTTAGGTAATTTCCTCAGGAGTTTTACATGTGGAAAACCGGGCATTAGTAAATCCTCAAAGAAGACACCATCTGGCCTCGGGAAAAAAAAGATCATGCCACTTTTGGTGGGACCAACATGCCATAATAAACCATAAAGGAATTCATGTTAATACTAAGGTCCAATAGGCTATTAGTCCAGTAATCATCAGCGTGACAGAAAAGTCAGTCAGCAGCTCAATTGGCAATTGTATGGGTTTCTTGCTGAAATATAAAGTGTTTTATATTTTAAATGATGGTTATAAGTGACTGAGCACCTTAGAGCTACAATGATAAAGTAACCCAGGAGGCTAAAGCATACAGGGATAATATAGAAAAAGTGTTCTATTATTCACATATAGTGTATGCTAAATACATAAAATTCATGTGCTTTGTCAACTTGTTTAATAGTTATTTTACAAAAATGCTAGATTCTGTTAAATTAAATAACAACCCAATCTAGTCTGTATATGACTGGTATGACATACTGATATTAAAGCAAAGCTTTAAAATGGATGCACATTAATTTTTATTTGTTATAGTTAGCCCAAAGGGTTAGCTCTGCAGACAGAACAAGTAGCCAATAATGGAGGCGTGACTTCATGCCTCTGCGTAATTTCGCAGACATCACAGGGACATTGGGATGGGTGTTTAACCCTGTCTGACTTTGCTTGTTAAATCTGGCACATGGTCCGACTGAGCACCGAAACACCCCCAAATTTGTGTTGCATGATGCCTAGAGCAGCTGTGCCACAAAAGGGTTGTGTGCAAGCAGTAAATACCAAAACATGCAAAGTCTGACATAAAACTGGCGCACGGCCCTTATAAATTGCGCCCCAATGTGTCACAAGAAAACAATCTCAATGTTAAAGCGTTCCAAAGGTATAGCTTGTAGTAACACAGGGCAGATTTGAAAAATGGGGCTGTGTCCTTGAGGCAAAAACAAGCTGAGTCCTGAAGGGGTTAAACAGTTATCAATGTCTATCTCCACCCTGGTGTGTACTACATTGCATGATGGTATTGAAGTTAATCAGTGGCTCATTGTATTGTAGTTCTGTGAATTGATTCAGCTGGTTGTTCAGGAGGCATGCAAGGGGCATGTTTACCAGAGGACAGAGGAGGAAGGAGGTATTTCAGACAGACTCAGGACATCTGGGGAATACCCGTTTGACTCAATTCAGGGGATTACAATGCAAAGTGGGGGGTTCATTTCATAGTTCACAAGAGCCGCAGACCTATTTCAATATCACCATGCAGAGAACTCACTACAGTAAATGAGATAAAACCTTTGGTTTCGGGGCTAGATGTGCCAGACATTGCCAGTGCATTTATCTGGAACACCTATTGACTTAAAATGCTCACTATACCCCTTGATAAATTGCATGGGTTGTTGCTTTTCCTTTTTGTAGGTTATTTGTTCTTATTCCTCCAAAAACATTCATTGCACCTGAAAAGTAGTACACCCAAATAAGATCTCCAAAAGTCCAACGGACAATTAAAATACTACTAACAGGTCCCAGCAAAATGAAAGGGAACAGGTTTCAGGCTTTTGTGCTTGTAGCCACACCTATGGCTGCTCGGCTGGGAGCATTGATTAAACTGTAGGTGTAATTGTATTCCATGCAATGTAGTGGGAATCTAGAAATAAAATATCTAATTGGTGGAAATGATCTTATTATCTCCATTTTCTTATTGGCTTGGATTTTATGGCTTTCACTAAAAGATCAAAATGATGCACCCACTTTATTCTTTATGGAGATACCAAAATGTATAGTTTTTGTTAATGTTTATGATTATCTGTGCTCCTGCCGTTCTTACAGTTTAAAGGGTTCCTAATATGAACCACTCGAAATCCCCACATGTCATACAAATATCTGCCATGAAACCCTGGATCCCAAATTGGATTGAGATTTTTTAATGAAAGAAATAGAATGTATTTGTATATTCACAAAGCATTTTCTGACCCAGAGTTTCTACCAATGTGGCTTCTTCTGATGCCTCCTGGCTGCGTCCGATGATAAATTATGCATGACCCCTTCATCATCATCACTATTCCGTCAGGTGGCAATTGCTGCAGACTGCAGAGATTTGCAGACACCCGGTTGACGTGATCGGCTGTGTACAGCGATTGCGGACAGGCGGAATAATGATGATGATGATGGGGGTGTCCATATTTTATTATCAGACAGAGCCAGGAGTCGATTGGCTGCAAATACCTTATTTTATTTGGTGTAGCGGACTTGCATAAGGATGGTATAAACACTGGCCCTTAACCGCTAAGGTAACGAGCCTTGCTTTAGTGACAGTCCACTACTGCTCTGATGGTAGATGTCCTTTAACGGTTAATTGGCATGACCAATGTTTTGAATTTGAAACACTACTCATTGGTATATATGAGGATATAGTTAAGGGGAAAGTTATGATTTATTGGAAAGATTAGAAGCAGGGTTTGAAAGCGACAAAAGTGTTAAAATAGTTTTTTAGATATTGATGTTGCCAAGTATTATTGTTAACCTGGAAATACCTACTATCTTGATATGTGTAAGACAAAGTTAAATTTCAGCTTTAAATTATCATTGTGTTAGTTAATCATTATTGCACTTGCATTTTCTTTCTGTAAAAACAAACTACAGATACTCACCCCCTCTCCTCTTCTTTCCAATCCCACCGCTGATCTTCTTTAATGTTGGAACGCCAAGACTTATAATTAGCAGGCCGAAGCTCATGCAAGAGGCGTGAATTCACAGCATGGGAAAGGGAGGTGCATGGGTGTGCATCTTGTCCCTACACTCCTAGTCTTTTTTCTAGGTGATCGCGGCACATCAACATTATATATGACCAGCGCTGGGATTGGAATGAAGATGAGCAGGTGTGATTATCTGTAGTAAGAAAGTGGTTTTTCTTTTAACAACACATTGTAACTCCAAATCAATCACACTTCTGTAAAATCAACCTGTCCAGTTATGAACCAATTTCTCCCACTGTTGTGAAAATGGAACAGACATTTAGACACTGTAATTTGCCAGAAAACGCCTATAAAGGAGTGATTCTATTAGTGGTGACCAAGAGACAGGCCAGAACACTCAGAATACCTGGATGGAGCCATAGGAGAGGAACAATCCAGTAGCAGTTTGTGCAAGCAGTTTGTACTTTTTGCAAGGAGCAAAGAAGAGCATTGCCAGAGATATTAAAATTATATACAGTAGGCTACTAATATCCATGAGTGTGTTCATAGGGCACTTATAGCAAAAAACTGTGCAGGGTGTTTGGTATTTGCCAAATAATGCGTAAATTGTGTTCTTCACGGATGAGAGCAGGTTCACACTGAGCGCATGTGACAAACATGAGAGTCTAGAGATGCTGTGGGCAAAGTTCTTTTGCCTATAACACCCTTTAGCATTACCAGTTTGCGAGTGGGTCATACAGTAAGGGTGTAGGGGGCATTTCATTGGAGTGCTGCACAGTCAGCCAAAGGTACACTGGATGATATCCTCAGAACCATTGTGTGACCCTATCCAGATGTAGTGGACTGTAGGCTACTTCTGGTGCATGACAATGCCAGGCCACATGTGGTTGTAGCTCCTACATGAAGAAGGCATTGATGCTATAGACTGGCCTGCCCATTCACTAGAGTTGAATCCAATCAAGCCCATATGGGGCATCATGTCTCCTTCCATCCACCAATGCCACAATGCACCTCTAGAAGTTGACTGATGCTTTAATACAGTTCTCTCAAGTAAACATCTGTCACCTCAACAGGATCATTCCCAGGCATTGTAGGGAGGTCAAACAGGCATTTGGAGGTCACATACAATACTGAGACTCATCTACTTTAGGCATTTACACACTAGTTGGATCAGCATGAAATTTGATTTTTCTTTTAATTTTGAGTATTATTCCAAACTCAGACCACCATGGGATATTAATTAAAATTTTTATCAATCATTTTTATATTTTATTGTTCTGAATGCATCACACTGTCTAAGGAATAAAGAATTGTAGCTGGAATATCATTGAGCTCTTGGATATAGTATTTTAAGGTTCCCTTCATTTTTTTTGCAGTATATATATCCTTCTAGAACCAATAGGTAAATAGAGAAATAGGTTACATTACACAAAATAATAAAAAATGTATTTAAATTTGAAAAAAAGAAGTCCAAAAAAAGTCCAAAACAATGAAAAGTTTTCCTTTTTGATATATCACTATTTAGGGTAAAGGGGATACCTATCACTATTTTTAAAATTACAGCAAAAAAAAGTTATTGTGTTATTTATACCACACAGTAAACAATAAATGCATTTAAGGTGTCAACAGTGCAATTTTTTACCAATAAAGGACTAAAGTTTAGAGATGAGCAAGGCCGAAGTGGCAAAATTCAGTAGGGGTTGGATTTCTATTAGGCACTAACTCAGTGTCATCTCATCTGGCATAGTAGTGTGCTTCCTTTGATACTTGGCTAGAAAATAGCCATAGCAATAGGATAGGATTGTTTGGTTTTAAAAACTCAAAAAAAAACAAAAAACACAAAAAAAAAAAAAACACAAAAAAACACAAAAAAAAACAAAAAGAAGTAAAAAAAAAAAGTTATAACTCTCATTTTAAAAATGTTTAACCCGAGGGCTAGGGGTAGAGGACGAGGGCGGGGACGTGGGCGTCCAACTACTGCAGGGGTCAGAGGCCGTGGTCCTGGGCGGGATGAGACACCACCTGCTGATGAGGGAGCAGGGGAACGCCGCAGAGCTACACTCCCTAGGTTCATGTCTGAAGTTACTGGGACTCGTGGTAGAGCACTGTTGAGGCCAGAACAGTGCGAACAGGTGATGTCGTGGATTGCTGACAATGCTTCGAGCAATTTGTCCACCACCATCCTTTTCTGAGGTTCCCAGGTGTTTGGCCAAGCTTCCCTGTGCAGAGCCTTGGTCCCCTTGAAAAATGCTTGAGTCTCCCATTGACTTCAATGGGGTTCGTTATTCGAGACGAGCACTCGAGCATCGGGAAAAGTTCGTCTCGAATAACGAGTACCCGAGCATTTTAGTGTTCGCTCATCTCTAATTTTAACCTCCATTTATGTCACGTGTGAAATAGTTGCTTTCATGCTGATAAATAGCAGACACAAGTCTTTCTAGCAAGTCACAGCACGAGCGCCAGCGTATGATAAATATCCCCCTATATGTGTATGTGAAAGAACCAGAGACGTCACTGAAATATCATTGAATTTTTTTTTCACTTGTGACAAAGTTCCACTGCATGTTCTGGCACTTGATGCTTTGTGGGCACCGACGTTTGTACCTGCAAAAGTAATGTTATACATGCTTCCATATCATTTCTACAGATTTTTCCTGATATGAACTTTCATACTATGGGATTTCACCGGTTTTCTTGACTTCTTTTGATAAACTTCTCTAGTTTCAATAACAAGGAAGATATAATACAGCCATATTAACAAGGCCTTCGATCAACAAGCTTTTAATCAAAATTGACCCCAACATCACAACTGGGTTCCGCTGCATGGAGAGGACTCACGGGCTGATAGCCAGTAGGACTTTGCTGCATATTTCTGCAAAGACTTACCAGTAACACCTGCGATCGGTGCTAGCAGCCGGCGGCCTCAAAAAGATGGCGGCGCATGGGCGCTGCCATCTTGCCTAGGATCGTCGCTCCCCGTGACCTCATCATGAAGTGGCGATCCGTCTCCATAGTAGCCTTGGATCTTCCGAAGACCGGAGGCTGTTTCGTTTTAACCCCTTCATTACAATGTGCTGATAGCACATTGTAATGAATGAGGAGGACAATCCCCATATACTGCCATACTGTAGTATGGATGTATATGATAGGATTGATCAGACAACCTAGGGTTAATGTACCCTAGGGAGTCTGAAAAATAGTAAAAATAAACATAAAAAAAATCTTAATAAAAAAAACCTAAAAAATTCAAATCACCCCACCTTTCTCCTGAGACTGTACATAATATAAATAAACAGTAAAAATCATAAACACATTAGGTTATCAACGCGTGCAAAATGCTTGTTATCAAAATATAGCGGGGCTTTCAATGCGTTTTGAAAAATATAAAAAAAAAACAAAAAAGTGAATCAAAGATGCATCTACAGTCCTCAAAAATGTGATATACATGACAACTATATCACAATAGTCGCAAAAAGCGACCCACCCCAGTTCCCTTACAACAAAGTTTTAAATGAAGGTATTAGCGCAGAAGATGGCAAAAAAAATAAAAACATGGGTTACACGGAGGTTTTAATTTTTGTAAATGTATGAAAACACTTATTATACAACCTATACAAATTTGGTATCCCCTGAATCTACCCCAACCAACAAGTAAAGTAGACATGTCATTTTGGGCCCTCGTAATTGAAAGCCGTAATATCAAACAACAAATGGTTTTGCCAATATGCGTTTTTTATCATCCATTTTCACTGATTTGAATTTTTCCTTACGCTTCGTAGGTACATGGCATCGGAAGATTTCAATACATCACATATGCAAGTGCAACCGTCACATAGCTCTTTACGTGTATAAAATAAAAAAAGTTATAGATTTTTTGAGCGGGGGGAGTGAAAAGTGGAGAAATGAAAAACACCCTTTCATAAATAAATGTTATGGTTTGTATGATACAAAGTTATACAATTTTCCAATATACTTTCCATATTAATTCCTCAAGGTTTGCCAGATTTCTGCTTGCTGTACTTCTATAGAAAGCTTCAATGTCAGAGGAAGTCCTGAATCCTACTGCACTGGGGTCATATTTCCCTGTGGCAAACAAGAAACTTTAACAGAATAAGTATATTTTGAGTGACCCTATAAGGATCCCATAGGTAGCCAACCCCATTAAGTTGGTCTTTAAAAATATGGTTTTTTTTAATTAATAATCTAAACCTAACATAGTCTAAAGTAGTTTGTTGCCAACCTTTAATCACTACCAACCTTCAGAATAAATTTAGCATTTTTTTCTATGGGATGGTGAGCAGCATGCACATTTAATACATTTTAATCATTATGTTATTTAACACAACACAAATTATCATTGGAAATACCAGACGGTCCCTCCCTAACTTCGAAACTCCCAACTTAACAGATGACCCTAGTTACAACCGGACCTCTGGATTTTTTGTAATTTATGTCTTTAGCCTTAGGCTAACAATAAACGCTGTAACCAGTGATCAGAGGTGTCTTGTAATGAAGTTTATTGTATCCTGGTCTTATGAAGATTCCCAACATATTGTTAAAATCCAAATTTCCCGAGACCAAAACAATTTGGAGTGGGGTACAATATAAAATATACGTTCCGACTTACATACGTTAGGTAAACCCGAGGGGACTGCCTGTACACTCATACTATCTGAATACAAAAAAACCCTTGCCAACTGGAAAAATCACATAGTTATGTTCTTGTTGAAATTGGGGTAGAAAAACAAACAAAAAGTTTGTCATGAAAGTCCAAATGCAGTATATCTTGAGGGTTTAAGCAATATATTAAACCCACATTTTTCAAGCATTTGCTGGAAATTGGGTTTAGACCAAAACGGAAATTTTACTTGCTATGATGATATGATATTTCTGTGCATAAAGTATAGTTAAATTTATGTAGACCAATGTATGTACAAGGGGACTTAGCTTTCATGCGCAGCAAAACTGTTATGGAACTTCTGGGAAGAATATCTTAAATTTTTATAAACGAGAAAACATTACATACATAATTATCACATCCTATGAGATGAGAAACAAGCACATAAATTACCTAAGGAATTATCTTTTTAAAGAATCTCACGTGAGAAATCCAATATTGTACAGTATACTTGTGAAGTTTAGTAACTGCGGTTTTATTGGAAGGAGATACGAGACATTTCTGGTAAATGTGTGCATGGGTGCACAAGGAATTCTTTTGAGGACTTATAGATTTTCAACACAAAAAATATTTCAGATATTTCCCATTAACTTTTCCTTTCTTTAAAAATTATTACTATTATAACAATATAAGGGGCGCAACTTTTCTGCAGTTATTTCTAATTAATCAAGATAAAATGAAAGTGAAATCTGCGTTCACAAACATTTATGAATGAATCTACATAAGAATTTGTAACAATCCAGCATGGGTAACCTGAGCCATTACCTCATAAATTCCAAAGAACACCGTGACATGGTAACTCTTCTTACTCTTGCTATCTAAGGCCTATTCCTACTTAAGCATGCTGTTAGCCAGAATGGCTCTATGAGCCCCCCCCCCGCGTGAAGAGCTTTATAGGACTTTTACAACTGTGGGTAGTATCCTCCACTGTGTTACCTGACTCGATGCTGTGGTAGATTAATGAGGCGAGATGACTGATAGAGCAGGGGTGGGCAAGATACTGAAACATCTGCATGCGGGGATCTGGAAACGATCCATAGCACTTTTACGGCTCATTATTGATTGTACAAGTATATTTTAGAAGACGGAGGAGGTCATGGATAACAATATAAAATATTCCACAGTCCACAGTGGCCTGGATTCTAAGAGTAGAGTGTCCCTGGTTTTATCAGTGCTTGATTTTCAAGTGGTAGGTTCCCGTTAACTTTAAAGTTCTTCAAGTCTTCAATACTATTTTTGGAATTTTTTTTTCATATTTAGATTTCATTTAAATTTCTTCAATGCTTTTTTGGCTACGTTTTTTTAATACATAGCTGGTTAGAACTCTTGTGTCCTACACCTACCCTTGCCATGTGTGTTTTTTCCAATTTGCTGTAATGGTTTAACCTGCTATGTTCCAAGCCTAAGTAAATTGAAGGTTGAATGAGACAAATGTTGGTAGCCAACGCATATCCTTTTTAAAAATCGTACTGGGGCACAAGGTCCCCAGCCCCAATATACAGATCTAGAGCTTTAGACTGTTGAGGAAACTAGGCATTAAACCCAGGCAAAGTAGGTTTATAGTTTACAGGGCGAACCCTGAGAAAGCCCCTATCAAACATCAACAACCCTTCCTCGTATTAGATTAGGTATCATTATATTCCGTTCTTCTAACAAAACAAATAGCACAGTTTATAAAGTTAATGGAACATATACTTTACTTTTCATGTTATAAAACTTTGATGAGATTAATGTTAAAATGCATACCAAATTCGCCAAACTCGACCCTCCTTTGCTTCCGAGAGGGGAATAAGAACCTTCAACCCTTTCCTCTACGAGGATCTGACGTGGGGGGAAAATACCGCCATGGCTGTAACCTAAACTCTCTTATTGCCTAAGCGATTTATAGAACGGCTTGATGCTTTCTCTCAACCGTTAGAAAATGGTTGATGAAGTTTAATGTAGATGAAATGATAAGTATGCCACTTGGGTGCCATGGAAACAACACAGTGTATATATTTATTTTCTAAACGGCATTAGTTAAAAACGAAGTGAAAAGCGCTGGGGGTATTGGTGGCTGGTAACTTAATTTTAGTGACCAAGAGCCAGGCGGCGGACTGCTGCTAAAGCACATAAACTAATTGGAGTTATCAAGAGAGGAACTAGAGTTCTATGATAAAGAACATAGCTTTTGCCCTGATAAACAAATTCCCTGTGTCAGATCCACATCATGGATCTTTGTTTGTACAGTATTTGTGGGCATCCAGTGTATAAAAAGGATGATAGTAGAGCTGAGAACGTTGCAGTAGGGAGAACCAGGATTTATTAGGGGAGTGGGAACTTAGATACACTGACACAGATTAAAGCGAAATTGTGGGATTGATCAGTTTAGAAAAACGCACGCCAGGGGAGACTCGATTACAAGTAAAATACCTGAAACGGACAGTACAAGAATCCTCCCAAAGATCTTTTTAACCTCGGGGCCTGTGTCCAGATGACGGGGGGGCAATACTAACATACGCCTAGAGGAGAGGCGAAGATTTTACCATTCACCATAGAACAAAGGTTTTTACTGTAACGAGCAGTATACAACTCATGGAATCTCTCTGCCGCAGGATGGTTGTTATGGCGGACTCGTGTGATTGCATTGTTCAAGAGAGGATGGAGACTTTTTGAGAGACAAAAAATATCACTGGGTTTATGGGGGAATGAAAAAATTTATTTTAATTTTATAAACGGTTTGGACTTTGATGGACTTGCCGTTATCCTTCAGCTTATATACTATGAACTACTGATATCTCCATCTATGTAGTCGTATATATAGTCAGAGGGATTTTTTTAGAAGAATGGTGGGTTCTTATGCAGGGTCTCACACTTGGTAAGAGCGACTCTGGGTAAAAGAAAGTGCTAGTTAAGTTTAAATTCCGTGCTAATGTAGCTTCTGACTCTCACCGCCTCCTGCTTCAGTTTTGGTGGGCTGTTTTTCTTAAGCAAGAAGGCTCAAAGTCACCTTATGTCTTTGGAACCCAGAATGTTCCATCATTGCACCTGTCTTGGATATCGATATGTTTCTAAATACTTTTTCAATCAAAACGGGTCTTTTCACGCGGGTGCGCTGGGCAGCATAGATGTAGGGTTTTTGATAGGTAGTTAAAAATGTGAGCCTATCCTCACCAATCAGCAAGCAAGGTTTTCTAGGGATCTGTTCCACAATCTGTGGGTTGTTGTCCTCTATAGCAGCGCACCTATATGTCCAGCTATCGAAATCTTATGTACCACAGTCTATATTATTCACTGTCATTGTATAAAGCTTACTAATCAACAACGTTTTTCTGAATTTTCAAGAGGGATTTTTATCTAGTAATTTCCTTTTTTTGGGATTTATTTTTGTTTTAAATTTGAAAATTAATGACTCAGAGACTTTATAACATTAATACCATATGAGAGCATAACCGTAATAAAATTAAATGGAGGTGAAATTTAGGAATGGTCTATTTTGTCAATTTAGCCCTAAATTATTAACACATTACAAACATAAAAGGCAACAACAACCATCTCCAATTGTCTTATTAAATAGAAGAGACTTAAGACCTTAAGGGCAGTTAGGCAAGTGGCTTTACTCTGTTTACCCCCTTATCACTGGGTGGGTGCACAGTGGGCCACAGAAGGCAAATGAGGGTCAGGCTACAGCTCTTTTCCCCGATAGAATATAATTGTTTTTAGTCAGCTACAAAATATTTGTCTTTCATTTATTGTATTGGTGCGTGGTGAGGGAGGAGTTAAGAATCCCAAATGAGTTAACGGGTTATGGGGATTGGTAGGATAAAAGCAATCAAATTATTGTAATTGATTTGTTGACTTTGCTGTCTAGCCTTAATAAATCATTTTATATTCTCTATTCTGTGGTCTTATGATTAGCGGAATTGCCATATTTTCTATTTTTTTTCTTGCCTCACAAATATTGAGATCTAATGGAGGACATAATTTATACTCTGGAATTGACGTTCATTCCAAGAGCATAACATCTTGATTTTTTTGTATAAGCTGGTTCAGAGGGCTTTTCTTTGAGCGAGTCATTCCTCTACTTTACACAGCGAGTATATATTGTGGAATATGTTTTAAATCACTTTTATTAAAATCACTTTTTTGTTTTACTTGCATTTTTTAGGTTAGACATCTATATTTCTCTGTGTTGTTATCTGTTACTTCTTGTTTATTTATGCTGTTGATTGGGCAGATTCAATATGCATACAGTTATTTTTCAATTTTCAATTTTTTTAACACATATGAGCTTTTTATGTTTATAGGGCAAGTGCATGGCTAACCTATGGCACTGGTGCCAGAGGGTGGCACTCGGAAGCCTTTCTGTTGGCACTCAGGCCCTCACCAGAGATGACTCCAGGTTCTTCCGTTGCATCCCAGACAGCCCAGATTGCTTTGCACCACAGGTTATTTTCAAGTGACGAGTGCTACCTGAAATATTTTCTGCCTTCTTGGTGTCCTCAGGGGTGTTATCAATGAAACGTGACAGAGAAGGAGTATAATTCACATTTAAATTCGTGGTTGCACTTTGCGATAATAAACGGGGTCTTTGTTGAAGTTTCGGGCACTCGTGCGTCATCTAAAAGGTTTGCCATCACTGTTATACTGGGCGCTTTTGGTTATTTTTATTGTTTTTTTGATTTTAAATCTTATTAAAACTTTTTATAAACTTTTGTTTTTTACTTTTTATGTCACTATAGGACTGAACAGACATCACTGACGGCAAAATTGCTAGGCTGTGTCACGGGTGCTCCTAGCGACCATGTTCTTGGTCACAGAAACATGTATCCCATGGGTTACTCACCCCTCTCCAATGTGCACATGCTGCTTATGAAATATAAAGTGCCAGCATGCCGCTAATGGCGTGGTAAGGGCCTGCTTACATTAAGCCTTTTGTGCCCTGTCTTCTGATGAGAAAGTGGATATGAGACTATGTATCAATCTGTGGGACTTTTACTTCCTGACCTCCATTCTCTGGCCGACTATTCTTGAACTTCTGCTACATCCCCGACTACGATCACTGTGTCGCCTGTCTGACCTCCCGTCTCCACTTTAAGGACTCTGATTCTGTCTCCTTTTGTACCTCGCCTACCACTACCACTGAGTAAGTCACCGCCTGTGGAGCGACCTGTCTGTGGTATCTCACCGCAGCAGTCAATAATGCTTTGCGGTGGGCTCTGGAATACGCGGGTGCCACTTAGCTCTCGTTCTCAGCGGACAGCTTAATCATCGCTCAAGGTTGGTATAGTGGGTCAACCACACTCCGATCCCAACAGTGTACGCCAGGGCTGTAAATCCCTGCTGTGTGGGATAGGAATCACAGGAGTTTCCGACTATGGATAGCCATGTGTGCTGAATCAGACCGACATAGCAAGAATCGTAACCACACAAAAGCAGTAGTGTTGGGTTTTTGCAACTGTGCCATGTATATAGATATATAGATAATATGGTGAGAAAGTAGGGCTGTAGATCCCATTTAGTATCCTCTGAGGAAAAGAGGATTTAAGGTCTTCCTCTGAAATCCTCCTAATACTATATGGCCTATAGGCTCCTTAATTGGGGGATTAGGCATTTTGATTATAATCTCGTTTGTAAATCATGTTAGTAAAATTTTACGTTTTATAATACTTTCTTTAGCGCATCTTGTTTTCTCTGACCAAGGATGGTGAGGTAGCAGTCTTGTAAGGATCCAGATTATTGATGTCCAATAATAACGATGTGTAAACATAGATACGTATTTTGAAATAGAAAGTGGTTAAGGAGGTACAACATTTTAATATTTGTCATATAATTATAAATATTACTCGGTGTACTTACAACAATAAGATTAATCAAACTAGACTTAAAAAAGTTAAAAGGATTCCATCAGTCGTTGGTAAAGTAAAAGAGCTGGACCTGCTTTTATTTTAGTACGTTTTTGGACAAAAGTTAGCATATATGATACACCCTGTATATCTACAGTATTTGACTCAAAGTAATAACGAAGAAGAAAGATTTAAAGTTATTTGGGGGTGGGGGAGAGAGCATACATGGCTGCACGCTTCCCTTGGCCCGGTGTCTCCGCGGTAAAAAATAATCATCAAAAAAAAAAAAAAATTAAATAAATATTAAAAAAAAAAAAAAAAAAAAAAAAAAATAAAATAAAAAACAAATCACGTGAGAATGTCTCTCGATTAGGACACTGAAGCCGGCTCATCACGGGAGTAGGCCGGTCCGCTTTTCATTGGAGGTAACCATATACACACGAGATGGAGATTGGAAAGTATTCTTGGGTATGTGTTATTTTTATCAATTCCGACATATTTAAAATAAATTTGACAACACATGCTAATTACATTTATATAGCACTCGCCTAACAAAAAACTCTACTCCTGGTGCCCATTTATAAACCTTTACAAGGCATTTTCACATGTTGCATTTGTTTCGACTGGTCGTATGTAACAGATATCCCTAGTACTTAGGATTGAATATATTTTCCACTTCTATGACTTAATTCCATTGTTTATGACAATCGAACAGTCCCCAATGTGGTATAAAACAACAATGACTCAGGTCTTTATAAAAGAGTCTCGTAACTATCCCTACAGAGTTAAATCATCGTTTCCCTATACTAGTAGATAATTTTATATGTTGCATCTTTATCTTTTTCACCATATTTTACTATATATTTATTTATCAGGCATAGATCACAGAACATGCATCTCATATGGATTTAGGGATTGCACATTATTGCGTGTATTCTAATTATTTTCTCAAACTCTGACACTGACAAGTCTCAATGTATGAAACGCTTGGTTAAATCATAACATGATAATGGGCTGTGGCAGTCTCTCACCTGAGAGGAGGCTACATAACATCTTTGCAGACGTTGTTCATACTTTTAGAAAGATTTGTAGTGACTAATGATTGGTACCTTTATTACTATGCTACATTTTTCGTTCAAATAGATACCAGATTTCTGAATAATTTAAGGGTGAAGACCAAATTTCTTTTAGTATTAATAATAATACTAATTCTCTGCCTCATTTTACACCCCCCCGGTAGTATCCTTTTTTATAACCCTCCTCGTGATATGAACTTTAAGAAAAATATCTTTTTCAACCCTCACTAGTAACTATAGTAAATCATCCTGAGTTTCATTTCCAATCACATGTAAATTAGGCTAAATAACAATACGGTCCCATTAATTCCTATCTATAACCCCATAGTGGATTGTCCTAGATCTAGAAGAAGCAAAAACCCACAAGGCTGATGCTAAGCCACGTAACTTGTTATAAGATGATTTCTTCTGACTGCACCAATGCAGATCGTATCAATTGCATGAAAATTCTGATCTCCAACCGCCACAACATCCTGTGGCCTTATCCTATTACCTTGGCCATCCTCCTTTGGCACACCTTCTGTACTCTAGATATTTATATACACTGTGTGTAACTGTGTGGAGAGAGTGCTTTGGTATTGGCAAACATTATTATTTTGTACATACCTTTTTCAATATGTTCATACCTTTACATTTATTAGCATTAACACTTCAAATGCCATTCCCTTCTTCCGATTTCTATAAATCCTTCTGTAAACTTTGTAGTAAAAACCCACTTCTGTTGTAAATCTTTAGCAGAGCTCATTAGCATCTGAAAGTATTGAAATTTTAATTTTTTCCCCCCCCTCCTCTACTACTGTGAACTCCACTGTTTTTCGGTCGTATAATAAAAATATCTATATGTACCATGTAGTAACCCACCCTTTAAACAAACAGTATCAAATGCTTATGAAGTCTGGATACATATCATCATCATTTCATATAATCTATCTTCCTCACAAATTACTTTAGCTATTTTAATGCCTTTAATTTGTCTTTTGAGCATTAATATTTTATTTTTCTCCATAATCCATACATTTCATCCACTACCACTTTTGTTTGAGAAGTTTCTTTTTTATAATTGCTACCTAAACCATAATAAGTTAAGCTCTCAGCTCATTTTTTTTCCCATGTGTTTGAACTCAGATTATTCTGTAAGCTATATTTATTTCTCACATTTTCCTTTTAGGAAGAGTTTTTATAACATAGAATTTAATAGTGTAGTTTTATTTTATGGATATTATTCCATTGAATGCCATAGGTCTTCCATTTATGCCATTAAGCAAATTTTCCTAAGTTTTTTTACCCAACCCTCTTATCTAATACTAATTGAAATCTTTACGTGTGTCTGCGTGAGCCATCTACCCCTGGTAACCCCCTCAACTTGTATTTTTGATATCCTGGTATAATGGTAAATATTAGATCCCCCTACCTGTTGGTTGGTCCATTGACTTTTAACACCCAGTTTCCCACCCTTGTATACTGTGCGTGTGTCCCACCCCCCACACCGGCCTATATCCACTGAAGTCTCAATGATAATTAACATTTACATGTAATGTTAGCCACCAAATCCGTTGCCACCCATCTCTTTGCGCCTTGTTAAGTAAATTATATGCTTCTTTCAATAAATACTTGTAGAATGTGTAAACAAACTATAATTAATATTCCTGTGTTCCATCCCTTTTCCGTTACCACTTATATGCACTATGTTTATTTCTCATTTAACCTCACATGCAAGTGAAGCCAAAACTTTACAAAACGTAAACTTTCAAATTAACCACTTATTAGAAGCTATCAACTCACCAAACGCCAACACTCTACCATTCATCCCACAGCCCTCTCTCCTCACTCTAACCAACAATGCCATTTTCCCTTCCCCCCATCCAGAGGTTCCCATCCGCGTTAGGTTCTAATTTTCTGCTTTTATTTTTAATGCACTTCATGCGGTTTTTTCCCTTTACTTCTTCTCAATTTTTAATTTTCATTGGTATCTAACCCTTAGTTTATAAATAAACATTCCTCCAACCTTGTAGAACACAACTGCAGCATTCACGTAGAAAAAAGTGTAATGCCCATCCAAGTAGAGATCCATTTTCAACACTGTCGCAGAAACTCTTTCAAGTAATGCACAATTTCTCTTTCATAGAAGACTTTCATTCCCCATTAGTTTGCAAGCTCGATTAACTATGTACCCCACGACAGGCCTATTCTATCTACTATCGAGCTACTATCTATTCTTCTATCTATCTATCTATCTATCTACCTCTCACTCCTCTCTCTAATCTATCGATTTAACTTACCTGTATGTTGGCCTTGTTTTAAAACTTTTTTGCTCTGCAATTTTTGGAAGATCCCTTACTAAAACAAAAAAACAGCAGCTCTTCATTATGGATGACAAGCGTACGGATTTGTTTTCTTTTTTTCAAATCATTTTTTTCCCTATTTGCCGTGATATATGAGTATAACTGTATCCATACGATTATGAAGGAAAGCAGTAAAACTGCTCTTAGAAAAAACTCTCCCTTTTCTGAGAATGCTACATTTCTGCACCATTTTTTAAACCACACCAAACAGAAATCGAACTGTAAGGCTTTGAAGAGTAAGGGTCCCTCTCTCCCTTGCAAGGAAGCGGAAAATTACAATTCTAAGAAAAAAAGCTGACTTTTCATTTTCCCCTTCGTCCCATCAAAGTTAAAATCAAATCATCCGTCTCTCCTCCGACTGATCAGGCCGTGTGACAAAGCATGGTTGGATATCATTTGCTGTAATTTAAAAAGTCATTCACGCACTTGTGTAAAATGTAAATTAAACCGTAGTCACAGTTGCTTTCTAGGCAATCTATTAACCGCGCTTCGCCCGCTGCCACCTCCAATATCCCAGGCAAACAATTACGATTGTGTTAAACTGATCACGCGTTTAGTAGTTATATCTCACATCAGCACTCATAACAATTTCATTTCCAATTGTGCCTTAATGAACTGGGTGTTCATTTAATAACAACGAGCAAGCAAGATCTTCACATGCGCTCTGTTGCAAGTGCAATCCAAATTGATAACTTCTTTCTATGGGGAAAAATTTCCACTCAGTTTGCTTGTACATTATCTTCCTGATGGTTGCTACATTACTTAGTCTTTAAATACTCCTTCTGAACACTGGTACTGTGTGTCCCACTTCCTCTCTCCCTGTTTTACCTTCATACTAATTAATGCTTTATTTGTATGTTTAGTTTTCTAAAAAATGATTGAACACTGCTAGTTTATCTATCTATTAAAAAATTATTGTCTTCATAAAATGGGGGCATCCTCTCTGTGCTTTCAAAACAAAGCATACCCATATTTTCAACCTAATTCTCATTCTATTTGTTGGTTCGGCTCCTGGTGGTGGGACAGTTTTCCAAGTCTACGTTTCTAAAAGCTTTTTTGTGGGGGACATATTTCCAAAGCAGGTTTGCTACTACAGAAATCATCATGCAGTAAATCTGAGCGAGTGTTCTCACCTATTTATTATTTTATATTTTTATTTTTAAAAATTCATTAACTCGTAAAAAAAAAAAGGTCTTTAGCAAGCAAATCCATGTTTTTAAAAACAATAATGCATGAATTATATATATACCGTATTTTCCCTTTTTTCCCTCTCGTTGCTTACGCACTTTTTGCCATTTTGAAAAATATAAAAAAATTCTATAAAAAGTGATTAAAAGGCTGTACAGTCCTAAAAATGGGAGCTTTGAAAACTCCATCAAAGATGCAAAAAATGACATCACCAACAGCTCTGTACAGTATGAAAAAGTTATATGCGCCAGAAGATGGCAAAAAAATTTGGACAGGTGGCTTTAATTCTTATAAATGTATGAAAAAATTATAAAACCTATACAAATTTGGTATCCTCATGATCATACTAACCCAAAGAATAAAGAAGACATGTCATTTTGGGCGCATAGAGAAATCCGTAAAATCTAAGCCCTCAAATTTCATTTTTTTCACCAATTTTACTACAGTTTGAATTTATTCCCACTTTCCTGTACACGGCATAGAATATTAAATACCATCACTATGAAGTGCAATTTGTTACACAGAGAACAAGCCATCACACAGCTCTGTACAAAAAAAAAAGTTATAGGTTTTTGAAGGTGGGGAGTGAAAAATGAAAAACCAAAAAGGGCCACGGTGGGAATAGGTTAAAATAATAGCCTAAACTCTGAATCACTGTTCAATCCACCATCTGCAAATGGGAGTATGACACAACTGCTTCCCTTCCAAAACATGGTCGCCTATCTAAACTGACTTCCTGGTCAAGCAAAGTAGTAATAAGATAATCAAACCTATAACTTTTTTTTTGTACAGAGCTGTGTGATGGCTTGTTCTCTGTGTAACAAATTGCACTTTCATGATGGTATTTAATATTCTATGCCGTGTACAGGAAAGTGGAATAAATTCAACTGTAGTAAAATTGGTGAAAAAAATGAAATTGATGGGCTTAGATTTTACGGATTTCTCTATCGCCCAAATGACATGTCTTCTTTATTCTTTGGGTTAGTATGATCATGAGGATACCAATTTGTATAGGTTTTATAATTTTTTCATACATTTATAAGAATTAAAGCCCCCTGTCCAATTTTTTTGCCATCTTCTGGGCGCATATAACTTTTCAGACTGTACAGAGCTGTTGGTGATGTCATTTTTTGCATCTTGGATGGAGTTTTCAAAGCCCCATTTTTAGGACTGTACAGCCTTTTAATCACTTTTTATATGAATTTTTTATTTTTCAAAATGGCAAAAAGTGACATTTTTGACTTTGGGAGCTATTTTGTTACAGGGTTAAACACAGTGAAAGAATGTTATTATATTTTGAAAATTCTAAACTGTTTTTTATGATTTTTACTGTTTATTTATATCAGTTCTAAGGAAAGGGGGGTGATTAGAATTTTTAGGTTTTTTTACATCATTTTTTAAAAAAAAAACTTTTTTATTTAAATTTTACTATTATTCAAGCCCTAGTTACTTTAACCTTAGGTTGTCTGATCGATCCTACCATATACTGCCATACTACAGTATGGCAGTATATGGGGATTTTCCACTTCATTCATTGCTATGCTCTAATAGCACATTGTAATTATTGGGTTAAAACGAAAGACCCAAGGCTATCATGGCGACCGTTCGTCGCCCCTCAATGAGTCACAGGGAGCGACGATCTTTGTCAAGATGGCAAGCGCCAGGCACCGCCATTTTTATTAGCCACCGTCAGCTTTAGCTGTGTTAGCAGTAAATGTTTGTGCAATATGCAGCAAAGACTTATCGGCTATAAGCCCGTGTGCCCTCTCCATGCACCCGCACCTGACATGTGATGTACTATTATGCATAGGTGGAAGGGGTTAAACCAAACTCTTCATACACTTTGCCAAACACTTTATTACTATGCTTTCATGGTGTGAAATGCAAATTGTTTTAGTTATACTGAGAATAATTGCATGCAGTTGTATTCTACACCAACCAGGTAATTTATATTAAATAACAGGATTTTATGTAATGTATCAAACATTCAGGGGGTTGCAGACATTGGCAAGCCACACTTTTTTAGTTTGTTTAATTAGCAAAACCGAAAAGCACGTATCATTTCTTTACACTTCCCTAATATGTGTACTTTTCAACCATTGTCCAGACAATGAAGAGAATAAGGGCAAGATGTAGAGAAGCTTAGAATGGAACAGGAAGAAGGACCTCATACATTTCATGGATTTCATGCAAAACTACAAAAAGATTCTCCTTTTAAACACCAATCATGTTGAACTACATAGGGATCGTAAATTATGTACCTAAAGAGCTTGACTTTCCCTTGCAGCCAGAATACCAGGTAAATGAACAATGGCCTATAAAATTATCAAAGTTGTAAAACTATATAGTAGAGCAATTTAAATATCAGAAACAAAGAAATATTTATTTTATGTTCTTTTTTTCTCAGAGAATATTCTGTTTTGTTGAACATTCCAATATGCAAAGTCAGTAGCAAGGCAACCATTGCTAATTATTACATGAAGGAGATTTCAAAATTTGACATCCATTTGCATATATACATTTTAATGATAAATTAATTTATAGTTTTAAAAGATCCCCAGTTGCATGTTTGGAGTGTTTATGATATAATCTCACATAATATGGCAGATAAGAATTTTATCGCCGAAAGCTGGACCGTGCTTACAACTACAGTATATCGCAAAGCCACACCCACAAATACTTACTACAATGGAAAAGCTCCCACCTTATCACTTATAAGGGGTAACCAAAGGTACAGTTTTTAAGGGTGATGGGCAATTGTGTGGCTTTGGTAAATTCCAAAGGAAGGCTGGAGAGCTATCTGATCAGCAATCTGAGCAGCATATCAGGGCGGTGTAAGTATGGAAGGAGACAATTGCTTGTCCCTAGAAACGTGAACAGAACAGACGGTACTCAGATAATTGGTACATATATACCGACACAATAAACTACAGGAAATAATTTAAATTATTTGTACATACTTCTAACTGATAAAGAGGTAGCAAAGTTTGTATCTACACAGAGGCAATCACATTTACAAAGGGTAGAAATTTGAGGGATTTGCTGGTCCATAGCTTCCTGGCACCAATGAAATAAGATGGAACATGGCTGGATCAGAAACTAAATGGCTCCTTCAAATGTGGTCGTTGTTCAGCATGTGGACAGATGAGACCATCTAAGGTATTTAGAAGCTTGTATTAATAACATATGAAATATGACACCACCTTTGCCAAACATATATGGCAGTACATCAGGGGAATTTGAAATGCCTGACTTTTTAAGGGATCGAACTTGTAAGACCGTCACCAAAGGTGATGATTGGGACAAACTGATCCATAAAAAAAGAGGCTCGGTGGACTTTCAATCTGGATTCGGTAAACCAAACGGTATTAATGATTTGTGCTCCTATGCGTGCTTCATAGAACATATAGTGGGAATGAACATCAATCTCCTATGCAGATTTTCTGGCTAATACAGGGTTCTACTATATACTTTGTTTTAGGTAGTAATATTTATTATTGATATTTACTGCATCTTTATAAGGCAGGTGTTCATAGAAATGCCTTTTGGAGTTATGATATATTCCTTATATGTAGATTCCCACTTGGAGTAATGCGGATTCTGGGGTATACTGACACCTTGTTTGGATATGAGTGCACCTTTTACGTGAATCATATTGGTTTTCTTCTACCTATTGTTCTGGGTTTCAACATCTGTAGTAAAGGTGGCGGAAGCAAACCATGGGTTGATGGTTTACCTCATTGATGGCCTTAAGTTATGTCAGACTGCTAGTGGGTGGTGCTCTGTGTGTGGCCCCCACCTTCCAATCATGTGACAATGTCACGTGATACCCTGGGGGAGCAGCGTTGGTGATGATGTGGAGGCTGTGGTCACATGATGGACTGGCGTTCTGTGCGGATATGGATTTTGGCATTACCGGGCGGTCTACGGCTATTATCTAATTCCGGGGGCACACTTACACCATGCAGCCATGTTTTAATAAGTTTATTTAACTAAATCTGTAGAACTAATTTAACCCTGAATAACTTATGTCTGAGTGAAATACGTATAGGGTTATGAAGTATTAGGAATTTAGGGTCTAGAGAATTACAAGCCAGGGGTAGGAATGGCTAGATATAATGAATAATAATATACTAGGACATACCCTTACTTTTCCATTTTTTCCATAAGCTTATGTGGAAGTAAGGGGCAGTGAACAACGCACCTTAGTGACAAATACGTCTACACCAGTCCTACCTTTAAGTGTTTTTTATCCTAGTGAGCTCATTTTAATAATTAATGATGAAATAAAAGTCATTTTTAGCATTATCATAAAGTGCCTCTAAAGTTTTCAGTGAATTAAATATCAATCGGTGTAGTCGAAACTTAGCAGCACCGTTTAAAGAGTCAAGGAAGAACAGCTCTGAAAGTTCCTGCCAATAAAACCTGCATTTTGCTATTTATGCCCTTCAAAAAATGATGAAGTAGATTTTAGTCTGTGTTGGTTTTAGTTAGTATGGCTAAATTTTTTACTCTAACAGTAAATCTAGCACATACGCTGTCAATTGTAGTTTATATATTCCTACTGTGACACCCGAACTATATTCTTAATCTGCTGGAATCTTATGAAAATCATTTAAAATGAAGGAAGCAGTGTTTATTGGGTTATTGCCTGCTGGTGAAGTGAGAGCTTGTTAGGTAATGCCACAATCATATACTATACAAGAACAGAAGCCATTGCTTAGGTTAAAGTAAAGAAATAGACTCCAAGCGTTTCCCCAAATAATATATATTTTCCCATTCTACTGATCTTAGGTTTCTTAGAAATCTGATATTGGTGTCCTACTACTTGTAGATTATATAAGATGCTGTCACCACTAGTTATGGATCAGTATAATAAGGCTTTTTCACACATCTATAAATAGTGCTAGAGCCTACAAATGCAGGCTAGATACTCTATATTTCTTACCACAAATGTGAAATAGTGTGTCCCTGGAAGAAACATAATAAATTCATTTTCTTTTGAAACAGATCCAGACGGCTAGCTTAAAAACATGCTGGAGTAATAACTGGGACAAATTGATATTTCATGTCTCTACATGTAATCAGTTTGCTTCATCTCGATTGCGGAAAGTATTCATGCCATCTCTTTGCAAATTAGCTACCAATAAATTAGAAATAGCTGTGCATGGTTGATCCCATAATTATATAAAGCTTTCTCTGCCGAACCTATGCAAGACATCTATATTTTCCATCTATTTCTTATCTCTATGTCGGTAACAATCTTGCAGTTAGATACTATGTTGCCATATAAATGTCACTTAAAAAACTTGCCTTTTCTTGAGCACATATTTTATGCATTTATTTAGATCCCTTTTATTTTGATATCATATTTCTCATCATTTGTACATTTGAAAAAAACAACATAAACCGCCCTAATATTTTCAAACACTAATCTATGAGATTTTTAAATACTGTAAAATATGACTGTGAATAGTTATGAACGGGCCCACTATGAGCTGACCAGGACTTCACGGCCCTGACCCAATTTCCATCCTGCCAACTTTTAGGAAAGTGGCATGTAGACAGAAAGCTGGCATGTAAGTCATGATTCAGGTGTTGTGATATAGTTTCTCTGATAAATTATCCTCAAAACTTAAAGGGTATTCTGGGAATATGAATGTCTGATACAAAACCCATAATGCTTAAATAAGAATATAACAAAACACAATATACATGCGGAATGGGACAAATCACCAATCCATGTAAAGCATTAACTAGTACACTTATATAAACATCAGGGCTTCATGGGCATGCACGAGTAAGCTGCTCAGTTATGGTCACAAAATGCAAGCCAGAAAACAGCAAAAACATTTATGAAAGCATTACCATGCAGGCTATGACACTATGGCCCATACAATATGTACAGTCAGAGAAATCAAAAACATATTTGGTCGATATATACAGTGAATGGACAACTGTACAGGAACACAGGATATAGTACACATTAAAGCGGTGGTAGGTCTAAGGAAAATGTTGGTAACAACATAGTGAAATCCATGTTACGTGTAAGTAACGGATATGTCGGGCTATGAATGGTAGGAAGAGCCAAACTGAAATGCATGGAGCAATAATACCTGTAGAAGGAAGGAAAAACATACAGATCGCTGAAAGATAAAACGCTATAGTGCACTCACCAATATGAATGCTGTATTAAGTCGGCCGCTGTAGTGTGACAGTGGAATATAAAGTGAAGTGTGTGGGCTGAGTCTGGTGACGCATCGCCAGTTGTTGATGCAGACAGCTGTAGTATCTGATGCATAGGCGCTGTGGTGTGTCACTCGGACAGATTATGCGCACGGAAGAATTGTGTGCATGTGGTTAGAGGAAATTGGCGCGCTTGTACGCATGCACACTACAGCTGTCAGGATGAGGAAGCAGCGCATGATATAATTGTGCGCATGCTACTTGAGACTATCAGGATAGTCCCAGTATGAGTGTATGTGAGCTAGTATGTCAGCATGTAAATCTAATGAAAAACTGGAAGAAATAATACCTAACTTATCTGGGGTAAGATGTGTACCTGGTATGATGTAAATAAGGAAGATACTATGTGGCTATGTGTAATCGTACTTACCGGACTTACTGTCCGCGAGGATGAAGCCGGGGCGATTCACAGATCGTGCACCGATATCTGCATGTGTCGCTCCCCACTGAGGTCTGCTGGAGTTCCCTTCTTCTCCTGGTGTATGTGAGTGCTGTCTTGCGACACAATTTGAATTTAGATCCCGCACTTAGTCCAAATCAGTGACCCCCCCGATTTGTGTCATATGAAAGTCGAAAACTCCTGTTAAATTCGGTGGCAAATCGGAAAAAGCCGGGAAACCCCATGGAAATGCGGTCTGCAGACCTTAGTAAATGTAACTTTTGGGAAATCACCTAGTTACAAACCACATGGGTATTTATCATTAACCAGGAAAGTAGTGTCACATGTAAAATGATCCCTAATCGGGTACTGTTTGCCTGTGTGGGGATGGGAGAAATGATCTCCTTAAGGAATTGTACATTGTGAGCAATGTAGACAGGGAAAGTACCCTTGCAGGGGGGAGCCAGGAATTGTTGTCGGGTTATTGTGCGTTGGATCCGATGTCTGCTCTTACCAATGTGTCACGTAAGTTTTGGGTCTACGTGTGCATGGCAATATGGTATTTTGGAATTTGGGAGTTTCGGGAAATGACTTGGTCAGCATTGATTGGTTGAGTGGCTACTAGGATGTGTAAGACTGTTAGTCTGCAGGATGAAAGGTGTGTACAAAAGGTACGCGTTTCTCTGTGTCTCACGGGGTGTTCTGGGTGATGGTTGGAGTGCATTCTTAATTACCCCTCTGGGTATCCTCTGTCCTAAAGCGTTGGGACATTTCTTTTATGCATGTGGTCGAGTGGGATGGTGGTAGTGAGCCTTCTGACCCTTGTGAATGTGACTGGGGAATGGAATTCTTAGTAGCTGGTGGGTGACAACCGTCTTAGTATAGAAGGCTGTTACATCAGTCAGTTTCCAATACCAGGTCTGTCATAAGGGATCGTTGCTTTAAGTATTTGGTGTCCAGAAAACGTATAGAATCGGTACTGTAATGTAGTGTGCATCGTAGCGTGGGTAATGTGGTATTGATATGGCCATGGAAAGTGAGGAGGGTGTCCAATGAGCCCCCCAATGCAGTAGATATCGTCTATAACGTTTCCAAGTGAGGGCATTTGAGCACATATTACTGACCTGAACAAAGGAAAATGTTGGAAACCCATTTAACCATGAAGGCTGATGAAACTGCTGTTTAACAACTCACATTATCCTGCATGAGTTTTTTTTTAAACTTTTACAAAAAAAAACAATTCAGTTCCTTACACTGTGCCAATGTGATCCCACAGGGGGCCTGAACCTGAACTCCTGCCATGACCCTCTGTAGGATTCTGATACTTTGCCGCCTTCCCTGCCAACAGACTGTTACTGACTTTCGTTTGCCTGATCCCTCTGTGTCCCACACCAGTGTCTCCACTGGGCAGGCACTATCCACAACGACACAAAGGGTAGACGCCTTTGGATCCCTCCACAGCAAAATCCAGTTGGATAGCACAGTGGTTCCACAACATGCTGGTCATTACTCTGACACCATGTATTGTGGTTGCCAATAGTGATTTTTGTCAAAGCTAATTATGCCCAAAGACCCTCAAAGCTTCATTATCAATACATATATACATGAAAGTCATATCTAAAATAAATTTTTGGGGAGGGAAGATGGGTTACGGGACACCATGCATCTTAATTGTCAAGATTCCCCCTACACACATCATCAAAGGGTGCAGACTGGTTTAAATGACAGCTGGGGCTCGTTTTTGCAGAATCAAACTTATAGATTAATGATAAGACGTGTGAAATGAGCAGAGTGAAAAAAGAAAAAAAAATGGTCTTATCTACATCAAACTATATCTCACTATACAAACTACATGTCTAACTTGCAAATTGTTCTGATGGCATCAGGTGTCATAGCTTATACGGTTGAAAAAGACACTTATCTATCAAGTTCAACCAAGGAGGGAAGGGATTGGATGGGAAAGGATTTAGGGGAAAACAATTCTATATAACATAACAATCAATGTATTTAGGTTTAAAAAGGCATCTAGACCATTCTTGAAACTCTCCGCTGTCCATGCGGTGACAGCGCCTGAGGCAGGTTATTCCACAGATTGACAGTTCTCATAGTAAAAAAGCCCTGTCGCCTCCGGTGATGAAACTGATTTCTCCAAACGGAGACAGTGCCCCTCGTCTTTTGAGTTGATTTAATCTGAAACAACTTACCACCATATTTTTTGTATGGACCATTCATATATTTATATAAATTAATCATGTCCCCTCATAGTCGTCCTCTTTTCCAACTAAATAAATTAGTTGTTTTAACTTTTCCTCATAACTAAGACCCTCCATACCCCTTTCATTTTGTGGCTCTACGTTGAACCCTCCAGCTCCAGGGCGTCCTTTTATATGGACCGGTGCCCAGAACGGACAGCATGTGCCTGAAAACCACACCCAGAGCTGCCTGTGATTGACAGCTCCTTTTGATCTCTGGGAAAGCTTGGTGTGTGTTTGAACTCGTTTTGGCTGCAGCTGTGATGGACGCGAACCTGTCAGTACTGGAGGTAGGTCCATTACTACCTCTTTAATTTTGCCCAGCCCCTTCATTGGGTGCTGCTATTTCATCTCCTGTTCCCTAGTTGGCTCCTTGCTATTGTATTGACTTTGCTTTGTCTACCACCATTCTATTTCTATATGATTTTACCTTTGTACCTTTGCCGCCATCTTTGTTTTTGACCCGGTTTGTTGACTTCACTTGTCTGTCTGTATCTGTTGTTTGTCCCTCGGTCATGTACCTTCCAGTGTACCCCCATTCCTGTCTTAGTCTTGTGTTGGTTTTTGTATACCAGTGTGAACACTGGCTCTATCTGTATTCCAGTTACTGTCCGCTCCACCATCCAGCAGCTGCTAGTCAAAGTAAGTCTTCCCTGTCACCTTGTAGGATAACTCAGGGACCCATAGTTATATCTCCTGATAGCGAGTTTGCCCTAGTCAAGGCGGCTTATCTGCTGCAGGCAGGGCCTTAGCCGCAGGGACGTCGCAGGGTGAGTTCGCCACCACTTACCTAGTCTGACAGCTAACGCCAAGCCAGGTGTGGTTGCATGGTTGCTGGACAGGTTTCTGACACTAAAATCATCATATGGGAACTTAGAAAATAAAAAATTATCACTTAGATTGTATTGGTGCAAAAAATATTTCTTATTTCTGTAGTAAGAAGCACAAGTGGTTTATTAGGCCAATTTCTGATGACAGGTTCTCTTAAACAGACCTGTTTTACTGAAGCAGTATTTTAACAATATACTGTAATAATTGCATCGCAGTATATTGTATGAGCTATTACACCTCCTAGGTATCTTTTACCCAATCATAAACATCATCCCTCATCCCTATATGCCTAATGAATCAATATATAAAACAATTATCCATATTCGGATCGACATATCAGGTAAACAAATGTCCAAATGTTACAACTGGTTTGCTGGTCCTGCAAAAAACAAAATACCAGCTTTATATAACAAAGTATAAAGAGCAGAAACAAGTTTGGGATCCAGCACTCTGTACCACACGTGGAGTCGGTTGGTGAATAAATCAATCTTCCTTTATTAAATATAAAAATTCATGCAGACACACATAGCTGTGACATCGATCAACACGTTTCGGCAGAGGCTGCCTTAGTCATGATCTACAGATTACAAGTGAACACTAAACTTTTAAACACACCGCCCAGTGACGTCATGGATCAGGTGATCAAAAATGGGAGGGTGAACACCTGTAGTCGATATGGCACAGACGGCCATAGATCATGTGATTCCAGACGTCATATCAGGTGACCGAAGTGGGAGGAGCAGAGAATGTGAGTTAAATTACAACAGATGTTTAACTGTTAGATCGCTGAACTGCAGGAGTAATCCTCCCACCTTCGGTAATGTGACATAGAGGTAAGTTAAAAACATATACTCATATACAATAATTTAAAGAAAAAGAAAGGGACCAAAATTACATCATGGTGAATGCTACTTCGGAAATGAGGAAATCACAGGATAGACTCGACGTGGAAGAACAAGAGGTAGGTTACCAAAAAACATGGATACTCACTGAGAAAAAACGCATAAATGCGGATATATATGTACTTTATCACACCACATGAGGGCAAATTATTAAAAGCATACAAGGAATGATGACTAGAATAGAACTCAATATGTTAAGATGATGTCAGATCTTTTGTTCAGGCCTTCTGGTTGGCGACTAACTAAAGTAAACATCCAGAAGGTTTCTCATGAGTAACTTCCGTTTCATGTCACCTCCTCTGATGGGCTGGAGAAACCATCCGTCTGTTTGTTATGGCAATCTCTAAAATGTTTAGAAATAGAGATATATTTAAAGAATTGTTACTTTATCTGAAAGATGCTACGATTCTAATTTTCAAAGGACCTGTGTGTCCCACATTACTGTTTTGACACTTCAAAAGAGGCACATATAGAACGTTAGAGGTGTTACAATTAATGTATGAGTTAATATTGAAATTCATACCTGTTTTCATAGATGATTGTTTGCCTGTCTGTATATAGTCAACAGACCTTGCATTGTTTGTGCCCACACCTAAAATTTCCCTTATATGTCAGCAGTAGGTTTTGTGTCATTCTTCACTTAGAAACCCTTGGAGACAGAGTATTACCCAAAGTAGGGCTCTTTTGGCGATGTATTTATGCCAGGAGATATATTTGCGTAATATAGGGTCTTGTACAAGCATGGGAATGAATTTCTTGACAATATTTACTATTTGTGAAATATTGATTACTAAATGCCGTTACAAAAAGGAACCATGGGTTTACCCTAATATCAGTATTTTTGTGACTGTGCATTGTCTAATCATACTTTGTGTAATGTTGTTGACTTTTTAGCTGCTGTAGCTATATCTATATGTTTGTACCTGTCGTGACCTAAGACGCTGACTAAGATTCTGTCTCTCTCGTATGAATACGCGACCTAGTGTGCAGTTACGGCGAAGTCTAATCATTCTCCATAGGGAATGTTTTTGGTGACATGTTTTGGAATGACATGAAGTGGCAAGCAGGGTATGTTGCCAGAAACTTCTTTCCTGTAAGGTTTTATTAAGACTCTATTCTCTGCACCCGTAAGGGTGATGTCCAGAAAGTCAATAGATCCCCTCCAAACTCAGAAGTGAATTTAAGGTTCATTTCGTTATTATTCATTCACATTACGAAATCTATGAATCTATTTTTAGAATCTCTCCACACCCACACCAAATCATCAATGTTATCTGCTAGCCAGGCAATGGCATTTCGGTGTGGGTTGGTATCCGAAAAAATGTAGTGTTCTTCCATTGGGACATATATATATTAGCGAGTGGGGGAAAATTGGCCCCCATGGGGGCTCCCTCTGTCTGTAAGTAGAAAACACGATGAAATGAAGAAGTATTCTTTAGTAGGAATTCCGTGGCCATTAGAATAAATGTTTTAATGCTTCATCGTAAGTGCTATATACATTAAGATGTTTCTTAGCAGTTAAGACTGAATGTGTGAGGAATGGAGGAATACAGCGCGGCCACTCACAGTGGCCCACTGTATCCCTGTTTCCATTCAAACTTATCCACTGGTGTATAATAACGTGTTTGTGTCCTGTATATAACAGGGGTACGCGTGTAAAGGTTGGCTTCCGGAAGCACCTGCCGTGGTTGGAGTTCGAACAGAATCATCAACACCGAGGATACGGTGTCTGGCGCTTTTTCTCTACAACTTTTTCTGCTATATAAAGTATAAAGAGGTTACAGGTTGCACATTTGTCGGTTGTTTGGGAAACTAATGATGAAAATGTTGCGTACGAAAGATATGTTTCTTGTAGAGTGGGTTGACAGTATACTTATGCAGTCTATTTCCCTTATCACTGAAAATATGTATTATTACTTTTTGTTTTTGTTATTTGCATAAACCACACTAAATTCTACAACTGTCAGAAAATGTTTTATTATAATGATATATTATTAATTAGAGACCATCTTGTTTAAAACAAGGAAGCATTTTGGATATAAAAGCAGAATGAATAGGAAACTGTGTCAAATGAGCTTTAATAAATAACTATTGCTTTCAAGAAGAAGCTCTAGATATGTATTTTAGTACTGTACTTGGTTCTATTTGAGAAGGTGATTAGGTGTGTAGAAGAAAGGGTGTAAAGGTTACAACTAGTAGCTTGATACGCCAGCATTCACTTGAATGATTTTTTCCTGACAATTCTAGTCTTTGTAAGGCTTTCTTTTTTATTAACTCAGGAGGTCTCACGCAAGACTAATTGGGCAAATAAGGGAGATCTTGGAAAAAAGGAAAAGATAGCAGGAAGTTAGAATCACAGGGGTAATTTGGTCCAGACATCTACTATTACATCTGCGTACTCATGCTTCTGTGAGCGAATGAACATTGTGCTCTTATATTTTTCTCTATTCTACCAGGTGTTGCAGGCCTATTTAATCTACCTCTAGCCAGAGAAGACGAAAAATTAGACAACATTTTAATCATGATCAATTTGTTGTTTTTTGTGAGGTGAAAACAATATTTTATAACTTTTAAACACATGTTTATTAATGCATCAGGAGGAGGAAGAAGTTCAGAGGCCGACACGGCCTCACACCAGAGTACATAACTGAACCCCTCTGCAGACCAAAGGCGGAGAGATGGGATTAGGAAAACACAAAGGCAGCAGGGTGACCACAACTCCATATAGCAGACAGATGCAAAACAAAGGGAATCGGCCACTCACCGGGAATGAATGAAAAAATGCTTCTTTATCATTGTTGAGAGGTCCAGGCAGAATGAGGGCTGCCTCGCCAAGGCGAACCCCGGGCCGTTTTCGCGTGCAAACACGTCTTTCTCCAAGCCTGCACTTGTAGATTAAGTCAACGGAGTAAGCACACATCCACTATTCTCAGGATTTATGTATTGGTATGGTTCATGCGTTACAGGCCGTTTAAACATGGTATAAAATTTTTATAGAGTTTACAAATAATGACTCTTCTATTTGTATGGGGAGTTTAACCGCAGATCCTGGCATTTTAAGTATGGTGTTGTGTCATAAAAGCACAGCACTGTTACCTATGAGAGAACTAAAAGGCACAGCTATCAAGTTCAGTTTCTATTATGACGTACACTAGTGCCGATCAGTATGACATACCGATATTCTTTGAGTATACCGACCCGAGTATAAGCTGAAACCCTAATTTACCTACCATAAATGGGAAAACCTATTGATCGAGTATAAGCCGAGGGTGGGAAATGCATTTGTCACAGTCTCCCAGTATAACGCCAGCCCCCAGTATATATAGCCGACCAGCCCCGTAGTAATACAGCCAGCCCCCATATATACACTCAGCCCCCAGTAGTACAGCCAGCCCCTGTAGTAACACGGCATCAGAAAGCCAGCCGCCACTTAGTATACCATCAGCAGCCCAATGTAGTATATACAGCCAGCCATGTAGTATACAGCAGCCCCATTAGTATACATTACAACAGCTCCCATGTTAGTATACAGCCAGCCCCCAGTAAGTATAGAGCAGCCAGCCCTGTAGGATACGGCCGCTAGCCCAAATTTTGCACAGTGGCTCCCTCTGCTCCTTGCGGCTTCCTGACGCTCCTCTTCAGTCTTCTCTCTCCTGTATTAGCCAGCGCATCAGACGCGTTCCCATGATCTCCTGTCCGTGCACACGTTTGACATCATCAGCGGCCCACCCGCAGCATCATAGTGGGGCACCAGGCAGCAGGATCGCAGGAAGCATTGCTTTCAACATAATACACAAGAGAAGAACGGAAAAGGAGGCGACGATGGACGGACCGTTGACGGCATCGGGGGCCAGAGTAGGAGAATATGTAGTTATTTTTTGTAATTGACTCCTGTAAAGCTGAGGTGAGGTTTTCAGTCACTTTTTTGCGTGACAAACTCAGCTTATCACGAGTATATATATGTATATAATAACTATTATCATGCTGCCATGCAGATAGGACAAAAACAGTTAACTAATTGATCAATGTTTTTTTTCTTTTAGTCTTGCAAATGAAAAATGGGTTAATACTTTACAAATCAATCCTACCAGTGAAAAAAATGAAAATGACATTAAATTGTCTCAAAAAGTGTAATATGTAGACCCATATACTGTTACAACAATAATATGTTTACCTTTGTACTTGGATACCAGTCAATGAATGGTGTTAACAAAATATTTCAAACAAAGTCCCAATTATTTTTAATGTAAAATAATTTCATAGGTTCATTAAATTGTATTACAAATAGTGATGTGCAACCTCACCCACAATGTTAGATCCGTGCCAACACCCCCTGGACCTCTTTTCACTCATGTAAACAATTTTCTCCTTTGTATGTAGGAACACAAAGAGTAAATTAATCTACCATGATGCTTATTAATGTTTATCTTTATATTTTTTATCTTGAAATACATCCGTGTCAGGTGAATCTCTTAGTATCTGTTTTTTAAACTTTTGTGGTAGGGTCATTTCAGTGTTTGACCATTTTTAAATTTCAAGATCCTCTGCCATATTGATTTCTTATACCTCTCTTCACTATTGGAATTTCCCCTGATCCCGTACAGTTTGTGCAGATGAGTAAATAATATGACAATTCTTTTAATAGGGACCATTGAAAAGGTTAATTCCAGAAATTATGAATGTTTTAAATTTTTTGTAGCAGAAGATAGATGGGATACATAAGTCCCTACATAACATCCACTAGTGGGGGTCTTTGAGTTAGGCACAGAATTTACCTGACCAACTTAGAATCATTGAAACTACACCTGAGCAATGGTTATTTCAGAAGAAGAGTGACGAAATCAGGCGAGTACTTTTTGAGGATAAACTGAGTATATTTGATGGTGAGCTGTTCTGGATTCCAGCTCTCTTCGTCAGACATGATGTTATGCATGAAACTGAAAATCACAGCATTTTATACACAAATAGGCAGTGATCATCAAATGATAAAACATAACTTTAAACACACCGATTGAAATACAGGGGACCGTCTCATTTACAACAGGATGGCAATAAACAGGACTAAAAAACTGTTAGGAAGGAAGAGCTCCTCTCTTATGGACACTGCCAATTAAGGCCACGATGTAGACCCGTGTGGAGCCCTTATAGCCATGGATGCTCCACTAGGGTTTAGGGATTGTGGGAAATATGCAAAGTTTCCAGGAGTGGATAGGGAAAAACCACATTTCTTTTAGATACTTTGTACCTTACTAGGTAGCTAAAAGAGGAAGGCTTTCCTTACCCCTCCTGGAAAACTTTGACATTATTCCGTCAAGGAGAACTATTACTTCCCAACCCTAGTCACAAGCCTCTCAACCCTGGCCAAACAGTTCCCCTACGCTGTAACTGAGGAGACTCAATCGGTTGAAACAGTCCTTTGGAAATAGATATATGGTTTTGTTTAATCTGCATCATGCATAAGGCCTCTTGTAGTCATTGGTTGAGGCAAGGAGCTGCCTTAGTAGGTAGCCAAAGCGGGTAGTTTTCCTTATACCATCCTTCAAAAACTTGACATATGTTCCTGTGAGAAAACCTGACAAGAGAGCCCTGGATCTTATCTGCCTTGTGGCCTCCAGGTCAGAAGAGGGTTATGAAGCTGTCATGAAGTTAAGACCTACTTGTAAGTTGGATTCTCTGCATTCTCTGTATTTCTTTACGCTTTGTTTGTATGAAAGTTTCCATTAAAATAGTATATACTCATATTCCCATAGTGTGGTCCTCTCTGGAGAAATGTGCAGCTACTGGATCGACCTTCTTCATTTTTAATATGCGCTTTTCGATGGTTGGGTCAGTAATCCCATGTAGGACAGTAAGACCTGTTGCTCCATAGGTGTTTTCAGTCTATCTTGTCTGAACATATACGGTTTGTAGTGTTGGCCTGGCGTGTATATGAATAGATTGTCTGGTATGTTTGTGGCGGAAGCTGTTATTCTACCAGTAGGCTGTTCGTCTGTTTTTATGGTGTTGTGGTGGTTAAGCGTCTGTCTTTAATTTGATTGTGGTATCCAGAAAGTGTTATGGTGGATTTAAAGTGTGTTGTAACCCTCACAGATTTTAGTCTGCTTTATTACCATCCTGTCATAAATAAGATGTTGCTTGTATTAAAAAGAAACAAAATATTACTGAGGGTTAGTTTTAATCTCCAAATATACTGGAGGCTGCAGGAGAAACTGCTGTTAAGTCCAAATAGATTTGCATGCTCAAAACAACAGTGAAATACTCTGATGGGTGGCTCATTCCCTGATATAGTCTTTTGGTGGGGGGCAGAAAGGACAATTAACTGTTACAACTAGCCTGATTCCAATAGGGAAAGGGACCACTTGGCTTATCCTACTCAACCAGACCGACACGAATATCAAAAATTACAGTTTGTGGGAAAACATGAGTAATAGTGACCACAATATCATTGATTTTGTATTATATTCTACCTATACTGGTTATTAGAGAGCAATGACACTCTAGGAAGGACCCTATTGGCATAAAAAAAATAAAAGGAACAAAAACCATGGGGAGATTATCAACTGCGAAGAGTAAGAATGTGCTAGTTGCCAACCAATTAAAGCACAGCTATTATTTTACCAGCATCAATATTGTTTATGGTATCTAGCACATTCTTTTCTCTAGGCAGTCTTGACAAATTTTCCCGCAATTGTTTTAAAAAAACCAAATGGACTTTGTGATTTTAAAATACATTACAATAATGTGGTGTTAAACTTTTAGGACCAGTGCCAGGCAACTAATATCGAAGTATCAAAAACAAATGTGTTTCATAAAAAGGACATAGTTTTACCATATATAAACTCCTGGTCAGACCACACATGGAATATTATGTGCAGTTGTTGGCACGTTATAACAGGACTAGAGAACTGGAACAGGTGGAGGGAGACAAACCAAGAATTTTTAGGGAATGGGCGGCCTAGAGTACAATGATAGAATTACTAATGTACTATAAGAAGCATGAAATGATGGATCTCTCTGGCAGAGCAGGAGTATTATGGTGATTCTTTGTAACATGATATTAAGAGAGGCATGGATGCCCTTTTCTAGAGCACAAAATATGACAGGTTATGGAAAAAAAAATGGTGTTTAATATTATATGTTGCACTTCATGTTCAGTCATTTTATTGCTCCTGCTGTTTGACCAACAGACCCGCTGCTATTGCTCCTGCTGTTTGACCAACAGACACGCTGTTTATTGGCTCCTGCTGTTTGACCAACAGACCTGCTGTTTATGCTCTGCTGTTTGACAAACGACCGCTGCTCATTGCTCCTCTGTTTTGACCAACGAACCCGCTGCTTATTGGTCCTGCTGTTTGACCAAACAGACCCGCTGAACATTATTGCTCATGCGTTTGACCAACAGACTGTTGCCTATGTTCCTGCTGTTTTGACAACAGATCTGCCTGTCCTATTGTTTCTGCTGGTTGTCAACAACCTGCTGCCTTTGAGGACTCTATATTGGTACAGGACTTTATATATTGTTACAGGACTCTATATTGATGCAGAACTCTGTACTGAGCAGAACTCTATACTGATGCGACACTCTATTGATGCAAGACTCTATATTGAATCTGGATGTTTTATACAGGAAGGGAACTCTGGAGATGTATGGTGCTTGATGGAACAGTTGCGTAGCCTTGGACACCTGGAATGTCACAAAGGTAAGACCCTTGAAGAGACCAGAACCTGGGGGGCAATGGTGGTCGCAACCAAATGTTTGGTACTGTGGGGGGTTAGGGATGGATCCTGGTTTCCGGGATGTAACCTCCCCCTGTATTGGGGCCTGTCGGCTATCCGTATGAGTTCCCTCAGGTTCTAAATGGGAGCTACTCCGGACAGGAAATGTTCAGGTAGCTGCCATGGATTAAAACCGAGACGGACTATACTATGGCCAGGTATGGGATCCCGAGGGTCAGACGTGGTACTGCTAGCTCCCAAATGGTATATGGTAAAACCTGCCATTTGCGGTCTCTGCCTGTTGGCCAGGTCCGAGGATTACGGTTTGGGGCATGAACTAATTGTGAGAAACTATGAAGTGGCCAGGGACGGCCGATCTGCATCTGTATTGTCATCCTTTGAAGATGTCAGGGGGACTAATTGTACTAAACCAGTCAAGTGAGCAGTATAAGGTGGGTATAACTTAATGTGGGGGGCTGTTATCATGCTGACGGATAGAACCTGTAGTGCGAAGTATGAAATGAAGTTGGATAATGGGAACTCAAGAAATTGTGTGGGTCAAGATACATGTTAATTGTTATTAAGAAGGAATGAGGTGGGGAGTGAAAAATGAAAAACCAAAAAGGGCCACGGTGGGAATGGGTTAAAATAATAGCCTAAACTCTGAAGCACTGTTCAATCCACCATCTGCAAATGGGAGTATGACACAACTGCTTCCCTTCCAAAACATGGCCGCCTATCTAAACTGACTTCCTGGTCAAGCAAAGTAGTAATAAGATAAGCCCAAGGTAACCCATTGTAAAAACAATACATTATAGTCGGGACCCTGGCACAAACTTGGCACTGGGGCTCATCAGCTTCAAGTTACGCCACGGGATGACACCAACATTTAACTTAGTATCATGCTGTGGGGAATCTTTTCCTCAGCAGGGACTGGAGAAATGGTCAGAGTTGATGGGAAGATGGATGAAGCTAAGAAACTGGAGTCACCTTTGAGTAGGACAATGACCCTAATTATACATTTAATACTGCAAGGGAAGGCTTTAAATCAATGCATATTAAATCATTAAAAAGGTATATCTGTGAAATCAATGCATATTAAATCATTAAAAAGGTATATCTGTGACTTGACTTTAAAATTGCAGGGGTAGTGGACCCATTGACCACCGAGGTCAATGACTTAAGCCCACACCTGGGACCGGAATTTAAGTGGTTCCCGGTTTTCACCATTGTCTGCCACAATGCTGGTTGGACTTGTTGTTGCGTGGTACCACCAGGTCGTTCCACAAGTGTGACTTTGTCTGCAATGGCAGCCAAGGCTAGGTACACAGATGTTAAGCAGGAACGTGGTCAGGGACAGGCAGGAGGTCTGGATGGGCAGCATGGAATCAGAGTCTGGGACGAAGCAACAAGTCAGAGCAGGCAGAACAGGATCAAAGTCAAATACAGAAAAGGCGTCACAACTGGAAATCACACTAAGAACGCAGGGCATCCGGGAACAGGCTTTTTCAATGGCACTAGGCACAAAGATCCGGCAGGGTATGCAGAGAGAGGCTGAAATGTAAAGGATTCTGGAAAGTGGCCAGCGCCAATTGACGGTGCATTGGCCCTTTAAATCTTCTGAAGCTGGCACACGCACGCGCTAAGAAAGAGAGGACCAGAGGCAGGAACGATTACAGGTGAGTATGAACTGCGGGGCTTGGGGCATACCGAGGGGCATGGGTGAGCCCGTGAGACATGGGTCGTGGGAGCATTTGTGATAGTTGTCCAACCAATCTGACTGAGCTATAGGTGTTTTGCAAAGAACAGGCAATAATTTCCTCTTGCAGCCATTATTGCAGCTAAAGGTGGTCTTATGCATACTTATGCATGCCAACACAGTTTTAATTTTCAAACATTTGCCAATGTATCTATAATTTTCTATCACATAAAATTTAAATAAAATAGATTAGTTTAAGAGTTTAACTTTTCAAAATGACTAAATTAATATGGACACTTTATACATACACATATATTTGCATAGCTATATATACACTAGCTGTGGCAAAATTCTGGTACAATAGCTCTATTTTTAGCATATGGATTTTTCGGCACGTAATCACACTTCTTTTCATAGACCACATCGCTTTTGTCATACTAGTCGAACTAGTCATACTGGAATAAGACATGGTGTTAGCAAAGGTTCATGTATGAATAAAGAAACCTGTCTGGTCATGGTGTTAGCAAAGGTTCATGTATGAATAAAGAAACCTGTCTGGTCTCCCAGAGCTTCCTCTCTAGGCAGAAAATATAAAAATGTATGTCTTTTGGAAGGAGCAAAAAAAATAAAAAAACTTAAATGGAAAAATAAAACTTGAAGTGTTCCAAAAGGGGTAAATATAACGCTTATCATTCCTCTAAAAATGAGAATTAAATGCTAGTAAAAAACAGCCATAGTTATCACTTGCATGTCAAAATCCAAACCCAACTGATACTATTGTCAGATACTATTTTCAGTAAAACAAAATAAGATCAGTGTTGCTTTATTATTTTTGCACTGAAATTAAGTAGGCCAGTAAGAATAGAAACTGTTAAAAATAAACAGAATTTATGTGTAACCTTTAAAGTGGTTCATTTATATCAGCACGTCAACCTGTAAAATTAAAGATCTATAATTACATTCTCACCTGGAAAAAAGTGAAATACTAATTTTGATCTATAATTACATTCTCACCTGGAAAAAAGTGAAATACTAATTTTCTTTTTTTCTAGGCATTGTGGGAGAAAAATATAGTCCTGACAGAACAGCAAAGTGCCCTTGGGAATTTATGTATTTTGTGACAGTAAATGCCAAGTTTAAAACAAGCCTCTGCAATTTTGCATATAAAATTTTTGCGGTCAAAACTCATAAGGAAAAACAGATCAACAGAATACAAAGAAACATAAATAAAACACATAAAAGAAACAGTAAAGTAAGGAAAATAAAATTCTATATCATCTCTCTAATACTTTTACTATAACATTGGCCTTTTTAGCAGCAAGAATATTTTTACCTTGTTCTAGCTGAAATTACAATGCAAAGAATTGAAAGAACAGATTAAAGATAGAAATATGACTGTTTCTGGTACTTTACTTTCACCAAAGTTTGCATTGCTTTCACATATTTTCCATTAAAAGAGCTGGGAACATTGGATATACGTCTTCATAATTTATTTTGATCTGGTGTAATAATGGCATAGCACGATTAACCTCTTGCCTCAAATGTACTAGCATAAAATGGGGTTAGAAAACCAAGAAAAAGGCTGGCATGGTGCTATTATGGAGAGAGTTTTCTGTTAAGGTTTTAATATGTTTATCGAAAAACGTATGAAACACAGTTTTGGAGATATAAACAATTTTTAAAACTTACCAGAAACTTCTCTCCATAACTAGCGCCGTCAAGCCTGTTTTCTGTTTTCTAACCCCATTTTATGCTTGTGACACGGTTCAGCTTTGCATAAAAAGGATTCCCCCTCTTGTTTTTGCTCTTCTTATTTTTTGTATTTCTCAAATGTACTAAACTGTGGGGCACATTTACTTACCTGTCCGAGGAGCTCACCCGAAGTGCATTCTTACGACTATAATGCACTGTGGCGTGATTCACTAACATTGTGCGCCTGATATCCTGGATCTGTCGCTTCCCCGCTCAGGTCCACCGGAGTTCACCTTTTTCTTCCTGGTGCATGTAAGTGCATGTCTCGCAACACAATTTTAAAGTTAAATCCTGCGCTCATTCCGAATCCATCGGATAGTACGACGGCCCGCCCCCTATTTCGGCAACCATAATTCCTTTCTTAATAACAATTAACATGTACTTGACCCCACACAATTCTTGAGTTCCCTTATCCACTCATTTATACTTCGCACTACAGGTTCTATCCGTCAGCATGAGTTACAGCCCCACATTAATGTTATACCCACCTATACTGCTCACTGACTGGTTTAGTACAATTGTCCCCCTGACATTTCAAGGATGACAATAGCAGATGCAGATCGGCCGTCCCTGGCCACTTCATAGTTTTCACAACTAGTTCATGCCCCAAACCGTTATCCTCGGACCTGGCCAGACAGGCAGAGACCGCATGAATGGAGGTTTTTACCATATACCATTTGGGAGCTAGCAGTACCACGTCTGACCCTTCGGGATCCCATACCTGGCCATATATGTCCGTCTCGGTTTTAATCCAATGGCAGCTACCTGAACATTTCCTGTCGGAGTAGCTCCATTTAGAACCGACGGGAACCTCATACGGATAGCCGACAGGCCCCATACAGGGGGAGGTTACATCCCGGAAAACCAGGATCTCCCTAACCCCCCACAGTAATCCAAGACATTTGTGCGACCACCATTGCCCCCCACGGTTCTGGTCTCTTCAAGGTCTTACTTTGATGACATTCCAGGGTCCAAGGCTACGCAACTGTTCCATCAAGGCACCATACATCTCCAGATGTCCCTCCTGTAAAACATCCAGATTCAATATAGAGTCTCTGCATCAATATAGAGTTCGCATCAGTATAGAGTTCTGCCAGTACAGAGTTCTGATCAATATAGAGTCCTGTAACAATATAAAAGTCCTGTACCAATATATAGTCCTAAAGGCAGCAGGTTGTTGACAACCAGCAGAAACTAGACAGGGTCAGATCTGTTAGTCAGAACAGCAGGAAAACATAGCAACAGTCTGTTGGTCAAACGCAGAGCAATAATGTTACCAGCGGGTCTGGTTGGTCAAACAGCAGGACAATAAGCAGCGGTTCGTTGGTCAAACAGAGGAGCAATGAGCAGCGGTGCTTTGTCAAACAGCAGAGCATAACAGGCAGGTCTGTTGGTCAAACAGCGGAGCCAATAAGCAGCGGTCTGTTGGTCAAACAGCAGGAGCATAAGCAGCGGTCTGTTGTCAACAGCAGGAGCAATAAATGAGATGAACATGAAAGTGCAACTATAAATATTAAACACATTTTTTTTCCATAACCTGTCATATTTTTGTGCTCTAGAAAAGGGCACCAGCCTCTCTTAATATCATTTACAAAGAATCCCATAATACCTGCTCTGCCAGAGAGGATCCATCGTTTCACTGCTTCTTATAGTACAGTAGTATCTATCATTGTACTCTGGCCGCCCATTCCCTAAAAATTCTTGGTTTGCTCTCCCTCACCTGTTCCAGTTCTCCTATTTCCTGTTAGACACTGGTGCCAACAACTGCACATAATATTCCATGTGTGGTCCTGACCAGGGATTATATATGGTAAAACTATGTCCTTTTTATGAAAAAACAATTTGTTTTTGATACTTCATATTTTAGTTGCCTGGCACTGGTCCTAAAAGTTTAACACCACATTATTGTATGTATGTTGTAAAATCACAAAGTCCATTTGGTTTTTTTAAAACAATTGCGGGAAAATTTGTCAGACTGCCTAGAAAAAGATGTGCTTAGATACCATAAAAAATATTGATGCTGGTAAAAATAGCATGTGCTTAATTGGTTGGCAACTAAGCACATCTTACTCTTCGCAGCTTGAAATCTCCCCATGGTTTTCCTTTTATTTTTTGTTTTTATCCAATAGGGTCCTCCTAGAGTCGTCATTGCTTCTATAAACCATATTAGGTAAATATAATACAAAATCAATGATATTGTGGTCACTATTACTCATTTTTCCCACAAACTGGTAATTGATATTCTGTCAGGTCTGGTGAGTAGGATAAGCCAAGTGGTCCCTTTCCCTATTGGAATCCGGACTAGTTGTAACAGGTTAATTGTCCTTTCTGCCCCCCACCAAAAAGACTATATCAGGGAATTGAGCCACCCTCTAGAGTATTTCACTGTTGTTTTGAGCATGCAAATCTATTTGGCTTAACAGCAGTTCTCCTGCAGCCTCCATATATTTGGAGATTATAAACTAACCCCTAGTAAGATTTTGTTATCTTTTAATACAAGCAACATCTTATTATGACAGGATGGTAATTAAAGCAGACTAAAATCTGTGAGGGTTACAACACTTTAAATCCACATAACACTTTTGCGATACACAATCAAAATTAAAGACAGACGCTTAACCACCACAAGATCACCATAAAACACAGACAGAACAGCCTAACTTGAGAATAACAGCTTCCGCCCACACAACATACCAGACAATCTATTCATATACACGCCAGGCCAACACTACAACCGATATGTTCAGACAAGATACGACCTGAAAAACACCTCTGGAGCAACAGGTCTACTGTCCTACATGGGATTACTGACCCAACCAAATAAGAAAAGCAAGCATATTAAAAATGAAAGAAGTCGATCCAGTAGTAGCTGCACATTTCTCCAGAGAGGACCACACTATGGGAATATGTTGAGTATTCTAATTTTAATGGAAACATTTCACGACACAAAGCGTAAAGAAATACAGAGAAATGCAGAGAATCACACTTACAAGTAGGTCTTAACATTCATGCCAGCTTCAAACCCTCTTCTGACCTGGAGGCCACAAGCGATAAGACCAGGCTCTCTTGTCAGGTCTCACAGGGAACATATGTCAAGTTTTTGAAGGATGGTGATAAGGAAAACTACCGCTTTTGGCTACCTAATAAGGCAGCTCCTTTGCTCAAACCATGACCTACAAGAGGCCTTATGCATGATGCAGATTTCAAACAAACCATGATATCTATTTCCTAAGGACTGTTTCAACCGATTGAGTCTCCTCAGTTACAGCGTAGGGAACGTGTTGGCCAGGTGAGAGCTTGTGAATAGGGTTGGGAAAGTAAATAGTTCTCCTTGCGGAATATTGCAAAGTTTTCCAGGATGGGTAAGGAAAGCCTTTCCTCTTTTAGCTACCTAGTAAGGTACAAAGTATCTAAAAGAAATGTGTTTCCCTTATCCACTCCTGGAAACTTTGCATATTTTCCCACAATCCCTAAAACCCTAGTGGAGCATCCATGGCTATAAGGGCTCACACGGGCTCGTACATCGTGGGCCTTAATTGGGCAGGGTCCATAAGGAGGAGCTCTTCTTCCACTGAACAGGTGTTTTTAGTCCTGTTTATTGCTCATCCTGTTTGTAAATGAGAGGTCCCCTGTATTTCAATCGGTGTGTTTAAAGTTTATGTTTATATCTTTGGATGATCACTGCCTATTTGTGTTAAAATGCGTGATTTTCAGTTTCATGCATAACATCATTTCTGACGAAGAGAGCTGGAATCCAGAACAGCTCACCATCAAATATACTCAGTTATCCTCAAAAAGGTCTCGCCTGATTTCTCACTCTTCTTCTGAAATAACCATTGCTCAGATGTAGTATTCATGATTCTAAGTTGCGTCAGGTAAATTCTGTGCCTTAACCAAAGACACCCACTAGGGGATGTTATGTAGGGACTTATGTATCCCATCTATCTCTGCTACAAAAAAATTTAAAACATTCATATTTCTGGAATTAGAACACCTTTTCAATGGTCCTATAAAAGAATTGTCATATTATTTACTCATCAACAAACGTGTACAGAGGATCAGGGAAATTCCAATAAAGTGAAGAGAGGTAATTAAGAAATCAATATGGCAGAGGATCTTGAAATTTAAAAATGGTCAAACAACTGAAATGACCATACCACAAAAGTTTATAAAAACAGATACTAAGAGATTCACTGACACTGGATGTATTTCAAGATAAAAAATATAAAGATAAACATTATAAGACATGTAGATTATTTAACTCTTTGTGTTCCTACATTACAAAGGAGAAATTTTTACATGAGTGAAAAGAGGTCCAGGGGTGTTGGCACGGATCTAACACATTGTGGGTGCAGGTTCGCACATCACTAGTTTGTTAATACAATTTAATGAACCCTATGAAATTATTTTACATTAAAACATAAATTGGGACTTTGTTTGAATTATATTTTGGTTTAACACCATCATGGACTGGATATCCAAGTACAAACGGTAAACATATTTATTGTTGTAACAGGTATATGGGCTACATAACACTTTTGAGACAATTAATGACTCATTTTCATTTTTTTTCACTGGTAGGATTGATTTGTAAAGTATTAACCCATTTTTATTTGCACAGCACTAAAACGAAAAAAAATATGATTCAATTAGTTAACTGTTTTGTCCTATCTGCATGGCGCATGATAAATATTATATTATACATATCATATACTCGTGTATAAGCTGAGTTTTCAGCGCAAAACAGTGACTGACAACCTCACCTCAGCTTATACAGAGTTCAATTCAAAAAATAACTACATATTCTCCTCTGGCCCCCGATGCTCGTCACGGTTCCGTCCATCGTCGCTCCTTTTCCGTTCTTCTCTCTGTGTATTGTTGAAAGCAATGCTTCCTTGCGATCTGCTGCCTGGTGCCCCACTATGATGCTGCGGTGTGGCCGCTGATGATGTCAACGTGTTGCACGACAGGCAGATCATGGGACGCGTCTGTGCAGCGGGCTAATACAGGAGAGAGAAGACTGGAAGAGGAGCCGTCAGGAGCCGCAAGGGCAGAGGGAGCCACTGGCAAAATTTGGGCTAGCTGGCCGTATTCCTACATGGGCTGGCTGCTCTATACTTACTGGGGGCTGGCTGTATACTAACATGGGAGCTGTTGTATGTATACTAATGGGGCTGGCTGTATACTACATGGCTGGCTGTATAAACTACATGGGCTGGCTGTCATGGTATACTAAGTGGCGGCTGGCTTCTGATGCGTGTATACTACAGGGGCTGGCTGTACCTACTGGGGGCTGGTGTATATATGGGGGCTGGCCTGTATACTAACGGGGCGGATGGCTATAATATACTGGTGGTGGCGTATATACTGGGAGGACTGTGACAACATGCATTTTCCCACCCTCGGCTTATACTCGAGTCACATAGGTTTTCCCATTTATGGTAGTAAAATTGAGGGTTTCACTTTATACTCGGGTCGGTATACTCAAAGAATACGGTATGTTACTGATGGCACTAGTGTAAGTCATAATAGACACTGAACTTGATAAGCGGTGCCTTTTAGATTCTCTCAAGGAACAGTGCTTGCTTTTATGACAACACACCATACTTAAGAAGCACAGGATCTGCGGTAAACTCCCCATACAAATAGAAAGTCATTATTTGTAAACTCTATAAAATTTTATCACATGTTTAACGGCCTGTAAACGCATGAACACATACATACATAAATCTGAGAATAGTGATGTTGTGCTTACTCGTTGCCTTAATCTACAAGTGCAGGCTTGCGAAAGGTGTTTGCACGCGAAACGGCCCGGGTTCGCCTTGGCGAGGCGCCCTCATTCTGCTCTGGACCTCTACAACAATGATAAAGAAAGCATTTTTTCATCATCCCGGTTGAGTGCCGATTCCCTTTTGTTTTGCCTTATCTGTCTGCTATATAGGTGCACCCTGACTGCTTTGGTTTTCCTAATGCCCATCTCTCCTGCCTTTGGTCTGGCAGAGGGTGTCATTAGTTACTCTGGTGTGAGCAGTGTCGGCCTCTGAAACTTTCTTTCCTCCTCCTGAGTGCATTAATAAACAGTTGTTTATAAAGTTATAAAATATTTGTTTTCACCCACAAAAAACAACAATTGATCATGATTAAAATGTTGTTAATTTTTCGTCTTCTTGGCTAGAGGTAGTGTAACTAGGCCTGCAACACCTGGTAGAATAGAAGAAATATAAGATGCACAATGTTCCTTCGCTCACAGAAGCATAGGTACGCAGATGTAATAGTAGATGTCTGGACCAAATTACCCTGTGATTCAACTTCCTGCTATCTTTTCCTTTTTCCAAAGATCTCCCTTATTTGCATTAGGTCTTGCTGATGAGCCTCCTGAGTAAAAAAAAAGAATAGCCTTACAAAGACTAGAATTGTCAGGAAAAAAATCATTCAAGTGAATGCTGGCTATCAAATACTAGTTGTAACCTTTAACCCTTTCTCTACACACCTATCCCCTTCTCAAATAGAACCAAGTTCAGTAAACTAAAAATACATATCTAGAGCTTCTTCTTGAAAGCATATAGTTATTTATTAAAGCTCAGTTTGACACGGTTTTCCTATTCAATTCTGCTTTCATATATCCAAAGCTTCCTGTTTAAACACGGTGGTCTCTATTAAATAATATCATTATAATAAAACATTTTCTGACAGCTTGTAGAATTTAGTGTGGTTTATGCAAATACAAAAACAAAAAGTAATAAATCTACATATTTTCAAGTGACTAAGGGAAAAGACCTGCATAAGTATACTGTCACCCACTCTACAAAAACATTCTCGTCCAAATTTTTAAGCACATTAGTTTCCCAAACAACCGACAAATGTGCAAACCTGTAACCTCTTTATACTTTATATAGCAGAAAAAGTGTTGTGTAGAGGAAAAGCGCCAGCTACCCGTTCCTCGTGGTTGATGATTCTGTTCGAAACTCCAACCACGGCAGGTGCTTCGGAAGCCCACCTTTACACGCGTACCCCTTGTTATATACAGGACACAAAACACGTTATTATACACCATGGATAAGTTGAATGGAACAGGGATACAGTGGTCCACGTGTGATTGGCCGCGCTGTATTCCTCCATTCACTCACACATTCAGTCTTAACTGCTAAGAAAACATCTTAATGTATTAAGCAACTTACGTGAGCATTAAAACATTTATTCTAATGCCACGGAATTCCTACTAAGATAACTTCTTCATTTCATGCGTGTTTTCTACTTACAGACAGGGGAGCCCCCATGGGGCCAATTTCCCCCATCCTCGCTAATAAATATTTCCCAATGGGAAGTAACACTACATTTTTTCGGATACCAACCCACACCGAAATGCCAGTGCCTGGCTAGCAATAACATTATGATTTGGTGTGGGTGTGGAGAGATTCTAAAAATAATTATAGATTCGTAATTGATGAATAATAACGAAATGAACCGTTAAATCACTTCTGAGTTTGGAGGGGAAATCATGACTTTCTGGACATCACCCTTACGGGTCAGAGAATCGAGTCTTAATAAAACCTACAGGAAAGAATTTCTGGCAACATACCTGCTTGCCACTTCATTTCATTCCAAAACATGCACCAAAAACATTCCCTATGGAGAATGATTAGACTTCGCCGTCGAACGCCACTAGGCCGTATTTCATACGAGAGAGACAGAATCTTAGTCAGCGTCTAGGTCACGACAGGTACAACATATAGATATAGCTACAGCAGCTACAAAAATCAACAACATTACACAAGTATGACTAGAATGACAGTTACACAAAAATACTGATTAGGGTAAAACCCATGGTTCCTTTTTTGTAACGGCATTTTAGTTATCAATTTTCACAAATAGTAAATATTGCAAGAAATTCATTCCCATGCTTGTACAAGACCCTATATTACGCAAATATATCTCCTGGCATAAATACATCGCCAAAAGAGCCCCACTTTGGGTAATACTCTGTCTCCAAGGTGGTTTCTAAGGAGAATGAAACCATCAGTTTTTTCTGTCTACCCTAAAACCTACTGCTGACATATAAGGGAAATTTTAGGTGTGGGCACAAACAATGTCAAGTCTGTTGACTAGAATTAAGGACAGGCAAACAATCATCTAGGAAACAGGTATGAATTTCATATTACTTCTACATTAATTGTAACACCTTAACGTTATAATGTGCCTCTTTTGAATGTCCCAAAAACAGTATGTGGGACACACATGGGTCCTTGAAAATTAGAATCGTAGGCATCTTTCAGATAGTACGTAACAATTCTTTAAATATATCGTTCTATTTCTAAACATTTTAGAGATTGCCATAACAAACAGACGGATGGTTTCTCCAGCCCATCAGAGGAGGCGTGACTGAAACGGAAGTTACTCATGAGAAACCTTCTGGATGTTATTAGTTAGTCGCCAACCAGAGGCCTGACAAAAAGATTGACATCATCTAACATAGGAGTTCTATTCTTAGTCAGCATTCCTTGTATGCTTTTCAATATTATGCGTCCATCATGTGGTGTGATAAAGACATATATATCCCATTTATGCGTTTTTTCTAAGTGAGTATCCATGTTTTTTGGTAACCACACTCTTGTTCTTCCACGTCGAGTCTATCTGTGATTTCCTCATTTCCGAAGTAGCATTCACCATGATGTAATTTGGTCCCTTTCTTTTTCCTTTAATATATTTATATATGAGTATATGTTTTTAACTTACCTCTATGTCACATTACCGAAGGTGGGAGGATTCTCCTGCAGTTCAGGCGATCTAACAGTTAAACATCCGTGTAATACTCCATGTCTTGCTCCTCCACTTCGGTCACCTGTAATCGACGTCTGGGATATCACATGATCTATGGCCTCTGTGCCATACTCGACTACAGGGTTCTACCCTCCCATTTTTGATCACCTGATCCATGACGTCACTGGGCGGTGTGTTTAAAAGTTTGTGTTACTTGTAATAGTAGATCATGCTAAGGCAGCCTCTTCCGAACGTGTTGATCCGAGTCCACAGCTATGGTGTGTCTGCATGAATTTTAGATTTAATAAAGGAAGATTGATTTATTCCCAACCGACTCCACGTGTGGTACAGAGTGCTGGATCCCAAACTTGTTTCTGTCTTATACTTTGTTAATAAAGCTGGGTATTTTGTTTTTTGCAGACCAGCAAACCAGTGTAACATTGGACATTTGTTTACCTGATATGTCGTCCGAATAGGAGATAATTGTTTTATATATTGATTCCATTAGGCATATAGGGATGAGGGATGATGTTATGATTGTGGTAAAGATACCTAGAGGTGTAATAGCTCATTACAATTACTGCGATGTCAATTTGTATACAGTATATTGGTTAAAATACTGCTCAGTAAAAAGGTCTGTTAACAGAACCTGTCATCAGAAATTGGCCAATAAACCACCTTGTTTGCTTTTACTACAGAAATAAAGAAATATTTTTTGCACCAATACAATCTCAGTGATAATGTTTTATTTTCTAAGTTCCCCATATGATGAAATCTTTTGTGTCAGAAACCTGTCCAGCAACCATTGCCACCACAAACCTGGACTTGGCGTTAGCTGTCGACTAGTAGTGGTGGCGAACTCACCCTGCGACGTCCATGCGGCTAGGGGCACCTGCTGCCAGCAGATAAGCCGCCTTGACTAGGGCAAACTCGCTATCAGGAATATACTAGGGTCCCTGAGTATCCTACAAGGTGACAGGGAAGACTTACTTGACTAGCAGCTGCTGGATGGTGAGCGGACAGTAACTGGAATACGATATGAGCCAGTGGTTCACACTGGTATACAAAAACCAACACGAAGACTAGACAGGAATGTGGGGTACAACTGGAGGTACATGACCGAGGGACAAAAACAGATACAGACAGACAAGTGAAGTAAACAAACCGGGGTCAAAACAAAGATGGCGGCAAAGGTACAGTAAGATCATATAGAAATAGAATGGTTGTAGTAAAAGCATAAGTTCAAACAATAGTCAAGGAGCAACTAGGGAACACAGGAGACTGAAAAGCAGCACCCAAGAAGGGGCTGGGCAAATAAGGGTAGGTAGTAATGACCTACCTCCAGTACTGACAGGTTTTTCGCGTCCATCACAGCTGCAAGCCAAAACGAGTTCAAACACACACCAAGCTTTCCCAAGAGATCAAAAGGAGCTGTTCAATCACAGGCAAGCTCGGGTGTGGGTTTTCAGGCACATGCTGTCCCGTCTGGGCACCGGTCCATAAAAAAGCGCCCTGGAGCTGGAGGGTTCAACGTAGAGCCACAAAATGAAAGGGGGTATGGAGGTCTTAGTTATGGGACAGCTATGACAACAACTAGATTTTATTTAGTCTGGAAAAGGAACGTACTATGAGGGGACATGATTAATTTATATAAATATATGAATGGTCCATACAAAAATATGTGAGGTAAGTTGTTCAGATTAAATCAACCAAAAGCGAGGAGGCACTGTCTCACGGTTTGGAGAAATCAAGTTTGCATCACAGCCGGTGGGCGACAGGGCTTTTTTTACTATGAGAAACTGTCAATCTGTGGAATAACCTGCCTCAGGCGTGTCCGGATGGACAGCGGAGATTTTTCAAGAATGGTCTAGATGCCCTTTTTAAACCTAAATAATTGATTGTTATGTTATATAGAATTGTTTTCCCCTAAATCCTTTCCCAAATCACATCCTTCCCTTCCTTGTTGACTTGATAGATAAGTTTTTTTGTCTTTTTCAACCGTTAAGCTAGAAACCTGATGCCATCAGAACAATTTGCAAGTTATACATGTAGTTGGTATAGTGAGATATATTTGATGTAGATAACGATCATTTTTTTTTTTGTTTCCTCTGTCATTTCACACGATTATCATTAATCTATAAGTTGATTCTGCAAAAACTGGCTCCCAGCGTCATTTAAACCAGTCTGCACCCTTTGATGATGTGTGTAGGGGGAGAGGATCTTGACAATTAAATGATTGCGTGTCCGTTTTTTAAACCCATCTTCCCTCCCCAAAAATTTATTTTAGATATGACTTTCATGTATATATGTATTATAATGAAGCTTTGAGGGTCTTTGGGCCATAATAGCTTTGACAAAAAATCATATTGGCAAACCACAAGCATGGTGTCAGAGTAATGACCAGCTGTTGTGGAAACCACTGCTGCTATCCAACTGGATTTTGTGTGGAGGGATTCCAAAGGCGTCACAATTTGTGTCGGTTGTGGATAGTGCCTGGCCCATGGAGACCCTGGTGGTGGGACACAGAGGGGATCAGGGCAAACGAAATGTCAGTAACCAGTCTGTTGGCAGGGAAGCGGCAAAGTATCAGAATCCTACAGAGGGTCATGGCAGGGAGTTCAGGTTCAGGCCCCTGTGGTGATCCATTGGCACAGTGTAAGGAACTGAATTTGTTTTTTTTTGTAAAAGTTTAAAAAAAACTCATGCAGGATAAATGGTGAGTTGTTAAAAACAGTCCAGTCATCAGCCTTCATGGTTAAAGTTGGTTTCCAACATTTCTCCTTTGTTCAGGTCAGTAATATGTGCTCAATGCCCTCACTTGGAAACGTTAGTATGACGATATCTACTGCATCGGGGGGCTACATTGGACACCTCCTCACTTTCCATGGCCATATCAATACCACTTACCCCGCTACGATGCACAACATTACAGTACCGATTCATACGTTCTGGACCACCAACTACTTAAAGCAACGATCCCTAGCAGACTTTTTTTTTTTTTTTGTTTTTTTGTATGGAAACTGACTGATCGTAACACCTTCTATACCTAAGACGGTTGTACACCCACCAGCTACTAAGAATTCCAGTCTCCCCATTCACAATTTGCACAGGGTCAGAAGGCTCACTAGCCACCATCCACTCGACCACATGCATAAAAAGAATGTCCCAACGCTTTAGGGACAGAGGAACCCAGAGAGGGTAATTAGAATGCACTCGCAAACCATCACCCAGAAACCCCGTGAGCACAGAGAAACGGCGTACCTTTTGTACACACCTTTCATCCTGCAGCTAACAGTCTTACACATCTATGTAGCCACTCAACCATCAATGCTGGACCACAGTCCAGTTCCCGAAAACTCCCAAATTCCAAATACCATATTGCCTGCACACGTAGACCCATGACTTACTACACAGTGGTAAAGGCAGACATCGGATCCAAACGCCACAATAACCCGACAACATTCCTTGGCCTCCCCTGCAAGGGTACTTTCCGCTGTCTACATTATGCTCACAATGTACAAGTCCTTAAAGGTAGATCATTTCTCCTCCCCAACCACAGGCAAACAGTACCCGATTAGGGATCATTTTACATGTGACACTACTACGTTTCCTGGCTAATGCTAAATACCCATGTGTTTGTGATACTAGGTGCAATTTCCCAAAAGTTAACATTTACGAAGGTCTGACAGACGCATTTCCATGGGTGTTTCCCGGCTTTTTCCGATTTGCACCGAATTTAAACCGGATGTTTTCGACGTTTCATATACACAAATCTGGGGGGGTCAACTGATTTGGACTAAGTGCGGGATCTAAAATTCAAATTGTGTCTGCAAGACATGGCACTCACATACACCAGGAGAAGAAGGGAAACTCAGCAACCTCAGTGGGGGAGCGACACATGCAGGATATCGGTGCACGTATCTGGTGAATCGCCCCGGACTCATCCTCGCGCGACAGTAAGTCCGTAAGTACGATTCACATTGACACATAGTATCTTCCTTATTTACATATACCAGGGTACACATCTTACCCCAGAAGTTTAGGGTATATTTCTTCCAAGTTGTTTCATTAGATTTACAATTCTGACATACTAGCTCACATACACTCAGTACTGGGACTATCCCTGATATCTCAGTACGCATGCGCACAATTATATCATGCGCTAGCTCCTCATCTGACAGCTGTACGTGTGCATGCGTACAAGCGCGCCAATTTCCTCTAAACCACAGACACACAATTCTTCCGTGCGCATAATCTGTCCGATGACACACCCTAAGCGCACTATGCCATCAGATTACCTCGCTGTCTGCATCAACCACTGGCGATGCGTCACCAGACTCAGCCCACACCTTTCACTTTATATTCCCCTGTAACACTACCAGCGGCCGACTTACATACAGCATTCATATTGGTGAGTGCACTATAGCGTTTATTTTCAGCGATCGTATGTTTTCTTCTTCTCAAGGATTATTTGCTCCAGGCATTCAGGTTGGCTCTTCCTACCATTCAATAGCCGCGACATATCCGAAGTTACTTACACGTAACATGGATTTCACTATGTTGTTCCAACATTTCCTTATGACCTACCACCGCTTTAATGTGTACTATATCCTGTGTTCCTGTACAGTTGTCCATTCCATGTATATATAGACCAAATATGTTTTGATTCTCTGACGTACATATTGTATGGCCATAGTCATAGCCCGCATGGTATTGCTTTCATAAATGTTTTTGCTGTTTCTGGCTTGCATTTTGGACCATATGAGCAGCTTACTCGCATGCCCCCATGAAGCCCTGATTGTTTATATAGTGTACTAGTTAACATGGCTTACATGGATTGGTGATTTGTCCCATTCCGCATGTATATGGTGTTTTGTATATTCTTATTTAAGCATTATGGGTTTTGTAATAGACATTCATATTCCCCCCCAGGGGGGGGGAAATTACCCCTTTTAAGTTTTGAGGATAATTTATCAGAGAAACTATATCACAACACCTGAATCATGACTTCCATGCCAGCTTTCTGTCTACATGCCAACTTTTCCTTAAAAGTTGCTGGCAGGATGAATTGGGTCAGGGCCGGTGAAGTGTCCTGGTCACTCATAGTGGGCCCTCATAACTATCACAGTCATATTTACAGTTTTAAAAATCTCATAGAATTGTGTTGAATATTAGGGCTGGTGTATGTTGTTGTTTTTCAAATGTACAATGTATGAGAAATATGATATCATAAACTAAAAGGGATGTCCAAATAAATGCATAAAATATGTGCTGCAAGAAAAGGCAGTTTTTTATAGTGACATTTAATGGCAAATAGTATCTAACTGCAGATTGTTACCGAATAGAGATAAAAAAAATAGAATATGAAAGATATAGAGTTTGCAGTAGGTTCGGCAGAGAAGAAAGCTTTGATATATTATGGGATCAACCTATCCACAGCTATTTCTAATTTTAGTGGTAGCCTAATTTCAAAGAGATGGCATGGAAGTACTTTCCGCAATCCGAATGAAAAGCAAACTGATTACATTTGTAGAGAACATGAAATATCAATTGTCCCATTATTACCTCCAGCATGTTTTTAAGCTAGCGTTCTGGATCTGTTTCAAAAGAAAGATTTATTATGTTTCTTCCCAGGGACACATATTCACATTTATGTGGAAGAAACTATAGGAGTATCTAGCACTGCTTTCGTAGGGCTCTAGCACTAATTTATAGAGATCGTGTGAAAAAGCCTTATTATACTGATCCATAAACTGTGGTGACAGATCTTTATATATCTACAGTAGTAGACACCAAATCCAATTTCTAAAAACTAAGATCAGTAGAAGGGAAATATATATTATTTGGTGGAAACGCTTGGAGTCTATATCTTTACCATTTAACCCTATGCAATGGCTGTCTGTTCTTGTATAGTATATGATTGTGGCATTACCTAACAAGCTCTCACTTCACCAGCAGCAATAACGCCAATAAACAACTGACTTTCCTTCATTTTAAATGATTTTCATAAGATTCCAGCAGATTAAGAATATAGTTCGGGTGTGCCAGTAGAAAGAATATATAAACCTACAATTGACAGCTTATGTGCCTAGATTTACTGTGTAGAGTAAAAAATTTAGCCATACTAACTAAAACCAACACAGACTCACAAAATCTACTTCATCATTTTTTGAAGGGGCATACATGCAAAATTGCGAGGTTTTATTGGCAGGACTTTCAGAGCTGTTCGTCCTTGGTGCTCTTTACAACGGTGGCTGCTAGTAGTTCGACTACACGATGTGATATTACTTACTGAAAACTTTAGAGGCATTTATGATAATGACTAAAAATGACTTTTATTTCATCATTAATTTTAAAATTGAGCTCACTAGGATAAAAAACCTTAAAGGTAGGACTGGTGTGACGTTATTTGTCACTAAAGGTGCGTTGTTCAGGCCCTTACTAAATCAACAAAGCTTTATTGGAAAAAAATGAAAAGTAAGGGTATGTCCTAGTATATTAGTATATTCATTATACTAGAGCCATTCTACCTGCTTGTAATTTGCGCTGACCCTAAATTCCTAATACTTCATAACCCTATACGTATTTTCACTCAGACATAAGTTATTCAGGGGTTTAAATTGTTCTACAATTTAGTTGGAAATAAACTTATTAAAACATGGCTGCATGGTGTAAGTGTGCCCCCGGAATTATATAATAGCCGTAGGACCACCCAGGTATGCCAAAAAATCCATATCCGCCACAGAAGCCAGTCCATCATGTGACCCACAGCCTCACCATCAATCACCAAACGCTGCTACCCCACACCAGGGTATCACGGACATTGTCACATGATTGGAAGGTGGGCCACACACAGAGCACACCCATACAGTCCTGACATAACTTACGGCCATCAATGAGGGTAAACCTCACCCAGGTTTGCTTCCGCCACCTTTACTAAACGATGTGAACACCAGAACAATGGTGAAGAAGTAGAAAACCTATATGATTCACGTACAAGGTGCACTCATATCCAAACAAGGTGTCGTATACCCCAGAATCCGCATTACTCAGATGGGACATCTACACTATAAGGAATATATCATAACTCCAAAAGGCATTTCTATGAACACCTGCCATTTATAAAGATGCAGTAAATATCAATAATAAATATTACACCTAAACAAAGTATTAGTAGGGGGGACACTGTATTGTCCGAAAATCTGCATAGGAGATTATGTTCATTCCCACTATATGTTTCTATGAGCACGCATAGAGCAAAATCATTAATACCGTTTTGGTTTACCGAATCCAGATTGAAAGCCACCGAGCCTCTTTTTTTATGGATCAGTTTGTCCCATGATTAATCCCTACTTGGTGCGGCTTACAAGTTCGATCCCTTAAAAGTCAGTGCATTTCAAATTCCCCTGATGATACTAGCATTATATGTTTGGCAAAGGTGGTGTCATATTTCATATGTTTATTAATACAAGGTCTAAATACCTTAATGGTCTCATCTGTCCACATGCTGAACAACCGACCACATTTGAAGGAGCCCTTTAGTTTTGATCCAGCCATTTTCCATCTTATTCATTGGTGCCAGAAGGACTATGGACCAGCAAATCCCTCAAATTTTCTACCCTTTGTAAATGTGATTGCCTCTGTGTAGATACAACTTGCTGACCTCTTTATCATTAGAAGTATGTACAAATAATTTAATTAATTTACTGTAGTTTATTGTGTCGGTACTAATCATATTACCAATTATCTGAGTATACCAGTTGTTCGGTTCACGTTGTTAGGGACAAGCAATTGTCTCCTCTCTACTACCCCGCCTGATATGCTCTCGATTGCTGTCATAATGCTCTCCAGCCTTCCTTTGGAATTTACCAAAGCCACTACAATTGCCCATCACCTTAAAAACTGTACTTTGGTTATCCCCTTATAAGTTGATAAGGTGGGAGCTTTTCCATTGTAGTAAGCTATTTGTGGTGGGCTTTGCGATATACCTGTAGTTGTAGCACGTCCAGCATTTCGGCGTAAAATTCTTATCTGCCATTAATATGTGGATATATCATAAAGCACTCCAAACATGAACTGGATCTTTTAAACTATAAATTAATTTATCATTAAAATGTATATATGCAAATGATGTCAATTTTGAAATCTCCTTCTATGTAATAATTAGCAATGGTTGCCTTGCTACTGCTATTGCATATTGGATGTTAACAAACAGTAATTCTTGCTGAGAAAAAAAAAGACATAAAATTAAATATTCTTTGTTTCTATATTTAAATTGCTTACCTATATATTTTACAACTTTGATAATTTATAGGCACTTGTTCATTTACCTGGTATTTCTGGCTGCAAGGGAAAGTCAAGCTACTTTAGTACATAATTTACCGATCCCTATGTAGTTCAACATGATTGGTTGTTTAAAGAGAATCTTTTGTAGTTTTGCATTGAAATCCTGAATGTATGAGTCCTTCTCCTGTTCCATCTAAAGCTTCCTACATCTGCCCTATTCTCTTCAATTGTCTGGACATGGTTGAAAAGTAATCACATCTTAGGGAAGTGTAAAGAAAATATATACGTGTCTTTTCGGGTTTTGCTATAAACACAAACTAAAAAAGTGTGGCTTGCAATGTCTGCAACACCCCTGAATGTTTGTATAACATTACATTAAAATCCGTGTATTTAATATAATTACCCTGGTTGGGATAGAATACAACTGCTGCAATATTCTCAGTATAATAACACATTGCATTTCACACCATGAAAGCATGTAATACAAGTTTTGTGGCAAGTGTAATTGAAGAGTTGGTTTTAACCCCCTTCCTCGACCTATGATTATATGATCATCAATGTCAGGTGCGGGTGCATGGAGAGGGCACACGGGCTTATGAGCCGATAAGTCCTTGCTGCATTATTGCACAAAACATTTACTGCTAACACAGCTAAAGCTTGACGGGGCTAATAAAAATGGCGGTGCCTGGTGGCTTGCCATTTGACAAGATCGTCGCTTCCCTGTGGACCTCATTGAGGGGCGACGAACGGTCGCCATGATAGCCTTGGGTCTTTCGTTTTAACCCATAATTACAATGTGCTATTAGAGCTAGCAATGAATGAAGTGGAAAATCCCACATATATGCCATACTGTAGCTTGGCAGTAGATGGGTAGGAGTCGATCAGACAACCTAAGCGTAATAATCACTAGGGCGTGAATAATATAGTTAAAAATTTAAATAAAAAATTTTTTTTTTAAAAATGATGTAAAAAAAACTAAAAATTCTAATCACCCCCCTTTCCTTAGAACTGAGATAAATAACAGTAAAATTCATAAAAAACAGTTAGAATTTTCAAAAATAATAACATTCTTTCAACTGTGTTTAACCCTGTAACCAAAATAGCTCCCAAATCAAAAATGTCACTTTTGCCATTTTGAAAAATAGAAAAACTTCTATTATTAAAAAAGTGATTAAAGGCTGTACAGTCCTAAAAACTGGGCTATCTTGAAACTCACCATCCAAAGATGCAAAAAATGACATCACCAACATCTCTGTACAGTCTGAAAAGTTATATGCGCCAGAAGATGGCAAAAAAATTAGGACAGGGTGCTTAATTTTATAAATGTATGAAAAATTATAAAACCTATACAAATGTGGTATCTCTCATGATCATACTAACCCAAAGAATAAAGAGAGACATTCCTTTTGGGCGACATAGGAGAAATCCTAAATTGCTAAGCCATCAATTTCATTTTTTTCACCAATTTTACTACAGTGTGAATTTATCCACTTTCCTGTACACGGCATAGTAATATTAAATACCATCATTGGACAAGTGGCAATTTGTTACACAGAGAACACCCATCACCAGTCCTGTACAAAAAAAAAGTTATAGGTTTGAAGGTGGGGAGTGAAAAATGAAAAACCCAAAAAGGGCCACGGTGGGAATAGGTTAAAATAATAGCCTAACTCTGAATCACTGTTCAATCCACCATCTGCAATGTGGAGTATGACAAACTGCTTCCCTTCCAAAAACATGGTCGCCTATCTAAACGGTACCTTCCTGGTCAAGCAAAGTAGATAAGATAGATAACCCATTGTAAAAAACGATACATTATAGCGGGACCTGTGCCACAAACTTGGCGTCAGCTGCAGTTACGCACGGGATGACAACCAAACATTAACTTAGTATCATGCTGTGGGGGAACTTTTCCTCAGCAGGGAATGGAGATGGTCAGAGTTGATTGGAGATGGATATACTAAGAACTGGAGTAACTTTGAGTAGGACAAGACCCTAATTATCATTTAATATTGTCTGCAAGGGAAGGCTTTAAATCAATGCATATTAAATCATTCAAAGGTATATCTGCTGAGCTGTGACTTTACAATTGCAGGGGTAGTGGACCATTGACCACCGAGTGGTCAATGACCCATTAAGCCCACATGGGGACGGAAAATAAAAAAAAAACATAAAAAGAATTAGGTTTCCCGGTTTTACATTGTCTGCCACAATGCTGGTTGGACTGTTGTTGACGTGGGTTAACCACAGGTCGGTTCCACAAGTGTGACTTGTCTGCATTGTTATGGTAATCAGCCACGGATGCTAGGTACAACAGATGTTACACATGGACGTGGTCAGGACAGGCAGGAGTTCGGATGGCAGCATGGAATCAGAGTCTGGGACGAAGCAACAAGTTCAGGCAGGCAAACAGGATCAAGTCAAATACAGAAAAGGCGTCACAACTGGAAATCACACTAGAACGCAGGGCATCCGGAGTGGAACAGGCTTTTTCAATGGGCCTATGACACAGATCTGGCAGGGTAGTGTATGAGAGAGGCTGGAAATATAAAGGATTCTGGAAATGGGCCAGCGCACATTGACGGTGCATTGGCCCTTTAAATCTGCTGAGCTGGCATCACGTCACGCGCTAGAGAGAGAGGACCAGAGGACAGGAACGTGATCAGGTGAGTTGAACGTGCGGGGCTTGGGGCATACCGAGGGGATGCGGTGTGCAGCCCGTGAACATGGGTCTGGGAGAAGTTGTGATAGTTTTCCACCCAATCTGACTGAAGCTATTAGGTGTTTTGCAAGGGGAATGGAATGAAAGAGAGGACAAAAAGACAATAATTCCGTCTTGCATCCATTATTGCAGGACTATAGGTGGTCTTGCAAAGTATTGCTCAGGGGGCTGTATACTTATAGCATGCCAACACAGTTTTAATTTCACAACATTTGCCAATGTATCTATAATTTTCTACACATTACATTAAATACAAATAGATTAGTTTAAGAGTTTACTTTTCAAAATGACATAATTATATGGGACACTTATACATACACATATATTTGCACTAGCTATATATACACTTTTATGTATTAAGCTGAATATTTTATGTGTTGAAAACTCCAAAGCATGTTAAAAGCATCCTTAAAATACAACACTTTCGTATTCTATATTTTTACATTTGTGACCTTCACAGTTACTGTCAGGAACACTTTAACATCTAATGATTTTCTGAATTGTTATTAAAATATTCAAAAGCTTTGGTGTACTAAGAGAAGAAAAAACACTTTTGAACATTACTCATGTTTGTAGTCTTTTAAATCATCATATAGTATGTTTATAACTGGTATTAAAACTGAAATCTAAGCAATAATATTTAGAATGCACCCCTAATTTTTTGTGTGGAATTGATCACACAAAAGTGCACACAAAAGTGATAAATCGAACATGTGTATTTAGTAACTTCCATGATTTCATAATTTCCGATTCTATAGACAAAAACTAACCCATGCTTGCTTGCTGGTCAATGCAATTGGACAGACTCAACATTTTGCTATGCTCTGATGCAGGGATACTACAACCTCCATGCTTTTGCTTTTTAGATAGTCTGACCCTGAGGGAACCAGTCAACAAAAAGAACAGACAGAGGATGTGATTTGAAGCATCTCTGAATCTTCTCATATCACCTCTGACCCGGGGTCAGCCGGCAATGACGCGTGGTCCAACACCTGATCAGGACAGCACATTTTCATTAAAGAAAAAAACTCAGAGAGTATGCTAGATACCAATGTTTATGACACGAAATTAACATGTTCCTGAAAAATGGAAAAGAAATTCAATACAGCTCAAAGAAGCAATTGTGAAGGCAGAACCATATATTTTCTGATTACATCAGTGAGTTTGGCATGTTTTTTGTTTAAATAAAGTACTCTCTGTAATGTTAATCTTTACGCTAGAATGTATATTTGCTGTTCTGATCCTAACTTAAAGTTCTTGAAAGTTCTAATCCATTTTTGACAAAGTCATATATATTGTTTATGTGTAAATAGACTGTGAAGCCAACAAAAACCCCAAAACGGAATAATATCAATGACTGCTTAAAAAGTCACAATTTGCATGATGACAATTGTTTTAATCCAAAATGAATTTTACTTATATGAAAGATCCTGGGATTCTATGCCTTGACACACAAAATTTTAGACAGGCTTCCATTTTATGAACGCTATGGATAGTAGCTTGTTATATTGTTGCCAACAACAGATTGCAGAAGAAAAGGGGCTATATTACTGACTTCTTGTAATCATCACACATTAGTGTAACATTTCTGAAATATCTGTGGAAAGGGAACATCTCTTTAACAGTGCAATTTCTTAAATATACTTCAGGTAATTGCCTTTATAGTTGGTAGTTTAAGTTGCCAAAATCAAAGATAATCCACAGTGGTGTGCAAGTATATGTTAAAATGTAACATATCTGACAGGTCATGTGGTTAGGGAACACTTTACAGTCAAGATTTTAAGTGTTGATGTTTAGTTAATCAATGGATTAATACTCTGAGTGGACCGTATAGAGTATTGTTAATAGACATTGAAAAAATCTTTATTTTCTATTGTAATTTTTATTTGTTTCTCTCATACTCGGTGGCTAAAAGTACATATGCTAACCAGATTATTCAAGATTTTTTCCATCATCCACCATGTAATCACCTGGAACAAAGGCTCTTACTCTTTTTACATGATTCAACAGTTATCATTGGTATATGGATTTTATGTGTTCATTTTACCCAATTCCTTTTTTGGTGATCTTTTGATGGGAATTCCCAAGCTAGGAACTATGTATATGCAAAACCTACAGCAGGTTTTTACTGTTTAACCGTTTAGCAACACCAATATTGTTTTACAACCATCACTAAGTGTCTTATGTCTTGGCTACTAGTGTTCCAATTGTGACTTAAAGCGTAACCGTTATTTAAGATAATTTAAAAAAAAAATAATCGTTCAGTGTAAAGCTGTGTGAATGAAATCTAATAAAACGTAAAACTAGTTTGGTATATCAGCAGTATTTTTATGCACCTGGATAATAAAGATATTTTGTTATTATTTTAGCATTGATGAACCTGAGCCAATAAAGTATTGATGTGTATTACTCTTTTCCTGAAGAAAAGGATTAATAAAATGTGCTACAATGTGAGAGATTTCAAAGTGTCATAAAGTAGATAGTACACCGTTAGGACTTACAGTTTATGCTGCACCACTTTATGACTGTCTGACGCTGAATATTAAATGTGATGGTAGTGATGATGGTCACATTGAGTTTCTGATTAGGTGCTTCGTTTACTTGGAAAGCTGTGGCAAAATTCTGTTACAAATAGCTCTATTTTAGCATATGGACTTTTTGGCACATATCACGCTTTCTTTTCATGACCACATCCCTTTTGTCATACTAGTCGGACTAGTCCTACTGGAAATAAGACATGGGGGATTTTATCAGGACCTTCTGACAACCGCCCAGTGCGCAGGGCCCGAAATAACGCACTGCTAGTTATTGCTAGCTGGGTTTGTCGATTATTTTCACAATCCGCCACCTTCACGCCAGTGGGGAATTGAAGGGGCAGTGAAGGGGGGGCGCGCCCAGCCGAGCGGGGGGCGCGCCGCCGGATACTGGAGTGGGCCGGCGGCGGGGCGGTACTGTCCCCGCGTCTGGACACTCGTTGCTGCCGGGGACTTTTCTACGTGAAAAGTCCGGGTTGGTCTTTTTCTACGCCGAGCGCAGTATGAAATATCCCAATGGTGTTACAGGTCATGCTTGAATACAAAACTGTCGGTCTCCCAACTTCCTCTCTAGGGCAGGAAAGATAAAATAAAAATGTGATGTCTTTTTGGAAGGAGCAAAAAAATAAAAAAATTAAATGGAAAATACAAACTTGAAGGTTCCAAAGGGGTAATATATAAACACTTTCATTCGCTCTAAAAATGGAATAAATGCCAAAAAAACAGCCATAGATTAAAATCACTTGCATCAAAATCCAACCCAACTGATACTAATTGTCAGATACGCTATTGTAAAACAAAATAGATCAATGTTTTTTTGTTGGCTTTATTATTTTTGCACTGAAATTAAGTAGGCCAGTAGAATAAAACAGTTAAAAATAAACAGATTTATGGAACCTTTTAAAGTGGTTCATTTATTCAGCAACGTCAACCTTAAAATTAAAGATCTTAATTACATTCTCACCGTGTAAAAACAGTGAAATACTAATTTCTTTTTTTTCGAGCATTGTGGAGAAAAATAAGAATAAGTACTGACAGATCAGCAAAGTACCCTTGGGAATTTTGTATTTTTGTGACAGTAATTGCCAGTTTACAACAGCCTCTGCCCAATTTTGCTATAAAATTTTGCAGTCAAAACTCATGAGGAAAACACAGATCAACAGAATACAAGAAACATAAATAAAACACATAAAAGAAACAGTTAAAGTAAGGAAAATAAAATTCTATATCAATCTCTCTAATCTTGTACTATAACATTGGCCTTTTTAGCAGCAAGAATATTTTTACCTTGTCTAGCTGAAATTACAATGCAAGAATTGAAAGAACAGGTGAAGATAGAAATATGACTGTTTCTGTACTTTACTTTCACCAAAGTTTGCATTGCTTTCACATATTTTCCATTAAAAGAGCTGGGAACATTGTACTATCGTCTTCGATATTATTTTGATCTGTGTAATAATGGCATAGCACGATTAACCTCTTGCCTCAAATGTACTAGCATAAAGGGGTCTAGAAAAACCAAAAAATGCTGGCATGGTGCTATTATGGAGAGAGTTTTTCTGTTAAGGTTTTAATTTGTTTATCCGAAAAACTGTATGAAACACAGTTTTGGAGATATAAACAATTTTTAAAATTACCAGAAGTACTTCTCTCCATAATGCGCCGTGCAAGCCTTTTTCTGTGTTTTCTAACCCCAGTTTTATGCTTGTGACACCGGTTCAGCCTTTGCATAAAAGGATTCCCCTCTTGTTTTGCCTCTTCTTCATTTTTTGTATTTCTCAAATGTACTAAACTGGGGGCACATTTATTACATGTCCGAGGAGCTCACCGAACTTTTCTTACGGACTATAATGCACTGTTGGCGTGATGCACAACTCGTGTGCCCGAGTCAGGCGATTCTGTCGCTTCCCCGCTCAGTCCGCCGGAGCACACCTTCTTCTTCCTGGTGTAAGTGGCATGCTCGCAACACAATTTTAAAGTTAAATCCTGCGCTCATTCTGAATCCATCGGATAGTACGACGGCCCGCCCCCTATTTCGGCAACCATTGCGCTAAAATTCATATGGATCCATAAAAAGCCATGTCAACATAATGCAATCATTTGGGAAATGTTAATTATGAAGTTATTGGTGTTGCCTCACTATCTGCCTCAAATTTGTGCAAAATATATCATCCAAATTTTTCAACAAATTTAAAGTTTAATGTGTTACGAGAAAATAATCTCAAAATCCCCTGGATATGTTAAAGCTTTTGCAAAGTTATTGCCACATAAAAAGACACATATACTAATTGAAAAATGAGCCCCGGACTTTAAGGCCAAAACTGGATGCAAAGGGAAGGGGTTAAAGGAAATCTATCATCAAAATCAGGCACGAAGAAACAGGGACATTTACTCATACATCCACATCCAGGCACCGTGACTGTGATAATCTTCTTATATTTGCTATCTATGGCCTCCTTCCATCTAGAATCAACTGTTATGTGGATTTTAATTTAACATAATTCAGTTTTTGCTCTTTATTGTTACTGTAGTGTAAATTACTGGGATAAATGGAACTATGCATGAGATGATCATATTATCGTGACTTTTGTTGAAATGAACCACCATCAATATCAAATTAATTATACTTTTCTTTAGCAAACTATCAGTTTTTTAATGTATGATATACAACTTTTGTCTCTCCAGAATTAGTGTCAAGATTTATGCCCTTCACTGCAGTACATACTGTATCTGTAGAAATGTTATGGTAAACTGGAAGAAATATGTGAAGGCTAAAGTATATTTAAAGTAATTGTACATATAAGCACACAGAAAACGTTGTAATTAGTAACCTGTCATTTGAAAAATAAATAAACAATTCTTATTTTCCAGTCATACAGTAGTTCATATTTATATAAAACAGTAGGGCTGCACATCAGTTCGACAACACAGATGACACATCTAACGCACCCATCAGCTGCCCAGAAAGACGGGTTGGAGGGTTGGACATGAAAATACAAGGGGGCACAGGCCCATATATCGCTTTTTAGTCATTTGTGCCCTGCTCACCACAAAATCATGGTGTGTGAAAGGCAGGCCAGGGAGATTTAGAAATCTATAATGTCCCATTAACCTTCATTCCCTCCACTATGTCACAGAATTGCAGGTAAAAAAGTCACCATTCCAATTGTTAAGACAGGTTCCGCTGCGACCCATGGCCCTGGGTCACAGGCGCACCCATGCTCCTCTGTGTGCCCCTCCATTCCAACAGCAGTCTCACTTAAATCTCCACGATCCAGCAGCAGCTCCTGCGGTCTGCCGCGCTGACCCTTTAAATCACGCACCTGATTGCAGGACCTGATAAGTAGCCAGCCCCTTCCTTTGACCCCTGCCAGATCTTTGTGCCTCGTCCCCTAGAGAAAGCTTGTTTCCTATGTCCTGTGTGTTTATAGGGATTTCCCCTTGTGACCCAGATTCCTGACTTTGCTCCTCTGCTACCAGCCCTGACCTTCTAAATTGTACCTGACTCTGATCCTGTGACGCCTGTCCTGACCTCCAGCTCATCCATGACTCAGTTTCAGCCTTAAGATCCTGTACCTCACCTTGGCCACCACCTTGGGAAAAATTGCACCTGTGGAGTGACCTGGTTGTATCCCACCGCAGCATGTCCAACCTGCCGGGCTCTGGTGAAATCAAGGTGCCACTTAGACTCTGCTCCCAGGTGTCAGCTTGCATCATAGCTTGCGGTGGTTCAGTGGATCCACTTCCCCTGACTCCTGACAATAAGATCCTGCCATGGATCCCACCAAGGTTCCGCTAGCTGGCTGATCTCACTACCATCATAACCCAGTATTCCCAGCAGATTGCCGAGCAAGGCCAGCAACTTGGACAACTCACCACCATCTTGCAGCAACTGTTGGTGACCCAGCACCATCGTCCAATGCCTGCAGTACCTTTTATTACTGCTACTACAATTTCTACAGCTAAACCCAGGGTGCGACTTTCCATGTCATGACAGAGAGGCCAAGTTATGCAGGGGCTTCATTACCTAGTGCTCATTGCATATCAAACTGATGCCTTCACAGTTCGCTACAGAATGAGCTAAGGTGGCTTTTGTTATCAGTCTTCTCTCTGGGAAAGCCCTGGCATGGGCTAGTCTCACCGCATTCCTCACTGAATACTGGTCTGTCTTCAAGAAACCAGTTCGGGTTTCGTCCCCTGAAATGGCACTGCTGAACTTACGCCAAGGGGACTTGTCTGTTGGTTCAGTTCCGCACACTAGCTTCTGAGCTTGCTTCTAATGAACCGACCTTGGTCGCCACTGTCACAGTCTCAGGGGAATAGACAGTGGACTCCCTGGACCACCGCGGGAGATAACAACCTTAGCCGCAACCCGTGGGGAATCTGAGTGAATTCCTGGTCTTCGCCAGAGCCCGCCGCAAAGCGGGATGGTCTTGCTGCGGCAGGGAGTCACCAGGTTGCTCCGCGGGTGCGACTAGGCCCGTGGTGGCAGCCAAGGTAGGGACACGGGGACCACAGGAAGGCAGGACCACGGGAAGGCAGGCAGGCAGGACCATGGAAAGGCAGGCTGGCAGGACCATGGGAAGGCAGGCAGGACCACGGGAAGGCAGGCTGGCAGGACCTCGGGAAGGCAGGCAGGACCACAGATGGCAAGCAGGACTGCCACAGGACACCAGGACTGCCACAGGACACCAGGACCGCCACAGGACACCAGGAACACGGGAATCACCAAAGGAACATGGAAACACAGAGGCGTCTGGAAACACTCAGGAAGGCTTTCTCTCCAGTAGAATGACCTGATGCTGGGAGTCGCCAGGCTATGTAGCCTTTAAGGCTGAGAGAAGTCTGCGCGCGCCCCCCTAGTGGCGGGAGCGCACGACTGCAGGGAAGAAGCATGCGGCCTAACACCTGGAGCCAGAGCACAGGCTGGCGCGAGCCAGGAGAAGGTAATAGGGAAGGTGGGGGAGCATGCCCCCCTCTTCTCTTCTTCTTCAGCTCCGCTGTTCTTTTTTATCGCTCCCCGCTCCCCAATTTTTCTTGGTGATGAGACACCTAGGGAGGAGAGCAGGCAACCGGAAGACAGGCTGGGTCGGCTCTAGGCACACCAGAATGGCCTCAGGGGAGGCCAGTGTAGACTCTGGAGCGTCCTCAGGGGAGGCCGTGGAGACTCGGGAGCGGCCTAGGGGATGCCGGTGGAGGAGATCTGAGCGGCCTCAGGGGAGGCCGAGCAGCCGTGGGAAGCTGCGGAGTCTGGGCCACTGGAGAAGCCGTGGGAATCTGCGGAGTCTGAGGCGTCCTGGACAGACTTGGCAAGCTGCGGAGTCTCTGGAGGCAGCAGCTGGGCAACTGCGGAGTCTTCTGGTAGCGGCACTGGCAAGCTGCGGAGTCTCTGGAGCAGCACTGCAAGCTGCGGAGTCTCTGGAGGCTCACTGGCAAGCTGCAGAGTCTCTGGACAGCAGATGGCAAGCTGTCGATTCTGGAGCAGCTGCGGAAGCTGCGGAGGCCACTGGAGAGCTGTGGGAAGCTGCGGAGCCACTGGAGCGTTGGCGGAAGCTGCAGAACTTGGGCAGCCTGGAGCGCTCTGGGAAGCTGCGGAGGCTTGGGCGCCGCTGGGACAGCTCTGGGAAGCTGCGGAGGCTAGGGCGCTGCTGGAGCAGCTCTGGGAAGCTGCGGAGGCTGAGGTGCTGCTGGAGCAGCTCTGGGAAGCTGCGGAGGCTGAGGTGCCACTGGAGAAGCTCTGGGAGACTGCGGAGGCTCCGCTGCAGCAGCTTCTGGGAAACTGCGGAGGCTGAGGCGCCGCTGAGCAGCTGGAAACTGCGGAGGCTGAGGCGATGGTGCGCGCTCTGGGAAGCGGCGGAGGCTTGGGCGCCGCTGGTGCAGCTCTGGGAAGCTGCAGAGGCTTCGGCGCTGCTGATGCAGCTCTGGGAAGCTGCGGAAGCTTGGGCGCTGCTGGTGCAGCTCTGGGAAGCTGCGGAAGCTTGGGAGCCGCTGGTGCAGCTCTGGGAAGCTGCAGAGACACTGGGGACACCGGAACCATGCAGGACAGACGAGGTGGTCGAACTTGAGGAGGTTCAAACCTGGACTGGATTTTTGCCAGGAACTTGGTATGGGTAACCATGTCTGGGTCACCACTATCCCATAGAGGAGTAGCCCAGTCCAGCGCCTCTCCAGTGAGCAAAGAAAAAACACATGCCAACTTAGTGCGTTCGGGGGTGGACTGGGAGGACGTCAGTTTGATGTACAATGAGCACTGGACAACAAAACTCCTGCAAAAATTGGGGTTGCCATCAAATTTGTTTGGCATCGAAAAATCAGATCCAGAGTTCGCTGCTGAAAAACATGGCTGGGGGACAGAAACAACAGGAGGAGTTACAGGAGCCTGCTGCTGGGAGGCAATAATCCGCAGGGTGGCAGCAAGTTTGTCCAAGAGTTCTTTTTGCGCAGCAATCTCTTAGGACTGCTGGGCAATAGTGCTGGGAAGGTCACCCAGAAGTTGGTACGGATCCTTGACACGGTCCATGGCTTTGCCAGAGATCATGACCTTGGCGGAGTCCATGGCCGGATCTTACTGTCACAGTCTCAGTCTCAGGGGAATAGACAGTGGACTCCCTGGACCACCGCGGGAGATAACAACCTTAGCTGCAACCCGGGAGCGGAGTCTAAGTGAACTCCTGGTCTTTGCCAGAGCCTGCCGCAAAGCGGGGAGTCACCAGGTCGCTCCGTGGGTGCGACTAGGCCCACGGTGGCAGCCAAGGCAGGACCACGGGAAGGCAGGCAGGACCTCAGGAAGGCAGGCTAGCAGGACCTCGGGAAGGCAGGCAGGACCTTGGGAAGGCAGGTAGGACCACGGACGGCAGGCAGGACCCCCACAGGACACCAGGACCACCACAGGACACCAGGAACAAGGGAATGACCAAAGGAAAACGGAAACACAGAGGCGTCTGGAAACGCTCAGGAAGGCTTTCTCTCCAGTAGAATGACCTGAAGAGACGGCAGGGGATGCTGGGAGTCGCCAGGCTATATAGCCGAGCCAGGAATGCCAGAGAGTCTTTGCCTCTATTGTGCCAGCCTTGATCACTTCCTTGGAACTTGTGCACTCCATCCACAGCGTTCAGGAAACGTGCATACCTAGGGTTCTTGGGAGCATACGTAGGTGAGTACAAAGCTTCTCTATGGCTAAATATCCCAGTTCTACTAAGCTCTGGAACAAGTGGCTAATTTCAAGCTTTAGCCTTCTAGGATTCCGGCTCTGCAGGAAACTTTGTGATGATGCTCTGGTCTCCCAGCATCACCTTCCGGTGGGTCATCTAGAGAAGCCGCTGGTCATTTCATTTGTCAGTGGACCGATCCTCTGTGATCCAGTCCAGTCTAGTATGTGCTCCCCCAGTCCACGTCTTCCATCATTCCGGGTCTCCTGTGGTTACAACGTCATGCTCCTGTGCTCAACTTGCGTACTGGTGAGGTTCTTTTCTAGGAACCAGAATGCCAGTCCCGCTGTTTGGTGGCACCTCATCCTGTATCCACCACAGATTCTCCACAGTCCACCAATCCTCTGGTGAGTCTCCCATCTCCATACATGGACTTTTCAGATGTCTTCTAAGAGAAGCAAGCAAGAGACTTTGCCTCCACACTGACCCTATGACTGCCCTATAGACTTAATGTTGGGCATGTCTCTGCCACGGGGTCGGGTGTATCCACTGTCTGTGTCTGAAACCGCGGCTATGTCGACTCATGTGAAGGAGAATCTGGCTCTCTCTCTGCCCATGTATAGACTATCATGATCTTAATAAGTTACAGTGAAGAACTGCTACCCACTACCTCTAGTCACAGAACTCTGGGACTGTCTTTGTGGTGCCTGTGCGCAAGGTTATCCAAAGTTGACAAGTTGGGGGCAATAATCTCACCTGCATCCATGAATGGAAAGACCACCCTTAGGACTGTGATGGGCACTCTAGCATTTGGTCTGTTCCTTAGGACTCGTCATGGCCCCTCCGTCTTCTTCTAATCTTGCCAGCTTGTTCTTCTCGCCACAGCTCCCCGGATTCATGGTCTCCATCTCCCTCGATATCATGTCAGATAGTGGGGGTCAGTTTTGTTTCTCTGGTTCTGGGGTTACCTCTGTACAACCAATAAGCTGGATTTCTCCTCTGCGTACCATCCGCAGTCTAAGTGGAGAGAGTTAATCAGACTCTGGGATGCTAAACACCTAATGACTTCATACACAAAGCCAATACATCAAAATAAAAATATACAATAAAACATGGTAAACTTTATTACTGATAATCAATTTAGATAAAAAACCGTAAATATGCAGGCAGTGTAAAGGTACAGACGACAAAAAGAGAGTACACACAGTTCAATCAAGGTAAACAATAGACACTAAAGTGTTCCCAGGTAGTATATGGCACGGAAAGTTAAATGGTGTGAACAAATAACGTCACCCACACTCTACCGCAGGAAAATACCAAAAATCCCAATTGGAGGCTTAGGGAAAACAAATAGCAATCAGACCAAGAACGTGTGTACCACCCCGGGGATGTCTATCTAGGCCATATCTACGATCTTCTGTCTGCGGAACAATTGTGAGAGATGACAAAATGGCCTCCCCAGTCCTTTTCCCGGCGTGTAATAAAAGTGGGCTGTTATCGCAATTATTCGCACTGAAAATTTGGAGCTACAAATCGGTCCCTTGTTCCTGATCTGACCTGTGGATTATAAGCTTCGTCTTCCTCCCACCATAAGGATCCTTTACTCTGCTTGCCCACTACCTGCATCAGTGACCCCATCCGCCTCAGAATCTCAAACAGACCCTCCCGTCTGCAGTCACGTCTCTCCTAATTAACCTCGTCAACCTCTCTCTCTCTGGTGTTGTTCTCTCTTTTTTCAAGCATGCAGTTTGTCACCCATTATAAAGAAACCTTACCTGGAGCGCCATCCTTCTTTTCCTAGCTGACCAGTCTCTCACTCCCTTTATCCCGCTCACCTCCTGGAACGCCTTGTCTTTCTTGACTACTCGCATATCTTTTCTGCTAATCCCTATCTTGCCCCCCGCTAAATTGGTTTTCATAATATAACATTCCATTGAACCTGGCTCGTGCCTAAATGTGCACTGATTCATCACGGGTAAATCTGAATATGACTATTCTTCGTCCTCAATCTTCTGGTCCTCTCAGCATGTTTGATATTATGGATCAACACGCGCTTCTCAGGATCTTCGGACCATTGACTGAAGGACTCTGTAAGCTCATTTTTTTTAATATCTCTCGGACCGGTGCACAGTCAGTATCTCCGTTTTGTATCTCTCTTGCTCCTCTTCCTCTCACGTTGGGGGTTCCCTGGTATTATAGGTTTATGTTTTGACCCAGAGAATTTTTTTTAATGTCATTTAGGTTCGTTGATAAAGGCATGTATCGATTTGTTATAAAGAAAACGTCTCTATAGTGCATAAGAAAATTAAAAAAAACAGAGCTTGCAAAGACAACATTTGCCATAACATTTTCAAGTTTCTGCGCCAGTTTCTGTCTGACTTTGTACTAAAAATATGTCGAAAACTGGTTGCACAGCTATTATAGAGTGTTTGCTCGGTTTTGTGTCGCGACTGCACTGACTTTAACAAGACCGAAAAAATCTAAAGGGCTTGTTAGTGCTTAGTTGGAGTTTGCGGGGCTACCTTTATTACCGACTTGTGCCACAACTCTGGGGGCAATGGAAGGCAAAGATCTCCAACAAAAAATGTGGCCCACTTCCAGACAGTTCAGGGGGTGCCAGATGAATGAAGCCCGTGCAACCTAGTTTTTATTAATCTGCACACTGCACACTCTCACAGCAAACATTCTCTGAACTTTGTCAGTTGTTTGTACGGATTCCCTCTGAGTGCTAAGCATAATCTCAAAAAGATTATTCTGGTTCCCACTTCATAAACTAGTAATGTGTTAAAAGGTACATTCAGTAATCCGTCACAAGGAATCAAGCTTCATTCTAATCCAACTGTTGTACAATACTACTGATTTGGAGTTACAAAATACTCTCACTTTTCTATTTCTTTCAGCATGTGTATCCCTCCCCTCTCTCTTCAGGTCTTTTACAGGGTAACTCTAGGTAATCTTTTACTTTGTCCTTTGACGACCCTTAAATTCCAATCATTGTTTCTATTCAGCCATCTGCTCATAGGAGAAGAGAACCTGTGTAGCAAAGATGTATTAAACTTAGGCTGTCAGATTTATTTTTTTATTTCTTTGTCATTCAATAATTGCTGTAATTTTAGATAAAGCTTTTAGAGAATTTGTATAGATATCTTACAGACCTCCTCTCTTTATTTTTTAAAAAAAAATCTTATTTCTTAGGGCAGGAGTCCTTCTAAGTACTTGTTCAGCCTGCAATAAGGCGCTGAAAGGTTAGGTAATGTTCCTAATGAGTTTTTACCATGTGGAAAACCGGGCATTAGTAATCCTCAAAAGACACCATCTGGCCTCGGGAAAAAAAGATCATGCCACTTTTGTGGACCAAGGGCATGCCATAATAAACCATAAATGAATTCATGGTATACTAAGTCCATAGGCTATTAGTCCCTTAATCATCACCTACAGAAGTCAGGTCAGCACTCATTGGCATTGTAATGGTTTTCTTGGGCTGAATATAAAGTGTTTTATATTTTTAAATGATGTTCTACGTGACTGAGCAGCCTTAGAGCTAAATGATAAAGTAAACCCAGAAGGCTAAAGCATTCATGGATCCTATAGAAAAAGTTTTTCTATTATTGCAGCATATAGTGTAGGTTAAATTACATAAATTCATGTGCTTTGTTCAACTTGTTTATCGTTATTTGAGGCAAAAATTGAATGAAATACAACACAATCTAAGTCTGGTATACTGTATGAACAGACATACGGATTTAAAGGGCAAAGCTTTAAATTGGTGCACATTAATTTTTATTTGTTAGAGTTAGCTTCAATGTCTGGCAGATAGAACCGTAGCTCAATACTGGAAATTACCATGAATATTAGCACTACAATTTACTTAAATAACTTACGACTATAGTCCTCTTCTCCAGGATCCTGGTGCTTGTCTTCTTTAATCTTCACATGCCTGGATTGCTGTAGAGTTAGAAAAATCAGCCCAGAGGTGTGGGGAAGTAATGTCTGGCCCTTTGGGCTGTTTATTATTTACGCCTCCCGCATAACATCACATCCCTCTCCAACATGGGAGAAAGACGTATCTATCACACAGGAGGCGTGACTTCATGCCTCTGCGTAATTTCGCAGACATCACAGGGACATTGGGATGGTGTTTAACCGCCTGTTGACTTTGCTTGTTAAATCTGGCATATAAAAAACATGGTCCTACTGAGCACCGAAATCAACCCCGCAAATTTGTTTGGCATGATCCTAGAGCAGCTGCGTGCCACAAAGGGTTGTGGGGCAGCAGTAAATACTTGCAAGCAGTTTGCACTCAAAACATGGCAAAGTCTTGACATAAACTGCCCACGGCCCTTTTAAATTGCACCCCAATGTGTCATCAAGAAACAATCTCAATGTTAAAGCGTTCTAAAGGTATAGGGCTTTGTAGTAACACAGGTCAGATTTGAAAATGGGGGCTTGGTCCTTGAGGCCAAATAGCTGAGTCCGAAGGGGTTAAAGCAGTTATCAATGTCTATCTCCACCGGGTGTGTACTACATTGCATGCGGATATTGAAGTTAAATCATGCTCATTGTAATGTAGTTCTGTGAATTGATTCATCCGTTGTTCATGGGGGAAGGTCATGCCTGTGCATGTTTCCCAGAGGGCAGAGTGAGGAAAGAGGTGTTGCAGACAGACTCAGGACATCTGGGGAATCCCCGTTGACTCATTCCTGGGTTACAATGGCAAGTGGGGGGTTGATTGTCATAGTTCACAAGAGCCGCAGACCTATTTTCAATATCATCCATTCAAGACCTCACGACGTAAATGAGATAAAACCTTTGGTTTCGGGGTTATTTTTTTAGGTTTTATCTAGAGGTGGGCCAGACATTGCCAGTGCTTTATCTGGAACACCTATTGACTTAAAATGGGCTCACTATACCCCTGATAAATTGCTGTTGTTGATTTTCCTTTTATGGAGGTTTTGGTTCTTATTCCTCTCAAAAGGCTTCATTGGCGCGCTGAAAAGTTAGTAACCGCCAAATAAAGATCTCCAAAAGTCCAGGACCATAGTAAAATACTACTAACAGGTCTCAGCAAAATGAAAGGAGCAGGTTTCAGGCTTTGTGCTTGTAGCCTCACCTAGGGCTTGCTCGGCTGGGAGCATTGATTATACTTCAGGTGTATTGTACTCCATGCAATGTAGTGGGATCTAGAAATAAAATATCTAATTGGTGGAAGATACTTATTATCTCTCATTTTCTATTGGCTCGTTTTAGGCTTCACTAAAAGATCAAATGATGGCCCCCACTTTAGTCTTTATGGGTGATAACCCAAATGTTAGGTTTTTTGTTAATGTTTATGATTATCTGTGTCTCCTCCGTTCTTTACAGTTTAAGGGTTTCGCTATATGACCCACTCTAAATCCGGCACATGTCATACAAATATCTGCCATGAAACCTCTGGATCCCAATTGGATTGAGATTTGTTTAATGACAAGAAATAGAATGTATTTGTATATTCACAAACAGGTTTCTACGCAATGTGGCTTCTTCTGATGGCCTCCTGGCTGCGTCCGATGATAATTCTGCATGACCCGCTTCATCTCATCACTATTCCTTCAGTGGCAATCGCTGGCTTGTGCGGCCAGCGGAATAATGATGAGCTTATTGGAGTGTCCTATTTATCATCAGACGAGAGCCAGGAGTCGATTGGCTCAATACCTTATTTGATTTGGTGGAGCAGACTTGGCATAAGGATGGGATAAACACTGGCCCTTACCGCTAAGGTAACATCCTTGCTTTAGTGAACTACTACTGCTCTGATTGGTAGATGTCCTTTACGGTTAATTGGCATACCCTTTTTGAATTTAATATTTGAAACACTATTACGCACTGGTATAATATGAGATATAGTTAGGGAAAGTTTATGATTTATTTGAAATAGGCAGAGTTTGAAAGCGACAAAAGTGTTAAAAATAGTTTTTTAGATATTGATGGTTGCCAGTATTATTGTTACCGGAAATACCTACATCTTGATATTGTAGATAAAATTAGATTACAAATGGTACCATTGTAGGTTAAATTTCAGCTTTAAATTATCATTGTGTTAGTTATCATTATTGCAGGTTCTTGTCACTTTGTTTCTGTAAAAACAAAACTACATAACTCACGCCTCTCTCCTCTTCTTTCGCAGCCCACCGCTGATCTTCTTAATGTTGGAACGGCCGAAGACTTATAATTAGCAGACACGAATGCTCATGGCGAGAGGCGTGAATCTCACGGCCTGGGAACGGGAGGTGGGGGCATGGGTTGCATCTTTCTGCCCTGCACTCCTAGTCTTTTTTTCTAGGTGATCGCGCGCATCAACATTATATATACCATCGCTTGGATTGGAATTAAGATGAGCAGGTGTGATTATATGTAGTAAGAAATGGTTTTTCTTTTAATCAACACTTGTACTCCAAATCAATCACACTTCTGTAAAATCAACCTGTCGCAGTTATGAACGCATTTCTCCTGCAACACTGTTGTGAAAATGGAACAGACATTAGACACTGTCATTTGCGCAGAAACACTTATAAAGGATGATTCTATTAGTGGTGACCAAGAGACAGGCCAGATCACTCAGATACCTGATGGAGCCATAGAGAGGAACAATCCATAGCAGTTTGTGCAAGTCAGTTTGTACGTTTTGCAAGAGCCAGAAGAGCATGTGCCAGAGATATTAACTTATATACAGTAGGCTAACTAATATCCATGAGTGTGTTCTGGAGCACTTATAGCAAAAACTGTGGTCAGGGTGGTTTGGTATTTGCCAAATACTGCGTACATCTGGGACCTTGTGTTCTTCAGCGGATGAGAGGTTCATGTTCACATTTGAGCACATGTGACAAACAATCAGATTCTAGAGATGCTGTGGACAAAGTTCTTTTGCCTATAACACCTCTTAGCATTACCAGTTGCGAGTGGGTCATGCACAGTAAGGGGCAGGGGGCATTTCATTGGAGTGCTGCATCAGTCAGCCAAGGTACACTGATATTCCTCAGAACCATTGTGTGACCGCTATCCAGTGTAGTGGACTGTAGGCTACTTCTGGTGCATGACAATGCCAGGCCACATGTGGTTGTAGCTGCCTACATGAGAAGGGCAGTGATGCTATAGACTGGCCGCCCCTTCCGATGAGTTGGAATCCAATCAAGCCCATATGGGGGCATCATGTCTCCTTCCATCCATCCAATGCCACAATGCACCTCTATGATTGACTGATGCTTAATCCATTTCTCGGTCAGCCTCAACCAGATCATTCCCGGCATTGTAGGGAGGTTCAAAACAGCAGTTGGAGGTCACTACATACTGAGAACTCATCTACTTTAGGCATTTACACACTAGGTTGGATCAGCAATGAAATTTTGATTTTCTTTTAATTTGCGTATTATTCCAAACTCAGTACCACCATGGATATTAATTAAAATTTTTCTCAATCATTTTTATATTTCTTGTTCTCATGCATCACACTGTCTAAGAATAAAGAATGTCGCTCTGGAATATCATTGAGCTCTTGGATATAGTATTTTAAGGTTCCCTTCATTTTTTTGTCATATATATACTCCTTCTAGAAACCAATCGGTAAATTAGAAATAGTTACATAACAAAAATATAACAAATGTATTTAAATTTGAAAAAAGAGTCCAAAAAAGTCCAAAACAACACAAGTTTTCCTTTTTGATATATCACTATTAGGGTAAAGGGGATACCTAGCACTATTTTTAAATTACAGCCAAAAAAAGTAGTGTTTTTATTTGATACCACAAGTAAACTAAATGCATTTAAGGTGTCCACAGTGCATTTTTTACCATAAGGACTAAGTTTAGAGATGAGCGAACACACACTTCAAACAACTCCACACCTCGTTTCGTCCGACTGATGCTCGTTCTAGCATTAGCATACTCATAACTGCGCGTTGGCTCGGTGACGAATACTTCGCCAGCCGAGAAAATGGCTTCTCCCGACGTTTTTGATTTTTGGCGGTCCAGAACAGAGCCAATCAGCAACCAGGAGACTCTGTACTCCCCCGCAGCATGACGTGTACCCTTACAGCGTCGATAGCAGTGGTTGCTGGCCATACTGGATATAGACTGCCCCTTCCCACGCTCTCGTCATCATTCTCTGTCTGGATGCTGTTAGGGAGGAGGCTTGCTGCTGCTGGGATAATGTTAGGCTGTTATATTAGCTTACTGTTAGGGCATGGGGGAAGGCGGGAGTGAGTCTACACTAACCCAACAGCCGCTTGTTAGAGGCTAGAATAGCGTTTTATATAATATATATTATTTTTTTTGTTTGCTTGTGGCTGGCCTGCTGGCACTAGAGTGCAGCTAGTACATATTGTGACGAATTTGCGGGAGACTTGTGAAATTATATTTACTTAGTGACCCCACATATCCATCTCACAACACCTAGTGGGACCATTTATGAGGGGTTTGATTGAATTAGCATCAGTCTGACGATTTTTTTTTTTTAAAACTTAAAATGACTTAAAATCGCATTTGTGTGGCTGGTCGTTTAGGTTAAAACTAGGCAATACAAGAATCCCAACCGGCTTTCTTAGGCTACAATAGGCGTTATATATATATTCTTGTTGATTTGCTTGTGGCTGGCCTTGCTGGCAGCTAGTATGCATCAGTACCATATTGTGACGAATTTGGCAGGGAGACTTGCGAACGTTTATTTAGCTATTAGTAACACACATATCCCTCTCAAACACCTAAGTGCGGACAATTTTTAATTAGGGAGTTTGATTGAATTAGGCACAGTCTGATGATTTTTTTTTTTTTTCAAAACTTAAAGGGACTTAAAAATCCAGTTGTGGCTGTTCAGTGTAGGTTAGAAACTAGCATACAAGAACCGCAACCGCTTTCTTAGGGCTAGCAATAGCGGTATATATATATAGTTTTGTGATTTGCTTGTGGCTGGCCTTGTCTGGCACTAGTGGTGCATCTAGTACCATATTGGGACGAATTTGCAGGAGACTTGCGACACATTCTGTGACTCTTAGCTGACACCATATCTCATCTCAAACCCCTAAGTGGGACAATTTATTAAGGGGGTTTGATGAATAGCCAGTCTGCTCTTTCTTTTTTTTTTTTTTACTTTTTCGTTTTTTTTTTATAACTCAGTCATCATGTCACAGCACAAAATCCAGTTGTTGCTTTCAGTGTAGGCTAGAACTAGCCATCCGAAACCCAACAGGCCTTTCTTAAGGGCTTACCATAGCGTTAAATGTTTAATTTTTGGTATTTGCTTGTGGGCTGGCCTTGCTGGCACTATAGTCGCAGCTGTCAATATTGTGACGAATTCAGGAGTCTTGCAAAGTTCTTTTAGGGCTCTTAGTGACACACATTCCATCTCAAACACTAAGTGGGACGATTTATTAGGGGTTGATTGAATTATGGCACAGTCTGCTTTTTATTGTCTTTTTTTGTTTTCTAAAACAAAAGTCAATCAGGCACAGCACAAAATCGAGTTGTGTGGGTCTGTCAGTGTAGGTAGAAACTATCAGCAGCCATAGGATAGCATCGTTTGTTAATTTTGAAATGTTGAAACCCGAGGGCGAAATTAGGTTATAGGACGAGGGCTTGGGCTGTGGGCGTCCAACTCTGCCGGGGTCGAGCCAAGGTCCTGGCGGGGTGAGACCCAGACCTGGTGATGAGGGATCATGGGGACGCCGCAGATGGTCTACACGCCCTAGTTGCATGTCTCAGTTACTTGGGGACTCGGGGTAGAGCACTGTGAGGCCATAACAGTGATAACAGGTGATTTCGTGGATTGCGGACAATGCTTCTAGCCCTTTGTCACACCATTCAGTCTGGCCACGCATCGGCACCCATGTCCCAGAACATCATCACTCGTTCCAGCTTCTTCGACACCTCAGCCGCCTTCCCCCCAGTCTGGCCCCTCCGCAGGAAAATTGGGGCATTTAACGCGGCATACTCTGAGGACCTGTTTCTGACCGGCTTCCCAGAGTCACCACCACTGTGGGTTGTCTGCTGAGCTCTTTCCCAATGCCCAGTTTTGCCACCGGTCGGGCATCTGTGGGTGATACTTCACGGTTGACGAAAAAACAAAAATCGTGACGCATGTTTATAGAGGTGTCGGACATGAAGGAAACACGTTGTCAGACAGGGTGAAGTTGTTGGCAGGGCAGGGACTGTCTCAAGGGGGGAGCAGACGTGAGGGTCGTCAGGATATGAGGTACAGATCCGCAAGTTGGGTTGTAGGCCGGGTGACCACATTGCTCTTGAGACGGAGGCGAGTCGCTCGACGCGAAAAGGTTGGAAGGCAGTGGTGGGCCCAGATGGAGAGAGAGGGCACGCTGGTGCATCAGCGCCAAAGTTTTCACCGTATGAAACTCCGCTGTGCGAGGGTAGATTTTTCGAAGTCTGGAGGGTTTTTAAGAAACCGCGGATGACCAGACGTGCTGTGGCTTTGCAACCTGTGGCCACCCCATGGATCAGCATATGTTCTCACTTCACTACCAGCATTAACCACACCCAGTGCTTCTGCATGAGGCGATATTCAATGCCCTAAACATCCCCCCTCAATGGAACCAAGGCTTTCACCTCGCAGCCGGGGCGACAAACCACTGCTCCTTTCGCCCTGTGTCACCTCTGGCTAGTCAGCCCCCTGCCCAGGACACCAGCCCAAACACCTCCCCTGCGAAAACCACAGGCTTCGCCTCCACGATCCTCCACAGCATCCACTCAATGTTTCATGTGGCGCGTTCAGCTCTCCATACCCAGTCGCTCGTGCGCACACGAGGAAGTACAGTGTAACGCCATTACCAAACAGGAAAGGAACTGCCCAAGCCCTCGACAATCCACCTCTCCAAACTACTTAGCTTTGAGATCTGCCCTATAGGCTGGTAGAGACGCGAGGCCCTTTCGCAACTTCTCATGGCGGTATTCGGATCCCCAGCCCCAGTACTTTTCTCGCGATGTTGGCCGTCCCAGCCCTGACAACATCTCCGTGCCCTGACGGCAACGCTCGTTCAAACACACTCGTCTGAGATTGAGCTCGTTCGAGGCATTAGCGTACTCGAACTTCTTGCCGGATGCAATAATTCGCCAGCTCGAGAAATGGCATCTTCCCGTCGTTTTGATTTTTGGCGGCCAGAAACAGAGAGAATCACAAGCCAGGAGACTCGGCACTCCACCCAGGCATGACGTGGTACCCTACACGTCGATAGCAGTGGTTGGCTGGCCTGATAGGTGACCCTGGAATACTAGCCCCTGCCCACGCTGCTCGCATCATTCTCTGTCTGGATGCCGTTAGGAGAGAAAGTGCTGTCTGCAGGGATAAGTTAGGCTGTTAGCTACTGTTAGGCAGGAGTGAAGTCTACAAGAACCCAACAGCCCTTGTTAGGCTAGAATAGCGTTATATATATATTTTTTTTGTTTGTTGGGGCCTGGTCTTGTTGGCACTAGTAGGGCAGCTAGTACCCATATGTGACGAATTTGCAGGAGACTGCGAACGTTATATTTAGCTCTTAGTGACCCACATATCCATCTCAAACACATAAGTGGGACAATTTATTAGGGGTTTGATTGAATTAGCACAGTCTGACGATTTTTTTTTTTTTTTCAAAACTTAAGTGACTTCAATCCAGTTGTGTTGCTGTCAGTGTAGGTTAGAAATAGGCTACAACAACCCAAACCGACTTTCTTAGGGCTACAAGCGTTATATGTATATTTTGTTGATTTGCTTGTGGCTGACCTTGCTGGCATAGTAGTGCAGCTAGTACCATATTGTGACGAATTGTGCAGGAGACTTGCGAGCATTCTGTTTAGCTCTTAGTGACACACATATCCATCTCAAACACCTGGTGGGGAAATTTATTAGGGGTTTGATTGAAATTAGGCAAGTCTGCCTTTTTCTTTTTTTTTTACTTTTTCTTTTTTTTATAAACTCAAAGTCATAGACAGCAACAAAATCCAGTTGTGTGCGTCAGGGTAGGCCTAGAAACTAGCCATAACTTAGAAACCAAACAGGCCTTGTTAGGGCTACAATAGCGTTAATATATTTTGGTTGATTTGCTTGTGGCTGGCCTTGCTGGCACTAGTAGTGCAGCTCGTATCATATTGTCGGAATTTGCAGGGAGACTGCGAACGTTATATTTAGCTAGTGCACAACATCCATCTCAAACACCTAAGTGGGACAATTTATTAGGGTTTGATTGAATAGGCACAGTCTGAAGATTTTTTTTTTTTTTTTCAAAAAAAAAGTCATCAGGCACAGCACAAAACAAGTTGTGTGCTGTCAGTGTAGGTTAGAAACTAGCCATAGCAATAGGATAGCATCGTTTGTTAAAAAAAACCAACCAAAAAAATTACAGTTTTACACTTTAATTTTGAAAAATGTTGAACCCGGGGCTAGGGTAGAGGACAAGGGCTTTGGGCGTGGGCGTCCAACTACTGCAGGAGTCAGAGCAAGGTCCTGGGCGGGGTGAGACACCACCTGCTGATGAGGGAGCAGGGGGACCGCGTAGGCTACACTCCCTAGGTTCAGCGTCTCAAGTACTGGGACTCGTGGTAGAGCACTGTTGAGGCCAGAACAGTGAGAACAGGTATGTCGTGGATTGCGGACAATGCTTCTAGCCATTTGTCCACCAGTCAGTCTTCCACGCAGTATCCACCCATGTTACCGAAATCAGCACTCCTCCAGCTCCTCCCACCAGCCTCCTTCCCCCCAGTCTGCCCCCTCCAGGAAAATTGGCATTTGAACCGGCATACTCTGAGGAACTGTTTTTGGACCCTTTCCCGAGTCACTAACCACTTGTCCGGTTGCTGCTGAGCTCTTTCCAACTGCCCAGGTTTTCCATCGGTCGCAGTCTGTGGGTGATAATGACACTGTTGACGTAGTGGAAGAAGTGTGTAAAGAGGTGTCGGACGATGAGGAGACACGGTTGTCAGACAGTGTTGAATTGTTGTCAGGGCAGGAAGTCGAGGGGGGGAGCAAGACTGAGAGATGAGATGAGGAGGTGACAGACCCAAGTTGGGTTAATAGGCCGGGTGAACACAGTGCCTTTGAGACGGAGGCGAGTCCTCGACAAGAACAGGTGGAAGAGGCAAGTGGTGGGGCCAGACGGAGAGGCAGGGCAAGAGCTGCTGTCATCAGCCGCCAAAGTTTCACGTAGTGAAGCTCTCGTGGCGAGGGCTAGATTTTCGGATGTCTGGAGGTTCTTTAAAGAAACAGGGATGACCGACGGGCTGTGGTGTGCAACCTGTGCCACACAGGATCAGCAGGGGTTCCACCACTACCAGCTTAACTACCAACCAGTATGCGCAGGCATATGAATGTCTAAACACCCCCCTTTCAATGGAACCACGGCCGTCAACCTCCAGCCGGCACACACTCCACCTCCTTCCCCTGTGTCACCTGCTGCCTCTGCAGTCAGCCCCCTGCCCGGACCCAGCCCAAACACCTCCCGTGCGAAAAACACACCTTCGCCTCCACGATCCTCCACAGCATCCACCATTGTCTCCAAGTGCAGCGCTCAGTCTCTCCATACCCCAGACACTCGAGCGCAAGAGGTGAAGTCAGTGTAACCCATCCACACGCCCAAGCCCTCAACGTCACACATCTCCAAAGTAATTAGCCTGGAGATGCTGCCCTATAGGGTGGTAGAGACCAAGGCCTTTCGCAACCTCATGGACGGTGGCCGCCCCTCGGTATTCGGTCCCCAGCCGCCACTACCTTTCCTGATGTGCCGTCCCAGCCCTGCACCAGCACGTGTCAGAAACATCATCCGTGCCCTGACCAACGCTGTTTCTGACAAGGTCCACCTGACACGGAACGTGGACGAGTGCTGCCGGGCCGAGGCCAATGTTCTCGCTGATGGCACATTGGGGTTAAACTTGGTGGAGGCGGGACCGAGTCTGAACCTGGGGCTGTGTCATATACTCGGATGCCGAGGATTGCGGGGCCTACCTCGAGTCCAGGTCTCACGCCTACTACTGTCCTCCTCCTCCTACCCACCCCTCCTCCACATCCTCCTCCAAATTACCATCCTTGGGCATGGTGCAATCCAGTCGTAGCTTAGGACAACGCAGCAGTGCGGTGCCTAAGTGACAGCAGTGGTGCTCAAACTGCAAAAAAGGCACACCGCCCAACAGATATTTACAGGGCATCACGGTGCAGACTGATCTGTGGCTGGCACCGCTGAACATGAAGAAGGCATTGATGCTATAGACTGGCCTGCCCATTCACTAGAGTTGAATCCAATCAAGCCCATATGGGGCATCATGTCTCCTTCCATCCACCAATGCCACAATGCACTCTAGAAGTTGACTGATGCTTTAATACAGTTCTCTCAATATAACATCTGTCACCTCACAGGATCATCCCAGGCATTGTAGGGAGGTCAAACAGGCATTTGGAGGTCAACATACAATACTGCGACTCATCTACTTTAGGCATTACCACTAGTTGGATCAGCACTGAAATTGATTTTTCTTTTAATTTTGAGTATTATTCCAAACTCAGACACCATGGGATATAATTAAAAATTTTATCAATCATTTTTATATTTTATTGTTCTGAATGCATCACACTGTCTAAGGAATAAAGAATGTAGTGGAATATCAATGAGCTCGGGTAGTATTTTAAGGTTCCCTTCATTTTTTTGCAGTTATATATACTTCTAGAACCAATAGGTAATAGAGAAAGGTTACATTACACAAAAAAATAAAAAATGTATTTAAATTGAAAAAAAGAGTCCAAAAAAAGTCAAAACAATGAAAAGTTTCCTTTTTGATATATCACTTTTAGGGTAAAGGGGATACCTATCACTATTTTTAAAATTACAGCAAAAAAAGTTATTGTGTTATTTATACCACACGTAAACAATAAATCATTTAAGGTGTCAACAGTGCAATTTTTTACAATAAGGATAAAGTTAGAGATGGAGCAAAACACAACTCGTCTGAGCTTGATGCTCGTTGAGCCTAGCGTACGTAACTGCTCGTTTCTCGATGAATACTTCGCAAGCTCGAGAAAAATGGCATCTCCCGCGTGTTTGATTTTTGGCGGCCAGAAACAGAGCCTAATCACAAGCCAGGAGAATGGCACTCCACCCAGCATTGACGTGGTACCATTATACACGTAGATAGCAGTGCGTTGCTGGCCTGATAGGTGACCCTGGAATAGACTAGCCCTGCCCCGCTGCTCGCATTCATTTCTGTCTGGATGCGTAGGGAGAGAACTGCGCTGCCTTGCAGGGATAATGTTAGGTGTAGCTGTATATGTTAGGAAGGACGTGGTCTACAAGACCCCAACAGCCCTTGTTAGGGCTAGAATAGCGTTATATATTTTTTTTTTTTTGTTTGTTGTGGCTGGTCTTGTGGCACTAGTAGTGCAGCTAGTATATTGTGACGAATTTGCAGGGAGACTGCGAACGTTATATTTAGCTATTAGTGACACCACATATCCATCTCAAACACCTAAGTGGGACAATTTATTAGGGGTTTGATTGAATTAGGCACAGTCTGACGATTTTTTTTTTTTCAAACTAAAGTGGACTTCAAATCCAGTTGTTGTGCTGTCAGTGTAGGTAGTTGAAACTAGGCATACAGAAACCCAACCGACTTCTTAGGGCTACAATAGCGTTATATGATATTTGTTGATTTGCTTGTGGACCTGCTGGCACTAGTAGTGCAGCTAGTACCATATTGTGCATTTGCAGGGAATTGCGAGCATTTGTTTAGCTCTTAGTGACACACATCCATCTCAAAACAACTAGTGGGACCAATTTATAGGGGTTTGATTGGAATTAGGCACAGTTGGCTTTTTCTTTTTTTTTTTTTACTTTTCTTTTTTTATAAACTCAAAGTCATCAGGCACAGACACAAAATCCAGTTGTGTGTGTCAGTGTAGGCCTAGAAACTACCATACGAGAACCCAACAGGCCTTTTAGGGCTACAATAGCGTTAAATATTTAATTTTGGTTGATTTGCTTGTGGCTGCCTTGTGGCACTAGTAGTGCAGCTAGTACCATATTTGACGAATTTGCAGGGAGACTTGCGAACGTTATATTAGCTATTAGTGACACACAATCCATCTAAACACCTAAGTGGGACAATTTATTAGGGGTTTGATTTGAATTAGGCACGTCTGACGATTTTTTTTTTTTTTTCAAAAAAAAGTCATGGCACAGCACAAAATCCAGTGTGTGCTGTCAGTGTAGGTTAGAAAACTAGCCATAGCAAAGATAATCTTTGTTAAAAAACAAACAAAAATTACGTTACACTTTTGTAATTTTGAAAATGTTGAAACGAGGGCTAGGGGTAGGACAAGGCTTGGGCGTGGGCGTCCAACTAAGCAGGGGTCAGAGGCCGCGGGTCCGGGCGGGGGAGACACCACCTGATGATGAGGGAGCAGGGGGACGCCGATAGAGCTACATCCCTAGGTTTATGTCTCAGTTACTGGGACTCGTGGTAGAGCAATGTTGAGGCCCGAACAGTGAGAACAGGTGATGTTCGTGGATGCCGACAACTGCTTCTAGCCATTTGTCCACCAGTAGTCTTCCACGCAGTCCACCATGTTCGAAATCAGCACTCCCCAGCTCCTCCACCTAGCCTCCTTCCCCCCAGTCTGCCCCCTCCAGGAAAATTGGCATTTGAACCGGCAATACCTGAGGAACTGTTTTCGGACCCTTTCCGAGTCACAAACCACTTGTCGTTGCTGGAGCTCTTTCCCAATGCCCAGGTTTTCCATCGGTCGCAGTCTGTGGGGTGATATGACACTGTTGACGTAGTGGAAGAAGTTTGTAAGAGGTGTCGGACGATGAGGAGAAACACGGTTGTCAGACAGTGTTGAAGTTGTTGTCAGGGCAGGAAGTCCGAGGGGGGAGCCGACTGAGAGATCGGAGGATGATGAGGTGACAGACCCAAGGGGTAAAGGCCGGTGAACACAGTGCTTCTGAGACGGAGGCGAGTCCTCGACAAGAACAGGTTGGAAAGAGCAGTGGTGGGCCAGATGGAGAGGGGGCAAGAGTGCTGCATTGCGCCAAATGTTTCACGTAGTGAAGCTCTCGTGGCGAGGGCTAGATTTTCGGAGTCTGGAGGTTTTTAAAGAACAGCGGGAGGACCGACGGGCTGTGGTGTGCAACCTGTGCCACACCAGGATCAGCAGGGGTTCCACCCATACCAGCTTACTACCACCAGTATGGCAGGCATATGAATGCTAAACACCCCTTCAATGGAACCCAGGCCGTTCACCTAGCCGGGCACACCACTGCTCCTTCCCTGTGTCACTCTGCCCTGCTAGTCAGCCCCCTGCCCGACCCCAGCCCAAACACCTCCCGCGGAAAAAACCACACTTCGCACCCACGCTCCTCCACAGGCATCCACCAATGTCTTCAATGTGCAGCGTCAGCTCTCCATACCCAGACCTCGTAGCGCACGAGGAGTACAGTGGTAACCCCATCACACGCCCAAGCCCTCAACTCCACATCTCCAAAGTTACTAGCTGAGAGATGCTGCCCTATAGGCTGGTAGAGACCGAAGCCTTTCGAACCTCATGGCTGCGCCTGTATTCGGTCCCAGCCGCCAACTTTTCCTGATGGTGCCGTCCAGCCTGCCCGAGTTAGACAATCATCCGTGCCCTGACCCAACGCTGTTTCTGACAAGGTCCACCTGACCACGGACACGTGGACGAGTGCTGCCGGGCAGGCCAATTATCTCGCTGATGGCCAATTGGATTAACTTGGTGGAGGGTGGGACCGAGTCTGACCCTGGGGGCTGCGTATTACTGCCGACTGCCGAGGATTGGGGGACCTACCTCGGTCCAGGTCTCAGGCTACTATGCCTCCTCCTCCTCCACACCCTCCTCACACTCCTCCTCCAAATTACCATCCTTGGGCATGGCTGCCATCGTCGGTAAGCTCTAGGCACGCAGCAGTGCGGTTGCTAAGGACAGCAGTGGTGCTCAAACTAGCCTAGATAAAAGGCACACCGCCCAACAGATATTACAGGGCACTCACGTTGCAGACTGATCTGTGGGCGCACCGCTTGAACCTGAAGCCAGGCATGGTTTTGTGTGACACAGGCCGTAACCTGGTGGCGGCTCTGCAAATCGGCAGATGACACATGTGCCTGCCTGGCCCATGTGTAAATCTCATAGTTCAGCGGTTCTCAAGAATACCCCAATCGTCGAGTGTGCTCCACAAAGGTGCGCCCATCTGTGCGATTTCGAGAAGTCCAGCACAGATGCTGCCACTCTCAGGGCAGGGCAGCGCCGTCCCAACTGCCCGCTCTACCGACGTTGGCGATGCCACGCGGTGGAATTCAACATTAACCAGTTATCCAGAGTTTACCAGCAGCGCAGAGCGTATTGTGAGACATGCCAGATGTCAACTTCCACCGAACTGGTAGTCAGGTCAGTCGACTTCCTCAAGTCTACATGAGGGAGTGGACGTGGATGTCTGATCTGTCAGGTGCTGGTAACTTGAGGAGTCAAACCAGATGGTCATTGCGATGCCGCCACATCAGCACACATCCACGCTGCTGTGGCCTGTTGAAAAAACTCTTGGTCAGCGATGACGTCGGAGCTTTGCGCTCCGTCACAGAGATGGGGGGAAGAAGATTTCCTTGTGATACGCCAAAGATCTCAGGTCTTTCTCGGCGCATATCGGAGGAGTGGAGGAGGATGAGGAGAAAGGAGGAGAAGTTGGGCGAGACAGAAGAGGGGAGCATTGCTCAGTCCTTCACTGTTCTAGCATGTATGGGCAGAAGGAAGAGGAGTTGGAGGAGGAGAAATGGACAGTGGAGGGCCAGTAGAGGGAGTGAATTCTTGTGCGTTGGGACGTGCTATGGCAGATTTCATGCTAGGCTGCCTATCCGTGACCCTCGCGTCAAGAATTTATTCCAGCAAGATTACTGGGTGTTCACTCTCCTGGACCCACGGTACAAGCAAAATCTTCCACTCTCATCCCTGGAGAGGAAAGGAGTGTGAGAATGCATGAATACGCGGCCTGGGACACAAGCTGAACAGTATTCCCTTCTGACAGCGCTAGCGGCAGAGGGCGTACATTCCTGGGGACAAGTAGCGAGGAGTAGGCGAGCAGGAGCTTGTCAGCCACTGGCAGGGGTATGCTTTACAAGGCCTTGCCAGTTTTATGTCACCCAGCAAGACATGTCACCTGTCCCCAGTCTACGGCAGGTAGGGCTGATCTTTACAGAAAGATGGTGAGGGAGTACGTAGCTGACCACCATCCGTTAAATGATCACACAGCTCCCTATCCAAACTACTGGTTTCAAGCTGGACAGATGGCACGAACTGGCGTGTACGACTTGGAGGTTCTGCTCTGCCCTGCCCTGGTGTTGTCTGAGCGGGTTTTCAATGCAGTGGTGGCATCATCACCGATAGCGTACACACGCCTGTCGATAACAGCGCTGACAGTGACGACTGATTATCAGTGAATGACGGATTTCTCAGGATTTCCATTCTCCACAGTGAAAGAAGCTCAACCTGATAAATGTATGCACTCCTCTATTTTCCTCCTTCCCTCTTTGTACACTAAAGCAAGGAAAAGGGCTATTTTGCCGGCCCAACTGGCTCTAGGTATAGTACTCTATGTATTTAATTTTTTGGAGGGCCACCTTACTGGTACTCTGTTTTAACAATTTTTGGAGGCCACAGCACCTTGTAATTCGAGGCACACGGTTGGTGAACTACTGCAACGCACTCAATCTATTAATTTTCTGGAGGACCACCTACCTGCTCCTCTGGTTTGAAAACTTTTTGGACTGCCACTACGGCACTACCAAATTAATTGTCTCCATAGCAGCCTCCACACTTCGTCTTGTAGCTGCTCCACACGTTGTCTCCATTGCTACCTCCACACATCATCTCCATAGTGCCTCCCAAAGTTTCCATATAGCTGCCTCGATACATTGTCCACTAGCAAACGAGCTGTGTCAGGCAGGAATTTGGGTTGTTTTCAGGACTTCCACTTCCACATCAAACTTGTAACTTTTTTCGCCACCCTGCTGTGTTATCCACAAAATATACTGGCAAACTTTGAATCAGCTATACAGAAGTAATTATTTGCAGCGCTTCTTGCAGGAGATTGTTTATAATTCCACCACCCACCGATAAACGTACCCCGCCCCCCCATTACTGATCTTATAAAGAACAGGTACTACCTTGATTCTTAAACAAAAGGTGTCTTAGAAGGTGCTGTCTTTGCAGCGCCCCGCATGCTTGAAAATGATACATTTTTCAAGTACAACGCTTCTTTCCCACAGGACCATTTTGGTCGAGGTGGGGAGGAGCACGAGGAGACAGGGGAGCTTGGGACTATGGCGGGAAAGCTCGACTGGCAGCGGACCGCCAGATCCTTCCCTAGATGTAGGCAGCCTCAGAGGAATCCATGCATTACATGCGTTCGAGCATTAGCGTACTCGTAACTGCTCGTTGCTCGGATGAATAATTCGCCAGCTCGAGAAAATGGCATCTCCCGTCGTTTTGATTTTTGGCGGCCAGAAACAGAGCTAATCACAAGCCAGGAGACTCGGCACTCCACCCAGCATGACGTGGTACCCTTACACGTCGATAGCAGTGGTTGGCTGGCCTGATCAGGTGACCCTGGAATAGACTAGCCCCTGCCCACGCTGCTCGCATCATTCTCTGTCTGGATGCCGTTAGGGAGAGAACTGCTGCTGCTGCAGGGATAATGTTAGGCTGTTAGCTTACTGTTAGGCAGGAGTGAGTCTACAAGAACCCAACAGCCCTTGTTAGGGCTAGAATAGCGTTATATATATATTTTTTTTGTTTGCTTGTGGCTGGTCTTGTTGGCACTAGTAGTGCAGCTAGTACCATATTGTGACGAATTTGCATGGAGACTTGCGAGCATTCTGTTTAGCTCTTAGTGACACACATATCCATCTCAAACACCTAAAGTGGACAATTTATTAGGGGTTGATTGAATTATGGCACAGTCTGACGATTTTTTTTTTTTGTTTTTTCAAAACTTAAAGTGATTCAAATCCAGTTGTGTGCTGTCAGTTTAGGTTGAAACTGCACTACAAGAACCCAACCGACTTTCTTAGGGCTACAAGGCGTTATATGTATATTTTTGTGATTGCTTGTGGCTGACCTTGCTTGGCACTAGTGTGCGCTAGTACCATATTGTGACGAATTTGCATGGAGACTTGCGAGCATTCGTTTAGCTTTCTAGTGACACCACATATCCACTCAAAACCCTAGGTGGGACATTTATTAGGGGTTTGATTGAAATTAGGCACAGTCTGCTTTTTCTTTTTCTTTTTTTTTTTTTTTACTTTCTTTTTTGGTTTTTTTTTTTTTTTTTTTTTTTTTTTTTTGTTAACTTTTTTCTTTTTTTCATTTTTTTTTTATTTATACCTCCAAAAATTATAAACTAAAAGTCCATCAGAGCAAAGCACACAATCCCAGTTTGTGTGCTGTCAGTGTAGGCTAGAAACTAGCCATACGAGAACCCAACAGGCCTTGTTAGGGCTACAATAGCGTTAAATATTTAATTTTTGGTTGATTTGCTTGTGGCTGGCCTTGCTGGCACTAGTAGTGCAGCTAGTACCATATTGTGACGAATTTGCAGGGAGACTTGCGAACGTTATATTTAGCTATTAGTGACACACATATCCATCTCAAACACCTAAGTGGGACAATTTATTAGGGGTTTGATTGAATTAGGCACAGTCTGACGATTTTTTTTTTTTTTTTCAAAACAAAAAGTCATCAGGCACAGCACAAAATCCAGTTGTGTGCTGTCAGTGTAGGTTAGAAACTAGCCATAGCAATAGGATAGCATCGTTTTGTTAAAAAAACAAACCAAAAAAATTTACAGTTTACACTTTAATTTTGAAAATGTTGAACCCGAGGGCTAGGGGTAGAGGACAAGGGCTTGGGCGTGGGCGTCCAACTACTGCAGGGGTCAGAGGCCGAGGTCCTGGGCGGGGTGAGACACCACCTGCTGATGAGGGAGCAGGGGGACGCCGTAGAGCTACACTCCCTAGGTTCATGTCTCAAGTTACTGGGACTCGTGGTAGAGCACTGTTGAGGCCAGAACAGTGAGAACAGGTGATGTCGTGGATTGCGGACAATGCTTCTAGCCATTTGTCCACCAGTCAGTCTTCCACGCAGTCCACCCATGTTACCGAAATCAGCACTCCTCCAGCTCCTCCACCTCAGCCTCCTTCCCCCCAGTCTGCCCCCTCCCAGGAAAATTTGGCATTTGAACCGGCATACTCTGAGGAACTGTTTTCTGGACCCTTTCCCGAGTCACAAACCACTTGTCCGGTTGCTGCTGAGCTCTTTCCCAATGCCCAGGTTTTCCATCGGTCGCAGTCTGTGGGTGATAATGACACTGTTGACGTAGTGGAAGAAGTTTGTAAAGAGGTGTCGGACGATGAGGAGACACGGTTGTCAGACAGTGTTGAAGTTGTTGTCAGGGCAGGAAGTCCGAGGGGGGAGCAGACTGAGAGATCGGAGGATGATGAGGTGACAGACCCAAGCTGGGTTAATAGGCCGGGTGAACACAGTGCTTCTGAGACGGAGGCGAGTCCTCGACAAGAACAGGTTGGAAGAGGCAGTGGTGGGGCCAGACGGAGAGGCAGGGCAAGAGCTGCTGCATCAGCGCCAAATGTTTCACGTAGTGAAGCTCTCGTGGCGAGGGCTAGATTTTCGGATGTCTGGAGGTTCTTTAAAGAAACAGCGGATGACCGACGGGCTGTGGTGTGCAACCTGTGCCACACCAGGATCAGCAGGGGTTCCACCACTACCAGCTTAACTACCACCAGTATGCGCAGGCATATGAATGCTAAACACCCCTTTCAATGGAACCACGGCCGTTCACCTCCAGCCGGGCACACCACTGCTCCTTCCCCTGTGTCACCTGCTGCCTCTGCTAGTCAGCCCCCTGCCCAGGACCCCAGCCCAAACACCTCCCGTGCGAAAACCACACCTTCGCCTCCACGATCCTCCACAGCATCCACCAATGTCTCCAAGTGCAGCGCTCAGCTCTCCATACCCCAGACACTCGAGCGCAAGAGGAAGTACAGTGTAACCCATCCACACGCCCAAGCCCTCAACGTCCACATCTCCAAAGTACTTAGCCTGGAGATGCTGCCCTATAGGCTGGTAGAGACCAAGGCCTTTCGCAACCTCATGGCGGTGGCCGCCCCTCGGTATTCGGTCCCCAGCCGCCACTACCTTTCCTGATGTGCCGTCCCAGCCCTGCACCAGCACGTGTCAGACAACATCATCCGTGCCCTGACCAACGCTGTTTCTGACAAGGTCCACCTGACCACGGACACGTGGACGAGTGCTGCCGGGCAGGGCCAATGTATCTCGCTGATGGCACATTGGGTTAACTTGGTGGAGGCTGGGACTGAGTCTGACCCTGGGGCTGGTCATATACTGCCGATGCCGAGGATTGCGGGGCCTACCTCGGTCCAGGTCTCAGGCCTACTATGCCTCCTCCTCCTCCCACCCCTCCTCCACCTCCTCCTCCAAATTACCATCCTTGGGCATGGTGCCATCAGTCGGTAGCTCTAGGCACCGCAGCAGTGCGGTTGCTAAGTGACAGCAGGTGGTGCTCAAACTGCAATAAAAGGCACACCGCCCAACAGATATTACAGGGCATCACGGTGCAGACTGATCTGTGGCTGGCACCGCTGAACCTGAAGCCAGGCATGGTTGTGTGTGACAATGGCCGTAACCTGGTGGCGGCTCTGCAACTCGGCAGACTGACACATGTGCCATGCCTGGCCCATGTGTTAAATCTCATAGTTCAGCGGTTCCTCAAGACATACCCCAATCTGTCTGATTTGCTCACAAAGGTGCGCCGCATCTGTGCGCATTTCAGGAAGTCCAGCACAGATGCTGCCACTCTCAGGGCAGTGCAGCGCCGTCTCCAACTGCCCGCTCACCGACTGTTGTGCGACATGCCCACGAGGTGGAATTCAACATTAACCATGTTATCCAGAGTTTACCAGCAGCGCAGAGCTATTGTAGACTGCCAGATGTCAACTTCCACCAGAACTGGTAGTCAGCAGTGTAGGCTAGAAACTAGCCATACGAGAACCCAACAGGCCTTCTTAGGGCTACAATAGCGTTAAATATTTAATTTTTGGTTGATTTGCTTGTGGCTGGCCTTGCTGGCACTAGTAGTGCAGCTAGTACAATATTGTGACGAATTTTCAGGGAGTCTTGCAAACGTTCTGTTTAGCTCTTAGTGACACACATATCCATCTCAAACACCTAAGTGGGACAATTTATTAGGGGTTTGATTGAATTAGGCACAGTCTGCTTTTTATTTTCTTTTTTTGTTTTCAAAACAAAAAGTCATCAGGCACAGCACAAAATCGAGTTGTGTGCTGTCAGTGTAGGTTAGAAACTAGCCACAGCAATAGGATAGCATCGTTTTGTTAATTTTGAAAATGTTGAACCCGAGGGCTAGGGTTAGAGGACGAGGGCTTGGGCGTGGGCGTCCAACTACTGCAGGGGTCAGAGGCCGAGGTCCTGGGCGGGGTGAGACACCACCTGCTGATGAGGGAGCAGGGGGACGCCGCAGAGCTACACTCCCTAGGTTCATGTCTCAAGTTACTGGGACTCGTGGTAGAGCACTGTTGAGGCCAGAACAGTGAGAACAGGTGATTTCGTGGATTGCGGACAATGCTTCTAGCCATTTGTCCACCAGTCAGTCTTCCACGCAGTCCACCCATGTCACCGAAATCAGCACTCCTCCAGCTTCTCCACCTCAGCCTCCTTCCCCCCAGTCTGCCCCCTCCCAGGAAAATTTGGCATTTGAACCGGCATACTCTGAGGAACTGTTTTCTGGACCCTTCCCAGAGTCACAAACCACTTGTGGGGTTGCTGCTGAGCTCTTTCCCAATGCCCAGGTTTTCCACCGGTCGCAGTCTGTGGGTGATGATGACACTGTTGACGTAGTGGAAGAAGTGTGTAAAGAGGTGTCGGACGATGAGGAAACACGGTTGTCAGACAGTGGTGAAGTTGTTGTCAGGGCAGGAAGTCCAAGGGGGGAGCAGACTGAGGGATCGGAGGATGATGAGGTGACAGACCCAAGTTGGGTTGATAGGCCGGGTGAACACAGTGCTTCTGAGACGGAGGCGAGTCCTCGACGAGAAAAGGTTGGAAAGGCAGTGGAGGGGCCAGATGGAGAGAGAGGGCCAAAGCTGGTGCATCAGCGCCAAATGTTTCACGTAGTGAAGCTCCCGTGGCGAGGGCTAGATTTTCGGAAGTCTGGAGGTTTTTTAAAGAAACAGCGGATGACCGACGGGCTGTGGTTTGCAACCTGTGCCACACCAGGATCAGCAGGGGTTCCACCACTACCAGCTTAACCACCACCAGTATGCGCAGGCATATGAATGCTAAACACCCCCCTCAATGGAACCAAGGCCTTTCACCTCCAGCCGGGCACACCACTGCTCCTTCCCCTGTGTCACCTCTGCTAGTCAGCCCCCTGCCCAGGACACCAGCCCAAACACCTCCCCTGCGAAAACCACACCTTCGCCTCCACGATCCTCCACAGCATCCACCAATGTCTTCATGTGCAGCGTTCAGCTCTCCATACCCCAGTCGCTCGTGCGCACGAGGAAGTACAGTGTAACCCATCCACACGCCCAAGCCCTCAACATCCACATCTCCAAACTACTTAGCTTTGAGATGCTGCCCTATAGGCTGGTAGAGACCGAGGCCTTTCGCAACCTCATGGCGGTATTCGGTCCCCAGCCGCCAGTACTTTTCCCGATGTGCCGTCCCAGCCCTGACAACATCATCCGTGCCCTGACCAACGCCGTTTCTGACAAGGTCCACCTGACCACGGACACGTGGACGAGTGCTGCTGGGCAGGGCCAATATATCTCGCTGATGGCACATTGGATTAACTTGGTGGAGGCTGGGACCGAGTCTGACCCTGGGGCTGGTCATATACTGCCGACGCCGAGGATTGCGGAGCCTACCTCGGTCCAGGTCTCTCAGGCCTACTATGCCTCATCCTCCTCCCACCCCTCCTCCACCTCCTCCTCCGAATTACCATCCTTGGGCATGGCGCCATCAGTCGGTAGCTCTAGGCACAGCAGCAGTGCCGTCGCTAAGTGACAGCAGGCGGTGCTCAAACTGCTGAGCCTAGGCGATAAAAGGCACACCGCCCAACAGATATTACAGGGCATCACGGTGCAGACTGATCTGTGGCTGGCACCGCTGAACCTGAAGCCAGGCATGGTTTTGTGTGACAACGGCCGTAACCTGGTGGCGGCTCTGCAACTCGGCAGACTGACACATGTGCCATGCCTGGCCCATGTGTTAAATCTCATAGTTCAGCGGTTCCTCAAGACATACCCCAATCTGTCTGATTTGCTGACCAAGGTGCGCCACATCTGTGCGCATTTCAGGAAGTCCAGCACAGATGCTGCCACTCTCATTGCAGCGCAGCGCCGCCTCCAACGCCCGCTCACGACTGTTTGTGCGACGTGCCCACGCGGTGGATTTTCACATTTACCATTTTATCCAGAGTTTACCGCAGCACGCAGAGACGATTGTAACTGCCGAATGTCAACTTCCACAGACTGGTTAGTCAGGTCCTCCGCTTCCTCAAGTCTACAATGAGAGTGGACTGGATGTCGATATCTGTCCGGTGTCTGAGTAACTTTGAGGAGTCAACCAGATGGTCCGTCGGCGATGCCGCCATCATCACCTCACATCGCTGCCTGTGGCCTTTGGAAAAACTGCTCTGGTCAGCATAAGTTGTCAAGCTTTGCGCTCGTCACAAGAGAGGTGGAAAATGATTTCCTTGTTGATAGCCAAAGCTCTCAGGTCTTTTTCTCTCGCGCATAATCGGAGGAGGTTGAGAGGATGAGGAGGAAGAGGGAGAATGTTGTGTGAGACAGAAGAGGGAGCATGGCTCAGATCCTTCACTGTTCATGCATGTATGGGACCGAAGAAGAGGAGTTGAGAGGTTGGGAGGAGTTGGAGGGAGGAGGAAATGACAGGAAGGCCCATGAGGGTAGATCATTCTTGTGCGTTGGGACTCTGCGGCATATGGCAGATTTCATGCCTGGTGCCTATCCCGGACCCTCGCGTTCAATTAGAATTATTCTCAGCCCCGTTACTGTGTATTCACTCCTCTCTGGACCCACTGTACCAAGCAAATCTATTCCACTCTCATCCTGGAGAGGAACGGATGTTGAGAATGCATGAAATACCATCATGCCCTGGGACAAAAGCTGAAATCAGTATTTTCCCTTCTGACACGCGCTAGCGGCAGAGGGCGTACTTCGGCGGGCAAGTAGCGGTGGAGAGTAGGCGAGCATGCACTTGTCCAGCACTGGCGGGTAGCTTTACAAGGCCTTTGCCAGTTTTCTGTCACTCGCATGCAAGACACTGTCATCTGTCCCGAGTCTCGGCAAGTAGGGCTGATCTTTACAGAAGATGTGAGGGAGTACGTAGCGGACCATAACCATCATCCAAATGATCACACAGCTCCCTACACTACTGGGTTTCAAAGCTGGACATTGGCACGAACTGGCCTGTACGCCTTGGAGGTTTCTTGCCTGCCCTGCCGCTAGCGTGTTGTCTGAGCGGGTTTTCAGTGCAGCTGGGTGGTCATCATCACCGATAAGCGTACACCCTGTCGACTAACAGCGCTGCAGGCTGACGCTTATCAAGATGAATGAAGCCTGGATTTCTCAGGATTTTCCATTCTCCACCGGTGAAAAGCTCAACCTGAATAATGTTATGCACTCCTCCTCATTTCCTCCTTCTCCTCCTCTTGTACACTAAAGCAGAGGAAACTGGCTATTTTTTGCCAGGGCCACGGCTCTAGGTATAGTACTCTATGTATTTATTTTTCTGGGCCACCTTCCTGGGTACTCTGTTTTAAACAATTTTTGGGAGTGCCACATACAGGCACTCAATCTATTTAATTTTTCTGGAGGACCACCTTACCTGCTCTCTGGTTTTGAAATCTTTTTGGACTGCCACATCATGCACTATCCAAATTTAATTGTCTCCATAGCAGCCGCCACACTTCGTCTTTGTAGCTTGCCTCCACACTTTGTCTCCATGCTACCCTCCACACATCATCTCCATACTGCCTCCCAAATCTTCCATATAGCTGCCTCGTACATTGTCCACTGTAGCAAACGAGCTGTGTCAGGCAAATTTGGGTTGTTTTCATGGCTTCCACATCAAACTTGTTAACTTTGTCGCCACCCTGCTGTGTTATCCACAAAATATACTGGCAAACTTTTATCATTTACCAATATTATTTCAGCGCTTTTTGCACATCTGTTTACATTCCCCTCACCCACCATAACCAAGCCAATTACTTATAAGAACAGTACTACACTTGATCTTAAACAAAAGGTTCTTAGAAGTGCTGTTTGCAGTCCCCGCCTGCTTTGAAAATGATACTTTTTTTTAAAGTAAACGCTTCTGGCCCACAGGCCTATTTTGGGTGGGGAGGAGCCGAGAGACAGGGGCTTGGACAGGCGAAAGCTCGCCTGGCAGCGGACCGCCAGCTCCTTCCCAAGATTAGGCAGCCTCAGAGGCATCTATGCATACTGCCCCTTCTATTTCCTGTCCATTTCGCCTCCACGATCCTCCACAGCGTCCACCAATGTCTCCATGCGCAACTTTCAACTCTCTATACCTCAGACGCTGGAGCGCGAGAGGATATACAGCACATCATCCCCTTATCAAGCGAGCTGTGTCAGGCAGAATTTTCAGGTGTTTCACCAGATACATAATGGAACTCGGCCCATCGGTCGCCGCCATGCTGGAGACCTGAAGTTTCAATCATAGCAGTGCAATATGGATGGCCCATACTGTCACTCTTAATCATGGAAGTCGTCTCCATGGCTGCCTCCACATGTCGTCCCCTTATCAAACAAGCTGTATCAGGCTCATTTTTCGGGTGTTTCACCAGATACGTTATGGAACTTGGTCACTATGTCGCCACCATGCTGTGTTATCGACTAAATATACCGTCAACATTTTGTTCACACAGGAAATCATTTCAGCGCTTCTTGCTCACCTCCTTTGGTTCCTCTCTGCCGCCCATTGGTTTGAAGCCTGAGTCCATTTGGGGTATGTCGCCATGCCACTCTCTAGCCTGCCGCTGCTGCCACTACCTCTGCATGTTGTCTTCTATAGTGTCAAGGTCACTTATTGGATTTTTTAGATGCTATCTAGCCTCATTCGGTCACTCAGTCATTGCTATGCTGTTGCCCATAATTTTGGCATAATGGTGCGATTAAGCAGCCTCAGAGGCATCCATGCATGCTGCCCCTGGTCCATTTCCGTGGTGCTTCCATAATTTTCTGAGGTTTCCAGGTGTTTGGCCAAGCTTCCCTGTGCAGACCCTTGGTCCCCTTAAAAAATGCTTGAGTCTCCCATTGACTTCAATGGGAGACTCGAGCATTTTAGTGCTCGCTCATCTCTACTAAAGTTCATTCTTAAATTTTATCTGCCTCAAAAATTGGAAGATGGCTCAAAATGTAAAAGATTATTCCCACAATTATAAAAATTGTGCAAACTGCAGTTTGCGTGTGAATAGTACAGTGTACGACACTGGAGCTCAATGCAATGCAATGCGCTGACACCTGTCAAATACATGTGCAAGCAGTTTGCACATAAAAGAAACATGCAAAATCCGACAGAAAACTGGCACAGGAGCTTTAGTAAATGTGGCTTTTGAAAGATAAGTGTGAAAAAATGACAAAACAATAATCTCTAAGTCTTCAAGCAAAAAAGTTGCAACTTTTTGCATTTCTACATTAATCAATTCACTTTTTAACCTAACAACCTAGCCCTTTTTTGTTTTTGCATTTTTAATTCCCCACCATCAAAAATCTATATCTTTTTTATTTTTCCATGTAAAGAGCTCTGTGATGGTGGGAAAAAAATTCCAGATGCAGTGAAATTGGTGAAAAAACACATTTGCGCCATTTTTTTGTGGGCTTGGATTTTTCGGCTTTCAGTGTGCACCCCAAATGACATGACTACTTTATTCTATTCTAACAAATTTGTATAGGTTTTATAATGTTTTCTTACATTTACAAAAATAAAAACCTGCAGTACAAAAATAAATTTTTTTGATTTTGACAGCTTCTGGTGCTAATAACTTTTTCGCACTTCAGAGCTGTGGGTGGTGTAATTTTTTGAGACTTTTCATGATGTTTTCAAAGCTTCTCTTTTTAGGACTGTATGGTCTTTTGATCATTTTTATAGAATTGTTTATATTTTTCAAAATTGCAAAAAGTGGCATTTTCGACTTTGGGTGCTATTTTTCCGTTACGGGGTTAGAAGCCGTATAAAAGGTTATTATATTTTAATAGATCAGGAATTTTGGGACGCAGGGATACCTAATATGCTTATGATTTTTACTGTTTATTTATATTTATATGACTTCTAGGGAAAGAGGGGTGATTTGAATTTTTGTTTTTTTTCAATATAATTTTTTAAACTTTTTAAAATTTTTATTTTATCTATTTTTCAGACCCCTTAGGGTACTTTAACCTTAAGTTGTCCAATTGATCCTACCATATACTGCCGTACTACAGTATATGGGGATTTTCCTCCTCATTCATTACAATGTGCAAATCGTACATTGTAATAAATAGGTTAAATCCACACAACCTTGGGTCTTTTGCATTTCTACATGGAACACCTGAGGCTGTCATGGCAACCAATCATCTCTCCCCCCGAGTGATGTCACAGGGAGTGTCGATCTTCACCAAGATGTGAACAAGGTGTTACCGGCAAAGACTTACCGGCTATTGAGAGGGCTCAGTCCGTGAGCTCTCTCTAACCACCTGCAGCCTACACGTGCCGTACTATTACGGTACGCATCAGGAAGGGGTTAAAAAAATGGTGAAAAAGTAAGAGGGTTAGCCTGTTGAGCTTATTTACAACTATTTGCCATATTTATCAGAAGTCACAATATATTTAGAAAAGTCACAAAAATTATGGCAATACAGGTTTCTCAAAGATTCATTTTTTTGGCAAAATTTTCAGGAACAGGACCCAATCTAATTCTCTCTTCCCTAATATTTCAATGTAGAATTTAAATCACTTAAGTAAGATTGATAAATAGTTTAAACTATATCTTATGCCAATTACAATTGAATATGAGGTACCACATGCAGTTTTGCATGAACTGTGGGTAAAACCCACGTCATAATTGGCAATTTTAATAAGTATTTTAACTAATTAAGAAATTAAGACAGGCTAATTATCTTTAATATCAGAAGCTTTCAGTGTACAAGTTTTTGGTTCACATAAGCCTGTTCTCTGGAAGAATCAGTTAATACAGAAAGAAATGTATTTTTGATGAGACAGTCAGTCATTCTTCGGCTTCCTATTTTGATGAACAAGGTTTTATGTGAATAGCACATTTTCACATGCTAAACTCCTTCTGTAAAGTGCCTTTTCTTTAAATACACCTTTTATAATAATGTAATTTCCCTTACAATAATTGTATCAGCTATGCCAGGAGAGGACAAAATGAAGTATGCCTCTACCTCAAAATTCTTATAAAATGCAGCGCCTGAGCTACTTTTCTGTAAGGTTACTAAAATGGTAGTGTAGTTTTGCACAACATAATTCATCCCATTAAGGAGAATGGTCTTTTAGACATTTTCTGTAAGTTGCTTGAAATAGGAAAGAAATGGCAATGACAGTATGAGCCATGAACAGGCAGTATAGCCCTTGGCACCCAGGCATAGGTCTACCACTGATGATCAATGCACAATGAGTCCCCTCGGTGGAGGACAGGGAATACAAAAGACCTGGGATTCTGCAAATACATACTGCAAAAGACTTTGAAGTTTGTGCAGCGTTTTCTTTTTTAGAACAAGGAGAAAACAAGAGGATGGGGCACCTAGGTCTTTTATCAGTGCGGTTACTGCAATAGGCTTTCAGCAAACCAATTAACAACTGTTTCCAATGCATAATAAAGAGAGACTTTGACAACACGGCAATAGCGAATGCTCTGTGAAACCAGACTCTATACACGCTACTCATTAACAAACAGGCTTTGTATTAACCCGGTCCTCGCTGCTTTGCTAACTGTTCAATGGATTTTGTTACTATGTATTTAATACCACTCCTTAATTAACTTCTCGATTATTTTCCCGTATCAGCTTACTGCTGGGCAGTGGTTTAATAGAGCCTTCTAATGACCTCTAAGAACTAACAATGATGAGACAAAATATGAAAAATATCAGCTGCCTTCAAAGATGACTATAAGTGTCCTTTTGCAATCATCATGATACTTCTTTTATTTGTTTCTTTAGCTGTACAGCTCTTAATGACATAAATGCCTCAGCCAAGGACTATAGTTTGAAGACAGAAGTGTTTGTATTGACACCTGACAAAAGCAATGTTATGTCCTTGAAAATTCCATAGTTAATTACTAATGGAATCACATTTTTTTTAAACTTTTCTCTCTGTGTTCTCAAACTACTCCAGAGAAGGGTAGTTAGAGGACAGTGAAGCAGCCTAGAAAGGAAGAATAATAGACAGTGTAAAGGTGGGTGGGAGGATTGAGTACAAATTCCATGTGGGCAGCTCAGCTGCAATAATCCCTTTTCTGCTTCTGGTCCAAGCAACACATGAGAACACTCCAGTGCCTTTCATCATTATTTGTCACCCTTTGTAGGGAACTTCTTATATCCAAAGCTATTTCAGCAATTAATGTGAAAAAGGATGAATCATGATTTAACGTTACCAGTAACTGAAACCAAATCCAACATAAACCCAGTCAAATGAATACTACACATCTGAAATTGTTAGAGATAAAAGCTTGCTTTAACAACATTGTTAATATTGTTTCCACCCAATATACAGTAACAATGATGCCAAAAACAGAAAAAGGACGTGAACAGCTTTTTAGATACAGAATTTTGTTCATGTACAAAATACATACACAGAAATGTTTTAACCTCTTAACAATCCCTTTTTCACTTAGTGTTTCTGGTTTTCTCTCCCCAACTTCCAATAGCAGCACTCGAAGCTCAGGGCTACATCACCAGAGTTCCTCTCGGGCCCGCCTCCTGCTAATATATGCATTCCCCTATCATGTTCATGGTGCCTGGTCGTGCCCACTGATCTTGAAACCATTGGATTGGTGGGTGGGGTCAGGCGCCATAAACATGAGGGAGCTGGTTGGCTATATACTGGGGGCAGGGAACTGGCTGGAAATATATTGGCTGGCTGTATACTGAGAGCATGACTATCTTTATACAAGGGAAGTGTGCTGGGGCTACCACATTAATGAGGGGGAAATTATATGATATATATTATAGTATATTGATGGGTCGCAGTATATTATCTGTATATGTAGGGGCACTCAGCTGTTATCTAGGAGACATTATATTGACTGTGATTTTTTTAGGGACGGGGTGTGGAGATATTCTACAGAGGCCATAGTTACCCAGGTGGAAAATTCTGCAGAGATAAGTCACGGCCTGGAGAAGTTTCCATGACGTTCTCTACCTGATAAAGAAGGATTTGCAACAATAAGGAGACTACAGGAAGAAGAACGGGATGGACCAGGCCAACGCCAACATAGAGGGAGATAGCAGCAGCCTAACATTATTTAATTTAAGTGCCCGAGTGCTGCCAAGATGTGCAGTACATGTAATGCTGGTATATATTGATGTGTGTAGTAAATTCATTTTTGGTCTATATTGCAGGATATTATTATGTGCTGTTCATTCATTGCTGGTAAAAAATTTAATGTGTGGCCCAGTAATTGGTATCTTCATTGCTGGAATACATTTTATGTGTTTACTACATTCTTGACAGGTATATATATTTGGTATAAGGATTGTAGGTATTTTCAATGGAGGGACATATTTTTAAATTTTACGCTATATTCACAGCTGGGAGGCCTTATTGTAGATCTCTCCATAGCAGTTGGCCACTTAGACACTTAGATTACTTTCTTATTATTTTTAATGGGGAAGGGGGGGGTGGACATTTAATTTTTCCCATTAGGATCATCCCAAATTCGTCCTTGTTTGGGGGGGGGTTGCGCAATTTCGCTTGTCTGCCTAGGGCAGGCCTTGTCTGCCTTGTCCTGGCCCTGTAGCACATCATCCTGAAATTTAACTTTGAAGTTATATGGAAATTAGTTGTATGGTGGCAGGGGGAACAACTTTCAAATCAAGGTCACCCTGCCTAAAAATGGCTGAACCATATAGGCAGATGTCCTTGTGTCCATGTTCCTCACTAGCCAGCAATCATGAAGGCAAATAATTTGAATATTCCATTAAAAGCAGAATTTCTGGATTATGCCACTGTGCTTGATAATGTACTGCTAGTGGTCTGTATTTCTGCTGACAGGTTCCCTCCAAAGTAGAAAGGTCCATAATGACTTGCTAATATCTATGTATCAGACATACATGCATACAGCAGTAATGACCACATATAAGCTTTAGCAATGTCTTGCCATAGGGAGCATCCTTACCATGTCTTATTCATGATTCATGATGGTTTTATCTTACTTCAGAGGCATTTTGGTGAAGGTGGGACTACCATCTCTTTACTATTAACATATTTATGGACAAGAAGCTCAATTTTTCCTATAATATAAAATGGCCTTAAATTTACTATAGTTTAAAACCTTCCTTAACGACAAATGAATGAAAGAAGGAAGATAAAACTAAATACTGAATCCGTGTGGCAAGCAATTATATTGTGTTTTAAAGAAGAAGCATGCCAGACACAGATTCTGTACACTCTTGCTGAGCACAATAAGTGCAGAAATGAGGTTGGTCTTTGGCTATAAAAGACAAGTGGGAATTAATAGGAATGTTGTCAATGGCACACATCACATATTCACCAAGAGCAGACTGATTGCTGTAAATTTTCCCTCAAAAGCTCTTTTAGTGCCTCTTTTTTTCAAGTAGCTGCAGGGTCTTATTATTTGGTAATGTCTTTTTCAGAGTCCTCTAAATACACATGCCAACTCAATAATTTGCAGAGGAGGGTGAAGTAAGTGTAGTTCTGTTTTTTTACCACCCATCTCTATTTGTACTGCAACTTTAATTTCCCTTTAAAAGAAATTTCCATGAGAAGAGCTGTTTTTTGTGTAACTGGTCAGAGTTCTTTCTAAACAAACTATATTTTAGTACAAATATAGAAATAGTAATTACTTCATAAATAATAACTAGAGATGAGCGAGCACTAAAATGCTCGGGTGCTCGTTATTCGAGACAAACTTTTCCGATGGCTCGAGTGCTCGTTCTCGATAACAACCCCATTGAAGTCAATGGGAGACCCGAGCATTTTTCAAAGGACCATGGCTCGGAATAAAATGTGTTATTTAATTGAAAAAGAATGTCTTCTGATAAGTGATCAATGTATGCAACACTCTGCAATCTATTCTTCACTGTTTCCGTCGTATATTATCTCCCGACAAGTTAACAGATGTGAAGAACGTGAAGAATAGAATAAAAACAGTGAACACAGGATGATTTAGTGAAACACGCAGTGAATAAAAAAAACACAGTGAAGAATAGATTACAGATGTTCTGCATATCTGCTTACTTGTCGGGGTGATAACGCTGTCCGGGATCCCGCTCCTCTTCTTCCCCTGAAGTCCCCCGTCTGCGCATGTCTGTCTCCCCCGCTGCTGCCCGATGTCTGTCTCCCTCCTTCTTCTGCCCGATGTCTCTCCCCCCGCCCGGCTGCCCAGTCTGTCTCCCCCGTTCTGCCCGATTTCTGTCTCCCCCGTGCTGGCCCGATGTCTGTCTCCCCCGTGCTGCCGATGTCTGTCTCCCCCCCAGTGCTGCCCGATGTCTGTGTCCCCCGTGCTGCCGATGTCTGTCTCCCCCGTGCTGCCCGATGTCTTGGCTCCCCCCGTGTGCCCGATGTCTGTCTCCCCCGTGCGTGCCGATGTTGTCTCTCCCCCGTGCTCCCGATGTCTGTTCTCCCCGTGCTGCCGCGATGTCTGTCTACCCGTGGCTGCCCGATGTCTCCCTGCTGCTTGATGTCTCCCCGCTTGCCCGATGTCTCCCTGCTGCCTGTGTCTCCTCTGCTGCTGATGTCTCCCCGTGCTGCCTGATGTCTCCCTCCCGTGCTGCTGATGTCTCCCGGCTGCCGTTCCGCGCGTATCTTCCGACAAGTAAGCAGATGTGCCGAACATCTGTAATCTATTCTTCACTCTGTTCTTCATGTCTTTTTCACTTAATGATCCTGTGTTCACTGTTTTTATCTATTCTTTTCATTGTTCTTCACTGTGTTTTTTTAATTAAATGCTCGATCATCTCGAGTCAGGGAAATACTCGTCCGAGCACCGAGCCGTTCAGTCCTTAATACTCGAACTAGGGGAGTAGGGGGAACCAGCTTGAAGGGAGGATCGGAAGAAGGGGGAAGGGGGATGAGGAGAGTAAGAGAGAGATGGGAGGAAAGTTAGGGATTGGGAATAAAGGGATGGTCGAGAGGGAAAGATGTAGAGAGGGGAACTGCGAGGGGGAAGTAGGGGAAGGCATCAAGCTCGGACGAGTGATACTCGCTCATTCTCTAATATACACTAAGTAGCATTGATAATCAAATATAATGTTTGTAATATCTCTTCAACTAAATATTAAAATGAAAATAGTCAGCTCCTCTATCAGATGTCTTTTTAGAGTACATAAAGGGACCATAATTGTGACCTTTGTATCATTAATATAGAAAATGCAGTTATGGAAATTACAAAATAACCATAGAGGATTTATCTCACATGACCGAAAGTTTTTCTGACAGAGGCTGTAAGTAAATGAATAAATTAGATTTCTGATGTGACTACAATATATGAATTTGTTTTTAAATTAACATGTACTTACTTTCTGTCCACATTGTAGGTTTATGTCTGCATTGTATTAAGCCTTCCAACTATCCCTAACTTGCTAGATCCTTTTGCTTACTAAAAAGAAAAAACATGGAAGTCCACTGTTCTTTATTTCACTGATAACCTAGTTGAAATTGGAGTTGAGTTCAATTTTAAATATTTCTCCATGTGTATGATATACTTCCTTGTCCTTTGTAACCCAGAGTAATTTCCAAACCTACATATTACTTCCATTGCCAGAGGAAGGTTGCCATCAAATAAAAACAATATAATGTCATATATGAACATATCAATATTCTATTAACTTTTTGGTTAGAATAATGAATGCATTGCTAGAAAGACCTGCCCTTTCCACTATTCTTGGAGATTTTCTTCTTTCTTTTTTAGCTGGAAATGTTTATCTTTGTGTGCAGCAGATCATTTTACAACCACCTTAACGCCTGCGTGGCCCTTTTCAGTTTTTTTTACTTCCAATTTTTCACTCCCCATCTTTCAAAAATCTTAACTTTTATATTTTTCTCACATAAAGAGCTGTGTTGGGCTTATTTTTCTGTGTACAAAATGGCCAGCTTCATTGCAGAATAGTTATTTAACTGGTAATTGGAAAATGGTGAAAAAACACATTTTCACAGGTTTTCTTTTCCTGTGGCATTGGATTTTACAAGTCTTCATCAACTGTGCGCCCCAAATGGACATGTCTATCTATTTATTCGTTGGGTCGGTATTTATTATAGGGCTACCAAATTTTAGTAAGGTTTTATAATGTTTCATACATTTACGAAATTACAAACTTCCTGTAGAAAAATACTATTTTTTTTATTTTGGCATCTTCTGTGCACCAATAACTTTTCATAGCTGGTGTACAGAGCTTGGGGTAGTGTCTTGTTTGCGACTGTTTGCGCAGCTGTTGAATAATTTACATTATTCCTCATTGTGTCTTCCCAGGGATTTTTTTCCTGGGTAAATACGTTGAGAGCGCTAATTCAGTAGATTTGCTCCTTCCACCCTGAACCCCCTGTTATTCTACAGGGGATCCCACAACTCTCTTGTTTTTGAGTTTCTTATCATTTATTATACAGGAGTCCCCGGGATACGTAAAAGAAAGTTCTTAGGTTTGTTGCTAATGTTGAGATTTGTATGTAAGTCATGAATTGTATATTTTATCATTGTTAGCTGCCTCGCAGACAAATTTTTTTTTTTTTTGCCGCAATGACATTGAGTTAAAAATTTTTTGATGTCAATTGGAGTACCAAGGATTATCAATCAAGCTTTCATTTAAGACATCCTTACACTGACAAATTGGGCAGTCTGGGACTAACGTAAAGCCTCTCATAGAGCTTCAATCATCACCAAGTTCTCAGGGGGGCCAGAGGGGTCCGTCTGTAAACTATGAGTCGTCTGTAGAAGTCCGGGTGTACCTTCAGTGCGGTGACCGTCCGTACTTGAAAAATATTTCGGTGGGATTTTTTTTGGCGCTTCGTCCGCACCTGGCAATATTTCTCTCAGTCCTCTATTTTTGAATTTGCAGCCTTTATCTGCTTTTAAACCAGAGATTTTTATTTTCTCTCTTTAATCGCTAGTATCCTCATTGCGACCCCAGTTCACGTTTTAAGTGCACCGTTAAACGCCTTATCTGTTCCAGCTATTTGCTTTCCTTACAAACTAGTTAGCCACATATGGTCTTTTCTTGTTTCCTCATTTATTTGCTTTTATCGCCGGGGATAAGTGTATGTTGTTTCTTCGCGCATGGACTTTGTTTTTAGAATAATGAGAAAAAGCCCCTTTTTTTGGGGGGGGGGTTGTCTTTGATGAAGTAACCCATACAGGTTCAGTCTTACGCCTAAGTAAGGTCTTCCCTTAGTTGCTGAAAATTTGCCCTCCTGAAGTGTTGTTTGAGTGTGAGTGTTTGTTGCCCCTTCCTAATGGGGCTCCTAGTAAAAGCGTAATAGCAAATCAATGATATTATGATCACTATTACCCAGGTTATACTATATTACTATGTGGTTAGCATGATGTGGTTAACTATTACTTGTACGGCGGGGCTTAAACAAGGTAGATAAGGTAAGATGCTCTGTCACCACCGGGGCCACTGAAACCTGGAGCCAACCCGATAGAGAGGCACCTACCTAAGCATGAACGTGTGACTTGGTTTACATCCTTGAGCGTCTGGGGGTATAATTCCCTTTAAGTATGTTATTCGGTACTTTATACTGTATCTGTCTTGCAAAATAAGCACAGAAATATATCCACTTTTCTCATAACATGCCGCCTAGACACAATCTTTGTTCCAGCAAGGAATGTTCTGAACCTCTGTCGCCTATGAACAATTTTTTTCTTTACATACGGTATGGTTTTTTCACATGAAATGTTAATTTTCTTTTCTCTTTTGATGAGATTGTTCATATATAAGAACGAAATGTAAAATTCAAATCTCTAATGAAGTTGGACTGCAGCTATATGAAATAAAATACATTATAAATTGTCTATCATATACCAAATATGTTGGAGAAAAGGTTTTTTTATTTTTTCCTCCCAAAACTTATCTATATTAATTGATTTAAACTGTTTCTTTATATATGACCACAACTAGATTGCTGAGGCTTAAAAAGCCTGTGTTCTTGTTGAGGTTCTAACCTCATCAGAGAGGGATAGTATAGGTTATTGACTTGCTAGGGTCTCTTCAACAGTCGAGAAGGCATACTCGTATAGCCACTACTCAATCATATGAGTTTTTTTAATTGCCTTTTATCGCATCGAGCTTGGCTTATCTCCTAGTCCTCGTCCACATTTGAAACAAGCATACATGATGTGGTAGCCAATATTTCATTTGTATTGGGGTCAAATAACAAGTATGGAAATGACAAAATCTACTACAAGGCCAGAGGGAAAAAAGACAAATTTCTAACAATATTTTTATCCTGGCATGGTTGGCAGAATTACTAGTAAGGCTTTGGTGTATATTACACTAATATAATGGTCATATTTAGTGTGTATACTAAAAAGAACTAAAAAACAATAGCATCATAAAACATAGATTAATACACTAATTATCATCAGTATTGCTTGAGGCTGTGGGATTTATAGTCAACTACTGACTAATATCTCCTAGTTATTATTACTTTGGCATTTTAATGTTCTTCGGTTATGCTTTTGGGTATTTTATTTTATTTTCCTTCCCCTCCCTTAACTTTTTTGCAGGCAATTAGGTCGTTAGACTTTAGACTCGGGTCATTTTGCACAAGTCTCAGGAATATACCTTTATTTCCAGAATATTCTTTCTTTGGTAAAATTTGAGTAAGTTATAGACAATTTTTGGAAAAAGATATCTGTGGAATGGGGAATTATTCTATAATATCTTCTTTTAAGTAGAAGAAAGTATAAAAGAGGAAATTTATGTACAATTGATTTGTTCAATGGTCAGAAGGCTTAATGCAAACTCCATCATTTGGCATTTTTTAAACGCAGAACAATGGCTTGAAATTTTATTCACCCGATTACTGTGGGCTTCCAAATGTGTGAATTTAATGCAAAGACTTGCTTAAGAGGATGCCATGGTCTTTCTCGCAGAGATGTGCAACTTTTGTTTCAAAAGTTAAAATGTCAACTTCGCAATCATTTTTTTCAATCAATAGATCTTGAAGGCATAGTACACTTTATCCCTTATTCTTGAATCACCTATGTCAGCAGTTTATTTGTTATCTTCCTCAGCTTAGTCCTATCTTTCTATCTCTGTAAAACTGTCTTTTATTACATAGGTCCAAATTTGAATGGGTTCTAACTGCTGAGGGGATGGGTGCTCCCGCTCACTCTTGTAGAAGGGGGAGGTACTGTGATACTTTGTGCCAGTTACGTCACGGAATAATCCTGTATGTATACACATTAGCTTGGCTCTGTGGATTTACTTGTAGTAATCCACTAATTTGGCGAAATTACTTCAGTTTACTTTTGCAGCTAATTCTCACTGGGAGTTACTTAATTGAAAAATACAAAGCATTGTGGGAATTAAGTGGCAGCTTTATGGACTCGGTTTCAGGAAAAGACAGCAAAAGGTTAACCGCTTGGCCCTATTCCGGCTGTGCTGAGGGAATTGTTCTCGACAAGCAGCTTTAGAAAAAATCTACAAAGAAAGTGCAAGCCATAAAACGCATCAGTCTGTTTGTTTTGAAAGAGGAATCACATATGACAGATTCGGTAAATATAAAAGCCAAAACTGCCCTCCAGTTATGTACGTATCCCGCAGAACGATACTACATATATAATTAGTCCGGCACATCCCCCAATATATGTAGATCCATAACAGTCCTTGTAATAAAAATAGCCGGCAGTCACATGCCCATGCATCATAAGTACCGCCCAGTAGCTTCTCCCATAAATAGGTAGGTTCATGCCAGCATATGCCCCCAGCATTTACACAGTTTTAGGCACCCATACCAGTAAGGCCCCCAGTGTATATGTAGCTTTAGGCACTGTCCCAGTATTTAGGTGTTTGGTCGGGCCAGGAAATGCTCCCCAGTGGAGCATCATGTGCAGTTCCGCATGCGCTCCAGTTATTGTCACAATTTACCACCACATGCCCCCATTATATATTTGGGGTTTCAGGCATCAGTAAACTTGTGACACACCCTCACCTGCCTTGCATATGCCCTGGAAACTCGTGTGTTGTTTATTCTGTGTTTTTAGTGCTAGTCTTAACTGTGGTGTTGAGTGATGGGTCAGCTTCTAGCCAGTCAGCTGCTTGGGCCTTGTCGCATGAACTCTGGCTAATGGCTATCGAATAGTTTATCTCAAGCTGGGTTATAAGCTATCCTTTTCCTTTGAATGCAGTACTTTCTGTCTGCAGGAACCCAGAACCTTGTGATCTCCGTTCCCAATCCAAACGTGAACGTGTATTCCTGACCTAATGGATACCCTGTATCCTGCCTCATATGGCAATCGCCCTGTTATCCTGGCCTGATATGGAACACCTGTAATCCTACCTGTATGACCTGTTTTATCCTGTTTTCTAGTTTGCAAACCTGAACCCGTATTTGGCACCTGTATTCTGTCTGACTACCAAACCATGAAACCCAATTTGATCGCAAAAAACCCTAGACCTATATCTGAGCCTGTTCCTCCTGTTGCCACTGATGCCTGAGCTTGCACCCAATCTCAAGCCTGGTTTCTTTGGTATGCTGCTTATTTATTCAGCTGTGACCGATATTTTATCACAATCCTAATTAGTGGTTAAGCAAATTTTTTTATAGGGCTCATGAAATCAAAAACAAGAAATCAAACAAATTAGAAAAGGTAGAATGATATCAAAAAATGTTGCTCATATATAAATGTTGTTCTTTGTTAGGCATGCTCTACTCACATGGTCTACTCACATGGATCAAATGGGTTGAGAAACAATATGTATTTGACCACACATAACTTCACGCATATGGTTGTGTTGATAGAAGTTAGAAGGAAAATATATTGGGCTGGCACATTTAACTTACCGCATCCCTCCGGTCTACGCTGCTGATCCGGAATGTCTTACGAGGATTCGAAGCTGCCGGCGATTCACTAAGATCGTGCATTCCAATTTCTGCAGTGTCGCTTTCCCTTCTCCTCCTTTGCTGTGAGTTCCGCCAGTTTCACTTCTTCTTTCTTTTCCGGTGTATTGAGTGCGTGATCTTGTGACACAATTTCATTTTTAAATTCCGTGGTTTGTCGGAATCAGTTGGGTTGTCTGACGTCCACGTCCCGCCCGATTTGTGTCGCATGCAATCCAATTGTGTGCGCCAAAACCTGGCATTTTAGTGCAAAACGAAAAATTTGTGAACGAGGCCAAACGAATGCTCTCCGTCGGACCATTGTAAATGGTGCCCCAATTAAGTTATTAATTTAAAAAAAAAAATTTGTTGTCCAACGCTGGGCCAGTACTCCTATTGATTTGGCTCTATATGAAAACGACCTGAATAAAAGGTTGAATTTATTAGATGACTCTCTATACTATTGCTCTAACTATTTTTATTTAGCTTTGGCATTTTGTGTAAGAGGCCTAGAGATCAGTGGTCTAGAATTTGTGAACAAACAAAGGTTTTTTTTGGCAAAGTTCAAAACCCGCCTTATTTTGTCAATTTCAAGGCATCCACAGGCAATCTACATGTAAAAGTCAACATTTTCACAGCACTGTTCCGTTGCTCTTCTTACTTTCAGTCATAAGTAATAGCCTGTAACAGTGCTGAAAGAAACGGCGTTGGATTTTGACCTGTATACCTATATATTTGCTTTTGGATGCCATGAATTGACGTATAAAAGGCGTTTTAGTCTTGGCATAAAGAGCTGGATCCGTGGATTTTTGGTTAAATTATCCCGCAGCGGCAGGAGGGTCGGTGGCATGTAAAAATACAAACCTTTTGATCCGTGAAGCTGGAAAACTTTCTATTATCTAGTGGGATTGGGGGCTCCGCGTGAGTTAACAACGTCTTTGATACAACTTAGAAGAAGACAAAAAAAAATGTGGTACGTAGGGGGAGCAACTGAGAAAACAGAGATCAACTGACATCACGCATTCTTGCAGAGCTCTTTCGTATTCCACAAGTGGGGCACAAAGTTCTTGTGGCAAGGCTGACAGAAAGCAGCCATTACATGGTCTCCCTCTCCCCCTCCTAGAGTGGCGGGATCAACAGCCTTTTGCCTCTAGTTAGTATCCACAAATTTCATGGGCTTAACTATCTACTGTAATATGAATTTACTACCATTCTGGCATGATTAGATTTTATAGGTAAAATATTATATGAATAATATGAAATTTTCGCTGGTAAATAATATCAACTTCATAAAGGATTAGTGAGCTTCCAAATTTTGTTGTGAAGCTCACGAGAATTAAGGCATTGTAGGTGAGATGTTTTGATCACGTATATATAGTATATAAGGTCTGGAAGGAGACGGCAGTCCATCAAGTCCACCTTTAAGAAGTAAAAACTGTTTATCACCCATAACCCGTATATTTTTTCTCATCCAGAAGGCAATCCAGGCCTCTCTTGAACATGTACATAGAGTCCGCCATAACAACCTCCTGCGGGCAGAGGTTTCCATAGTCTCACTGTCTTACAGTAAAGACCTTGTCTATGTTGATGGTAAAATTGGCCTCTCCTCTAAGGCTTAGATGCCCCCTGTTCGCCTGGTCACAGGCCGAGGTATAAAAAGATCTTTGGAGATCCTCTGTACTGTCTCGTTCAGGTATTTGGTACATTGTAATGAGTCTCCCCTCATCGTCTTTTTTCTAAACGAATAGATCCCAAATTTTTTAATCTGTCATGTATCTGAGTTCCGCCCCCATTCCCACTAATAATCCTGGTGCTCTCCTCTGTCACTCCGTTCCGCTCTACTATTGGCTCCTTTTTATACACTGTGGTCCCAAAACTGTATCACACTATTCGGCATGTGTGGTCTGACCAGATTTGATCAGGGCAAAACTATGTCTTTAATCATATAATCTATTCCTCTCTTGATACATGCTCCATAATTTTATTGTGCTTTAGGGCAGCACCGGCCTGGCCTCTGTCACTAAATTTAAGTGTGTACCATCCACCATTCCCCCAAGGTCCTTTTCAGCTTCAGTTTACTAAGTACATTGACCGTTAGAAAATAATTAGTACTTTTTGTTTCCATGGCCCAAGTGCATAACTTTAGCTTTATCTACATTAAACCTCATCAACCATTGTCTCTGCCCATGCCTCAACGCTTCCACAAATCCCTCTTATAATGCTAAACTATCCGCCCCAGTAATTATTACTTACTTACACAGCTTAGTATCATCTGCAAATATTGAAACTTACTGTGTAAACCCACTACGAGGTCTTAATAAAAACTATAAAAAGAAGTTGGTAATACAGGGTTATTCTTGAACAGGCTGCTGGCTCAATGGAAGCCGCTTTAATTTGTTTAAATAATATTAACTAGTATTATTATTCGCCTATTCATATACCGCCATAAGTATTATAAAGGTTTTCTATTGTCATTCTTCTTCAGGCAATTATGTTGCAATTCCATTTAGCAGTCCTTTAATCGTTCTATACTTATACATAAAGAAGTTTGTACGAACAAAACTGGTTAGAATATGGCACCCACATTTTTGTATCCACAAGTGCATACAAAAGCCTAGATACTATGGGCTTGTTTTAGCATTTCTTATACTTATCAGCAATTTATGTATCATAACTGTGGACCTTAGACTGTTTATTAGCCTTTTCTTTGTTAATTGTACAGAATTATAAATGGACTTTAGAACACAAAAATGGAAAGCTTATTTATTGAATTTCTCTACTTCTTTTACCCGCGAAGGCCAAACAACTAAATTGCTACTTAGCATAAATTATTTATTAGCTGGAACTCAATATCTTCAATACAGCCCCTGAGTAAAGGACATATAAAATTTTTAGCGCGACAGATTGGTAGTGCCACAGCGCTATTATTTCTTTCTGGAAGCCAACTTTATGCTAACGGTTAAATAAGCATGTTCTCATGACCAAAGTTTTTTTTTTAAAAGACTCCTATTATTGTAGCACGTTATTTTCTTCCTACTTGTAGGCTATTATTGATCATTGCAACATCATGTAATAGGAAAACAAATTCCAAAAAAAGTAAACTGAAAAGATATTTTTTTTTTTAAGTATGGTGACATACATTCAAAAACAAATGTACGGATTGAAAGATATATAATCGATTTGCCTCAAGGTTTCTATACATTACATGTCATGCAAATAGATGTAACAGAACTATCAGCTGCTTCTGGCTTTGGACTCCTTCCTGGTTGCCCTTGTGTAATATGTCATCCATATTAGTAGATCCAAGAGCGAGACAGAACCAGCTACATAACTAACTTCACAGCAGAAAAAAATACCAAAGCCCCATTTTCTCTTCACCCAACTTCCTCTAATTCAGTTCCTCCAACAGCTCGAATCCATGGGTTCAGGAAACTGGTCTTTGACGTGGTAGGGCAGTGAGGGCATTAATGACGCAGCGTGGCTTGGGCACATATTCTTGACTGCTTCTAAAGCTCTCTGTCTCCGATACTTTATAGGCTGCACTTTTCAAATACTTTAAATGCATTTTCTCCTGGTAATGATAGAATAACAAAGAAACCGTTTAGAAAGCAATCATATACACAAACAGGTCATTGCTTTTGTTTGTTAAATTTGTTTGAAATTTGGTGAACGGCTTCCCTCTAAAAGAAGTCTGTGGACCTTTCATCTCATTCATCTCATGTGCACATGTGTTGAGTAACATATCATTCTCTGTATGGGCTCACGCTAGCACAGATTAAGGGGCATTTGATGTTCTTACCCTACCCTCATGGTTGCTGAGATATCATTCCATTATTTAGACCATTGTAACTCTATCATTCTGAGAGGGGAGTAGCTTGGAGTGGGAGGAGGGGCATTTTCTATGTTAAATTTCCTCAGACTTGTCCATCAGTGGCAGAGAACAGCTGTGATTGTACCATGTGATCTCTCCATGGCTTATCTATCAGACGTTGTTTGTTTCCTGTGTGCTCTCCAGCCATGCTATATTTTTGACTTGATGCTGCCCTAGGCACTTAAAGAAGACACTTTTGCCCCTCTATTGGTGTCCATCAGGTTATTGGCTTTTGGTCGAACACGCCCTCCTTTCGACCTAATAAATAACCCTAGCCGTCGTTTCGCGTCTCTTCCCCCTACAGAAATATCTGTCTTATGCCTGATACCTATCAGCAGCTGACCATCTTTAAGTTGGTCGATACTGGGGGCGGCTGCAAACTTTTTCGAAAAAAACTATTCCCCCAAGACAAGATTCTTAAATGTACTCAGAAAAACAAAATAGCAGCATGACTATTAAAGGGGTAATTCCGGAATCAGCTAATTCATATACAGTGGCACGCAAAAATATAAGGCTAATGTTTTACTTAGTTGTATTTCAAATTTTGCTCCCCTTAGCAAAAATGCTTATGACATAGACTGTATGAAAGAATTAAAATGTCTACTGGCAACCGAAAGAGAAGCCATTTAATCAGTCCGTTAATTTCCTTCCTCTCCGCGCGTTTGTCCGTCGTCAGATAAAGAAGATGGCCGGCTGGCCCTGTCGCACATCAGCATGTCTGTACCTGCCTGGGCAGGGTCATGTGATCACCACTACATTTGGCTCAGTCGGTTGGTTGCAGTGGGGCATCCAGTTATGGCCGTTGTTGTGGTGATGGCATTTACCCATCATTACTCGATGGTAACAGACAAAAACCTTACATCATCACTGGGAGCATAGTTAGTGGTATGGAGGAGAGTTAGCGGAGAAGCTAAAGGATCATGGAACGTGTATTTTCAGTTGGGCGGCATCTTAGTGATAACTCCACCTACTTTAGAGGGGGGGCCTAAATTTTGTAAAGTCATACAATCAGATATTTTAGCAGCTCCGTTTGTGACTAATGACATGGAGTATTTTTGTATTTCATTTAATTTATATCATCAAGGGTTTTGTGTCAGAACGTTCATATTCCCGAATACCACCTTTAACAAAAATACAGTCATTTCACAGCTATAATTTCAACGCTGTTTCTATCGCTGTCGCTGGTGTACACAATTTTGGTTGGAATCCGACCCTGGATCTTTCTGATTTTAAAGGGTTGACGACATATTGTTCTTCTTTGTTCTGAAGCTGCACTGAGCTGAGGCTTCTCTCTGTTCTCTGCCTCTAGTCTTCACTCTTGACATCCAGGACAGCTCACACACAATCAACACATCTGACTTCCATGTTGGCTTGTGAGGAGAGTAAGCAACAATCTAGGCAGACATGAATATCTTTGTCCGGGGGCAGAGGGAGGGGACACATTGTAGATGCTAACAGTATATAATGTTGTAATATGGGGGAAGGTCATGTGTAATATGCATCTCAATGGATCAGCTCATCTGCTCTGATCTGTCTCATCTCTCTTTCTATGTGTCAGTAGCTAGTACATTGGGTCACTAACGTTAAATGAAAGTGTATATAAACCCTTGCCCCTGTTACTCTAAAACCACACTGTCAACACACAAGCCTCTCACACGAGCACTATTGAATCGTGAAGTGTCTGCTTAGAGAGTCTCCGCCCCAATTATAAGCACTGAGCGCCTAGGATTTTTAGAAGAAGCTAAAACAGAAATAAAACTGAGTAAACTTGCAAAGTAAGGGTTCAAAATTAATCTTTAAGTTGTGGAACCATCACTAGGGGCTTACACTATAATTATCTTTCCATGGGCAACCCCTTTAATGAAAGTTCACAGTGGGATATAATGAAACCCCAATTGTGTGGTCTATTAAAAACTATATATCAATACACTATTATGAGGCAGAAAATAAAAAGTTACAGTTTGTAGAGGCATTGACAAAAATACGCCTGATAATGGCCAATTATTAACTTGGAAAAAAGATCCGGAGTTGAAACAATAGGAAAGGGTTTAAAAAGTAAAAAGGCGTATAAAAACGGCTTATCAAGTACGTTTTTCTGTTTATTTATGTGTGGTTTGTTGGTAGAACTCTCTTTACTAGGCATCTCAACTGGTTTACTATTAATATAAAAAACAAATTAATATTAGCGGTAATACTGTATTTAGGTTTCTTAAGAATACAGTAATCTGTTCACATCATGTAAATGAATCTAATATCTGTTTGGCTACTTATCATAAAAAGTTGGGAACCCCAACCTCTTCAAATTGTGATGTTACTGTCACAGGTATGCACCTGCTCCTGATGTACTGATGTGGCGCACAATCTGCTTGTGGTGGCGGAAGGGTGAGTCTAATCTATAAAGCATTCTCTGTGATTGTTGTTTATTGAATCTTGGAAGAGAAAAGCTGTTGGTGGCCAGTATAGGCTTGGATTTCCAAGTTTTTTTTTGTATCCTGTTATTATTTAAGTGCCGTTTGGCAACTATGCTATATGCTATGGAATTTTTGATATCGTATGTATGTGCAAGATTTTGGACTCCTATTTGTTTCACATACATAATTTTTATTTAATGTTATCTAAAGGGGCTTGAATGAGCTGCTATGCAGTGTTTGTCTTGTATCATTTGTGTAAATTATAGTGCAGTTTAGATTATCTATTTAGAAGTCTGAGGCTTTATATAATATAAAATTGTTAATATGAACCTATACAACATTGTATATCACTGCGAACTAGCAGACAAAACAGACAACTGCTGAGGGTGTGGCCCTTTTCATGTTATTTTGAAAAAATGTATTTTGGTTTTTTAGAACAGATGCTGGTTATATTATACTGTTTGATATTGAATTAGATATAAAAACAATTTAACCGTATATACTCGTGTCATAATGCCGAGCTTTTCAGCACAAAAAATGTGGCTGAAAAACCTCCCGCTCGGCTTATACACGAGTCATAACACACAAAAACTTCCATACCACACCATCGGAGGCCCGATGGTCCGCGTGGCTACGCGATGTTTTCGGGGCTCCTCTTCGTGTGCCTTCCCCGCGGCTGGTCTTCGGTCTTCTCTCTTCTCGCTGGTTTTATCATCCAGGCCGATACGCGTCCACATGATCTGGCGGGCTGGGGCGCACAATACACGCGACGGTTTCGCAGCCGATGACATCATCAGGGCGGCGACACCGCCATGTGATATTGTGCGGCCAGTACCGGGCAGATCGGTGGACGCGTTCTGCCGGCTGATACAACACAGAGAAGACGGCGATACGCACCGCTGGAACGAGCATCAGGAGCCGTCGTGGAACGGAGCATCAGTGAGCCGCGGGGAACGGAGCATCAGGGAGGCCGGCTGTAGGTGAGTATAGAAGGTTTTTTTTTTTTTATGATTGTGGCCTGTCATATATTAAGGCTGGGCAGGCTGCATACTTTAAGGGGCTGGGTTCAGGCTGCACACTTCGAAGGGGGGCTGGCAGGCTGCATACTTAGGGGGCTGGCAGGCTGCATACTTACGGGGGCTGGCAGGCTGCATACTTCAAGGGGACTGGCAGGCTGTATACTTTCAAGGGGCTGGCAGGCTGTATACTTCAGGGGGCTGGCATGCTGTATACCTCAAGGGGCTGGCAGGCTGTATACCTCAGGGGGGCTGGGCAGGCTGTATAACCTCAGGTGGGGCGCATGCTGTATACTTCATGGGGGGGCTGGTAGGCTGTGCTACTGGGGGCTGGATGGCCATATACTGGGGGCTGAGACCATGGCTTTTCTTTTTTCCCATTTCCACCCTCGGCTTATACTCTCGAGTCAATAGGTTTTCCCAGGTTTGGGGGTAATTGGGTGGCCTCGGCTTATCTCGTGTCGGTGCGGCTTATACTCGGTATATATCGGTAGGTAAAAATGAAAGTGCCAATTAAAAATGTATATTTTTTCTTTTGGTTCATTTACTTGTTTGTTTATTCTGTATACAATTAGTGAAGATAAATATATAGTAATTCTGTGTGGACCACATACAATTACAAGTCTGTGCTTTAGAGCGGTGGTCTAAATCAGTCTAACCTCCCATAAGACTACTGGGTCAGAATCTGGCCTAATCAGTAGGACTCGTCTAACACATATAGGGAATTATTAAGACGGGATTGTGATGGTTCAGTTATAATAATTCCGCCCCCAACCCAGTGGCTGATTTACTAAGTACATCTACCACAAGTATGAAATGATTGCAAACCAAGCACAGCTAACATACAGATGTGTGCCCCCTCTGGCAGGGTCTGAATTCTTTTAGCTTCTTTTTATTCCCTGTTTTTTAGGGCAAACATAAAAAAGTTTACAAAATTATGTAAATGAGACGGGAAAGGGCTCCAGGGCTCCATTACCATCTAGGCAGCCCTGGGTTTAGTCCCCTCTGGTGTAGGGAGACCATACACTTGAACTGCAGCTTCTAAAGAATCAACCATTTTGTGAAACCCCCTCCAAACTGTACAAAGTCCCTTTTGGAATTATATTTACAAACATTCTAACTATGTACTACCTGAATTTCCTCAAGATTTGTGCTCATATTTTTGTTGCTGTTTTTTTTTAATGATAACATGGAAATGGAAATCTAAAAATAGTTTTTTGTGAAATAATTTTGGGCATTTAGTTGATAGCATATAGATTAAATACGTTCAAATGACAAGTGTGTAGGTTGAGTTTTGCTTGTAGCGATGATTTTTAATATTGTAATTTCTGAATGCTGCATGATACATGTAAAGTACCAATAGATTCTATATATCATTAAAATACAACATTATAAATTTGAAACTTCGGGCTATTTCAGATAGAATTCTATGTAAGTCAAAAAAATTCACCACGCTTATAGACGGCTAACGGTCGTTTTCTTTCTTATGCATTGCACCTGTATCCATTTACTCCACATGGTTTATGTATTTATCGAAATGGGTTTAAACTGCACAGTGTAGATATCAGTGGGCCGGCAAACTGGTAAGTCAATGTAAATGACTTACAGCAAAAGCCCTGTAAGACAGCAGTGGCCTCAGTAGCTGAACACTTTTCCTAGTCTTTCTGGATAAAGGCTCTCAGTTAAGGGCCTTAAATTAACCAACTAACCTATCAAGCCAAATACCTGATAGGCAGACAAATAAGCGATATATTCTTTTTCTGGCCGGCAACATTCCATCCACTCTAGGTCAGACTCGCTGCTATTTTTAGAAACATAACATTAGAGGAACTTTGTAGAGGAAGAACTATGTTTCCTGATAAGAAGGATAGTGAGACTAGTCAATCAGTGAAATTGGAGGGGCTCCATATTTCTTGTTTGAAAAGACGAGGCGATAGATATCAAAGGAAAAGTCGCATCTCAAAATTTGTCCTGGTAGTTCCCTGTTCAGTGCAACAAGCCGTATCACTTAGTACCATTTTACTACACTTAATATACTTTTCTCATGATAGACATGGTATTAACATTAAAAGGAGGAAATAAGTACAGTTTGGCTAAGTCCTAAACTTATTGACAGTCTTGGAAAGTGAAAAGTTAAGCCAGGCCATAACTCAACATTCTAAGAAAACATATGGTAAGAGACTGCTGGAAATTATCTTTTGTGATTGTTTTTAAAGAAAAAAAAAATAGTCAACATACCACTTAATAAATTGACTGTAACTGACTGTTATACTGTAACCGTGGATATGACAGATATTAATTTTTAAAAGCATAATACAGTTATTGGATTGATGTATTACTATCCACTGCTACTTCACTATAGCAAAGATCTTATGTTTCTATGTTTTTATCTTTCTATTGTCCACATTCATTTATTAATCTTCTTTTCTGTTCTGGTCTTGTGAATTATTTGACATAAAAATTGTATGTGAACTAGGCTTAGAGACATGCAGGGCATGTTGATTTTAAGTGGCAAAAATGTCTATAAATATTTGTTGTGTATGGGAGCATGTCGATCATGGTATCACAAGTAAAGGGTGCGTTCACACGTTCATTTTTCAGATGAAGTTTTTGATGTCTACATCGGCAGGAGTGAGTGAGAAGGAAGAGGAGCAGCATCTCCCCAATTAGATGTTTTTTGTACCCTTAATTTCTTACGGCGCACCTGTCTTTTGGCTTCAAAAACATATGAACATATCAATATTCTATTAACTTTTTGGTTAGAATAATGAAGGCATTGCTAGAAACCTGCCCTTCCACTATTCATTGGAGATTTTCTTTTGTTAGCTGGAATGTTTAATCTTTGTGGCAGCAGATCATTTTAACCCCTTAACGACCTGGCCCTTTTCAGTTTTTTTACTTCCATTTTTCACTCCCCATCTTCAAAAATCTATAACTTTTATATTTTTCCACATAAAGAGCTGTGTTTGGGCTTATTTTCTGTGTAACAAATTGCACTTCATTGAGATAGTATTTAAATGGTAATTTGGAAATGGTGAAAAAACGCATTTGCGCAGTTTTCTTGTGGCATTGGATTTTACAGCTTTCACTGTGCGCCCCAAATGACATGTCTACTTTATTCGGTGGGTCGGTACGATTATAGGCATACTAAATTTGTATAGGTTTTATAATGTTTTCATACATTTACAAAAATTAAAAACTCCTGTAGAAAAATATATTTTTTTTATTTTGGCATCTTCTGGCACCAATAACTTTTTCATACTTTGGTGTACAGAGCTGCGGGTAGTGTCATTGTTTGCGACTGTTTGCGACTGTTGAATAATTTACATTATTCCTCATTGTGTCTTCCACCAGGGGATTTTCCTGGGTAAAGACAGTTGAGAAGGCGACATTCAGTAGATTGTCCTTCCACCATGACCCCCATGTTATTTCTAAGGGGACCCACACTCTCTGTTTTTAGTTTCTTATCATTTATATACAGGCAGTCCCCGGGATACGTACAAGATAGGTTCTTAGGTTTGTTCTTAAGTTGAATTTGTATGTAAGTAGGAATTGTATATTTATAATTGTAGCTCCTAGACAAATTTTTTTTTTTGCCCAGTGACAATTGGTAGTTAAAAATTTTTTGATGTAATTGGACCAAGGATTATCAATAAAGCTTCATTAAGACACCTTACAGCTGGAAATTGCAGTCTGGGACTTAGTAAAGCCTCCAGAGAGCTTCACCAAGTCTCAGTGGGCAGAGGGGTCCGTCTGTAACTATGAGTCGTCTGTAGTCGGGTGTCCTTAGTAGGGGACCGCCTGTACTTGAAAATAATTGGGATTCTTTTTTGACTCTCACCTGCGCAATATTTCTCTTCAGTCATCTATTTTGCAGCCTTTATCTGTTTTTAAGGATTATTTTTCTCTCTTTAATCCTGTAATGCCTCATTGCTACCTTCACGTTTTAGCACCTTAAACGCCTTATCTTTCTGCTTATTGCTTTCCTTACAAGACTAGTGACCACATTGGCTTTTCTTGTTCCTCTATTATGCTTTTTCCCATAAGGTATGTGTTTCTCGCAGGATTTTTTTTAGAATATATGAGAAAAAGTCCCTTTTTTGGGGGGGGGGTTGTCTTTGAGAACATTATCCCAGTCTACGCCTTTAAGGTCTTCCCTTAGTTGCTGAAAATTTGCCCTCCTGAAGTGTTGAGTGTGAGTGTTGGTTGCCCCTTCCCTAATGCTCCTAGTAAAGCGTAATACAAAATCAATGATATTATGATCACTATTACCCAGGTTATACTAATATACTATGTGGTTACATGATGTGGTTAACTAGTACTGTAAGGTGGGCATTAAACAAGATAGATAAGGTAAGGCTCTGTCACCCAGGGGCCTACTGAAACCTGGAGCCAACCCTGATAGGGAGCACACGCTAGCATGTAAGTGTGCTTGGTTTACAATCCTTGATCCTGGTGGTATAATTCCTTTAAGTATGTTAGTCAGGTACTGTATACTGTATCTGTCTTGCAGAAAATAACACAGAAATATATCCACTTCTCATAACATGCCTGCCTAGACACAATCTTTGTTCCAGCAAAGGAATGTTTCTGAACCTGTCCCTATGAAGCAATTTTTTTCTTCACATAAGGTATATTTTTCACATGAAATGTTAATTTTCTTTTACTCTTTTGATGAGAATTGTTCAGTATAAAGAAAAGATGTAAAATTAAATCTAATGAAGTTGGACTGCAGCTATATAGAAATAAAATACTTAAAATGTCTATCATATACCAAATATGCCAATTACGCAAACATGTTTCCAATGCATAATAAAGAAGACTTATAGCACACGAATAGCGAAGTCTCTGTTGAAACCAACTCGCTACACGCTACTCTCTGTCCAACACGCTTTTTATACCGGCGCCAGTCCCTCCGCTGCTTTGCTCACTGTTCAATGGGATTTTGTTAGCTATGTATTTATACCCTCCTTGTAGATTAACTTCTCGATTATTTTCGCCGTAGTGCAGCTTACTTGCTGGGGCATTTGGTTTAATGAGCCGTTCTAATGACCTTCTCTAAGAACTAACAATGATGAACAAATATGAAAATATCAGCTGCCTTCAAGATGACTATAGGTGTCGCTTTTGCATCATCATGATACTTCCTTTTATTTGTTTCCTTTAGCTGTATCAGCTTAAGACATAAATGGCCGTCACCAAGGACTATAGTTTGAAGACATAATGTGGTTTGTATTGACACCTGACAAAAGCAATGTTATGTCCTGAAATTCCATATTTAGATACTAATGTGAGACATCATTTTTTTTAAACTTTCTCTCTGTTTCTCAATACTCCGCAGAGAAGGGTAGTTTAGAGACATTACAGCAAGCCTAGAAAATAATCAGACGTGTTAAAGGTGGTTGAGGATTTTAGTACAACTTCCATGTGGGCAGCTCAGCTCATTACTCCCTTTTCTGCTTCTGGTCCTCGCACCACATGAGAACACTCCAGTGCCTTTCATCATTCATATTTGTCACCCTTTGTAGGCGCTTCTTATATCTCAAAGCTATTTCAGCAGGCTAATTAATGTAATGAAAACGGGATGAATCTAATTTAAACGTTGCAACCGATTAACTGAAACGCAATCCACATAAACCCCTCAGAATGAATACTACACAGCTGAAATTGTTAGAATAGACAGACTTCTTTTAACAACATTGTTAATATGTTTCCACCCAATATACAGTTAACAATGAAGCCAAAAACAGAAAAAGGACGCGTGAACAGCTTTTTAGATACAGAATTTTGTTCATGTAGAAAAATACATACACAGAATGTTTTAAACTTTTAAACCTCTTAACATCCTTTTTCACTTAGTGTTTCTGTTTTTCCTCTCCCAACTTCCAATATCATGCACACTCAAGCTCATGGCTACATCACCAAGTTCCTCTCGGGTCCTCCTCCTGCTAAATATACATTCCCCATCAGTTCATGTTGGCTGGTCGTGCCCACTGATCATGAAACCATTGGATTGTGTGGGTGGGGTCAGGCGCCATAAACATGAGGGAGCTGGTTGGGCTATATACGGGGGGGGGGCAGGGAACTGGCTGGAAATATATGGGCTGGCTGTATACTTAGGCATGACTATCTTTAAACAAGGGAAGTGTGCTGGGGGTACCACAAATGAGGGGAAATTATACGGATATATTTCTGTCTATTGATGGGGTCAGTATATCTATCGTATATGTAGGTGGGGCCCTCAGCTGTTCTGGAGACATTTATTGACTGTGATTTTTTTGAGGGACGGGTGTGGAGAACTATTCTACAGAGGCCATAGTCACCCAGGTGGAAATTCTGCAGAGATTAGTCACCCTGGAGAAGTTTCCATGACGTTCTCTACCTGATAGAGAAGGATTTGCAAATAAGGGTCGGGAAAATTGAACCTGCCCACAATAAGGATCTACGAAGAAGAACGGGATTGCACCGGCCATGCGCTACCTAACTTCCTGGTATTTGCACATGTTACGAAAGTCGAGTTACATTGGTATTGTGGTAATTATTCAGTATGATGTGTAGTAAATTCATTTTTGGTCTATATTGCAGGATATTATTATGTGCTGTTCCATGTCATTGCTGGTAAAAATTTTTATGTGTGGCCCATTAATTGGTATTTCTTCATTGCTGGAATACACATTTTATGTGTTGTCACTACATTCTTGACAGGTATAATATATTGGTATAAGCGTTGCAGGTATTTTGACTGGAGGGACATATTTTTCAAAATTTTACGCTATATTCCAGCTGGGAGGCCTTATTGTTAGATCTCTCCATCAGTTTGCCACTTGACACTCTAGTGTGACACCCTTTAGATTTTTATTTTTTTGTACTGGTTGGCCTTTCGCTTATCTATTGCTTTCTAGTGGCAGGGTGCTTGTTTTGTCTTCCTTTTAACTGGCCTCTTGGCCTCTTTTTCTTTAAGAGTTTTGGTTATTGTTGGGCCGGGGGGAGGCGATTCGCTTGCGCCTAGGCAAGGCCTTGTCTGCCTTGTCCTGGCCCTGAGCAATCATCCTAATTTAACTTTGAAGTTATATGAATTATTGTATGGTGCAGGGGACCACTTCAAATCAGGTCACCCTGCCTAAAATGGGCTGAACCATATAGGCAGATGTCCTTGTGTCCTGTTCCTCACTAGCCCGCAATCATGAAGGCATAATCATTGAATATTCCATTAAAGCAGAATTTTCTGGATTATGCCACTGTGCTTGATAATGTACTGGCTGATGGTCTTATTTCTGCTGCTGACAGGTTCCCTCCAAAGTAGAATGTCCATAATGACTTGCTATATCTAGATAAATTGGATCAGACATAAATGCATACAGCAGTAATGCACATCCTTAAGCTTTAGCAAGTCTGTGCTGCATAGGAGCATCCTTACACATGTCCTTATTCAATGATTCATGAGGTTTTATCTTACTTCAGAGGCCATTTTGGTGAAGGTGGACTACCATCTCTTACATTAACATATTTATGGACAAATCTCATTTTTCTATAATATAAATGGCCTTAAATTTACTAATTTTAAACCTCCTTAACGACAACAGATGAAAGAAGGAAGATAAACTAAATACTGAATCCGTGTGGCACAATTATATTGTGTTTTTTAAAAGAAGAATATGCCGACCCAGATTCTGTACACTCTTGCTGAGCACAATAAGTGCAGAAATGAGTTGGTCTTTGGCTATAAAGACAAGTTGGGAATTAATAGGATCTTTGTCATGGCACACATCACATAATTCACCAAGAGCAGACTGATTGCTGTAAATTTTCCCTCAAAAGCTCTTTTAGTGCCTCTTTTTTCAAGTAGCTCCAGGGTCTTATTATTTGTAATGTCTTTTTCAGAGTCCCTAAATACACATGCCAACTCAACTAATTTGCAGAGGAGGGTGAAGTAAGTGTAGTTTCTGTTTTTTTACCACCCATCTCTAGTTGTACTGCAAGTTTAATTTCCCTTAAAGACATTTCCATGAGAAGGCTGTTTTTTGTTGTCAACTGGTCAGAGTTCTTTCTAAAAACAAACTATAATATTTTAGTACAAATATAGAAATAGTAAGTACTATCATAAATAATAACTAGAGATGAGCGAGCACTAAATGCTCGAGGTGCTCGTTATTCGAGACACCTTTCCAGATGCTCGAGTGCTCGTCTCTCAATCACGAACCCCATTGAGTCAATGGAAGACCGAGCATTTTTCAAAGGACCAGGGCTCAGGAATAAAATGTGTTATTTAATTGAAAAGAATGTCTTCTGATAGTGATTCAGTATGTATGCAACATCTGCAATCTATTCTTCCTGTTTCCGCGTATATTATCTCCCGACAAGTTACAGATGTGAAGAACAGTGAAATAGAAAAAAACAGTGACAACAGGATGATTTAAGTGAAAACGCAGTTAAAAACACAGTAAGAATAGATTACAGATGTTCTTCATATCTGCTTACTTGTCGGGGTGATAACGCTGTCCGGGATCCCGCTCCTCTTCTTCCACTGAATTCCGCCGTCTGCCGCCCATGTTGTCCTCCCCCGTGCTGCCCGATGTCTGTCTCCCCCTCTGCTGCCCGATGTCTGTCTCCCCCGGTGCTGCCCGATGTCTGTCTCCCCCGTTCTGCCCGATGTCTCTGTCTCCCCCGTGCTGCCCGATGTCTGTCTCCCCCGTGCTGCCGATGTCTGTCTCCCCCCCGTGCTGCCCGATGTCTGGTGTCCCCCCGTGCTGCTCCGATGTCTGTCTCCCCCGTGCTGCCCCATGTCTGTCTCCCCCCGTGTGCCCGATTTCCTGTCTCCCCCGTCGCTGCCCGATGTCTGTCTCTCTCCCCCCCGTGCTGCCCGATGTCTGCTCTCCTCGCCCGTGGCTGCCGAATTGGTCTGTCTACCCGTGGCTCCCGGCATGTCCTCCCTGCTGCTTGATGTCTCCCCTCTGCCCGATGTCTCCCCCTGCTGCCGTAGCTCCTCCCTGCTGCTTGATGTCTCCCCCGTGCTGCCTGATGTTCTCCCGTGCTGCTATGTCTCCCGCTGCCGTTCCGCGCGTATCTTCCGACAAGTAAGCAGATGTGCCGAACATCGTAATCTATTCTTCACTCTGTTCTTCATGTCTTTTTCACTTAATGATCCTGTGTTCACTGTTTTTTATTCTAGGCTTCTATTGTTCCTTCACTGTTTTTTTTAATAATTAATTCTCGCATCTCGATCAGGATACTCGTCCGAGCACGAGCCGTTCGATTACCTTAATACTCGAACAGCATCAACTCGACTAGTTACTCGCTCATCCTAATATATAACACTAAGTAAGCATTGATCATCAAATATCATGTTTGTAATATCTCTTCAACTAATATTAAAATGACAATATTCTCAGCTCCTCTATCAGATGTCTTTTTAGAGTACATAAAGGGACCATAATTGGACCTTTGTATCATAATATAGAAAAGTCATTTATGGAATTACAAAATAACCATAGAGGATTTATCTCACATGACCGAAAGTTTTTTCTGACAAGGCTTAGTAATGAATAAATGAGATTTTCGGATGTGACTACAATATATGCTGTTGTTTTTAATTACATGTACTGTACTTTCTGTTCCCATTGTAGGTTTATGTCTGCATTGTATAAGCCTTCCAACTCCCTAACTTGCTCAGATCCTTTTGCTTACTAAAAAGAAAAAACATGGAAGTCCACTGTTCTTATTTTCACTGATAACCTAGTTGAAATTGAGTTGGAGTTCAATTTTAAATATTCTCCATGTATGATATACTTTCCTTGTCCTTTGTAACCCAGAGTAATTTCCAAACCTACATATTACTTTCCATTGCCAGAGGAAGGTTTCCATCAAATAAACAATAAATGTCATATGAACATATCAATATTCTATTAACTTTGGTTTAAATAATGAAGGCATTGCTAGAAACCTGCCCTCCACTATTCATTGGAGTATTTTCTTTTTTAGCTGGAATGTTTATCTTTGTGGCAGCAGATCATTTTAACCCCTTAACGACCTGGCCCTTTTCAGTTTTTTTTACTTCCTTTTTTCACTCCCCATCTTCAAAATCTATAACTTTTATATTTTTCCCACATAAAGAGCTTGTTTGGGCTTATTTTTCTGTGTAACCAATTGCCACTTCATTGAGATAGTATTTAAATGGTAATTTGGAAATGGTGAAAAAACACATTTGCTACAGTTTTCTTGTGGCATTGGATTTTACAACTTTCACTGTGCGCCCCAATGACATGTCTACTTTTATTCCGTTGGTGTCGGTATGATTATAGGGCATACCAATTTGTATAGGTTTTATAATGTTTTCATACATTTAACAAATTACAAACTCCTGTAGAAAAATATATTTTTTTATTTGGCATCTTCTGGCACCAATAACTTTTCATACCTTTGGTGTACAGAGCTGCGGGTAGTGTCAGTTTGCGACTGTTTGCGACTGTTGAATAATTTACATTATTCCTCATTGTGTCTTCCACCAGGGGATTTTCTGGGTAAAGACAGTTGAGAAGCGACATTCAGTAATTTGTCTCTTCCACCATGACCCCCATGTTATTCTAAGACCCACACTCTCTGTTTTTAGTTTCTTATCATTTATATACAGCAGTCGCCCGGGATACGTACAAGATAGGTTCTTTAGGTTTGTTCTTAAGTTGAATTTGTATGTAAGTGAATTGTATATTTTATAATTGTAGCTCCTAGCAAATTTTTTTTTTTGCCCAATGACATTTGAGTTAAAAATTTTTTGATGTAATTGGGACCAAGGATTATCAATAAAGGCTTCATTAAGACACCTTACACTGACATTGCAGTCTGGGACTATAGTAAAGCCTCCAGAGAGCTTCACACAATGTCTCAGGGGGCAGAGGTCCGTCTGTAACTATGAGTCGTCTGTAAGTCGGGTGTCCTGTAGGGGCCGCCTGTACTTAAAAATAATTTTGGGATTATTTTTTGTCTCTCCCTGGCAATATTTCTCTCAGTCTCTATTTTTGCACCTTTATCTGCTTTTTACAGGAGTTATTTTTCTCTCTTTAATCCTAATGCCTCATGCTACCTTCACGTTTTAGCACCTTAAACGCCTTATCTTTCTCCTTTTGCTTTCCTTACAAAGACTAGTTAGCCACATTGGCTTTTCTTGTTCCTCTATTATGCTTTTTCCCATAAGGTATGTGTTTCTCCGCAGGACTTTTTTTTAGAATATATGAGAAAGTCCCTTTTTTGGGGGGGGTTGTCTTTGAGAACATTATCCCATTCTAACGCCTTAGAGGTCTTCCCTTAGTTTGCTGAAAATTTGCCCTCCTGAAGTGTTGAGTGTGAGTGTTTGTTGCCCTTCCCTAATGCTCCTAGTAAAGCGTAATACAAAATCAATGATTTATGATCACTAATTACCCAGGTTATATAAAAACTATGTGGTTACATGATGTGGTTAACTAGTACTGTAGGCGGGCATTAAACAAGGTAGATAAGTAAGGCTCTGTCACCAGGGGCCTACTGAAACCTGGAGCCAACCCTGATAGGAGCACACCTAAGCCTCAGTGTGCTTGGTTTACAATCCTTGATCCTGGTTGGTATAATTCCTTTAAGTATGTTAGTTCGGTACTGTATACTGTATCTGTCTTGCAGAAAATAACACAGAATTATCCACTTCTATAACATGCCGCCTAGACACATCTTTGTTCCAGCAAAGGAATGTTTCTGAACTGTCCCTATGAGCATTTTTTTTTCTTTACATAAGGTTTTTTCACATGAAATTTAATTTTCTTTTACTCTTTTGATGAGAATTGTTCAGTATAAACAAAAGATGTAAATTAAAACTATTGAAGTTGGACTGCATCTATATAGAAATAAAATACTTAAAATGTCTATCATATACCAAATATGTTGGAGAAAAGGTTTTATTTTTTCCTCCAAAACTTATCTATATTTAATTGATTTAAACTGTTCTTTATATATGACCACAAACTAGATGCTGAGGCTTAAAAAGACTTGTGTTTCTTGTTGAGTTCTAACCTCAGCAGAGAGGGATAGTAATAGGTTATTGACTTGCTAGGTCCTGAACAGTCAGAGGGGACATCACTCGAAGCCACTGCAATGCACTGGAGGTTTGTTTTATTGATCCGTCTGTTTTACCCATCATCTCCAGGCATTTGAACAAGCATACAGATGCTAGGTAATCCAAATATTTCATTTTGTATTGGGGTACAATAAAAGTAGGAAATAAAAATCGAACTAAAGGCCAGAGGGAAAAAACAAATTTCTAACAATATTATTTATCCTGGCAGTGTTGCAGAATTAACTAGTAAGGCTTTGGTGTATATTACACTAATGATAATGGTCATATGTATAGTGTGTATACAATAAAAAGAACTAAAAAACAGAAATACATACATAAAACATAGAATTATACAAACTAATTACATCATGTATGCTCTGAGGCTGTGGGATTTATAGCTCAACTACTACTAATATCTCAGTAGTTATTATTACTTTGCATTTTAATGTTCTGTTACTTTTGTATGTTATTTTATTTCCCCCTCCCTTAACTTTTTTGCAGCAATTAGGTCTGTTAGACCTGTTAGGTCAGTTTGCACAATGTCTCATGGGAATATACTTTATTTCCAGAAGTATTCTTTCTTTGGTAGAAAATTTGAGTAATATATAGGACAATTTTTGGATAAAAGATATCTGTGGAATGGGAAATTATTCTATAATATCTTCTTTTAATAAGTACATTAAAAAGGAGAAATTTATGTAACTTGTTTGTTCAAGTCAGAAAAGCTTAATGAAAACCCATCATTGCATTTTTTAAACCAGAAAAATGGCTTGAAATGTTATTCACCGATTAACTGTGCTTCCAAATGTGTGAATTTAAGGCAAAGACTTGCTTAAGAGGATGCCCATGGTCTTTTCCAGAGATGGGAAACTTTTGTTCAAAAGTTAAAATGCAACTCCAATCATTTTTTTCAATCAATAGATCTTGAAGCATAGGACGACTTTATCCCTTATCTTGATTACCTATGTACAGCAGTTTATTTGTTATCTTCCTCAGCTTAGTCCATATCTTATCTCTGTAAAACTGTCTTTTATTAATAGGTCAAATTTGAATAGGTTCTAAGTGCTTGAGGGAATGGTGCTCCCTGCTCACTCTGTAGGAAGGGGGAGGTAATGTGATACTTTGTGCCAGTTTAGTCACTGAATAGATCCTGTATGTACACATTAGGCTTGGCTCTGTGGATTTACTTGTAGTAATCTCACTAGATTTGCGAAATTACTTCAGTTACTTTTGCACTAATTCTCACTGGAGTTACTTAATGAAAAAAATACAAAGCATTGTGGGAATTAAGGGCAGCTTATGGACTTTCAGGGCAAAGACAGCAAAAGGTTAACCGCTGCCCTATTCACTGCTGCTGAGGGAGATTTCTGACAAGCAGCTTTAGAAAAAATCTTAAAAGAAAAGTGCAAGCCATAAAACGCATCATTCTGTTTGTTTTGAAAGGAGGAATCACATATGACAATTCGGTAAATATAAAAAGCCAAAACATGCCCCCAGTATGTAAGTATCCCAGAACATACCTACAGTATATAATTAGTCCTGCACATGCCCCCAATATATATGTAGCCATAACATGCCTATGTATAAAAATAGCCCAGTACATGCCCATGCATATAAGTAGCCCAGTACATTCTCCCAGTAAATAGGTACTTCATGCCAGCATATGCCCCCAGCATTTACAAGTATTTAGGCAGCCCATACCAGTATATGCCCCCAGTGTATATGTAGCTTAGCACATGTCCCCAGTATTTAGGTGTTTAGGCCAGAACATGCCCCCAGTATATATGTAAGTCAGCACATGCCTCCAGTATATATTTAAGCCACCACATGCCCCCATTATATATTTGGGGTTCAGGCTTCTAAACTTGTGAGCCACACCCTCACCTGCCTTGCAGTATCCCTGGAAATCTGTGTGGTTTATTCTGTGTTTTAGTGCTAGTCTTAACTGTGGGTTGAGTGATGCAGCTTCTAGCCAGTCAGCTGCTTGGGCATTGTCCATGAACTGGCTAATGGCTATCAATAGTTTACTCAAGGCTGGTTATACCTTTTCCTTTGAATTGCAGTACTTCTGTCCAGGAACCCAGAACATTGTATCCAGTATCCAATCCAGAACAGTGAACTTTGTATCCTGCCTGATATGGAACCCTGTATCCTGCCTCATATGGAGCCCTCTATCCTGCCTGATATGGAACCCTGTATCCTACCTGATATGGAACCCTGTGTTCTACCTTATTTGCAACCCTGAACCTGTATTTGCACCTTGTATTCTGTCTGATACCAAACCATGAAACCCAATTTGATCCAAAACCCTAGACCTATATCTGAGCCTGTTTCCTGTTCCACTGATCCTGAGCTTGGCACCCAATCTCAAGCCTGTTTCTTTGTATCTGCTTATTTATCAGCTGTGACAGATATTTTACACATCCTAATTAGTGTTAAGCAATTTTGTTAGCTCATGAAATCAAACACAAGAAATCAAACAAATTAGAAAAAGGTAGATGATATACAAAAAATTTTGCTCATATATAAATGTTGTTCTATTTTAGGCATGACTCTACTCACATGGATCTACTCACATGGATCAAATGTTGAGAACAAATTGTATTTGACAACAATAATTCACCATATGGTTGTGTTGAATTGAAGGCAGAAGGAAAATATATTGGGGCACATTTACTTACCCATCCCGGTCACGCTGCTGATCCGGAATGTCTGACGAGGATTCGGAGCTGCCGCGATTCACTAAGATCGTGTATCCAATTTCCTGCATGTGTCGCTTCCCCGCTGAGGTCCGCCAGAGTTCACCTTCTTCTTTCCGGTGTATGTGAGTGCTGATCTTGTGACACAATTTCATTTTTAAATTCCGTGGTTTGTCTGAATCAGTTGGGTTGTCTGACGTCCACGCCCCCCGATTTGTGTCGCATGCAATCCGATCGTGTGCGCCAAAAACCCTGGGCAGTTTAGTGCAAAACGAAAAAATTTGTGAAACCAAACGAAAATGCGTCCGTCGGACCATTAGTAAATGTGCCCCATTAAGTATTAAATTTTAAAAAAAAAAATTTGTCTGCACCTGGCCAGTACTATGGATTTGCTCTATATGAAAACGCCTGAATAAAAGGTTGAACTTTATTAGATGACTCTCTATGACTATTGCTCAATAACTATTTTTTACTTTGCATTTTGTAGAGCCTAGAGATCAGGGTCTAGGAGATTGGGACCAAAAAAATTATTTTGCAAAGTAAAACCGCCTTTATTTGTCAATTCATGGCATCCACAGGCAATATACAGGTAAAAGTCAGCATGTTTCAAGCACTGTTCCGTGCTCTTACTTTCAGTCATAAGTAATAGCCTGTAACAGTGCTGGAAACGCGTTGGATTTGACCTGTATACCTATATATTGCTTTTGGATTCCATGAATTGACCAATAAAGGCGGTTTTACTTTGCAAAGGAGCTGGATCCGTGGATTTTTGATTAGAATTTATGCCCAGCAGCAGGGAGGATCGGTGCATGTAAAAATACAACCTTTGATCTAGGTGAGCTGGAAAAACTTTCTATTATCTAGGGGATTGGGGGCTCAGCGGAGTAAAAAGTCTTTGATACAACTGTAGAAGAAGACACAAAAAAAATGTGTAACGGAGCAACTGAGAACAACAGAGATCAACTGACATCACCATTCTTTGCAGGAGTCTTCTGTATCCACAGTGCACAAAGTTCTTGTGCAAGCTAGACAGAAAGCAGCATTACATGGTCTCCCCTCCCTCCAGAGTGAGCAGGGATCAACAGCCTTTTGCCTCTTAGTTAGTATCCACAGAATTTCATGGCTAAACTATCTACTGTAATATGAATTTATACCATTCTGGCATGAATTAGATTTTATGAGGTAAAATTTAATATGAATAATATGAAATTTTCCTGATAAATATATCAACTTCTCAAAAGGATTAGTGAGCTTCAAAATTTTGTTGTGAAGCTCAGAGAAGAAGGAATGTAGGTGAGATGTTTGATCACGTGATATCATAGTATATAAGGCTGGAAGGAGACGCAAGTCCATCAAGTCCAACCTTTAAGAATTAAATAAATGTTTTATCCCCATAACCCGTGATATTTTTTCTCTCCAGAAAGGCATCCAGGCCTCTCTTGAACATGTACATAGAGTCCGCCATAACAACCTCCTGCGGCAGAGAGTTCCATAGTCTCACTGCTCTTACAGTAAAGAACCTTTGTCTATGTTGATGGTAAAATTGCCTCTCCTCTAAGCGTAGAGGATGCCCCCTTGTCCTGGTCACAGGCCGAGGTATAAAAAGATCTTTGGAGAGATCCTTGTACTGTCCGTTCAGGTATTTGTACATTGTAATGAGGTCTCCCCTCAGTCGTCTTTTTTCTAAACTGAATAATCCCAAATTTTTTAATCTGTCAGTGTATTCTAGTTCCCCCATTCCCCTAATAATCCTGGTTGCTCTCCTCTGCACCCGTTCCAGCTCTACTATGTCCTTTTTATACACTGGTGCCCAAAACTGTACACAATATTCCATGTGTGGTCTGACCAGGGATTTGTATAAGGGCAAAACTATGTCTTTATCATGAGAATCTATTCCTCTCTTGATACATCCCATAATTTTATTTGCTTTAGCAGCAGCCGCCTGGCTCTGGTCACTAAAATTAAGTTTACCATCCACCAATTCCCCCAAGTCCTTTTCAGCTTCAGTTTTACTAAGTAATTGACCGTTTAGAAAATAATTATACTTTTTGTTTCCATGGCCCAAGTGCATAACTTTACATTTATCTACATTAAACCTCATCAACCATTTCTCTGCCCATCCCTCAAGCTTCCACAAATCCCTCTGTAATGCTAAACTATCGCCCTCAGTAATTATTACTTTACACAGCTTAGTATCATCTGCAAATATTGAAACTTGACTGTGTAAACCCACTACGAGGTCATTAATAAAAATATTAAAAAGAAGTGGTAATACAGGTTATTCTACAGTGCTGCTGCTCAATTGGAGCCGCTTATTATGTTTAAATAATATTAACTAGTATTATTATTCCCTTATTACATATACCATAATATTATAAGGTTGTCTATTGTCAATTCTTCTTCAGCAATTATGTTAGCAATTCCATTTACAAGTCCTTTATCGTTCTAACTTATACAGTAAAGAAGTTTTGTACGAACAAAAACTGGTTAGAATAATGCACCACATTTTTGGATCCACAAGTGCATACAAAAGCCTGAGATATATGGCTTGTTTTACATTTCTTAACTTATAGCAAATTTATGATCATAAACTGTGACCTTAGGACTGTTTATTACCTTTTCTTTAGTTAATTGTACAGAATTATAAATTGACTTTAGAACACAAAAATGGAAACTTTATTTATGAATTTCTCATACTTCTTTACCCCAAGCCAAACAACTAAATTGCTACTTAGCATAAATTATTTATTAGCTTAGACTCAATATCTTCTAATATCAGCCCCTGGAGGTAAAGGACATATAAAATATTTACGCGACAGAGTTGGTAGTGCCACACGGCTATTTTCTTTCTGGAAGCTCACACTTTATGCTACTGTAAATATACAATGTTTCTCATGACCAAAGTTTTTTTTAAAAAGACTCCTATTATTGTAGCACTTATTTTCTTCCTACTTGTAGCTATTTATTGAAATCGTTGCAAAATATGTGAATAGGAAAACAAATTAAAAAAAATAAACTGAAAAATATTTTTTTTTTAGTATGGACATGATATTCAAAAACAAATGTACGAGTTGAAAGATATATAATAGATATTGCCTTTAAGGTTTCTATACATTTACATGTCATGCAATAGATGTAAAGAAGTATCACTGCTTCTGCTTTGACTCCTGCCTGGTTGCCGTTGTGTAATATGCCTCCATAGTAGGATACAAGAGCGAGACAGAACCAGCTACATAACTACTTCACAGCAGAAAAATAAACCCCATTTTCTCTTCACCCAACTTCCTCTAAGTTCAGTTCCTCCAACAGCTGAAATCCATGGGTGCAGGAAACTGGTCTTGAAGTGGTAGGGCAGGCTGAGGCAGTATAGACGCAGCGCTGGGGCACATATATCTTGACTGCTTCTACAAGCTCTCTGTCTACTTAGACTTTATACCTGCACGTTTCAAATACTTTTAAATGCATTTTTCTGGTATGAGAGATGTCTCAAAATTTGACAAAGAAACCTTTAGAAAGCAAATCATATACACAAACAGGTATTGCTTTTTGGTTAAATTTGGTGACGGCTTCCCTCTAAAGAAGACCTTTCATCATCTTGCACATGTGTTGATAAACATATCATTCTGTATGGCCAGCTACACAGATTAAGGGGCATTTGAATGTTCTTCCTAGCCCTCATGGTTGCTGAGATATCAGTTCCAATATTTGACCATTGTAACTCTATTCATTCTGAGAGGGGAGTAGCTGGAGTGGAGGAGGGGGCATGTTCTATGGTAAATTTCTCTGACATTGTCCAATCAGTGGCAGAGAAGCAGCTGTGTATGTACACAATGTGATCTCTCTATGCTTATCTATCAGACTGTTTGTTCCTGTGTGCTCCCAGCCATGGCTATATTTTGACTTGATGCTGCCCTAGGCACTTAAAGCACTTATGCCCTCTATTGGTGTCATCAGGTTATGGCTTTTGTCGAACAGCGGCCTCCTTTCACTAATAAAATACCTAGCAGCGGCCTCCCTTCACTAACAAAATACGGTCAGAGCCGGATACATATCAGCAGCTGACCATCTTTAATTGGTCAGATACTGGGGCGGCTGCAAACTTTTTAGAAAAAACATATTCCCACCAAGACAAGATTCTTAAATGTACTCAGAAAAACAAAATAGCACATTGACTATTAAAGGGGTATTCCAGGAATCAGCATAATTCATATACAAGTGGGCACTCAAAATATAAGCTAATGTGTAATTAGTTGTTATTTCAAATTTTGCTCCCCTTAGCAGAAAATGCTGATGACATAGACTGTAATGAAGAATTAAAATGCTACTGGCCCTTTAATCAGTCCGTTAATTTCCTCCGCGCGGTCCGTCGCAGTAAAGAAGATGGCCGCTGGTCACATGTCCACATCACATGTCCTGTACCTGCCTGGGCAGGGTCATGTGATCACCACTACATTTGGCTGTAGTCGGTTGGTTGCAGTGCATCCAGTATGGCCGGTGTTGTGGTGATGGCAGTTACCCATCATTACTATGGTAACAGAGCAAGAAAACATGTTACATCATCACTGGGAGCAGAGTATAAGTGGTAGGAGGAGGAGTTACTGAGAACTAAAGGATCATGGAACTTGTATTTTTCAGTGGCGGCCATCTTAGTGATAACTCCACCTACTTTAGAGGGGCCATAAATTTTGTAAAGCATAAAATCATATTATTTTAGCTCCGTTTTGTGACTAATGACATTGAGTATTGTTGTATTCATTTATTTATATCATCAAGGGTTTTTGTGTCAGACGTTCATATTCCCGGAATACCCCTTTAACAAAAATACAGCATTTCACAGATATAATTTCAACCTGTTTCTATCCTGTCCTGGTGTACACAATTTTGGTTGGATCCGACCCTGGATCTTCTGATTTTAGGGTTGGCAGACATATTGTTCTTCTGTCTGAAGCTGCACTGAGCTGAGCTTCTCTCTGTTCTCTGCCTCTAGTCTTCACTCTTGCATTCCAGGACAAGCTCACACACAAGCACACACTGACTTCCTGTTGGCTTGTGAGGAGAGTAAAGCAACAAGCTACAGACAGATAAGATCTTTGTCCGGGGCAGAGGGAGGGAGACACATTGTAGAGCTAACAGTATATAATGTGTAATATGGGGAGAATGTCATGTGTAATATGCATCTCATGGATCTCATCATCTCTGATCTGTCTCATCTCTCTTTCTATGTGTCAGATACTAGTACATTGCACTGAAGCTAAATGAAAGTGTATATAAACCCTTTGCCCTGTTACTCTAACCACACTGTCAACACACAGCATCTCACACAGCACTATGTGAATCATGAAGTGTCTGCTTAGAGAGTCTCCGCCCACAATTTAACACTGAGCAGCCTAAGGATTTATAGAAGCTAAAACAGAAATAAAACTGAGTAAACTTGCAAAGTAAGGGGTTCAAAATTATCTTTATTGTGTGACCATCACTAGGGGATTACACTAGAATTATCTTCCATGGGCAAACCCCTTAATGAAAGTTCAACAGTGGGATATATGAAACCCAAAATTGTGCTATTAAAAACTATATATCATACAACTATGATGACAGAAAAATAAAAAGTTACAGTTTGTAGAAGGCATTTACAAAAATACCTGATAAATGGCCTAAGTATTAACTTGGAAAAAAGGTCCGGAGATTGAACAATAGGAAAGGTTAAAAAGTTAAAAAGCTTATAAACTGGCTTATACAATAAGTTTCTGTTTATATGTGTGTTTTGTGGTAGACTCTCTTTAAGCACCAACTGGTTTACTATTAATATCAAAAACAAATTAATATTACGGTATACTGTATTTAGGTTTTAAGAATACAGTAATCTGTTCACATCATGTAAATGAATCTAATATCTGTTGCTACTTATCATAAAAGTGGGAACCTCTTCAAATTGTGATGTTACTGTCACAGTATGCCACCTGCTCCTGATGTACTGATATGCACAATCTGCTTGTGGTGCAGGAAGGGTGAGTCTAATCTATAAAGAATTCTCTGTGATGTTTTATTGAACTTGGAAGAGAAAAGCTGTGTGCCAGTATAGCTTGGATTCCAAGTTTTTGTATCCTGTTATTATTTAAGTGCAGTTTGGCAAACCATACCTTGTTCCCTTACAATTTATCAATGAAACCAGGATTTCTATGCTTATGCTATGGAATTTTTGATATACAGGTATGTATGTGCAAGATTTTGGACTCCTATTTGTTCACATACATAATTGTTATTTAATGTTATCTAAAGCTTGAATGAGCTGCTATGCAGTGTTGTCTTGTATCATTTGGTGTAAATTATAGTGCAGTGTTAGATTATCTATTTAGAAGTCTTGAGGCTTTATATAATATAGAAATTTAAATATGAAACTATACAACATTGTATATACACTGCTGACTACAGACAAAACAGACAACTGCTGAGCGTGTGCACTTTTCATGTTATTTTGAAAAAAAGTGTATTTTGTTTTTTAGAACATATGCTGTTATATTATACTGTTTGATATTGAATTATATAATAAAACAATTAGGTAAAAATGAAAGTGACCAATTAAAAATGTAAATTTTTTCTTTTGTTCATTTTACTTTGTTATTCTGTATACAATTATTGAAATAAATATATAGTAATTCTAGTGTGAGACCACATGACATGACAAGTCTGCTTTACTGTGGTCTAAACAGGTCGAACCTCGCAGAAACTGGGTCAGAATCTGGCCTATCAGTAGATAGTAAACACAATAGGGAATTTTAAGACTGGAATTTGAATGGCCAGTTATAATAAATTCCCCCCCACCCAGTGGCTGATTAAAGGACATCTACCACAAAGATGAATGATTGTAAACCAAGCACACTAACATACAGATGTGTGCCCCCTCTGCAGGGATCTGAACTTCTTTTAGCTTCTTATTCCCTGTTTTTTACAACATAAAAAAGTTTAAAATTATGTAAATGAGTCGGAAAGGGCTCCAGGCTCCATTAACATCTAGGCAGCCTGTAGCCCCTCTGGCTGTATGGGAGACCATACACTTGAACTGCAGCTTCTTAAAGAATCACCATTTTGTGAACCCCCTCCAAACTGTACAAATTCCTTTTGGAATTATATTTACAAAAATGTCTAGACTATGTACTAGATGATTCCTCAAATTTGTGCTCATATTTTTGTTGCTGTTTTTTTTTAATGATAAACATGGAAATGGAAATTAAAATAGTTTTGTGAAATAGCATTTAGTGATACATACAGATAAATGACTTAAAATGACAAGGTGGAGGTGGAGTTTTGCTTGTACAGATGATTTTAATATTGTAATTTCTGAATGCTGCATGATGACATGTAAAGTAATATATATATATATATCATTAAAATACATTAATATAATTTGAAACTTCGCTTTTCAGATAGAATTCTATGTAAGTAAAAAAAATCACCACCTTTATAGACCTAACAGGTCGTTTTCTTTCTTACAGTGCACTGTATCCATTTACTCAACATGGTTTATGTATCGAATGGGTTTAAACCACAGTGTAGATATCAGTTGCCCAAACTGAGTAAGTCAGATGTAAATGACTTACAGCCCTGATAAGAACACAGTGAGCCTCAGTATCTGAACACTTTTCCTATTCTTTCTGGATAAAGGCTCTCAGTTACCTTAAATTAACCAACTACCTATCAAGCCAAATACAGATAGCAGACAAATACGATATATTCTTTTCCAACATCTCCATCAACTCTAGGTCAGCTCCTGCTATTGTTAGAAAAATAACATTAGAGGAACATTTGTAGAGGGACTATGATTGTCCTGATAAGAAGGATAGTGAGACTAGTAATCAGTGAAATTGGAGGCATCATATTTCTTGTTTGAAAAGACGAGGAGATAGATACAAAGGAAAAGTCCATCTCAATTTGTCCTGGTATTTCCTGTTCAGATGCAACAAGCCAGTATCACTTACCATTTTACACTTAGTATACTTTTCATGATAGACTTGTATTAACATTAAAAGAAGGAAATAAGTAAAAGTTGCTAAGTCCTAAAATTATTGACATCTTGGAAAGTGAAAAGTTAACACAATACTCAGAACATTCTAAGAAAAATATGGTAAGAGACTGCTGGAAAATTAGCTTTTGTGGATTGTTTTTAAAGAAAAAAAAATTAGTCACAATACCAGCTTTAATAAATTGACTGTAATGACTGTTATACTGTACCTGGATATGACAGATATTATTTTTAAAAGCATAATACATTTATGGATTGATGGATTAATATCCACTGCTACTTCACTATAGCAAAGATCTTATGTTTCTATGTTTATCTTTCTATTTGTCCACATTCATTTATTAATCTTCTATTTCTGCTGTGAATTATTTGACATAAAAAATTGTATGTGAACTAGGCTGTAGATGACATGCATGGCATGTTGATTTTAAGTGGCAAAAATGTCTAGAAATATTTTGTTGTGTATGGGAGCAGCGATCATGGTATCACAAGTAAAAGGGTGCGTTCACACGTTCAGTTTTTCAGATGAAGTTTTTGATGTCGAAACCGGAGTGAAGTGAGAATGGAAGAGGAGCAGCATCTCCCAATTATATGTTTTTACCCATTATGACGCGCACCTGCTTTTGGCTTCAAAAACTGCATCTTAAAAACTGAATGTGTGGACTCACCCTTAATCTTCTAGTGGGACAATAAAAAACACTTTTTAAAAATAAAAATATCAAAACCAATAACAAAAACAATAAAAAATAACCCACTAAATCAATAAACCTCCTTTCACATATAATTTTATATATACTGTGTAACAGATTTTAAATAATAAAAAACAAACAAGAAATGGGTATTACCAATAAGGAAATATTGGGGCACATTTACTTACCCAGTCCGACGAAATTCACTAGATCATGCGCCCGATATCCTGGGTTCACCTTCTTCTTCCTGGTGTATGTCAGTGCATTGTCTTGCGACACAATTTGAAAGTTAAATCCTGCGCTCAGTCCAAATCAAACAGATCATCCGACGGCCCGCCCCCTGATTTCTGCCGCGTGAAAGTCAGCGCAGCTGCGCCAAAATCCGATTGCATGAGACACAATCCCAGCACAGACAGCTGTTAAATACCTGTCAAAGCCGAGCAATCGCGGACCCTTAGTAAATAAGCCCCATTATGTTGTTCTACCTGTGCTTAAAAATGAAAAATAAAACATAAAAAATATTCCAAAATTGCCATTTTAGTGTTTTCTGCTTACCAAAAAATTGTAATAAAAAGCAAACAAAAAGCCATATGTACCCCAAAAATAGTGCTAATTACAGTGTTATTGTATCCTGCAATAAAAAAAAAACTAATAATGCTTTTTTTATTAAAACAGAATCTCTCTGTCACGGGTGCTCCCGCGATCTTGGCCGCGATCCACTCTCCTCGGATGTTGTAATAGGTTTCAAAATGCATTAAAAATGCAACATGTTGAATCCCAAATTAACAGTAGTGTCCACTCCTGTATATCACCCTCTTACGTGGCTTGTGTCCACTCCTGGATATAACTACCTCATGTGGCTTGTGTCTACTCCTGTATATAACCCCCTCACGTGGCTTGTGTCCACTCCTGTATATAATCCCCTCACGTGGCTCGTGTCCACTCCTGTATATAACTACTTCATGTGGCTTGTGTACACTCCTGTATATAATCCCCTCATGTGGCTTGTGTCCATGTGGATTTGAGACATTTGCAACAAAAAGTCTCAAAAAGAAGCCAAAATTTGCGCCTGCCAGGATAGGAAAACCTGAACGTGTATCACAAGTAAAAAGACAAGATCATACATAAGGTGCAAAAACTAGCCGCCAAAAGTCTCTAAAATGCACCTCAGAGAGACAAAACTACGATACATGTGCCCCCATGACTCACTATGTGTCATGAGGTACAGTATTGAATATTGCAGCTCGGTGACATTTAATAAACTGTTGTTTGTGTAAAATATATAATACTTTATGTAATACTTTGATATGATGTGATCTAAAATTCAATAAAAACACACATTGAAACATTTGTAATTGCAAAAATAAATGTGAAGTAAGAAAAATCTTAGTTACAATAAGAATATAAGTAAAATAATACATATGACTGGTCACTGTTGTGTTGTTGTACATCAGCATCTTGTAATACACTGTGTAAATGAAAGCCAGTGATAGCCAATGAAGATGTCTGGCAACAGAGCAGCCTGAAAATGTATGCACGGAGCTGCAAATAAACACCTATGTAAAAATGAAAGCCCATGATAGAAACGTTCATAAAAAAGCAGACAACATGCATTTTACTCTATGCAAGGAAATGAGTTTGGAAAATCAATACATATGATCTGAATTTTACAACTTCATATTATGTAACAATTTGCAGTGATTTGATGGATAATTTTTTGGACTGTTTCCTGATTCCATTACTCAACTACTCGATCGACCAGTAATTATGAATCATATCTTTAATTAGCTGCCTCTCTTCAGAAACAACCAAAAGCCAAGGGCATAAAGTAATTGGCATAAAAGTTTTCCTAATTAATTTATCTGTCTATTTGAGTAACCAAGACTGGAGCCTGGGGATCATTTATAACTCCAGGAAGGCCAATCCTAAAACTCTGTGTCATAGGAGATTTATATTTGTAAATTTAAAGAAGGAAAACAAGCCAAAAGAATTACATTATTTCCTGCTTTAACAGTGGAGTCAGTAAAAGGCTGTTCAGAGATGAGGAAGGAGATCTTATTGATCCAATTCATTTTCATCATATCCTCCAGTGAGCTTTTGAAATCTCTCTGCCCATTTCCTTCAGACTACAATGTAACAGTAATCAAGCACATTAGGCAATTCATTAAACAATGGGCCTACTGAGCACAGGGAGCAATCCTGCTCACATTAATTAGAACGCTGGTAACTTTATTATTGTTACATTTGCGCTAGTGCCACTCTGAGAACACTTACATTGTACAAAAAAAAACTAAGAATACTACAAATACCTTCAATAGTATTGGTATTAGATACCAAGAATTCTGAAATAGACAGTAATATTATATTGTAATGTAAGATAAGAACAGCAATAATAGGCTGTATTAATAAACTGCACAAACAACAACTCCAGAATGCTAAGATACAATATCATTATTAGATTTAGAGATGGTGAATCTATATATCCAGTCCTATTTGTATTGAAATTCGAACTAGCAAAACACAAATTAGTTCTGTATATTGATTTGATATGCTTATTTTTCTCATTATTTGTGTGAGTGTGCCTGTATCTCCCATAAGAACTTCAGAGAAGCAGTGACAGGAGACACAGCTGTGAAAGTGAGAGACTGTCTAGGCAGGAGCATGAAGCCAGAATACTCTCTTGTAAACTAGCATTGGTAATCAGACTACTCGATTGATTGAGGGGGTATCAGATAAATGTCATATAAAATTTTAATAAATTTATATTGGTAAATTATCTAACATCTCACCCCCCCTGCACTTACAACCACATTACAAAATACTTGTGGTAAGGTGGACAACCTCTTTAAGGCCCTACAAGGTTACAAGTTATAATTACAAGATTCTGTAGGTTTGTTCTTAAGTTGAATTTGTATGTAAGTCGGAACTGTATATTTTATCATTGTAACTACAGGGATATATTTTTTGGTCTCTCTGACAACTGGATTTTAAAAATGTTGGATTGTCATAAGAACCAGTATTAACAATAAAACTTAATTGCAGACACTTTTGATAACTGTTATAGTTGCTTATTGTAGCCCAAGGCTAAAGTACACTAAATTACCAATATCCATTTGTAACTGGGGTTGTCTGTAAATAAGGTGTTCTTAAGTAGGGGACTGCCTGTATATGTGTGTATATTGTAAAACATTCACTTTCAACAGGAAATAATAAAGCTGATAAACATGGATTTAAATAGCAACATACTGACAATTACACCTAAAAGTTATTAATGATACATGGGATGAGGGGATTACAAGTGTCAAACTGGTGAAATATTAATCACTGAATATTTCATTTTCTATGTAGTGGGAGTTTTAAAGCATTTATATTCCATTGCTACCTTTATACCGAGGTCTGAGTTAGAAATTAAGCCAGTTCAGTTCAGATTTTGTCATTGTTGATAACACATGCTGTGTAGTAGCTTATAACACAATCTCTACATCATATATTGAATATAGATCTGAACTAAAAGGTTCAAACATAAATATAAGCCGAGGTACCTAATTTTACCACAAAAAACTGTGAAAACCTATAGCCAGCCCCTAGTATATTGCCAGCCCACTGCCCCAATAAATAGCATGCCCATGCCCCCCAGTATATAGCCAGCCCCTGCCCAAGTATATAGACAGCTATCCCCTTGTATATAGCCATCCCCAAGTATATAGCTATCCCCACTATATAGAAAGCCCATTTTATGCCCAGCACTATGCACTATCTGGTAACACACAGTCTTTCACATCAGCCGCTTGCTGACATCATAGTATGTGTGCCATCAGCAACAGGTCCCGTGCTGGCAGCACACATACTATACCCTCAGTGGCGTCTGACACCATAGTGTGTGCATGACTAGTGTTCACTGACCTGCCGCTCTCGGAAGTAAGAAGAGGACCTGCAGTTGGAAACGGAAAGGTATTAACCTTCATTTTTATTTACTTGAGCATAAGCCGAGTTTGAGTTTTCAGCTGAAAAACTTGGCTTATACTTGAGTGTATACTTATTGTATACATGTTGTAAAAAATTATGAGCCATATGAGCTTTCTACCCATTCAGTCATTACTAGAGATGAGCGAGTATACTCGTCCGAGTATACTGCTTGGGCGAGTATTAGCATACTCGGACCGGCTCGTTACTCGGACGAGTATTTCCCCTGCTCGCGATCGAGCATTAAATTAAGTGAAGAACAGTATTTTTATTGTTTAATAAAATATTACAGATGTTTCCTGATGTTTTGCTTGTAAGAACACATTGAAATAACACTATTCTTCACTTTGCAGGTGTGCACGCGTGTCTCCCGCTAGGTTCGGAGATGTTCGGAACATCTGGAATGTGAAGAATATTGTTCTTTCAATGTTTTCTGCACTTAAATGGTCCTGTATTCACTGTTTTTAATGTTTTAATTCTATTCTTCACTTTGCAGATGTGCGATAGGTTCGGACATACCCAGGGAACCTTTGAGTCGGGCTGCCAGTTCTTACCTATTGCATGTGATTACGCTCCACCGCCCGGGAAGACCGCCTCCGGGCCCAGAGGCCACCTGTCTGCTATGTACACCAGTACAGATATAGGGCAGTCTTTATAGGAAACATTCCCTTTGGCCACCAGCTCACCATACCCCACATACAGATACACCAGCTCCACCTTGCCCGGTGTTAGACCGCCCTTTTCTGTCTCTGTATCCCACCACCCTATACTGTAATGTATCTTGTGAATATCCTCCACGGAGAGGCCACATTTGTTGTCTTCATGGTTTTTTATTGTATCACACTTTGTAGCATTAATAAAGGTTATTCTTATATTTTAAATCCAATTGTGCATTGCATTAGTGTCCTTTCTTTCTCTTCTTGATTGAAGGGTATTCTTGGTTTCTAATACTAGCTACTGTATATTCACAGCAAAGAGTTAAAAAATGACAAACTTCACTTCATGAAACTACTACTGTTACTTTAATATGCACAATAGTGTTAATAAAATAACAAAGAATAATGTTATAGTGGATAAAGTTGTTTAAAAGTAGAAAATATTTGTGAATTGTGTTGAGTTTTGCTTGAGTGTTAATTTGGAATTTGCCAATATGTTTATTAGAAATGCTATCTTCAAAACCCAGGCTTTCTAACTACTGACTCATAATCTCAACTAAAATTGGTGTATATCTAGTATTCCGTAGTGAATTTCTTTTAAGAAAATTGTTGTTCAGTTAAAGGGGTACTCCAGGAATATGAACGTCTGATACAAAAACCCATTATGCTATGCTTAATTAAAATAACAAAATTCAATGTCATTAGCCACAAAACAGAGGTTACATAGTTTGATTTGATGATCCACAAAATGTTATGGCATTTCTAAAGTAGCCAGAGTTATCATCAAGATGGCCGCCACTGGAAACTACAAGTCCCAGTAGGCACTCAATGTCCCAGTAGGCGCTGTAAACAATCCTTCCACAGAACCATGTTGTCAGTATTGTGGATAATCATTTTCCTACACTGTGGTGTGAACTGCTGTGGATTTTCTTCCTTCGCTATGAACATACAAAATGTTTTTTGGTGAATGGACCTACTAGGTCACATGACATTTTTTGTGTTCTTCAAATGCTAATTTTTAATGTGATTTTATTGTATAGGTCATTAACAGAATAGGCAAGAAAACTACTGCTAAATGTTAATACAGGCAGTCTCCAGGTTACATACAAGATAGGGTCTGAAGGTTTGCTCTTAAGTTGAATTTGTATGCAAGTCGGAACTGTATATTTTATAATTGTAACCCCAACCGATTTTTTTTCGGTCTCTGTGACAATTGAATTTTAAAAATGTTGGGTTGTCAGAACCAGGATTAACAATAAATCTTAACTACAGACATATTTAATAACAATTATAGCTGTTTATTGTAGCCTGGGACTAAAGTACAGTAAATTACCAACTTCCAGAAGTCCGTTTATAACTATGGGTTGTCTGTAAGTTGGGTGTTCTTAAGTAGGGGACCTCCTGCATACAATATACATCTATTTAAAGTTCTGCATCATGTCCTTGCTAATGTAAACTTCTGAAATGTCTTTTACATCATCAGCTGCCATTTCTGTCAATAAAATGGTCCAAAATGGAGGGACATGTAATCTCCAATTGTGTATGACCAATCTACCTTCCAGGACCTTATGATACTATTCCTGAGTAAACACCTGAGGTTCTTTACGAGAGGTTGGTTATGGACAGCTAGGATCACATGACCCTCTATCTCTGTTCATTTTATGGACAAGAGTGGCAGCTTATGAGAAAAATAAAAATTGCTGAACCATGGGCCTTACTTTACATTTCATGAAAGTGGTGCAGAACTTTTAATAGATAAATAACCTTAGAATCTGCCCCTCACACTTTACAATAACGTGATTTGAAGTGGCCAACCCCTCTAGGGATTCTTTTCTTTTTTTATATTCTGTATTTTATTTTTTTCTTAGCATTTTTTTCTTACCATCTGATAATAAGAATGCTTCATCGTCTTGTCCTTTTTGAGCCAAAATAGACTCTTTAAATGGAAGATGTTCTATTTAGTTTCTGTGAACAAATGAATATGCACATGATACCACTGAATTGCTTATAATAGTTTGCAATAAGCTAAAATAGATCTATATCTAGGCATTAAGGTTGTGTGTTTCTTACAGTGATGCATTCACTTAATGTATGACTATTTCATTGCCATGTAGGCAATATTTATTTAGTAAGACAGATCTGTAAAAGAAGGTAGATCGCATTGTGGGAACTTTGACAAAAAAAAACAATTTATATTTTTTTCAGATTCATTAGAATTTAAATACCAGACCTGAATAGCACAATAAAGGCATGGCTTGGGTTGGTATAATGGTTTGTGCTTGTGTATTCCCCATGAAGCAAGAGACATCTGGCTAAAGAGAGTCTTGGGCCTCAGCTCCTTTTTATTGTGAGGCTGAATATATGGAGGCTTTAGCTGGCAAACCTGGGTTAAATGCTTGTTGCCTTCTCTGCCTTAGGCCATCTAGCGTATTTAGGAATGATTAAGTACTGCAGCCTGGAAAGGACCTGTCCTGAGCGTTCATCTCTGACTTCTAGCAGAAAGGAGAGGCCTGCAATGACAGAGGCAGATGGATGAGTCTCATTAGTATGGAGAAGCAGTGAACCAGACTGCCTTTACAGAGCTGTCCAAAAAAGGAGCAAATTAAAACAGTAGCTAGAAAAACCAATACGGAGTTTAACCCTAAAACAGGAGAGTTTGTGAAAACTAAGATAACATTTACTAAAATGATACTAGAATGCTAAAAAAAACCCAAGTTAAACAAGTGGAATTAACTTATGATATATATATATATATAATTATATATATATTATATATATATATGGCTTCATTTGCAGTCAACTTTTATTAACAATAACTATGAGAGACCACACAAAGGATGCAAACAATGCATGGAAATAGTATTATAATTAGTGTATAATTAGTATAGTAGAGAGCAGATTCTTAAAAAGCCACTCCGATGGCAGACAATGTACCAAATAACGGTGTAAAGGCTTGTTGACAATAAAATTGTAATCAACCTGGTTATGCAAAGTGAGACATGGACAGAAAATATTGAACAATGTTTGGGCAAGTTTAGCTGGTAACTGGGTATTACCAGTACATTTCTAAGTAGAATAAAGGGGAACAAAACAGAGTTATCAGAAACCAAGAGTGAGAATTATTAGTTCTGGTACTGATAGTTTACTGAAACAGGAAAGCATGTTACAAAAGACAACATTACTTCTTAGATCTGAGTGATTTCGGTACTATGTTATAACTTTATTCTCTATAGGTGAAATGAACTTGTAAAGAATATACTGTAAAGAGCTACCTAAAATAGTCACAATATTTGACAGCTTTAATTGTAATAAAAAACAGTTATTAAATACAAAATGATAGATTATGCATTTTCATTTACCTAAGTGTACCTAATTTCATATCAGCTTCTTGCTTTGATCTTTGACAATGTAATTTACAGCCATGGTTATGAATTTTGGCCTGTTGCAGTAAATTTATATAGTGGGGAAATTAAAAGTTTTGCATTCAAGTAAAATCATCTTATGCTATAACACTGCAACTTTTATTAAAGTTGTTATTATTGTTTATATAATGTTTGTAAATCCAATTGGCACATTTTTAAAAAGTGACCTGGCCTCAACGAGGAATTCACATCACGAATCGATTGATGACACAAGCAACACTGCAGAAAATGTGAGGACAGCAAACTTTGAAGGGAGGATGTCTAAGGCCCAAAAAAAGGTGCAAAGTTACTGAAGTAGAAAATGCTAAGCACATACCATACTTCTATTGAGAATAATATGGTATTTATTTTGGAATATTGTTTACAGAACATCTATAATACGGTTTTAGTGTCATATAAACATGTAATAAAAAGGGCATACAATTTTGCTCTTAAATAAAATAGTTAAAACAAAGTAAAATATACAGTTTATTTGTCCCTGTGTGTGCAACTGTATATTTGATCCTATAATAATGTAATAGGATATCTGGTATAAGCATTGATAAGCATTAAACAATATACATTATGTTGTGGTATAACAGCTTAGGTATATAGTATATATACAGTATTTGGTATAATTGTATCACAAAATAAGAAATAAAAATAGGTGTATTATTACTTTTTTGTTTTTTGTTGTTGCGCTTCCGAATTTTACTACTCTCCTAATGCTATAACTTTTTTTTCTATTTACAGAGATGTATGATGACTTTTTCCGTGGGACAAAATTGTGCTTTCAGTAGTGCCATTTAATTTTCAATGGAATGAACTGGCAAAAACAATTCTGATAAAATTGATGAAATAAAATAGTTGTGCAATTTTCTTACAGGCTCTGTTCTCATAGTTTTCACTATGAATTCTAAATAACACATCACTTTTATTTATTTTTTTTGTCAATCACGTGATAACAAATATATTTAGCTGTTAGTGGGTTTTTTTCATTATCATATACTAGGGGGAGAGCAACAAAAAAGAAGGAATTATTGCTTAACAAATGTCACTCTTCTACAAATATACAGTATATTAAAAATAAAGTGAGCAAAAGTATGGATGGATCATTATCTAAGGTAAAATCTGTCGATTTCGAGACTACTCTGAATACTTTTGACCAAAAGTTATGCACAGGGGCACATTCCCATCAAACATGCTGCATAGTGCATCACTTTTTGGGAGCAGCCCAAACAAAGATGTGACAAAGTGCAAAAAAAGGACGTAATTTGAAGGGGAGCCTTTTATTATGTTCAAAAACCTAAAACTTTTGATCACTTTAAAGCAGTTTGCATTTCTTTTCAGTGAAACCATGTGACATAGCCATACCCACAGGTCCCAGTTCCCAGCTTTTCTTTTTTGTATTTATAAATCCTCTTTTCCAATTGCACTGTGTGCCTGATGAAGGCCTGAGTTTCTGGCCAAAATGTATTGCGGCCATTACAATAAAAGACAGTTATTATTGAGATTGATACTTTGACTGTGCATCCATTCTACCCCTGCACTGGATAGCTTCTCCTTTGTACACTGAGGTCTAGGTCCATTCTGTTATACAGATTTCCTTTATACTTTCTGTATAAGTTTCTAACAGTTTTCTAGAAATCTTGGTGTAATTCTGTGGAAAGCATAGTCATGTAACAGCTGACCATGGACAGTTTCTTATTCACTGTAAGTGAGCAATAAAGCATTCTATTTAAAAGTGATTAACATATCTGCTGAAACTTGACAGCCAGTTTAATGTTGGACACATTGGGACACTTTTACTAAGGGTCGCACAGTGCATGTTCTTCATGGCTAAAATGGCTTGCACAGGTATTTAAGAAGTGTGGCGCGCGTGACCCGTTTGTGGCGCAACTGCGCTGGGTTCTGTGCGACACAAATTAGGGGGCGTGCCATCGGATGGTTCGACTAATTCGGAACGAGCGCTGTAATTAAGTTTCAAATTCTGTTGCACACCCTATGTTAAAAGTGCATCACAATAAATATGGTGAACCAATATGTCAGGCCATTGCGGGGAAGCGCAAGATTTATGATTTCTGGCGCACGGTCTTAGTGAATCGCCTCATGCAGCATTACAGATGGACAAAGCACTTTTAGTGAACTCAATAGACCTTGTAAGTAAATGTGCCCCATTGACTGAAATTAAACATTTTTTGAGAATTGTTAAATAATGCATGTTAAACCACCACAAGTAATAGTATCAACAATAATACCTAGAAATAGAAATGAAATATGCATACTTAGTGAGACAGCTTTGTATGATGTGATGAGGCTCTTCTGAAACATGTATAATATTTGTTTGTAATTAGTTTCACAGTTTGAGGACTGGCCACCTGCTGTAAGTCATTTCTGACAGGAAAGGCTATAAATATAATACATATCATGTATTTAAGGCATTTGTGTTGCCAACAAGGACTAATAATCCACATGCAACACATAACCTTGGGGGAGTAAATATGGGTGAGTTCCTTTTTGAGAAGAACCTGGGTGTACTAATAGATCATAGAATAAATAATAGAATGCAGCAGCTGCCCTTGAAACAAGCAGCATCTTGTCATGTATCAGAATAGGGATTGGGATGTAATACTCTGACTGTACAAAGCATTGGTTCTGCCTCACCTGGGATATGCAGTTCATAGAAAGGATATCCTGGAGCTGGAGAGGGTACAATGAAAATATAAATAATATGGTAGAGAGTTCAAAGTGAATTTACATTAAAAGACAAGGGGGCATTGTCTGCTTCTGGAGAAAAAAGGTTTAATCTCCAGATGCGACAGGGCTTCTTTACTGTAAAAACTGTGAATGTGTGGAATAGCCAAGCTCAGGCCCTGGTCACAGCAGATACTGCAGAGAGCTTCAAAAAGGTTCTAGATGTCTTTTTACATCAAAATGGCATTGATGGTTATATAATATAGAATTCTGTTCCCTTTCATTGCTTCCTCATCCAATCCCTTCCCTTTCCTACAGTGATGGACATATGTATTTTTCCAAGCATATGTAACAATATAGCACTTTTCACTTTAACACTCCATATTATTTACAGACCTTTCCTTAAATAAGTGATTTACTATATTAATTTTCATTGTGCAGCTAATCTTCTATGCTAATTTCTATGTAAAAAAACAAGTGAATACACAATCATTGGCATAGGTCTTAGACATTGCACACACAGTATACACATATTTACACATAACACCTATATGTACAAAGACATTCTATTTTGTACACATGTATTTACATGTCGAACAAGTGACGTCTATAAAAGTGATAAATTATTGTGTACGTACGTACAAATTACAGATGCACTTACCAGGCTCACAATAGCATTAGGTCATAGTGGAAGTCCAGGCCATTATAGGAAAAAGCATTTGGATAGCTTAAGATTAGAGATGAGCGAACATGCTCGTCCGAGCTTGATGCTCGGTCGAGCATTAGCGTACTCGAAACTGCTCGTTGCTCGGACGAATACTTCGCCCGCTCGAGAAAATGGCAGCTCCCGCCGTTTTGCTTTTTGGCGGCCAGAAACAGAGCCAATCACAAGCCAGGAGACTCTGCACTCCACCCAGCATGACGTGCAGTGGTTGGCTGGCCAGATCAGGTGACCCTGGGATAGACTAGCCGCTGCCCGCGCTGCTCGGATCATTCTGTGTCTGGATGCCGCTAGGGAGAGAGCTGCTGCTGGTCAGGGAAAGCGTTAGGGTGTTCTATTAGCTTACTGTTAGGCAGGAGTGATTCTCCAAGAACCCAACAGCCCTTCTTAGGGCTACAATAACGTTCTACTTTTTTTTTTTTTTATTTGCATCTAGTACCATTTTGTGAGGAATTAGCAGGGGGACTTGCTACCGTTGTGTTTAGCTCTTAGTGGCACACATATCCACCTCAAACACCAAAGTGGGAAAATTTAGTAGTGTGCTTTCATACTTGGCTAGAAAATAGCCATAGGAGAATCCAAACGGCTTACTTACGCCTACAGTAGCGTTATATATTTGATTTCTGGTTGATCTGCTGGTGGCTGTACTTGCTGCAGTGCATCTACTAGCCAATTGTGAGCAATTTGTAGTGAGACTTGCGACCGCTGTGTTTTGCGCTTAGTGACGCACATATCCATTGCAAAGACCGAAGTGGGAAAATTTATTAGGGGTTGGATTTCAATTAGGCACAGTCTGCCATTTCCTTTTTTATTTTACGTTTATTTTTTTAATAACTCAGCGTCATCTCATCTGGCATAGTAGTGTGCTTTCATACTTGGCTAGAAAATAGCCATAGCAATAGGATAGCATCGTTTGGTTTTAAAAACTCAAAAACACAAAAAAAAGAGTAAATATGGGTGAGTTCCTTTTTGAGAAGAACCTGGGTGTACTAGTAGATCCTAGAATAAATAATAGAATGCAGCAGCTGCCCTTGAAACAAGCAGCATCTTGTCATGTATCAGAAGAGGGATTGGGATGTAATACTCTGACTGTACAAAGCATTGGTTCTGCCTCACCTGGGATATGCAGTTAAGTCCTGGGCACCAGTTCATAGAAAGGATATCCTGGAGCTGGAGAGCGTACAATGAAAATATAAATAATATGGTAGAGAGTTTAAAGTTAAATTACATTAAAAGACAAGGGGGCATTGTCTGCTTCTGGAGAAAAAAGGGTTAATCTCCAGATGCGACAGGGCTTCTTTACTGTAAAAACTGTGAATGTGTGGAGTAGCCAAGCTCAGGCCCTGGTCACAGCAAATACTGCAGAGAGCTTCAAAAAGGTTCTAGATGTCTTTTTACATCAAAATGGCATCGATGGTTATATAATATAGAATTCTGTTCCCTTTCATTGCTTCCTCATCCAATCCCTTCCCTTTCCTACAGTGATGGACACATGTCTTTTTCCAAGCATATGTAACAATATAGCACTTTTCACTTTAACACTCCATATTATTTACAGACCTTTCCTTAAAGAAGTGATTTACTATATTAATTTTCATTGTGCAGCTAATCTTCTATGCTAATATCTATGTAAAAAAACAAGTGAATACACAATCATTGGCATAGGTCTTAGACATTGCACACACAGTATACACATATTTACACACAACACCTATATGTATAAAGACATTCTATTTTGTACACATGTATTTACATGTCGAACAAGTGACATGTGTATAAAAGTGATAAATTATTGTGTACGTACGTACAAATTACAGATGCACTTACCAGGCTCACAATAGCATTAGGTCATAGTGGAAGTCCAGGCCATTATAGGAAAAAGCATTTGGATAGCTTAAGATGTAAGCAGGATAGCTGCTACATCATTTGAGTGCAGCCCAACCTTTGACATTCTAGCCCAACAGCTAAAGAAGCTTCAACCGGGAAGAGGTTGATAACTCTGTTAGGCAAAGCTTCACTTCATGTTTCAGTACACACTGATATAAGTGTCTTAGAGACTTGCATACACTTGATTTATATCGGGATAACTGATGCCCCCTAGGTGGATGTCTACTATTGCCTACCCATTGCTCCCACCCTGCTCCCCATCACCAGATACAGTTATTGTCCATAAAACTGTGCAATCAATACTAATATGGAAATAATGTGGGGGCACTAACACATATAGGGGGTGGGGAGGAGTAATGTAATTATATGCGGGCAATGAAATCATGAGGGGGTATAAAATTATGTTTTATTTATTGTCCCAGGGCGAACAAAATGATAAGGTATAGAAGGCTGAGAACATAATTATGTGGGGGCAATCAAATTATAAATGGGTACGTGTGAAAACAAAATTACACCAACCTCCTCGTGCCTCAGGCCTTACAACTACAACTACCTTACATAAGCCATGATTTAAACATTTTTCAGTTTACAGAGCTGTGTAAGGTCTTATTATCTCTTGATAAGTTGTACTTACTAATAAATATTTATTATTCATGCAATGAACAGGTTTGTAAGCTGGACAAACTGTATGGTCCACATAACACATCTGTTTACTCTTTGGGTCAGTACTAGAGATGAGCTTGATGCTTGGTCGAGTATTAGCATACTTGGACCGGCTCGTTGCTCTGTGTTCTTTCAGTGAAAACATCTGCACTGAACAGTGCTCGTTCAGTTTGTAATTTTACTGAAAAATGCTCGGGTCTCCCATTGATTTCAATGGGGCTCGTTACTCGAAACGAGCATTCGAGCATCGGGAAATGTTTGGCTCGAGTAACGAGCACCCGAGCATTTTAGTGCTTGCTCATCCCTAGTCAGTACGATTGGAGAGATAACATATTCAGATTTAGATGCCTCTAACTTCTTAAACTTCCAGGCATAGAGCTGGAGTTTATTTATTTTTCTTTATTTGCTCGGTTGATTTTGATGTTTTTGATTGAATACATGGGGGTCCAATTGCTTTTAAAAATATTTCAATACTTTTGTACAGCGTCAGATTGTCCATATACAATACAGCTTCCCTAACACAATAAAGGGTGTTGAATGAAAAGTCTGGCTGTTGTGACAACCAATGCCACCCTCCCCTGTTGACCAATGGGGAAGAGGAATGACAATTGGTGTCATATAACAACCGTATATACATACAGAGAAAATGTTTTTTTTTTTAGATTATGTTATGGCATTAGGGGGGCAGTGTTAGAGAACATAGGAGAAAAGTGGAGATTTATGGTGTTTAAGTGTGTGCAATGCTGGGAAACTGTTCATATTTTGAACCCCGTCCCTTCCTAAGTAAGTATTCAAATAGGATTAGCACACAGTAACAGTTACAGACTGCAAACAATTCTGTATCAAAGTAGGGTCTATATTAACAGAGATCTTGACTAGAGATGAGCGAGTATACTCATCGCAGAGGCAATGGGGAGGAGCGCAGAGGCATCGGGGAGCAGCGCAGAGGCAATGGCTAGCAGCATAGAGGCAATGGGGAGCAGCGCAGAGGCATCGGGGAGCAGCGCAGAGGCATCGGGGAGCAGCGCAGAGGCAATGGGGAGCAGCGCAGAGGCATCGGGGAGCAGCGCAGAGGCAATGGGGAGCAGCGCAGAGGCATCGGGGAGCAGCGCAGAGGCATCGGGGAGCAGCTCAGAGGCACCGGGAGCAGCGCAGAGGAATCGGGGAGCAGCGCAGAGGCAATGGGAAGCAGCGCAGAGGCAATGGGGAGCAGCGCAGAGGCATCGAGAAGCAGCGCAGAGGCCTTGGGGAGCAGCGCAGAGGCATCGGGGATCAGCGCAGAGAGATCTGGGAGACTTCAGTGGAAGAAGATGAGCGGATCCCGGGACAGCGTATGTCCTGACAAGTAAGCAGATGTGCCGAACATCTGCAATCTATTCTTCACTGTGTTTTTCACTGCGTTTTCACTTAAATGATCCTGTGTTCACTGTGTTCACTGTTTTTATTCTTTTCTTCACTGTTTTTCACATCTGCTAACTTGTCGGGAGATAATATATGCGTGGAACAGTAAAGAACAGATTGCAGATGTTTGCATACATCTGCTAACTTATCAGAAGATATTCTTTTTCAATTAAATAACACATTTTATTCCCGAACCATGGTCCCTTTGAAAAATTCTCGAGTCTCCCATTGACTTCAATGGGGCTCGTTATTCGAGCATCAGGAAAAGTTTGTCTTGAATAACGAGCACTCGAGCATTTCAGTGCTCGCTCATCTCTAATCTTGACACATTGGACCTGTCCACTGCAGTCCAGTTCCTGCATACTGTCTGGGTTATTATTAGAATATTTGTTGAATTTCTCAAAAACAGCTTCAAAGTGCAGCATAGTGTGGATGAACACAGTAGGTAGACACCCACAAGACCTAGTCCCATAGGTATAGTCAACCAGGATCAAACAGAATTATATCAGAGGTAGAAAAGCAAGTAGCAGAACAATCAGTGCATCAATAAATTTAGTGTAAATCCAAAAACCTTTTTCTGAAAATGTATTCACATGGAGGCTTGTATAGATGATAACTCTGTGTACAGTAAGATATATTTACCTTGTCAAGTTGCATAGGCACAACTCACAGGTACGTATACTCACAATTTATAAACTGTTGATAAATCACTCCCAATGTAAATCACTCCACAATAAGGCAAGGGATAATAGGCAATACTGATAACACACTATATCATGGCAACAATTTAACATGCATTCATTCTTTATTTATTATACCTGAATACACAGTGTAGCTTTTATCTAATGCCTTTCTAAAGTCTGACCTGTGTAGTAGTGTAAAACATAAAATAAAACTCATTGATGTTACCAGCTTCACCAGTTTTCCTTAAAATGTTCCCTTATTCTGATCTGATGGAAAACAAACTGTCCTCCTGCATTATAGGGGCTAACAGAGCATCAGCAGGGGTGTAACTACAGGGGTAGCAGCCATAGCAAGTGTGTGCATGAGTTTATAAATGTGTGAATATGCATCCCAGAGGGCATCAGATTTATACTTTGAAGAAAAAACAAAGCTGCACCAGTTGTCTTGTGTACTTCGATTCTATGGCTTTCACTCTGCAGACAGAATGACAAATCCCCTATTTCTGTGCTTTTTGTAAAAAATATTTTTTCTTAATAACATTAAACCCACTAACGACTTCACAGTGGCCTTGTTCTAGTGGGTCCTTACACTAGTGACATCAGATGGTGTCCACCGTCACTGCAACACAGCACTAGAAGGAACCAATACCCAGTAGCCCCCCAGTACCCATACTAGCGGACTAAACCCCTTGGCTCTGGGTCTGGAACCCCACCAGCACCGCACTACAAAAACAGTGGACTCCATCTTGAATGGTCACCATTCCATGTGGTCTCAGAAACTAGCTAAGAGCAAGTAGGCGGCCACTATATGCAGTCTGCAAATTAAAAGCCCCTGGACCAAATAGGGCAGAGTGTGCAGGTGTCAGGAAAAAACTAAATAAATGAGGGGACAGAATTCAAACTACACCAACATTTGGAGAGTGATCAATCTGGATTGTACATGCAATGTTCTATTGCCGCTTGGCTACATTAATAAAAGAAAGGTTCAAGGTTCTTAGTTTCATTTTGATCAAATTACTAATCACTTCACATTCCATATTTATAGTAGCAGTGTTATAAAAATCTGCATAATACTATACAGCGTTATAGTACCAGTGTTTTTAAAATCTGCATCATACTGTACTGTGTTATAGTACCAGTAGTTATACTGTTTGCATCATACATACATATAGAACTGGTGTTATAAATGTATGCATTATACTGTACTACATCATATTACCAGTGGTCATAATGTTTGTGTCATATATACATTCCAGCTTCATAGTACCAATGTTAATAATATCTGTATCATATCATACTGCATTGTAGTACCAGTGGTTGTACTATTTTCATCATACCGTACTAGTAGTAACCAGTAGTTCTATTTTTACGATAATTCATCCTCAAGTGCAATGTGAATAACTTCTGGTGTTTCAAAATTAAACTTCCTCTGCTGTTTGGTTTGCTCAGCCTGTAACACTGTCTCCCAAGCCACCTGTCTTCCTGTAAAGTGAACATGTGTCAACACCACCATCACCACCTCAGCAGTAGCACCACCATCATCATCAGCCTATCCACACCATCAATTCAGCTTTCCATCACCCAATTTATGAAAACAAAGCTTTGCCCATTGCACGCACAAGCTCTAGTCCTGAATGGAGGCATTTCCTTTGAAATCTCCAATTCTGGCTGATGGTGTCAAGTTGTGGCCAAAATCGTGTGTGCATTAGTCCCAAGGTGCACTGTACAACTGATATGTGGAGGAGCATTGGCTTTCCCACTCATCACCTCATATTTGATGTTCCAACTAGGTGGAATAAAACTTTGCATATGTTGGAGCAGCAGCAGGCAACTGTTGAATTCCAGCCCCAGAATGCCTGGGTGAGTCAAGTGACTAATACACTTCAGCAGCAATGGCAGGAACTACGTTTGTTCAGTGCTGCGCTGCTTTCAATATATCACCAGTATGATCAGCTCTGATAACGCCATGATCAGCACTACCATCCCCATCTTTAACCAGGTTGAAAACTCTCTTCTGGCCATAACAGAGGATGTAATGGTGGCACAGGAGGAAAAAGAGGAGAAACAGGTGACAATCCAGTCCACACTTGACATGCTAGACCTATGGCCAGGTACTCCACTGACCAGCTAGAGGACACTTTTAGAAAAGGTAGAGGAGGATGAGAAGTTTTCATCCCAGCAGAGGAGCTCACAGGCATCAATGGAGCTTCGCTGGGGAAAAGCAGAGGAGAAGAGCTTTTCTTGGCAGCCTAGCCCACATGACCCCCGATAACACCTAGTTCCTTGGATAATCACCTATTTTGATAACTGTATCCATCATGCACTCGTGCACAACCTTTAAGATTACACAATTTTTTTTCCCCATAAGCTGTGATATTTTTGCTCTCCAGAAAGGCATCCAGGCCTCTTTTGAACATGTACAAAAAATCTGCCATAAAAAAACTTCCTACGGCAGAGAGTTCCATAGTCTCACTGCTCTTACAGTAAAGAATCTGTTTATAGTGATGGTTGAACTGCCTCTCCGCTAGCCGTAGAGGATGCCCCCTTGTCCTTGCCACAAACTTAGATATAAAAAGTTTTTTGGAGAGATCCACGTACTGCCCAATTAGGTATTTGTACAATGTAATGAGGACTTCCCTTAGCTGTCTTTTTTTCTGAGCTGAATCACCCAAATTTAAGTAATCTATCATTTTATTCCACCCATTCCCCTTGTAATCTTGATTGATCTCCTGTGCACCATTTCCAATTCCACCGTGTACTTTTTATACCAAACTGTACACAATATTCCATGTGTGGTCTGACCAGTGATTTGCATAAGGGCAATACTATGTCCTTATCATGAGAATCTATTCCTCTCTTCTACAACCCAAATGTCTTACATTTATCTACATCAATCCTCATCTGAGAATGTGCCCTAATGATGCCCCTCTGTTTTCTATCACTAAGTCAATTTCTAACCCAAAAACATAGATTTTCCTCTTGTCCCAGAAAACGCCCATTATATGTACCAACCTTTTATGTGGCACTGTATCAGATGTATCAGAATTCTAGATGCATAACATCCACAGCTTCCCCCAGGTCCAATGTAGAACTTACCTCCTTATAGAAGCTACTCTGACAAGACCGGTCCCTCAAAAAACCATGCTGAATTATAAGGTTATGCACAGCATAGCATCTCTAACAAACCCCATTGAATCCTCCAAGACCACAGAGACCTTCTAAGAAGGACAGAGGGGGAAGATGAAGGAGAAAACTAACCTTGCAGCACCCAGTCTTGACACCTCCAAGTTAGCGTTGATGAATTCCTGTGCAGAAGGGCTCGCAGAGCTGAAAAGAATGTGAGTAACACTTAGTATTTACAGATCTCTAAATCTGTGCTGCAACAAACCATTAAATCAGTTCTCAGACTGATCATGCATGATTTAATGAGATAAAAACAAATTTTGGGCAAAAGATGAACGGATAAACCACACTATGGCCATGACAGAAGAAAAATAGGAGAAAGAAAAATAATGTGCTGGTGAAAGGGCTACCTGAATTGTGGGCACCAGACTCATTGCATGGCTGTGATCACACAATTGTTTTGTTCACTCCAAACAAGAAGATGCAGAGTAGCATCTGTTATCATAGAGCGTGTGCACTATGTCTTATGTCCAAAACCAGGTCCTACAGACCCACCAGAAGACATTATTTGTGAGTTATTAGGCTAAGAGATACGGCTGCAATAAGAACTAATGTATGAGTGAGTAACACTAGCTCTTTATCAGCATCTGGTGGCTTCCACACTAGCTAAAGACCTTAAAGAGGACCTGTCACCTGTAAAAACGGCACTAGGAGCTGCTTACGGTAAGCTTAAGGTAAGCAGCTCTTAGCTCTACAACAGACACAGCAGTGTTACACAGCTAGCATTATCGGAAACCTCCGATAATGCTAACAGACACTGTATACTAGAAACGCCGGCACAGCCTCTTCCCCAGACCACACTGCCTATAGGCCGGCGGTGACTGCCGAGTGTCATGCGGCAGTCACCACCCCTAATCCTGCCCCCTCATAAATACGCTGGACCTCTTTGCTCTGAGAGCAGTCCGGCATTTCTAGTGTACATTGTGGCAGTGTCTATCGGAAGTTTCTGATAATGCTAGCAGTGTAAAACTGCTGCCTCTGTTGTAGCACTAATGCCAATTTTACAGGTGACAGGTCTTCTTTAAAGGAAACCTACCACCATGGATCTACCTATTAAGGTATATCCAGTGGTAGGTGCATCTAACGTTTGTAAGGATAGCCCTTTTTAGCACTCTATCTTTTATAATCTTTAATTGGGGTAACATGCACACTTTATAAAGAAGCTACTGGGGCGTACAGTAGCCGGAGCTGAGCCTACACAGCGCGGCTACTCCACGCCCGAATGCCTCTTTGATCCTCCAACCCAGATATCTTCAGTGCACAGCTACGAGGAGCTGCGCACACTCGTCTGTGAAGCCAGGGTTCTGGGCATGAAACTCAAGGATCAAGGGATACCATAAAAATGACTTTTTCCGTTTGGATTACATTTTAATTAAAATAACAGAAATATCAACATTTGCCAACCAGAAGTTCTGAGTAAAGTTTGGAGCTGCCTGGATATTGATCCCTTACATATACAATGACTGACGACACTGATTTGCCAACTCTGCAATCATAGTCACAATAGCATGTGGTTAACAAAATGCAGAAATCGAAAAACAAAGATAAGGCAGGTGAGTAATTCCTGGTCTCCTTGAACTATGGATTCAAATTTTAACTCGAGTCTCTGCCAATCTGTCAAAGATGCAAGTAACGCAGGGTGAGCTTGAGGCAAGATTTCATATATTAACAAACCCCTTCCCCATTTATAATTATAAATCATTTCTATAAAAACTGTGAACATCTATATTAACAGCCCAACCATAGCTATTGTCCAGCCATGTTTCACTGATACCCACTACAACATATTTGTCCTCTAACATGAAGATTTCCAGTTTGGAAAAAGATCAAAGCCTCCATCTTGGTCTTGAGGCTTCTGCCATTAGTGTACATACACTTTATACTGTTTCCGCTCTTCCTTTGGTTTTTATGCACTCAGCTTATCAGTCACTTGTTTACCTCCTTAATATCCTGCATCCTTTCTGGTGTGTGTTCCTGAAATCATTTTTTGAAGACCATGATCACTGGATCTTCAATAGCCCCTCCTGGTCAATGCAGTCAACAAAATGCCAAACATGAACCCCCGGAAAACAGCACACTATTTGGTATGCACAGTCTTTGTTACAGATTGCTCTGTCTTTTCCCATTATAATGGAATCTCCCACTTCCCAATGAAAGCTCCCATTTCCCACTTTCTGGAGCAGACCTTGGTTGCTAGGGACCATTGCTAACTGTGCTGATATCCCCCTCATCGTCCAGCTTGGCAAACTTATTGGGTTATACTAGATCTGTACTAGATGCCTTCTACATGTTACCTAACTAGATGCCCCTTCACTCTGAACCTCCATACTGCCATCACCAAACCCATCTTACCTAGTGAGATTGTGCTTGAGGAGCAGCAAACTCTGCTCCATATTGTCAATTGCATGCAGCCTTGAAACTTGTTACTTCACCTGTAGAATTCGGGCTTCCAGGTGAGGAATTTTTACATATCTCACATTTTGTGCCCTCAAACGGTTGCTTAAGGAAAACATACATAGCACATAATGGGACTCATTTATTAAGGGTCCGAACGCCGCAATTTCGTCGGGTTTCCCAAATATTTCCGTTTTGTGCCGAATTGCCCTCGGATTTTAGCACACGCGATCCGATTGTGGCGCATCGGCGCCGGCTTTCACACGTGGCCGCCGAAAACCCGACGGATTCGGAAAAACCGCAGAACTTTTTAGAAAATTTGTGTCGCAAGAATAGCACTCGCATACACCGGGACGAAGAAGGTGAACTGCTGAATATGTTATTAGTGAAGGGAGACTGCTGCTGTTGGGCACATTATTAGTGAAGGGAGCTGCTGAGGATATTTTATTAATGAGGGAGGCAAATGCTGGACATGTTATTGGTGAGAGGAGGCCACTGCTGGACATGTTATTAGTGAAGGGAGACTGCTGCTGCTGGGCACATTATTAGTGACGGGAGAGCACTGCTGTACACGTTATTAGTGAAGGGAAGCTGATGAGGACATTTTATTAATCAGGGAGGCAAATTCTGGACATGTTATTAGTGAGGGGAGGCCGCTGCTGGGGCATGTTATTAGTGATGAGAGGCCATTGCGGGACATGTTTTTTTTTTTTCCTCCCACTGAAAAGCCAAAAGGCAAGGGATGTCACAGGTATGTGGGGTTGCTATAGAAAAAGGGGTGTTACAATGTCCCCTTTTCTGTAGCCTTCTTCTTATCAAGACATTAAAAGGGGGATACAGAAAAAAGGGTGCTGCAGGAATGGCAGGAATTTTAGACCATTGCATAAGGGGAGTAAATGTTACAGTAAAATGGAGCCAGAGGGTGCAGTCACACATTGCAGTTACAACTGCATCGCAATCAGCTTTAAGGTGCTTCTACGTGTAGATTTGTTAATTTAATAGTTAAAAGACATTTGTTGAACAGGTGACTGACATTTGTGGTACAGGTTTTCCCTTCAAAAACAAATTCACCAGTTCAGTTCATGTCTTTCACCTGTTAAATTAACAAAACTGCACCAAAAACCACCTCAAAACTGATTGTGATGCAGTTGTAATTGCAAAGTGTGACTGCACCCTCATATTGGCCACTTTGTTTCTAGTACTCTCAGCTGTGTTGAATTAAGGATAAGCAGGGAAACCCCTTTACCCTCTGGATTAGGACAGGGGAAAAACAAGGGATAATAGCGGTTTGTAATGGTCAGGGCAAAGTCTTGAAGTGAAAGTCCTCTACACTGAAACACATGGACCCTTTTCTAATGAAAGGTGAATAAGACGTGGGGATTTATCACTGGGGAATTAAGGCCCTTGTGATTGAAGAATCTGCATTGAAGGTGGAGGCAATGTGGGGATTAACTATCTAGTGAACCTCTTTTTTCTTTACTATCTCATTAAAAATTAAAACTTAGATTAACTTTTAATTGTTTGTCTCCAGTAAAATGTATGCCGATTAACAAAGAGAATGTGATTTTAACCTTCAACAGACTTTGCAATGTAAATGTGTAACAATAAATAATTTATCAAAATGGGTTATGTCAGAAAAACTGGTCTTACAAATGAAATCAAATTATTTGGTGCGCACTAGTATTACAGACTAGGAATGGTGACAGTAATTGAAGGTGATTAAGTCCACTGCACTCTTGTTATGACAGTTGTTAAAATAAATAAAGAAGCCGGCATTGAAAGTTGATTTTTAATCTCGATCATACATGGATGAGTTTTGAGCATTTTACCAGAGGGAATATATGTGCTAATATATTATGTAAACAAGTACAAATCTGTCATATTTAGAATATAAAATTATCACTCAGCATGGAACGGCACAGTTATGGTGGTGTACGTTTTATCACTCCCCTATGTGCAAAAGAAAACATTAAAAAAATACAGTACAACAAAAGTTGTCTCAAGCTTCTTGCTCATAGAAGGTTTATGTGCCAAAGAGCCATTGACACTCTGTGTGCTGCATTATTCGGTCCCCTCAAAAGAGTTATATTCTCATTTAGCATTGTACCATCTCCACTGCATATAGTTAAATATAAATCTACAGTTTTTGTAACAACATGATAACAATAATAAAGACTAAAAAAATGTTCAACATTCTTAAAAACAAAAAGTTCACCATTCCTGCAGTCAACAGTGCTCAGAAAACTTGCCAGCTTACACAAGTGCAGAATTGTGTGAGGATTGAGCAAATGCCATAAAATTAACTCTTTTTTAGCACAATAAAAACATGTTCAGGTAAAGGTAAAAGATAAAATGGCTAACATGTGTTCTTTTACACCTTTGCACTGAATTCACAACATTTTGCCTTATTGCAGCCGTAACAACCAGCAAAATCCAAATTCACAAAGAATATCTAAGTATAAACATCATATACCTGTGTAACTTAATGCACAGGTAACGCAAAAAGACGTTACTGAATGTCCTGTAATGGAGGGGGAGTATGAATCAGGCTCAGGGGCTGAGCCTTCTTCATATTCACCGGGTGTTTGCTGCACAATAGAGCAAACGCCCGTCCCTAACACCCGAGATCCGTTGCCATGACAGCCTCGGGTCACTCAAATATCCGAGGCTGCCATGTTTTAGGCTATCTATTACAATGTGCAAATGATGTGCAAAATCCCCATATACCACCATACTACAGTACATGGCAGGATCAATCAGAAAACCTAGGGTTGAAAAATAGATTTAAAAAAAGGTAAAAAAAATTAAATTAAATAAAAAAAAAAACTAAAAATTCTAATCACCCCTCTTTCCTTGAACTGAGATAAATATAAATGAACAGTAAATATCATAAACATGTTATATATCGCCGCATCCCAAAATGTCCGATCCATCAAAATATATATCTGATCAAAAGATATATCAGTATGATCAAAAGGTCTCATAGTCTTCAAAATAGTAGCATTGAAAATGCATCAAAAGTTGCAAAAAATGCCACCACACACAGCTCCGTACAATGAAGTATGAAAAAGTTATTAGCACCAGAAGACAGCAAAAAGAAGAATTTTTGGGGTACAGAAGGTTTTAATTTTTGTAAATGTATGAAAACATTATAAAACCTATAGAAATATGTTATCTCTGTGATCATACTGACCGAAAGAATAAAGTAAACATGTCTTTTGGGGTGCCCAGTGAAAGTCGTAAAATCCAAGCCCACAAGAAAATGGCGTAAATGCATTTTTTCCTCATTTTCACTGCATTCAGAATTTCCCCGGTTCCCAGTACATGGCATGGAATAATAAATACTGTCACTATGAATTCTAATTTGTTACACAGAAAAATTCCCTCATACAGCTCTTTACATGAAAAAATAAAAAAGTTATAGATTTTTGAAGTTGGGGAGTGAAAAATGGAATCGCTAAAACAAAAAACAGCCTGGTCCTTAAGGGGTTAATACAAATCCTTTTTCTTATAAGAATAGTGTAACATAAAATCGAAACACAAAAAATAATTTATTGCTTTCAAAGTCATCATATGATAAATGTATACAGTATCTGAATCACAGATTTATTAAGTAGGAAGTAGAAATTAATTAGTAAACTGTATTAGTAAAATATCGAAAGTACCACAGATATATGAAATACTAATGGGGGTGTAGAATGGAACTCCTCATCCACAGTGCAAGTTATAAACATAAAAAGCTACCCTTAATAGCAAACAAAAATAGCTTATTTTTGTGTTTTTACCATAGTTACCATTACATTTTCTACATTTTACATTTTGTGTGTAAGGGACATGGATGGTTCTGGAAGGTGCCTAGGCTGAGAGCTAGTGTGACTTTATGTAAAACAGCAATTGGCATAGTTTTACCCTTTACCCTGTGTTTGCTTTATTAAAATGAAAAATATGAAGTTTAGTGAGTGCTATAACGTTAATGTTTCCTTATGTTTAACTAAAGATACATGAAGAGTAGCTAACCTATGAAGAACATAAAGCATTGTTGTAAAACAGGTGGTTATTTTGCCTCTTAACATTATATTTTTTATCTAACTTGTGAATGGAATTTGGCATAATAAACAATTTTTCTACATTTTGAAGCCTTACACTGTATATAAAGTGCATAAGTAACTCTCTGTACAACTTCAACCATTTTTAAATGTATAGTCCCAACACTGCAAACTGTTTAGGCAGTAATCTATTTATTAAAGTTATTCAACAATACAGCAGGGCCAAAAGGCTTAAAACATGTCAAGACAATTAAATGAGATAAATCTGCATCACACAACCACTTGCAAAAATGTTTTTTTTTTATAGTAGTGAGAATAGAAGTGTTAAAAAGTTATTCTGTGACAGGACAATTATCTTTAAAATAGGTAAGATTCACTTTTGAACAGAACAAAAAGTGATGATGGGCCCTGATCTCAACATTGTTCAATGGGACTACATGATATTTCTGGGATTACATGATGAGGTAGAAGGATTACAGCAAAATGACATCTCCAGACCTATGTTTAGATCGATCTCTTAGATTTTTGGAGCAACATCCCTGCTGAGTTCCTCAATAAAATGTGTGCAAATGTAAGGATTCTTGCTATTTTGGATGTATTTAATGAGATATAACATTTTACATTCACTTTGGATTGTTAATTAATAAAAATAAACTGTTATCTTGTCTCATCTTTCCATATGTGCCTCAAACATTTGCACAGTGCGTCCTATTGAATACAAAATGATAGTTGACTTAGAACACAAAATTTTTGGCAAAAACTAGCCAAACCATATTCCAAAATGCCACAGTAGGTCATTATAGCCTACATGCACATTATAATATGTAAATTTCCCACAAGTTCACAGTCACATGTATGGTACACCAAGATTCACCTCTTAGGTATAGATGATAGTGTCATATTATGAAACTACATGTGCGTCAATCATAACACATTAAAGACATGTTGACAAAGTATTGATCTTTACAAAGATTTAATGTTAATTTTAGAATATATATTAAATTTATGTTGCTCCACTGCAGTCATACTGATAGTGGATAGGTTAAAGGAAATCAACCAGTTGAAAAAATACCCTGAGATACTCACCTTTGCTAATCATCATCTCGATCCCGGCGGTGTCTTTCTCTACGCTTGACACACAAGGATCAATAGAAAAGAAAACTAAAATTAGCAGGCTGGAGCCCATGGACATCATGCCCCGTGCTTGGACTGCTAATTATGCACAGCCCAGCACCTCCCTCTCCCATGCTGGCAAAGGGGGGTTACGTCATGTGAAAGGCACAAATTCGCTAGTACTCATTAATTGTCATCTATCTTCCTGCAAACTTTAAATACTCAAACAAAAGATTAGCAAAGAAAAATTGCAGCTTTTAAATCTCAATTATACAGTGTGGCAGTGTGAACATTTATGACATTTGTGGAGCTATACTTACACTTCCATTTCTCAGGGTTATATCCTTCTCATTCACACCACTTTGTAGAAATGGTTAATTATATCACACTTTGAGCTACCTAGGGTCATATGATTTCAGTTGGACCAGAAAGATTTAAACTGATTTTAGCAGAAAGAGCTGTCAGTGTACAATTCATTCTTCAACCTATTAATTTGTTAAAAATTAATTACATTTTAAAGAGAAACTATTTTACAAAATCAATATGCTCTTCATGATTTACCGTCTCATTATGTCCTGACAGCTTTAGCTTAGGATACATGACTATTATTAGCTAATATAAATTTTGGGGGTGTGTCAGATATGAAAAGCCTTGAAATCATGAATCCTTCAGCTATTACTGACTTACCTAACATCAGTTAATGAGGCCATAAAATCACTGACTAGCACGGAGACAAATAAAATCAATTGAAGGCATAAACTACCTACTAGTTTCAATACTGCCATAAATTCAAATACATTTACTACATAATTTGGAAGTTACAGACTTAAATGCGGGTTAATTTATCCAGTGTATGAATAGTTACCAGTATTAAATATAAGATGCTAACAAATAAACACAATTAGGCGTACATACGCCTCTGATAAGTGTGAATACAATAAACCTCCAGTTGTAAAAGGTTATACAGATACAAAAAATGCAGTAAGCAATAAAGAAAACAGTCATCATTTAAATTTCACAATTATTCATCTACATGATGAAGAATTTACATAAGATAGAACATTTTTAATATGAATATATGAACTATGTATTTGGTTGTAATCAAAAACTTTTGAATTCTGCAAAAATTTTGATGAAACCTAAAAACTGCTACTTTGTAATACTTCTTAATTATTAATTTAGACTTCTTAGTGTGTTGTGCTTGTTACTGTTGAGCTAAATCATATGGATTCTGCCTACCAGCACTGAAAGAGTAACCCTCATTTCATAGCATCTTTAATATTGAGTTGGGGGTGTGTTGTAAACTTTTTTTGAATATACTTCATTAAGAAATTCTGCATAGTTTGTAAATAAACATGATGCCACTTAGTAACAGATTTACATTTCCATTGTTAAGGCTAATCTGTCTGTCTGTTTGTTTACACTACTCTGAACATATAGGAGCTCATTTAAAAGCCTGTCTGCTGTAGTTCACTGAAAGTGCATTTTCCGACGATAATGCACTATGCCACGATTCACTAAGATCATGTGCCTGATATCCTGCATGTGTCAATTCCCTGCTCAGGTCCAACAGAGTTCATCATTAGAGATGAGCGAGCACTAAAATGCTCGGGTGCTCGTTATTCGAGATGAACTTTTCCAGATGCTCGAGTGCTCGTCTCGAATAACGAGCCCCATTGAAGTCAATGGGAGACCCGAGCATTTTTCAAAGGGACCATGGTTCAGGAATAAAATGTGTTCTGTCCTACAAAAGAGTCTGGGTTACACCTAGCAGATTAAATAGTGAGAAAGTAAAACTGCAGCCAGACACTATGTGCAGTAACTGGCGAACATGTTACCTGCTGTTGCAGGATTGCTGATGCCCAGTTTACATGACATCTGCTACATTCTTTTACTGATTCTGACACCACTGGATTTTTTTCTCTTTTCCTCAATGTTTGTTGATGCCAATTTTTAACTTTCTACTGTCAGATGGTGGGAGATGGGATGTCTGGTGCGGCCTAGAACCACCTATCCCACAGTGGAGAGCGTAATTAGCATATTTTCCAGGTAGCTTAAGTACCCAATATGCTAATTAGGAAGATGGCAATGAAAAAATGTAAAGGACATTTTGGACATAAATTTGAAAAAATTTGAAAAAAGGTTAAAGGGTGTAAAGAGTTGAAGTTGGACTTTTTTTGAGTAAACATGTAACCATACTTTGTTTTGCTTATGATACCTTTTTAAAATTTTCAGATTTATATTAAAAACATTGAAAAAAATACATTGTTACCTACTAGGAGGTCATTATGTAGAGACAAGGTACTAAATACGCAACATAATATTGTTACATAGAAAAATGACTCTCACAAATAGGTGCATTAAAAAATTTACTTATTTGTAAGAACTGATACACCATACTATAGGGCAAGCATATAACACTGTTTTTGATATAAACACTGTACATTTCATATATTAAAGAAAATCTACCATCAAAATCAAACATGATAAACCAGGGGCAATTACTTATAGATCTGTGCACTCTGAATTCTTATATTTGTTATGCATGACCTCCTTCCTTCTAAAATAACATTTTAAAATTATGCTAAAGAGTCAGAAAGGCTATAGGTGTGTTATCAGAGCCCTTCTGTGCTGCAGATTCACAGGTTGTTACATTCTGAAGGAGCACTGCCCCCTCCCTATATGTGGTCTCCTCACTGGCTGCAGGCGATTTGCGGAGGAAGTGTAGGTTGGGTGAGAGGGTGTGAGACTGCGAGTGCTGCTGCACAGTGTACAACAGCTTGTAAAGCCCACAGCACAGAGGATTTCATTCGCATAAATCTTAAAAGGTTATTTAAACAGGCGACGGCATTTAAAAATCTAATCTAGGAAGATTACCATCAGCGTCACCGTGCTGGCGCTATGGGTAAGTTGCCCCCGGTTATATGCTGATTTTGATGGTAGATTTCATTTAAGGGATTTAGATATTTTGTAGGCACTGCTCTCAGCAAAGGTGCAAGGTCTAGCCTGGCAGACAACTTGGGCAACCTTCGTGTCCAACATGCCAGCTATAAATAAGACTCGGACAGATTAATTGATGCTTTGATATAAATCCATACCAATGGCCCTACAATGACATATTATGGCGGAAAGGGAGGAAATACTTTAAATTTAAAGGTCGAGACCGCCCGCGTGTATTTCACGGTCGGCGGTCGGTCCCGGGCATGGCGAGGGCTCAGGGCTGATAGCCGTGGTATTTGTGCAATTGCATATGGCTGACGGTAACACCCGCGATCGGTGTAGCAAGAAGCTGCGGCAGCCTCAAAAAGGGGCATGGCGCGCCATCTGCCTAGATAGCGCTCCCCGGACGTCATCGGGGGAGCGGCGTGCGATTCCATCTCCATGGTAGCTCGGGTTCTTCGAAGACCAGAGGCTATTCGTTTCACCCATCATACAAGTGCGAAGCCATGAAACGACTGAGGGGAAAAATCCCCATATACTTCTAACTTAAGTATGGCAGTATTGATAGGATCGGATCAGACAACCTAGGATTAAAGTACCCTAGGGAGTCTGAAAAAATAGTAAAAAGAAAAATAAAACAAAGTTTTAAAAAATTAAATTTAAAAAGCCTAAAAAATTCGAATTTACCCCCCTTTCCTAGAACTGCATAATATTAATAACCAGTAAAATCAAAAACACATTAGGATCGACGCGTCTGAAAATGTCCGAATTATTCAAAAATATTAACGGTTTTTCAGAATTAAACCCTGTAATCTGAAAATATCGCCCAAAGCGACAATGGACTTTTTTTGCCATTTTGAAAATATAAAAAAATCTATTCAAAAAGTGATCAAAAGGTCGGTCCGAGTCCAAAAATGATATAAAATTGAAAATATTATAAAATGTTGCAAAATGTACCACCACAGCCGTACCCAAAGTATAAAAAAAAGTTATGCGCCAGAATTTGTACAGGGAGGTTAGAGTTTGTAAATGTATGAAAACTATACAAATTTGGTTATCCCGTAGTAATCGACCAACCCAAAGACATAAGTAGAATGTATTGGCGCTAGTGAAAGCAATAATATCACAAGCCCACAGCAAATGGTTGCAAATGTGTTTTGTTTCACTTGTTTTCCCCTTGCATTTGGAATTTTTTTCCCGCTTCCAGACCCCCTAAACTACAGCACCCTGCTAATTTATATACACACCATTTGATTTATATACAGTTCCCCTAAATTAATTACAACAGCATATACATATTCCCAAATCAAATTATGTAGAGTACTCCATAGAAGGCCACCCAGTTTAATTAAAATCCAGCCCCTATATACTGATCCCCCATGGACAGTATATAGAGCCTAGCCACCCCCTTTAGAAAGTATATAGAGACACGCCTCCCCCAGTAGACAGTAGTATAAACAGCATTACCCAGTAGATAGTATATACAAGCCCATCCCCAGTTAGATAGGAATAGACAATCCTCCATATGACACGTATTACACAGTCTCCTGCTCAGTCATTAGTATACACTTCCCTCTCCCGTCGATCATGATACACGATCTTAGTTCCCGTAGTATTATAAATCCACCTGCTCAAGTAGTATTATACACAGCTCCCTCTCCCAGTAGTATTATACATAGCCCCCCTCCCCAGTACTGGTTTATACCAGCCCCCTCCCAGTACGATCTAACAGCCCCCCTCCACCGAGTATTATACACAGTCCCCATCTCCCAGTCAGTAGATTAAACCCGCCCCTCACCAGTACTATATACCACCAGTCCCTCCTCCTCCAGTAGTATTATACACAGCCCCCCTCCCACCAGTAGTATTATACACAGCCCCCCTCTCCCAGTAGTAGTATACACAGCCCCCTCCCCAGTACTATTATACACAGTCCCTCCTCCTCCAGTAGTATTATCACAGCCCCCTCCACCAGTAGACTTTATTAAGACCATTCCCGGGTAGAGTAGTAGTATACACAACCCCCACCCTTAGTAGACACTATATACAGCCATGCAACCCCCAGCACTCCCACTATTCCCACATCCTTTCCTGCTGGATGATGCATAGACTGTGAACGTACACGGCCCTGATGACCTATAACGAGCTAGGCTGTGTCCTTAGAGCACATGCACCACATGGGACCTGTCTGACACAAGCTTGTCATTTACATTGGCACATTAAAGGTGCCAATGTCATTACATTTTCCCGGTGGTACTGAGTTGCCAGAAGTCCATACTACTGGCAAATTGCAACCCCCTACAGGGGTCCAGCATCTGCCACCTGAGGTGGGAACGTCATCCCGCCACATGGTAGAATGGACTGATGACGTCTATTTATATATATTTGGGAAGGACATAGTCACTCACCGGGGGCCGTACATTTTATAATTAATGTAGGCGGAGAAACATATAAGTAGTTAATTCAGGAGATAAATATATATGATATTTATTAATATATATATATATAGTATATCTATATATTATATATTTTGAAGTATTCACTGAAAAATTAAATTATATAATTCTGGTAATGCTATTATATATATAATCTATAATATATATCTTATATATATATTATGATGGCCTCCTGGTATTTTTGTCTGTGCCCAGTACTTTGGAATATGCACACTTCAATAATCATCCAAATCTTATGACCGTGTCTGGTCCAGTTCAGGGTATATACCATTTCAGTTGGATGCTTGTGGCAATAGTGTCAAAAACTCTTCTCAAAGCTCTAGCCGTTGGAATATCCAGTATTGAGTTACACTTGATGTAGGAAGTGCATTGCTATTTTATATGTCCGTCATTGTATGGCCATTCGATCCTCGGTACGGATGCGGGTACACCGGTTCCCCTCATGTGGGGTGCGCCAACCCCGGCATTGGAATTCACCTCTCCAACGCTCTGCTTCCAGACTAGGAGCTATGCATCCCTTCATAGGGGGCATACGCGGGTCTTCAGGATTTAAAAGTGCCCAGCGTCCTCGATTGGTGCTGGTAATTCTGGTTCGCCCTTATAATCGGCACTCTCCTTTCTGCCTCAATGAATCTTCAGTATTCTTCAAGGAACTTCCGGGTTTCCAGACCTCGCTTTCCACAGAGGGTCCTGTTTGAAGGAAAGCCATGACCAGTGTTCCAGAACTCGTGTTTCTGTGCTCCAGCGTTCCAGAGGATCCTGGTGCTCCAGCATTCCGCATGCTCTGTGTGTTCTAGCTTTCCAGAGGCTCCTGTGTCTGTGTTCCCAGCGTTTCCCCGTGCTCTGTGTGTCTCCACTGTGGCTCCTGGTTCTGCGTCACCAGGCTCGGGCGTGTTCTGCCTTCTCCTATTCCCTGCTACTCAGAGCTGCCACCGTGGGCCACTCGTACCTGTGAATGTGACTTGGGTGACACCCTGCCACCGGCAAGACCACCCGCTTGGCGGTGGCTTGTGCGCACTAAGGTACCATTAGATTACGGTCCCAAGGTCTGCTAGTACCACCCTCTGTGGTGTGGGCCAGAGGGTCCCCAGACTTTTCCAAAGAGCTCTCCTCATGCTACTCCATAGTACCCTCCGTGTCGTGGACAGTTGTCCCTACGACGTTGCCCGTGTTGACTCGTAATAACCAGTATGGATACTTATCCATCTGTTGGTAGGCTGAAAGTTAAAAATAAACTGTCCCAGGTTTGCATTCATGGTTTGACATATTTAATGAAATGTATTAGCAACCCAGACAAATGTCCCCCACAGGTAAGAAATGCCTATACCCTGGTTTGCCAATGAGTGATGACATTTTTGGAGCAAAACAAACCCTGCAATGTTGGAGGTGTTCATTCAAGTGTTGGAGTTTCTGCTTATTCAATAAGTGTATAAAAACCATTGAAGCTTCAGATGACAAAGTCACACCTCCACCATGACCCATAGCGTTATGGTCAAGTGCGCATACGTCATTTGAAACTCTATGTTTGTACTGCATTAGGCTTTATTTTAATACTTCTTTTCTTTTTCCAGAAACACTTCCTCACAAAAAGATAATTTCTCAGTCACAGCAATGTTGCGCCACTTTCTGACCTAATGACTCCACCTTACAAATAAAGAGACAGTGGTTTAAGTAGAGTGCCAAATCCTATTACAACTGCAATCCTCTGAAAACTTTTTAGGGTTAAGCCTTCTTTGGAGTTCTTCTCAGAAGTGCAGAACCTTTACAACTCCTCCCGGTGGTCACGGGACTTGGGGCAGCGTCAATTGGCACCCACATCCCGCCTATCTCTCTGGCCCCCGTGCGTCTTAGTGCTGTCCTCCTCCCCCCTCCACCAAACAACTGTTACACGCTCTCCCTGTATTTTAATGCGGCCGATCCAAAACACCATGAAAACCGTCGGGCCTTGCTGTGTGCAGAAGGGGGTGGCGGCCGGGGGCCCTGCATTCTAACCCCAAAATTGAGGCTGTGTTACACAAAGCCCCCATCCAGATCGCCCGTGTTTGCCGCTTATTTCATTTAGGTTGACGAGAGAGAACCAGTGAACACTCACGTGGCCCTTTGTCTGCCAAACCTTCCAAGCACCAGTTCCACTCTGCTCGTCTTGACCTGAGGTCTCCTGATCTGTTTCTCGCACTCACGGCAAGGCTTATAAACTCGTGTTGATCTGGAAGAAAAGTATTATATCTAGTTATACGGGTTTAAAAGAGAAGGTTTAACTGGTAAATGGTGAAAAAAAAGATTGCCTCCTTGCAATGTTGTAAGTTATATTTCTACTTATACATATTGGAATTGTCAACACCATGAGTGAACATGATATACTCATAAAATTCATACACCCACATTTATTTATTTTTTTACAAAGTTGGTAAGAGATGGAGACTGCCGAATGATTTTTTTCCCCCCCAGAACACCAAAAAAAGTTTAAAAAAAGTTCAGAGGTCACATTGAACCTTTTTTTGGGGAGATATCGGTTGCGGGCCGGGAGTCTCGTTTCAAAAATGAGAATGACTGTAGCCCTCATCTATGCACGTTCCTCATTTTGAAGTCTTTATACGGTCCAGCTTTGTTGACCGTGGGGAATTAAGTGAAAATAGCAATGGCAAATTAGTGACAAATCGCTCATAATTCCAACTCCGTTAACTTCATACTTAATATACATGTGGATTGTTTGGGAAGATGAATCTATTTAGAATATTGTACAGGGGCAGGAACCTGTTTGGCTGAGAAGCGCCCATGACGCCACATATTTTAAATAGTTATTACGTAAGAGCCAGCCAATTGCCCTGCCCCCAAGTAGATGTCGTCCCAGTGTCCCGGGGGCCCTGCATCTAGTCTGGGATGCCGGCACCACGTTGCCCTCTCGTGGCAGAGCCCCTTTCAGAGCCACTCCCTCCAGGGCCGGGCTCACGGTTTTAGTGGGCCCTGGGCGACGAGGCCCTAGTGGGCCCTTTATTGGGCCGCCCTCCCTATAGTACATTGCCCCCCACCATCCCGGTACCATTCCTCTCCACCTGGATACACACTTGCCCCCTCCTGTATCAACTTGCCCCTCCCTGTATTACCACTGACCCCTCCTGTATACAAGCCCCCCTCTCCTGTATACAAACTGCCCATCCTGAACACAATGACCCCCTCTTGCATAACACTCGCCCCCCCTCCTGTATACACACTGCCTCCCCCTCCTGTAAACACTGACCCCCTTGTAATACCAATGACCCCCTCCAGATACAAACGACCCCCTCCTGTATACACACTGACCCCCTCCTGTATACCCACTGCCTCCACATCTGTATACCACACTGACCCCCTTCTGTATAGACAATGACCCCATGCTGTATACAACATGCCCCCTTCCGTATTACACACTGCCTCCCTCTGTATACACATGACCCTACGCTGTAGATACACTGACACCTCCTGCAAACAGACCCCTCCCTGGCCCCTTAGTCTCCCCCATCACCTAGCATGCAGCTTCTCGTGTTGTACTGCTTTCCCGGCATGTCTGTGACCATGACATCATCAAAGGTCTTCAGCCTTCAGCCGTGGGAAAGCAGTGAGTGCAATGCTCTCATCGCGATCTGTGTCGGAGGGACACAGATCGCCATGGAGGGACAGGAATCTCCCGGGCAGCGGGGCAGGTGTCATGCTGACCCGGGGAGATCCGTGGCCCCTCCAGTAACCCAGGGCCCGGACGTGCCCGGGTTAGACGGGTGCTGGGCGTCCGGGCCTGTTCACCTCATATGTTGTCCCCTACGTCTGTGCTGCATCGTTTGTTTTAAGGGCGCGCGCGTGATGGGAGCTACCACTTCCCGGGTTCCCCTATAAAGGAACGGCGGCTGCCAGCATTCCCCGCGATCTCGGCTTCCCGATATGGGAAGCTTTCAACAGTGTTTCCTTCCCAAGTGTTGAACTACTGTGTACCCAGATTGTCTCTGATTTGCGCCTTCTGCGCAGCCCTGACGTCTGATCATACCCGGACCTTCTGCCTCACTGCCTCCGGCCTTGACCGTTGCCTGTTCCTGCAACGAGGGGGGGGGGGGGTGACTGCCTAGTGATCCTGCACCTCGACCTTGGCTTGCCACGTGGACAAGTCCGGACCTGTGGAAAGACCTGGTGGTACACGCTGCAGCAAGACATCTTGCTTTGACGAAGGGCTATGGTTACGAAGGTTTGCCACTTACATTCCGGTACAGGTGTCTGGCTTACTCATCGTCCGTGGTGGCCAGGGGGTTCCCTATCCAAATACCTAACACCCCACCAACATGCACTCCCCCAGTACATAGGTAGGGGGCCACCGCCCACATGCTCCCCCAGTAGATGGTTAGCCACATGATCAGTCTAGGCCCCCTCAAACAGTGCTTTGCAGATCACGTCGTCTGATTCGGAGCAATCGGACGTTGGTCATTGGAAAAAAATAGCATTGTGCATCAGAGTGCAATCAGTTTTCCGTCAAATGTTCAGGTTAAGTTTTTCACCGCGTTTTAATGACAATTTCAAGGACTCGAAGCTGAGATCTATTTTTATATGGCATTGATGCATGCAACAACGCATTGCACTTGCCGGTTATAGAGTTTGCAATTGTGTTTTGATGCATTTCAAGATGGTGAGTATGAGAATGCGAATTTAAACGCGTTAAAAAAAAAACGTGTGTTTTTTGTTGTTGTGTTGTGTGCGTGAATAAAAATGCAGTCTGAAAAAGCCCCCTTGTTCAATGGGTCAGAGTGCAATGCAAGTTTGCGCGTCAAAACATGCGTAGAAAGTGGCTGAAAAGCGACAAGTATACGAAGGGGGGCCCAAAGAGACAACAGCAAACCATCACTATTATTAAAGACCTGTTGAGGCAGATGCAGCCAACAAAAAGAGCATATCTGGTCCGAGCCGTAGGTTCCCTACCCCTGATGAGTACCTATGTTCTAACAGAATTGTCATGGCTCTCAATTACGGGTTCCAGCTCAACACTAGTCAAAACTCCTGCAGCTGGATATTTTTTAGTTTGATTTCGGGGCTGGTCATCACACCAGTGATATGTTCTCTCATGAGCGTGATTGTGTTTTCGCATGGTCTCAAGGTTTTGCCGGAGTTTTGCACATTCTGCAGTTTGGTGTACGGCATTGCAGATAAATTCCTCATTGACAATATATATAAGTTGTTCGTAGTAGCGCATCCACCACATAGTGTCGCACCCCTCACCTGACCCAGATGGGCTGTTTGGAGTAAAGTAGGTCTATGCGCGTGCGCCACATATTGATTAGACATAATCAATTCGCATCCTCTTCATTGATGTCAGGAGGGAGGAGTTTTGCATATCCTTACAACAGGCTCTGAGATACAGAAGTGACTCTCTGATAGGCTTCCCGTAGCATCTTTTGGGGTACCCACTGGCCAACAAACGTTTCTCAAGATCCCTGCCTCACAGAACTCCCCCTCACTTCAGTGATCCTAAACCAACAAAAAGCAAGCACCTTATCTCCGAAACGCAGTAAAGCCCATCCCATGTTTCTGAGATATTCGCATGATCAACAACTCAAGAATTGCGTGCCGTACCTCCCATACATAAAAATGTCGTCCACATAACGGTAAACCATCCTGTTTTGGGACAAAGGGGTTGTCCATAGATCGATCTAACGTTCTCAAAGCAAGAGAGAAAACACTTGGCAAAGGTTCCCTCAAGGTGGGTCCCTGCAGGGTACCGGTTTTCTGGAAAACCATCTGTCATCAAACATGAAGGCGGTTATGGGACAATACAAACCGCGGCTTTCACCACCAAATTCCCCTAATGGGGATTCTTTGTGGATGATCATGGCACTCCTAATATGAGGGAGGCAGGTGTATAAGCTCTCCACGTCAATAGATGCCAACTGGTAACCCTTACTCCAATGAATCTTCTACTATTTTCAGAAAGGAATTATCCTTAAGAACGAAGGACTTTTGATAAAAGGGGGGGAGAACGAGTCCAGTCAGATACCTCGCCTCTGACTTTCTACAACCAATTATATTCCACTTCAAAATTGGATTTTCTAGATGATACCATCCACACTGGAATGAAGAGATAAAAATATAAAAGTATACGTGGTGGTTAGACAATATATCAGTCCAATTGCCGATGACGGGTTCCCAGTTAAGAGCAAGTTGAGTTGAGAATGCATGGTGAATATAGCCTTGGGGAACTGTGTGAATATTTACATTTTATTGTGTTTATCTGTGCCATATATTAAGAATTAAAGAATAAATAATCAACTGCCTATCATAAAAGAATCATTCATCATCACCAAGAATATAGCTAGGCCTCTATGGGTCGTTCACTTCATACACAAAGTATCCAAGTTTGAGTGTCACATGTACTTACAACAACATTTGCCAAAACTGCAGCTCAATTTCTCTTAATGATACATGTCTATGCTTACTGGCTTCACCAGAGCTGACTTTGACAGAAAGGAAAGAGTTGCACATTACCACCAGCAAGATGTGCGTCTGGGGATATCGTCTGTCCTGTGGGTATGCAACTAATTTGTGAACAGCTCTTGAAAGCTTTGTGACATAATATTTTTTGCTTTATATGTTTCTTTTTACTTGCATCCAAGCATTTCTACCTTCTCAAGCATCTTGATCTATTGTACATTCTGACTACTATAGGTGAACACAGTTTGTCAAGTAAAATTTCTTCTTTTGCATACTTTGTTGAAGCTCCAAGTGTCAATGTCTAGAATAGGGATGGGATGATTACTTTACTAGACATTATATAAATATATGAATTCTGTGACAAAATCTGCCTTTAAGCTTCACCCTTCCCTAATGCTCACTATATTTGCTCTCTGTTAGTAAAGACATTGATATGCGTTGATGTCTAATGAAAGACTGTACATGTTAATCACGCTGTGTGGACGATGTTCTAGGGGAAAGTGTGAAATATATTACATCCCTAATGTCTCAGCCAAGACTTACAATGATAACTTTGGAGGGATGCCATTAGTGTCAGCTTTTTGAAAAGTGGACTTTTTATGGTAAATATGTAAGAACATTAGAGCATACAGTAAATCATGCAGAAATAATAGTTTAAATAGATTTCCATGAGGAAAACTGGTCTCGATCTGTTGACACATATTATGATTGTCAGCATATTAGAGACTGTAGAGGGCAGTGTGCTCAAGCAGACGATACAGGTAACTGATAACTAAATGTCAATGAGAAAATAAAAACAAGCTGTTTACACATTTGTATTTTACTTGCATGTAGTAATACTTGTTATCTAATAGTGAGATAACCCAGAAACCTCTTAGTGACAATTTAATTGGTATGTGTGCCTGCCAGGTGACGGCCACAAAAGGTTTAGCTATAACTCTGAGAGATTGCAAAACAATTAGTTTAGATTCACACTACGCAAACACATAAAGCAACAAGTAAATGCTCTGCCGCACTAAAAGAAATTGACTATTCATGGGTTTTTTTGAAGTGTATTTTTATCTTAGTGAAGAAAAAGCTTTAGCATGACCATTTAAAATGGGTATAGTTATTGAGAATGTATACTACTATCATTAGAGTTAGTCTGGTTTGTACTTACATTATCGGGAATGTTTATTTCATGCCAAACACCCAAGACAAATGATAACTTTAATACTAATCTGCATGTTAAAGTTAACAAAATTATTTTTGGCATAGCTAAATCCAACTAACCCTTTGCTTGTAAATCCATGGCTGCTTATATAAGGTGGTGTGTGAAATATCCCAATTTCCTCCTCCTTTCATAAAGTGTACTAGACTGAGGCATATTTATAAGAGATTTAAAATGGATAAATAAAATACGTTTACTATCACTACCCCATTTACAATATTAAAGTGTAACCGTCATTCAAAAAGTTTGATATGTTGTAGGGCCGGTAATTTAAAATTTTAAATAGATTGTTCCTGAATCTTGCTCCTTCCTTTGTATTCTGCAGCCTTCCTATGTTGTGTTAGGGACTCCTTAGAGGCTTTGCTAGCACATTCGTCTTCCTCAGGAGCTGACTACAGAGGTAGTGACAACCCCCTTATCTCTCCTCTCTCCCTCTCCTGTACTCAGCTGTTTAACCCTGGTTCAGTGCTCAGCACTGTCATGTTCTGCAGGAGCTCTACTAATGTAGTGACAAAACACCTACACTCTCATCTCTCCCTCAGCTCCCCCTACACTTGTATGTAAACGAATATTCCACACAAACATCAGAGTGATCACAATCCCCCATCACCTCACACTCCACATCAGGAAATGGCATTAGAGACTCTACAAGTCTTCGAGCTGCCCCCTCATGTGCTGTGCTGATGTTTTAAATAGATAGGTAATTTCTCAGAACTTTGAGGACAAAATCGACACTGGCAGGGTTAAAATTACAGAAAATTGCCTTAGGCAAAGAGGGCTAACCCATTTCCAAGTGTCCGTTAAAATTTAACTTTTATTATTTTTAGTAGTTAAAATACATATTCTGGCAAATGACTTTCTATAAAATCCCAATGTGTGTGTGGGGATTTAGTGCAGTTGTCCGTAGAGTGATTGTGTGTTCTCTGTATTTCGTTATAAGTGATGCAGAGTTCTTTTAACCCGACATGTTTCACCAGTACACTGGCTTCCTCAGGGGTAGTAGGCTATAGATTATGATCTATAGATTATGATCTATAGCCTATTACCCCTAAGGAAGCCAGTATACTGGCGAAACATGTCGGGGGGCTGATAGTTTAGGTTTTAAAATCAAATGTGTTGTTGTGGGCATCCGATGGTATGGTACTGTCTAGAACTTGGACTGCCAGTACAGAGCGAGCTATTGAAATGCAAGATTGCTAAGAATCATTCGATTTGAAACCTCTCGAGTGAGCTGATTGAATGATTGAAGTGATGTAGCGAGCAAACTGATACAATACAGGGGAATGTTACAAACACAGTGACAACCACCTGTAACAGTACTGCTACCTAGCGAAATCAGATACAGTGATCAACTTAATGAGTCCATCACAGCTCACTACGTGGAAGTAGAGTCAAAGATCTGCATCACTTATAACGAAATACAGACAGAAACACAGTACTAACACTCTACGGACAATGCACCGAATCCACCAACACATTGGGATTATTTAGAAATCATTTGCCAGAAAAGTGATTTAAACTAAAAAAAACAAAGTTAAATTGTTACCGGACCTTGGAATGGTAGCCCTCTTGCCCAAGGCAATTTCGTAATTTTATAACCCTGCCAGTGTCGCTTTTTGTCTAAACGTTTGAGAATTACCTAGATAGATATGAAACTAGATATGGAATAAGAATATACGGCCGATAGATAGTATAGATAGAATAGATAGATACGATAATAGTATCGATAGATAGATGAGAGCGATAGGACTATAGATATAGATATGGGATAAATAGAATAGATAGATATTGGGTCTTGGGTCGCCAGGCAGCGCTTGTGATGATGTGACAGGAGGCAGGTCCCGCCCTCCATCTTGCTGATTGTAGTTTTTTGAGAGCTGGAAACCATTGTTGCTATGGGCCAAAAAAGGTACTAAATGAGGACCGAGAGGCAAAATACTTTGAGGAATGATTCCCAGGGACACTTGGAGCAGAATTATGTTTTTTTTGCTCAGAATGACGGTTACATTTTAAGCAAGTTACAAGATAACATGGTTTATGCATCCTGTGGTACTTCCCATAATACCTTTTATGATCCCTTTATTTAGTCTAGTTTTAGTTACTCTATTTTCCATTTGCCTTTAAAAGGAGTCTACCACCTCCCCAAATTTTATAATCTGCTGGCAGCATGATGTAGAGACATGCACTGCTATTGACAAAGTATCTTTATTACTTCTGTCATTTTTGTATCTAACATTAATAAGGCAGTTATTGCACAAAGGCTGTGTCCTTAGAACCTGGAGCACTGTCCTTCTTCTAGTGTTGCCCAGTGTTTCTCAAAGCTCCCTTTCATCTGATGTGAATGTGTTGTGGTCCAGGCAGGGAGAGCAGTGCTCCGAATGGTAAGAACATGCTGAGAAATTTCTCAGAAATGGCATAATGGATGGAAATAATAAAGGAATTTAGGGGAAACATTTCTAAAACATGCTGCCAGCAGATAAATATACTTGAGGAGGTCGTAGGCTCCTGTGAATAGTAATATCTCTTTTCAGCAAACTTTGTATAACCAACATGTGAGTCTAGGAAACTGTGGAGTAATTTTTAAATTCCTCCTCATATTTTTTTACCTTTCTATATTTCTAAAAAGACTGAAAGAACCTCACCAGTTGGGTCTCCAACTATCACCTCTAAGATAACAAATAGAGTCTATATAGATGATATCTGCTAGAAAATTAATCAAATAAACGAATAAGTACATATTGGGGGTATTTATCATATGCACGGAGGCTCTTGATGTATCCGGCAGTCGGCTACACAATCATTGGCTACAGCAAGTGCGCCATTGGGGAGACAGGCAGCCCCCTTTAACCCAATCCCCTGTCGGCAGTGCCGCCCTCTTCGCTCCCCTACTAGGAGGTGCTAGCATTTGCAATTATTTCAGAGCTCCTTCACCACTTTAGTAGTGTAGAAGTCCAGAAATATACCCCCATAGCCCTAATGTACATGCACTGGACTACTGCTTCCTGCAAAGTTCATGAAAGGTTATGTAAACTTTAAGGCAGCTAACTTGCCTCCAAAGTTTAATTTACCAGAATGTTTTTATTTTGAGGACTATACTCAACTACACCAAAGGTAATGTCTGAGCCAGACAATAGAACAGCAATGTCATACATCACACTAAATTAGTTTGGAGAAATAATACAACTGCATTGTGCAAAACTTTATATTAACTGAGCAGTGCTGAAATAAGGATAAATTCCTATTGCCAATACCAGTGACTCTGAATATTGCTTCTATATAATGGTAACCAGACAGGTATGGTCAGCAATACTGGGTGGAAATAGACATTGGAACATTTTTTGTGCATTATTTACCTTTTTAGTTTGGTTACATTTTGTTTAATGAAATTAAATTACTGTTTAAAAACAATAGAAATATAAAACCAGTATGAATAAGATATTAGAGCTTCATGGCCTATTCTGAGAATAGAACATCATTGAAATTGCCCCTGAAAACCCCTTTAAAAATGCCCATATCCTGTGCACTTTTTAGAACTAAAGCTGAGTCTTAGGACTCTTTCACATTGTCATTGTTTTTCCCATCTGTGGGTCAGTGATTTTCACAGATGCCCTACTGAGTGATTTATTTCTAAGGGTGTTTTCACATTTTTTTTCACTGACTCATGGTCCGCGGGAAAAAATGTTGAAACCTGTCCATTTGAAACTGTTTTCACTGTTACAGATTACGGAAGACAATAGAAGACTATGGGTCCGCAAAAAAATCTGAGGACATGTCAGTTTTTTTTTTTTACTGATGACAAAATGGAGAAAAATCGCAACGGATGCACACTGGAAGCGCATTACACAGGCCAATGTGAAACCACCTTAAATCTATTGAAAAGTAATATGATTTTTATATGTGTCCTATGCCAAAAATATGTGTGGCACTAATAAATTTGAATAAATGAATTGGGTTTTCCAATTCTATTAGGAAGCTGATTAAATATAATATTTGTTTTGAAACATTTATCTGCACCTTCTTTTACAGTGGCAGCCCCAAAAGACTCCGGACATTTCATCGTCTTAAAAAGGTGTTTATTTTTTTGCTAAAGCAGTACTATAGCAGTGCTATCTCATTAATAACGGTAACCTATTGTGTCATAGTGATAGGCAGTTACCTGGCTTAAATGTGGCTTAAAACTCTTGGTGCGCATGGGAGCATCCGGCCGGATGCGCACTTGTAATGAAACCTGCGCACAGAGAAGACCGGCCGCGGCACGGGACATCGGCAGCACCGGAGGAGGTAAGTACATGTTTATTGTGTTTAAATAACCCTCCCCAGCCCGGCCATAAAAAAAATTTTAAACCCGGATAACCCCTTTAATCCTTGCAATCTCTCCACATTTACCAAGTTTGCAAAATACTCATAAAAAGATGCAGCGTCGCTGAGCTGTATACTTTGGTCACATGATCTCTTACTGACCAGTTTTTCACATGAATGATGATCTGGAGACTTATAGCATGATTACAGCATGTTATCATTAATAAAACAATTCTAACAGGAGTGAGTATGTGGTCCATGGGCTGTTTCAGGCCTTCTTCAGTAACTGTACGTGTACCCACTCCAATTGATTATGTTCATGCCTCCATCTATGACACTGCTACAGTTGGGATGGCTAGGGGTATTTGGGAGTAGTTCTTTAGGATAAGACACCCAAGGTTAGAGGACACAGATTATGGTCTGCAGCTGAAGATTGTACACAGTTGGTTGGAGGAAACAACACAAGTAGAGATTGAGCATGCCAGGAGTAGAAAGTATTGGTGGTGTGGAGAGGGAGCAGGGAGGGAAGGAGGAGGAAAAATAAGTGCTTGATGAGCTGAAACGGACTAGAGCAAACTAAATAAGGCAGATTTGCCACCATGAAAGCACAGACTCATGAAAATAAAAACATGGCAAGTATGTCAAGGGTTTCATATTATGGTACCCAAATCAATAAGGTACCCTTTCAAAATCAATTTCTTTCCTGAAAAATACCTTTAATGTACCCACTATACAATTCTAGGCACAATATGCACAGGTAAATGCCAACCCCATGATTTACAAAAAATGCATTGCAAACTACAAAAACGTCACCCATTTACAGATCCATATAAAATATACTGTCAGCCACATTAGTCCATATCCATGGCAGTTTCTATTCCTCATTACTGCCAAAGTATTGGAAATTTGATACATTCAATGTACACCAACATTTTTAAATGCAACCTTCATTATATTCAGTAAATGTACTTTTCTCCATCTTTGGGAGTTCTTTTTCTTCTAAATATATATTGTGGAAATTCTGCAGCTGCTAGTGGCTAATCTAATAAATCTATAAATCATAAGTCTTACAGGAACATGCAACCTAATTTATAAGAAGCATTGGTCATTTTAGTCCACAAATGATAACTTTGCTGAATGATAGACCCAGGGGGATTGATCATGGCTTGAAAAAGTTGCAATTCTTGGAGCATGGCCAGGTACTGTAATTTTTTTACAAGGTCTAAACTGGTCTGACCTTGTGGAGATGGTATCTGGATTTAAATAAGAGGCCAGAACCTCTTAATATATCCAGCATGAATACAACCGGTGAGGGGACTTTAAGACTGAAGTTTAAGATGCCAGTCTTATTGAATTTCCCCCAAAGAACCCAGTCATAACAAATCCCTAAAGTGTGCAAAATATTTACTTTCCTATGAGGAAAAATTGTGATTAACAAGAATCCTTTATATGTGTCCTATAAGAATTTTATACAGTGACAAAAAGTTGCCATACATCCCAAAGTTAATACGACATTAGAATATTGTACACCCCACAAATAGTACTTCTACTATAAGATACAACTCATTTTAAAATACCGTATTTTTTGGACTATAAGGCGCACTAAAAATCCTTTGATTTTCTCAGAAATCAAAGTTGCGCCTTATAGTCCAGTGCACCTTATATATGAACCGTATTTACAAACAACAGCTGCCTTGAACTGTGCACAAGTCTGCCACCTGCTGGTTATTCATCCTTAGAATCAGGTGCGCCTTATACTCCGGTGCGCCTTATATATGAACCTAGATGTTTTAGCGGGCATTTATTGATGGTGCGCATTATAGACTGAAAAATACTGTAACAAGAAATTTCCCATAGATCCCTGGTGCATGATCTGAACAACAGTGTTCATTACTTTACTTCTTAGTGCATTACTAGCCGGCTCTCCATCTTTAGCTCTGACTCAGAAAATGTTAAGTTGTGATGACAGGTTTCCTTTTAAACAAAGTCACATTTTTGTAAAATTAAATTGTTGTCCTTGCCCATTGCTGCTAAGGACAGATGTGTTATGAATAAGAAAATCTAAAGCTTTGAAATATATGAAGCCCATCAAGTAATCAATCCCTTTATTTATTTTAACAGAATTGCTTTTGTGCCATTAGAGCTTTGTATTTACTGTGCTTTGTCCAAATGAGTTTTACCTAAATATCTTGTCATGTTTGCATTTATTCTCCTATTTGTTTAGTCAAATCAGTTCATTTTGTTGCTCAGACTATACCACAAAGAAACAACATGACTGTGAGAGACTTAATCAGCTACTTTATTTTAAACTATTGTATTGTCCTTCAGTAGAATAAAATTGAACAACCCAATCAAAAGGTGTAATTAAAAAACATGACCACATATGCAATCACATGGGTTGTGCTCAAGTTCAGGTTCTAGGTTTTAAATAGCTAGACCCACTCTAACATGACTAGTGACCTTAATAAACATGTTCACTGTACCCAGTAGCAAATATGTTAAATATAAAAAAAGAGTGAAAAATATACATGATGTATGCATGTGTAGAGCATATATGGTGCATTATATTAATAGCCTAATTCATTTTTTAGGATAGGAGAAGAAAAACTATTAAGGATTTTCTAGGTGTATTACGATAGGGTGATAAAGAGAGAGCATGCTCTAATACTTCCTGGGCGTTAGAGGACAAAGGATAAAAGATGTGTTTATGTGATGTATTGGCACTGGCGTAGTTTTATGCTACTAAAATAACATATTGGATCTAATAATATCTGAAAAGAGTTTGTATGTTCTCTTCGTGTTTGGATGGGTTTCCTATGGCTCTTCCGGTTTCTCCAAAAAAGACATACTGGTAGGTTGATTAGATTGTGAGCCCCATGGGGACAGGGACTGTTTCAGCAAGCTCTGTGCAGCTGCATCTGTGTGCTATATAAATAAAGAAATTATTATTATTAATAACATGCAATGGAATAGTTTAGATGCAATGGTATACTGTAGATACAATGGGGCAGATTTATCAAGTTTCTGAAAGTCAGAATATTTCTAGTTGCCCATGGCAACCAATCACAGCTCCCCTTTAAAATATTCATGAGCACTGGTAAAATGAAAGCTGAGCTGTGATTGGTTGCCACGGGCAACTGGAAATATTCTGACTTTCAGACTCTTGATAAATCTGGCCCAATATGTGCAGGGCCCTTAATTGACAGTTGTGTACAATATTATAACATACAATTTGTTAAAATACAATACAATAACAAAGAATAAAACCTCCAAGTAGCAGCTAAAAAAAACTACCTATAAAGAAAAATAACCTGAATTGCATTGGAGATTAAAGTAATAATATATATTTTTGTTAGTCCTATCTTAGATCAAATGAATTATCTTTTATATTTAAAAAATTAGTTCTTATTTCTGATAAAATGAAACTATAAATATAAGTCTATGCAGATATTATTGATGGTGAATGACAAATGCTCTCAAGCACAGATCCATGTAGATGAGGTATTGTGTAAGTCTGCTGGTCCTAGCGCTAGTAAAGTGTAACATGCAGGGAACCTATGAGTCTTAGGGCATTCTGGATATGACCTATGAGTCCTAGTGTAATAGGAATAGGAACTCTCTTGCTATCCACAATATTATTCATAATATTATCACAGGGTTTTTAGCTTAAATGTAGCGTGACTATAAGATTAGTCTATTAAAATATCAACTAGATAGCAGGGAAACTATGCCTCAGTGATACCTGAATATTAGGAAGGTCCCTCTAAATCCATGTATGAATTTTGAGAAGCCTATTGACATTATGTGGGATAAAAGCCAAACGAGTAAGTCTTTTCTAAAAAGAATAGAATGTAGACAACACAAAATGTCACAGTATCTCACTGAGCCAAACCAGCACCTGACAGAGTATTGATGAGATGCAATGACATTGGAACAGTGCAGTTCACAGTTGGGAGTCTATTTTTTTGGAAAATAATTATTGGTTTGGTTATTATACTACATCATGTTGCTAGGCTTATAGAAAGTCAAATATTGATGTAGAGGGAGTTGGCTTATTTAAGGAAGCGTTGAGGCATATTTTCTCCCCCCTCCCTTAAAAAATGTGTTACATATTCCTTTCCCAGAAAAGGAAACCCAGAAAAATGTGCAGTGAACTAGTCCAACTAATAGATGGTGCAAAGTACAACTTAACAGAATTAAACTGCCGGCTATCCATTAGACACAATGATAAATCCAAAGTTTGCACCAGGTCCCATTGGCGTGTTGCTGTTCTCAAACGTTATAAAGTTGCATCTGTGGGGTTTTAATTTTTTACTGATCTTCATAAACTATATTTTATGATTTATCAGTGAGAAATGAATCATGCTAAGAAGTATGTAAAGAAGCCTTTAAACCACCATGGTCAGTGGGGATGTTTCATAAATGTTGCATCTATACTCAACGTCTTTACTTTATGCATTTACACACACTTGCACTCTTAAGACTCATCAGAGCAGCCGATCATTTAGTAAAAGTTAAGCAGAGTTATATGGTGATTATTCTCTTCATTCTGAAAGATAAACACTAATAGGCTATTTTTCAATCAAATAAGCTGCATCTATGAGTAGTGTTCCAAAGGCATCTGACAATTTTCATTAAAAGAAAGGCACTTAGTTTCAGTTGGATTTTCTTGATTTGATCAAGAGATTAAATAAATCAGGGAACAATAATATGAAGCCATTACTACAACTTTTCTACTCAAGTGGTTTAGCAGCCTTTATCTGCTTCTTCAAACTTCACAATTACCCACTTTGAAATTAATTACAGAGTTTAACATTTCAGAGCACATGATATTTGGCATCTATCACTAAAAACTTAAATTGTTCAAGCACATCCATTATATAAATGGCTTCTGTGGTACACTGAAAAAAGGCTCCGCATACACAAACATCATGGTCACCAAATAGAATCCATGCCAATAGATGAAGCGATAACAAATCAAAATTAGATAAACTTTTTCACACGCTGAGCCATACATGTATGTCGCAGAGCTACTAAGGGTGTACGGACAGGGTTCACGGGATGAGCCCTCGTCACACAGAGGTGGGGTTTGTTGCATATTGCAGAAAACACCCACCACTAATACCTGCGATTGGTGCTAACACCAATTAGAAGTATTATCCCCTTATTGGTGCATTGTCATGAATCCTATTTAAAAATGCCACATACTGCAATACAGGAGTATTGTAGTATATGGTAGAAACTATCAGACCATCTGGGGATAAAAAACCCTAGATTGTCTGAAAAATAGCTGAAATTTATTTTTAAAAAAAGTTAAAAAATAATACAAAAAAAATTGTAATCACCCCCCTTTCCCAAAAACTGATATAAAACTAAATAAACAGTAAGAATCAGAAACATATGATCTATTGCCAAGTGCCAAAATGCCCAATCTATCAAAATATAAAAACGGTTATTCTCAGGGGGAACCCTATAACGGAAAATAGCACCACTTTTACAACATTTTACATCACATTAAAAATGTAATAAAAAGAGATCAAAAGGTTGCACAAAGTCCCTTCATGCCCCTTCACGCCCCACTGGATTGGATAAAATAATCACAAGTGCTAGCAATAAGCTAGCATTTGCAATTAGTTAAGGGCCTCTGTGCCAATGACGTGGCCCAGAGGTCCTGATAAACATACCCCATTGTGTACATTTTTGAAAATGTATTAAAACATAATGGAAATAAAGGATCCGAATCGCGCATTTTCGCCGGGTTTCCCGAATATTTCCGATTTGCGCCGAATTGCCCCGAGATTTTGGCCCGCCGGATTTGGAAAAACCTCAGAACTTTTTAAAAAATTTGTGTCGCAAGAATAGCACTCACATACACCGGGACGAAGAAGGTGAACTCCGGCGGACTTCAGCGCAGCAGAGACACCTACTGGATATCGGGTGCACGACCTTAGTGAATCCCGGCAAGCTCCGAATCAGCGCCGGACAACGCGCCGTGGGATCGCGAATGGACTGGGTAAGTAAATGAGCCCCAATGTATCCTATATAAATTTGGTATCACCATGATCATACCCAACCAAAGAATAAAGTAGATGTAGCATTTGGAGTTCACAGTGAAAGTCATAAAAACAAAGAAAATGACACAAATGCGCTTTTTCACCAATTTCATCACGTTTCGAATTTTTTTCTGCTTCACAGTACATGTCACGGAATAATAAATAACGGCAATGAGAAGAAAAATCTGTTACACAGAAAATAAGCCCTCACAGAGCTTTCTACTTGAAAAAATTAAAATGTTCTAAATTTTTAAAGTGGAGAGTGAAAAATTACAAAAAAAAAATGCTGCAATGTGAAGGCTTGCTATAGTCAGACTAAAGGAGGCCTGAAAAGTTAACTGGAAGCAGAAACTGTAAAAATCATGGAAGCAGTCCTGACACTTGCATCTCTGAAGAGTGGTGGTTGATAAATGAATAATGATTCAATGTAAAACATTATCTTGGTGGGCTCAATTGTTCAGCAGACCACCAATAGTGTATGACATCATTCACATTATTATGATTAACTGCTAAACTGACTTATAATTTTAAATTGAAAATATATTTGAGTAAAATTTTTTTCCTGGCGCTAACACTAATTCCCTGAATTATCAACACAATTTCTCATCACTCATTTACAAGAGAAAGAAGGGGAAAGAAAGAGCTTTTTTAATTTTCATATGGCATATATGTTTGTATCTACATGAGTTACATATTTTAAAGGCCTGTGCCAATATATCTTAATAAGACTGACGAAGTGTAATAGGGACTCTGGAGACAGGGATGACAACCAGGTTAGTGAGCCCTAAAACTGAGCCCCCAAACTATAAACTGCCTGCTTATTGGGTCCGACCTTACCGGTGGCCAATAAGAAGGTGCTGTTCCCTCCCTAGGTCACTTTGCAGCTCAAAAAACAAACAAATAGAAAAATGAATGAACATCAAACTTTTATTATAGCCTGATACTGTAACGGTATGCCTACCATCATTGGCATATAATCAATAACATTGTGCTGTCATTGTGCTACCACAGGTTCAATGCATTAAAATTTTGACCATGGTGATCTGAGACCAATCCCCCGTATTAATGAAGCTGGCTGATGAGCATCCAAAAGGAACAGATTACATATAGCGATTTCCGACATTCCTGACTTCAATTACCCAGATATCGACTGGGGGGCAGAAACCTGCAGGTCCTTCAAAGGCAGCAGGTTCTTGTCAACAACAAAAGACAATTACCTGTCGCAACTAGTCCTGGAGCCAACAAGAGGGGGGCACTGCTGGACCTTATCCTAACCAACAGACCTGATAGGGTATCAAAACTACAGGTTGGGGGGAACCTGGGGAATAGTGATCATAATATCATTGATTTTGTATTACGCTTTACTAAGAGCGTTAGTGAAGGGGCAACCAACACTCTAAACTTCAGGAGGGCAAATTTTCAGCAACTAAGGGAAGACCTTAAAGGCATAGACTGGGATAATGTTCTCAAAGACAAAAGCCCCCCCCAAAAATGGGACTTTTTCTCATATATTCTGAAAAAGTCCTGTGAGAAACACATACCTTATGGGAAAAAGCATAAGAGGAACAAGAAAAAGCCAATGTGGCTAACTAGTCTTGTAAAGAAAGAAATAAGCGAGAAAGATAAAGCGTTTAAGGTGCTAAAATGTGAAGATAGCGATGAGGCATTACAGGATTATAGAGAGAAAAATAAATCCTGTAAAAAGCAGATAAAGGCCGCAAAAATAGAGACAGAGAAATATTGCCAGGGAGAGCAAAAATAATCCCAAATTATTTTTCAAGTATATAAATGATAAGAAACTAAAAACAGAGAGTGTGGGTCCCCTTAGAAATAACATGGGGGTCATGGTGGAAGGAGATGAGGAAAGGGCCAATCTACTGAATGTCGCCTTCTCAACTGTCTTTACCCAGGAAAATCCCCTGGTGGAAGACACAATGAGGAATAATGTAAATTCTTTTTATAATGTCAACAGTTTAACCCAGGAAGAGGTACGGCGCCGCCTCGCAACCACTAAGATAGATAAATCACCTGAGCCAGATGGCATACACCCCCGGGTTCTGCATGAATTATGTACGGTGATAGACAGACCGTTATTTTTAATATTTGAAGATTCACTGAGGACTGGTTATGTTCCACAGGAATGGCGCATAGCAAATGTGGTACCAATATACAAAAAAGGATCAAATAGCGATCCTGAAAACTACAGACCCGTGAGTCTAACTGCTGTGGTGGGGAAAATATTTGAGGGGTTTATTAGAGATGCTATCCTGGAGTATCTCACTGTGCACAACCTTATAACCCAGCGTCAGCATGGGTTTATGAGAGATCGGTCCTGTCAGACTAATCTGATTGGTTTCTACGAGGAGGTAAGTTCAAGACTGGATCTGGGGGACGCTGTGGATGTTGTATATCTGGACTTTTCAAAGGCATTTGACACCGTGCCACATAAAAGGTTGGTATATAAAATGAGACTGCTGGGAGTAGGAGAAAATCTGTGTATTTGGGTAAGTAATTGGCTTAGTGATAGAAAACAGAGGGTGGTCATTAATGGCACATTCTCAGATTGGGTTGATGTTACTAGTGGAGTGCCACAGGGGTCAGTATTGGGGCCACTTCTTTTTAATATTTTTATTAATGACCTTGTAGTGGGTTTACACAGTCAAGTTTCAATATTTGCAGATGATACTAAGCTGTGTAAAGTAATAAATACTGAGGTCGATAGTTTAGCATTACAGAGGGATTTGTGGAAGCTTGAGGGATGGGCAGAGAAATGGTTGATGAGGTTTAATGTAGATAAATGTAAAGTTATGCACTTGGGCCATGGAAACAAAAAGTATAATTATGTTCTAAACGGTCAATTACTTAGTAAAACTGAAGCTGAAAAGGACTTGGGGGTATTGGTGGATGGTAAACTTAATTTTAGTGACCAGAGCCAGGCGGATGCTGCTAAAGCAAATAAAATAATGGGATGTATCAAGAGAGGAATAGATTCTCATGATAAAGACATAGTTTTGCCCTTATACAAATCCCTGGTCAGACCACACATGGAATATTGTGTACAGTTTTGGGCACCAGTGTATAAAAAGGATATAGTAGAGCTGGAACGGGTGCAGAGGAGAGCAACCAGGATTATTAGGGGAATGGGGGAACTAGAATACACTGACAGATTAAAAAATTTGGGATTATTCAGTTTAGAAAAAAGACGACTGAGGGGAGACCTCATTACAATGTACAAATACCTGAATGGACAGTACAAGGATCTCTCCAAAGATCTTTTTATACCTAGGCCTGTGACCAGGACAAGGGGGCATCCTCTACGCCTAGAGGAGAGGCGATTTTACCATCACCATAGACAAAGGTTCTTTACTGTAAGAGCAGTGAGACTGTGGAACTCTCTGCCGCAGGAGGTTGTTATGGCGGACTCTATGTACATGTTCAAGAGAGGCCTGGATGACTTTCTGGAGAGAAAAAATATCACGGGTTATGAAAACATTTATTTAATTCTTAAAGGTTGGACTTGATGGACTTGCGTCTCCTTCCAGCCTTATATACTATGATACTATGATACTATGAAAAGATGAAAGTTTCAGGTAGTTGTTGCAAGGATGGTGGATAGAGGGAAATAGCTACATCTTGTGGATCCTATGCTATTTTGGGAATCAGAGGAAGTAACCCTGGGGGACAGCATAATGCAGAAGAAACTAAAGAGGGTCACGAGAGTTTAGAGAAACAAGTGATAGGGTGAGGGTGGCATATTTGGCTTTTCTAAGCAACCCAACACAGGAAAAGAAAGCAGCACAGGAGGAATTTAAAGTGTGGGCAGACAGGAGGGAGAGTTTTACACACTCCCAATTGGAATTAGCACCCCATGGAGATGTGTCTGGGGAGTTGGTGATGAACCTGGCAAATGGTTGTAGACCACATTCTCATATGTTGAGGTTGAAAAGAACGGGAGGGGACAAAGCGACATCCCCTTTGGAAATAACCATGATATTGGGGGAATATTATAAGGCACTCTACACAGACGCTCCGCACTAACGACACACAGGGGAAGGAATTTCTAGACAAGATACAACCACCAGCATTGAGTCATGACCAACTGACACTTCTGAATATTTCGGCTATGTTGGAGGAAGTCCAGGGAGTCATCAAGTTCACCAAATGGGAAGGCCCTGGGGCTAGATGGATATTCCAGTGAATTCTTCAAAGCTCATTGCATCCAGGTTGCTCGTGTATTGTCCAGCTGGTATTCAAAGGTGTCCTTGGGCATTACCTTGACAAGACACTTAAAACAGCATATATTAAACTCATAACAAAGAAGGGTAAAGACCTGGAGCTTCCATCCTCGTATTAACTTATTTAATTGGTCAATCTTGACATGAAGATCCCATCTACAGTATGTGCTCATTCAGGACATATTTAACAACATGATATAGTAATCCAGAGACCAGAGTGAACACCCCAGGTTTTTTGTTGTCCCCGTTACAGGAGGGGATAAGGCACAGCAGTATACTCTCGCTGTCGCTTTTTAATCTAGCCCAGGAACTGTTTGCAAGATATTTGGCGACTATGAGAGCCTACAAGGGTATCACTCTAGGTAACAAGTCATTGCAACTAGCTAGCCATTGTGCTCTTTATGAGCAATCCAAAAGCTCAGTTATCGGAGGTAATGCAGCTGTTCACAGAATTTGAGTCCTTTTCATGGTTCAAACTAAACCTGTCAAAATGCGAAATTCTGTTTCTAGGCTCCAGGTCATCAGGTGAATGGCTAAGTGGCACAAAATGTAGGATCCCTGTGGAAGCACATTGGACACGATACTTGGGCATCAAAATCGGGAGAACCCCGGAATCTCTATAATAACTAAACTACCCGCCCTTGTTGAGCAAGATAGCATAGGAACTTAGGAAGTCGCAGTCGCTCCCACTGTCTTTGATGGGAAGGGTGAAACTAAAGATGATGAATATCTCTATGCTGTTGTATCCACTGCAGACAATACGCCCACTACTCAAACACAGCAGTGTTCTAACACTGAATAGGGAAATCACCCAATTCTTGTGGAATGGAAAACAAATCTAGAATAGAGCTCAAAAACATAGGGAAGCCTGCCAGACGTTCGAAATTACAATTTAGTATGTCTCCTCCAACATATAGTGGATTGGCTTAAAGGGACCTTAGGATCCCAATTTGCCCACCCATGAGATCTGAAAACATTATTACACATAAAGACAGGCAAGTTACCACCCGAAATCAAAAGGTCAGGGATCTTTAATGACATAATCATTGCATGGAAAGTGCTCCGAAAGTACTATGGGTTGTGCAGGAGAGTGTCAAAATATCTTCTACTCTGGAACCACCCTGAATTTTCTCAGAGGCGTCAGAGAGTGGAAAGACAAGGGAATCTTGAGTGTCAATGATCTGTTAAATTTGAAATGGTTAACCATGGAGGAATTAGTGGAGAATTACAGCCTACAAGGAGAGCAGTATTTTCAATATGCACAGGTTAAACACGCCTTCTTAGACAATTTGAAAGATGTGATGAAAGAGACCTTCCAAAACCCATTTGGCGGGCTACTGACCTACCCATTGCAGAAAGGGGGATCTCGCTCTTATACCAGAGCTGATACAACAGATAGAACCAGTGAGGAGGTTGTTTAAATGTTTTGTTTGTATGAGATATGTCATCTTAATGAGAAAAATGTATCAAAGAGGTCAATGGGGCTTATTTACTGAAGGTCCCGCATTCTCGTGATGTTTCACAACTTTTTGGGGAATGCGGTGGGGATTGTGTCTCACACGATCGGATTGTGTCGCAATCGCGCCGGCTTTCATACGATACAAATCGGGGGCGGGCCGTCGGACGATCCAACGGATTCAGACGACACACGGGATTTAACATTTAAAATTCCGTCGTAAGCCAAGCACTTACATGCACCAGGAAGAAGAAGGTGAACTGGACCTGATCGGGAAGCAACACATGCAGGATATCGGGCGCACGCTCGTAGTGAATCGTGGCGGACTTCATCCTCGTCGGACATTCCGGATCGGGGATTGCGCAGGGACCGGGTAAGTAAATGTGCCCCAATAAATGTGTTCAAGTGATGGGCCTGCATGCCAGATATGTGATGTACTTATCTGTCTTATATTATCAAAATTAAAAAATTTTGTCCGACCTATAATCCTGCAGGAACCCAGAATCCTGATGACAATTGGCAGTGGAAAAATTATTCCTTTGCAGTCAAAATGAAACCTAGGAACAATGTCCCCTCCCAAAAACCTAGTGCCTGTAACTTCATATGCTTTTATTTAGTTGTGCACTGCTTGGTTGTATAAATTGTGGATATATTTTTATTTTGAACATGACTTAGGTAAAGTAAGAATACAAATATTAATATTAATAAAAAATGCTTTAGTTGTTAAAAAAAAAAGTGTTTTCACTCACAGAACTAATACAGTAGAACATTCCCTTTACTATAACTACAGTCAGCATCCATCCTGTATGGTTATGGTGACTAAATCATTTTATTCCTTGTGGCAAGTAAAAAGAAAATCCTTTAGCTATTTTCCCTGTACTAGCATGAAACATCTTTCACAAATATTTGTAGTTGTGTTTGGTGTGCTACTATGTTAGATGGACTTTCTTATTCCCAGGCTAATAGAATAAGTAATGAACATATGTCATTTATAGTTAACAATCAAATCAAATCTGCCAAGCACTTTTCTACCATCTCCCTCTCAGCCTACACTCTCTCTGAAGGCCGTACACATTCAAATAAATTATGAATGACAAGTATTTGAACCAAAAAAGAGGGCACCATATTTTATATGCAGTAAATTTAATTCCAGATTGTGTTTCACCTCTGCAGGGTGACATGTTTATTGCCAGTGAAAGATGAAAGCTTCAGGAGTTGAAGACAAGCGTCAGCAGTTCTAGTGGGCACTAGTAAAATGAGGATTTGACAGACTGGTTGTTGAGCCCTTGAAATTAAATGCCAAATCTAATTTTACCCAAAAGGGGTCATATGTACTGTCAACCTCCCCCCTTTAAATATCAATACAAGCTGCATAAATGACTCAAAGCCTATAAAGAATGAAAAATACACCATTCCACTTTAATAAAAAAAAAAAAACTACGGCATTTAAATGGTGAAGCGTAAAGCTTACAAACTTACAGCACAGAGAATGCACATTAGCATATAAAACCCACTTCCAAGTGGAGAGCAAAAACTAACATTCAATAATTGTTATGCTAAGTATTACAGAAATCAAAATTTTTCCAGCAGGAAAGTTTTCATTTTGCTTTGATTTAAAGTGCTAGAATCATATGGCGAGAAGTCCTTATAAAATACAAATACAGACCATCCACTCATTACTATTCCCCCAGTCACTTAGTCAAGTAGAAAGCTAATCAAATGATTGAGAATTGCACAAATTATACTGGGTTTTATGGATAAAGAGAGACTTCCATTTACTGTAAAATACTGCTCCTTAAAACATGCACCTGGAAATGATTGTTATCATCAGCGACTCTCAGGACATCAGTGGGATGGCGTGATGATCAATGCCAAGCACTATTTGATTACCGAGATACATTTAAAAGGCAATCTCCACTACAGTGCATGGACTTTTCTCTTAACCAACTGTTCAGTGCCAAGCTTGCTTGACAAGTTAGGTCTACATCACCATTGTTACTATCCATACATAAGTACATGTTGGGACTATTTTTTATGAATAAAATATTTGTAAATGTTACATGTTATCAGGTGCCAATGTATTTACACTTTTAAAATAGACTGCAACAGAAACTTTTTTAATGTTTTAAATGTTAAGATGAAAAGATGAGATAAGACTCATTGCTCTGCTGAGAATGAACTGTCTGACAATAATGAAGTATCCTCTTATTTTTTTCTAAGAAACATTGCTCCTGGGACAACAGTCTTGCTGAGGAACCCCCACAAGGTTTTTAATTCATGTGACCAAAAATCTGATATTCCAACTGGAACAGCATTTAAAGGAAAGCTACCACTTTGTAGACATAATTTGAAATCAGACATACGTGCAGGCTGATGTAAAGCTGTTGCTGCAGGATCTTATCTTTTGTAGGTATAAAACCAAGCTGTAGTGCTTGCGCATAACAACCCTTGTAAACATGTCCCACAAAACTGCTTCCGGGTTTCTGTGGCACTGCAAAGCCACTGGCTAAACACTACTGGTGACAACTGCAAATGCGCTACAGTGTTGCGTAAATGATTTTAAAAAAAAAAGGTCCAATCCACTAACATTTCTAGTTCATTCTGCTTGTGTTCTTAAAATTTCACAAAAAATGTTGTTCTTGCTAGCAATAAAGGTTATATTGGTTTATTATTTGTCACAGTTCCGTGCGACTATAGGTTGTTTGTATATTGTATTGATTTCCTATCCACCATTTTCTACACAATGAATGAGGTGAAGTCATTTGTCCTCCTTTTCTTTTGGAATGGAAGACTTTCTAGTGGTATTAGAGCTGACCCTTACACTGATGGTATCTATTTTATGTTTCCATACAATTTTTTTTCATCCAAATTTCATACCACCAGGATGGGCACCCACTATTACTAAGATGCTTATGGATGTCCTAGACAAGGAGTCAGTTTATGTGCCCCAATACATAATATCAAGGTTACAAGATGGTGGTAATATAGATGAAATCTTCCTCATCTGAAAACTTTCATGTGGTGGGGGCAGAGCGTTCACATGGCTTTGAATTGACCCAAAGGTAAAATTTACTTTTAACCAATTCTTTTTTAGCAGAAAATGGAAAACATAGTCCAGCTCACAACTTCAGTTTTTAGAACAGATGCAGTTATCAATGAAGAAAACTATGTGGTCATAGCCACATCGTCAATCTGTTGGGGTGAAAAAAAAATATATTTTGTTGGTGATCTTTCAACAAAAGAATGTAGCTTCAACTTCCTGTTTAATATTTTTCTAGCAAAGAGTTCCCATAACAAGAACACCACAATGAACTCCAAAGCCCAAAGAGGGAAACACTGTTGAGAGAGAATGGAAATTGCGTAGACTGGATTGTCAACTTTTACATAAATATGAAATTGTATAAGCAGCTATATAACTTTTACATAAATATGAAATTGTATAAGCAGCTATATAACTTTTACATAAATATGAAATTGTATAAGCAGCTATATAACACTAATTGAAATGCATTATAAATATATAATTATAAAGTTACCATACCTTTATTTGGCACAGCTTTAAAGGTGCAACTGCATGACTAAAAAATCACTATTTTGGACAGCTATGAAGTGCTTTGCTTCTTATTTATAAAGATTTGGAATTGCAACCATTTTTGCATTATTGTACTGTGTGACCTCTTTATTCTTATTAGCTTTAAGGTAGATAGAATTTCTCTAATATCTATAGCCAATCATAAAGGTTTATGGTGTTCATGGTAAAAGCTATCTTAGGCTCATAGTGTAACAGTTGAAAGCTTTGCATTTCACCATATATGATACTTTATTGGATCTATTTTACAGCAGGATCTAGAAAAAAGTTATTTTGTCTCTTTAATCACCTTTATATTTTCAGCATAATTTTTTAAATTAATGTTTAACAAGGAATGCATATTTTATATAAGGATGGTCAAATCAGGCATTAGGGAGCTCATCCATTAATACAAAGAAACATAAAAATAGCAGCAAATGTAAAAAATATACATTTATCACTTTTTTTCCCTGTTACCCGACACTGGTACTCCTGCTGCCCCCCAGTTTTTTTTTATAGAGATTAATAATAGGTGTCCAGAACAGTCTTGTGCTTTGTTACTGGCAACATGGCTCCCATCACTTACCATAGTTTACATAGTTTAGTTTCTTTCATATGGATTTTTCTATTTAATTTTTTTTTTCTATATAAATATGTATCTGAATTTTAACTAGTTTGAGTAATTACCCAACAATATTTTAAAACATCAATGACTCCCATGCCACCTTTATACCATTTCTAATCACTGTGTTGAAATGAGATGATCTCATGCTAGTAAAACTGATTTATCATATCAAAAGTAAAATGCAACAGCACATAAGTGCAGAGCCTATGTATTTTATAACATAAAATCACTAAACATCAAAAGTTATAGATATTGCTAAGGGAAGTTAAGTTTAGTGTCTACTCTTGCATTAGTATCTATCCATATTTATATGTAAACAGAATATCTTGTATATGTTAAGCAAAAATAGGAATGTAATGGAATATAGATTGTGGTGCGCACAGAAACACTGCATCCAAAGTTCTCCAGGAAAATATATGAATAGAGAATAATGTGTTATATAAGCAACGATGGTTTATAACTCCCTAAATCCCTGATGGTCAATATAGGATCCAGGAGGTGAGTATTAATAGATTGCATCTTACCGCTATAGTGGCAATCAATATGTTAACTTATTACCCTGGTGTCCTGGAGTATCACTTTCTAGTGTTACAATAGAGTATGCTTGGCTCTGCACATGAACAGAAGGTATTGCTTGGCATGGCACATGCATAGAAGTTATCATTGGTGCACCACAAGGCAATAAAGACCTAATGCCTATGGTTGAAAGAGGTACGGACATGGACGGTTTCAATGGCCACAGCAAACCTCGTTAAATTGCAATGGAGACAGCAGACCTCCATTATAAGCTGGTATGCTACAAATTAGCGTATGAAGACCTAGTTCCTTTTGTAATCATAGGGTGGTAAAGGGTTGCAGGTCACATAGTGTGTGATACTGCATGTAGATAAAAGCTGAAATTCTAGATGCGTTTCAGAGTTCCGTCTCCTTCCTTGGTAGCATATGTGTGACTGGGTCAGTTTTTCAATATAATATAATATCTAGGTTTGTTTTATGGTTTCCAAATAAGAGATTTCAATCAGATCTAAATTGTAGAAACATGGATGTATTTAAAAAAAATTAAAAGACAGTAAAGGTATATTTTACTTTATTCATGGCTTATCATAAACCAACAGATTTGAGTTTTGAGTTGAGATTTGAGAACTTTAAGGCCCCTTTCACATGCGAGTACTGAACAGGTTTTTGACCTGCAGGTCAATTTTTTACATTCTGCTATGCACTTCTTTAAATGATGATATCTCGGGAAAAGCTTTACTTTGTTTTTTATTCATGACTATAACCTGATTTTTATTAATTACATATTTTTTGCTTTATAAATTTTGCCAATAATTGACTACAAATGGGAAAAAAAGCTATTTTGCCATTTTACCTATGTTATAAATATGTACAACATTATTCCATCACCCTTTCCCAGGTTGAGCTACAGATGCAGAGGGTGCATGTACTTCTGAAAAGTCTCCAGTAGCTTCTTCTATATTCCGCCTTCAGCTAACAGCCTGGAGGGGGACAACTATATCTCCTGGACCCTTGCACCTAGAAACACAATTATAGTGTCATATTAAACAAGAGAGTCTCCCCTTTAATATTATATATAGATTGATCCTTAACAGAACCTGGAGATATCCACTATTAAATATACAATCGGGAATAGAAAGCTGTACATAAAATAATTTTTAAGCACAACTTTAAGGGTTTATACCTCTGGTTCTGTTAAGCATCCATACACACCCATACATCATATTAAAGAGGAGATTCTTCTGTTTAATATGACACAAAAATTTGCCATGGTTCAGGAGACATAGCCGTTTGAACTTGGTCCCTGTCAAGACGTTTATAAATGTCCATTCTGCACAGGGTTATTTGCAAATAGGACGGACGTACATAGCCGCATGGCAGTCATGAAGGGGTTGATGTAGTTAGGTGAGGTTTTTAATTATGTTCAGGGATCTGAACATTTAAATGGCAATGGACTTACATCACATACAACCCCAAACCCCAATGTTGGATGATTAACACATGTAAAGATAAAAAAATCTTTTTCAACTGGCCTTAATAATGTATTTCCCTTTTGTTGACTATTGTAGTTTTGCATATACTATTTCCAGAAAGGGTCTTTATAGGTTTATTAGCTTTTGAATTTGTTTCGTTTGCTAATACATGTGCAAAACAATCTAGTGCAGTATTAGAAATCACCTTGGAAAGACATTGAAGCAGATAGTTTTGCTTTCTGCTATAAACCCCCTGCTGGTTATGTTTTTAATAACTTTAACCTTTCAGGCCACGCAATCTATCCATCTTCTCTTTGTAATTAACATTGAAAAGCATGCTAGAAGCTTTACTATGTGTTGACATGATATCTCTATGCATTGCTTATTTTTGTATCCACGCAAACTACAGTATGCAATGCTGAACGATAAATCCTACAAATATCAATATTCATTGCTCATATTAAAGTTCTACAGTCACATTAATTTTAATCACTACATAATATTGATATGATTTAATAGGATTATTTCACCTGTGGAAAAAAGTATTTTCTAAGTATGTCGATATAGTGTACAATAACATGATGTATGCAGAACATCACAGAGTTGAGCATAATATATGCATGGGTGTGATGTTTGTAATGCATGCGGTACTGTAGGTCCCATTAGTGAGCCTTTCCCCTCCAGTGAAAACAGAATGAACCACAGACCCTTCTAGTTTGCATAAAACAAACAAAATTAGATTTGCTTTGCTGAATCGAAACCCACACGGGATTGAGAGACTCTCTCGGGGACAAATTACTTCAAACAATCCCTGTGTACCATAACAAAATAAGAAAAATTCAGGCCAATCAACATAGCTCAAAACCCTTAGCAGAGGAAATAATAATAATACAACCAAGGCTGTTTAATGCTTCTGTGCTTAGATCCTTTCTTAAAGCAATTATATTTACTTGTTGGCCACATGTTAGGTAATCCTGCATATGCTATTAAGACATAAAACATAGTTCTGCCTTTTTTAATCTTCCAACGGGATGCATCACGCAGACTAGTCAACAGCTGGACAGATAGAATCGCTTTACATGTGGATGATAATTAGCGCTAAATAAAGAAATAATGAAAACCATATCAATCAGTAGCAATGCCCTTTGATTAAGTCTATTTCTTACCATATTGACGTCCCACAAGATTTTGAGAGGAAATTCAGCATTTAATCAATGTATGAAAAAGCTGTAATTTCATAGCAACTCAATTGATAGACATTTATGCCTTTTTACATGTGTAATAAGCATCACATAACCAAATAGTCAGGTATAGCCCTCGCACATTAGAAATAAAATAGTACATTTTCTAATTGAGAAAGTGGATAAAAGTCTGATAACAGTTTTATCATGTGAACTCCTACATTGGACAAATGAATATTACCGTTACCAATGCATTAACCAGTGTTTGGGCTCTTTCACATTGGCTTTGATTCCCATGGATGCCTCACTAAGCCATTGATTTCTGTGGGTGCTTTCAAATTGGCTTGTTTTTTTTTCGCTGATCCTGAATCCGTGGAAAAAATTATGAAACATGCCCTATGTTTTTTACGGTTGTGGATCACGGAAGGCAAAAGAAGTCTATGGGTCTGCAAAAAAATATGTTTTTCATTGATGAGGCTGAAAAACCAGGTATGATGTTTTCAAAGCAATGTTAAACCTTTAGGTTTTTTTTTTTTGCGGACAGAAAGACAAACCAGATGCATCACGGAGACAAAATGGAAGAAAAACGGAGACACAATGGAGACAAAACACAACCAATCTGCAACTTAAGCTGTGCACCAACACCAATGCGAAAGAGCCCTTTTAGTGGATGTTGTTTTCAGTTCTTATTCCTTGACTTCATTACATGCTGCACAAGAATAACTTTGGAAACAGAACTTCATATTTTTTGCACTAAATTTAATGATAGAAATACTGTTAGTAGCCTGTGATTGGATAAGAAAACATGAAATGGTGTGTACTAGAAGGATGAAAATGGAAAACATCCTATCACATGGCTAGTCTACAAAGAGTTAAAGGGGATTTCAATATATATCAATTTTGTAAATATTTCTGGGGGGACTTTAAAAATAATAAACCACATACAACTCTCCCTGCTCCACCATTCAGTGATAGTGTCTTACTGTTTCTATGAAGAGACCGTATATACATTGTATATACAGTGTATATATATTCTATATATACACTTCAAAATACTTCAGCTGTACTAGTTTAAAAGATGGGTACACAGCCAAGTATTGATCAGTACTAGAGATGAGCGAACATACTCGTCTGAGCTTGATGCTCGATCGAGCATTAGCGTACTCGTAACTGCTCGTTGCTCGGACGAGTATTTCGCCCGCTCGAGAAAATGGCAGCTCCCGCCGTTTTGCTTTTTGGCGGCCAGAAACAGAGCCAATCACAAGCCAGGAGACTCTGCACTCCACCCAGCATGACGTGGTACCCTTACACGTAGATAGCAGTGGTTGGCTGGCCAGATCAGGTGACCCTGGGATAGACTAGCCGCTGCCCGCGCTGCTCGGATCATTCTCTGTCTGGATGCCGCTAGGGAGAGAGCTGCTGCTGCTCAGGGAAAGCGTTAGGGTGTTCTATTAGCTTACTGTTAGGCAGGAGTGATTCTAAAAGAACCCAACAGCCCTTCTTAGGGCTACAATAACGTTATAATTTTTTTTTTTTTTTATTTGCAGCTAGTACCATATTGTGAGGAATTAGCAGGGGGACTTGCTACCGTTGTGTTTAGCTCTTAGTGACACACATATCCACCTCAAACACCAAAGTGGGAAAATTTATTAGGGGTTTGAGTAGAATTAGGCACAGTCTGCCAGTTTCTTTTTATTTTACGTTTATTTTTTTTCATACTCAGCGTCCATCCATATGCATAGTATAGTGTGCTGTAATTACTTGGCTAAAAATCGCCAGAGGAGAATACCAAACGTCTTAATTACGCACACAGTACGTTATTATATATTGATTTCTGTTTTGACTGTGGGGCATGTACTTGCTGCAGTGCATCTACTATCAATTGGGAGCAATTTGAGTCAGACTGCGACCACTGTGTTTTATGACGCACATAATCCATCGCAAAGACCGAAGTGGGAAATTTATATAGGGCCGGGTTTGTATTTCAATTAGGCACAGTTCTGCCAGTGTCTTTTTATTATTTTACGTTATTTTTTTCATAACTCAGCGTCATCTCATCTGGCTAGTAGTGTGCTGTAATACTTGGCTAGAAACATAGCCATAGGAGAATACAAACTTCTAATTACGCTCAGTAGCGTTATATATATATTTGATTTCGGTTGATCTGCTGGTGGCTGTACTTGCTGCAGTGCATCTACTATCAAAATTGGAGCAATTTGGAGTCAGACTTGCGACCACTGTGTTTATGACGCCAATCATCGCAAAGACCGAAGTGGGAAAATTTATAGGGCCCGGGTTGTATTTCAATTAGGACACATTCTGCCAGTTTTCTTTATTTACGTTTTTTTTTCAATAACTAGCGTCATCTCATCTGGCATAGTAGTGTGCTGTATACTTGGCTAGAAAATAGCCATAGGATAATACAAGTCTTAATTACGCCTACTAGCGTTAATATATATTTGATTTCTGTTGATCTGCTGTGGCTGTACTTGCTGCAGTGCTCTACTATCAATTGGGAGGCACTTTGGAGTCAGACTTGCGACCCACTGTTTTTAGTGACGCACATATCCATCGCAAAGACCGAAGTGGGAAATTTATTAGGGCCCGGGGTTGTATTTCAATTAGGCACAGTCTGCCGTTTTCTTTTATTTTACGTTTATTTTTTCATAACTCCGTCATCTCATCGCTCTAGTAGTGTGCTGTAATACTTGGCTAGAAATAGTCCATAGGAATACAAATGGCTTAATTACGCCTACATAGCGTTATATATATTTGATTTCTGGTTGATCTGCTGGTGGCTGTACCTTGCTGCAGTGCATCTACTACAAATGGGAAGCATTTGGAGTCAACTTGCGACCACTGTGTTTTAGTGACGCACATATCCATCGCAAGACCGAAGTGGGAAAATTATTAGGGCCGGGGTTGTATTTCAATTAGGCACAGTCTGCCAGTTTCTTTTATTTTACGTTTATTTTTTTTTCATAACTCAGCGCATCTCATCTGGCATAGTAGTGTGCTGTAATACTTGGCTAGAAAATAGCCATAGAGAATAAAAACGGCGTATACGCCTACATAGCGTTTATATTTTGATTTCTGGTTGATCTGCTGGTGTGTACTGCTGCAGTGCATCTACTATCAAATGGGAGCAATTTGGAGTCAGACTTGCGACCACTGTGTTTTATTGGACGCACATATCCACGCAAAGACCAAGTGGGAAAATTTATAGGGCCCGGTTGTATTTCAACAGGCACAGTCCTGCCATTTCCTTTTTTATTTTACGTTTTTTATTTTTTTCAAACTCAGCGTCATCTCACTGGCATAGTAGTGTGCTGTAATACTTGACTAGAAAATAGCCATAGAGAATACAACGTCTTAATACGCCTACATTAGCGTTATATATATTTGATTTCTGGTTGATCTGCTGGTGCTGTACTTGCTTTCATTGCAATCTACTACAAATTGGGAGCAATTTGGAGTCAGACTTGCGACCACTGTGTTTAAGTGACGCACAGTATCCATCGCAAGACCGAAAGTGGAAATTTATTAGGGCCCGGGGTTGTTATTTCAATTAGGCACAGTCTGCCAGTTTCTTTTTATTTTACGTTTATTTTTTTCATAACTCAGCGTCATCTCCATCTGGCAGTAGTGTTCTGTAATACTTGGCTAGAAAATAGCCATAGGAGAATACAAACGTCTTAATTACGCCTACAGTAGCGTTATATATATTTGATTTCTGGTTGATCTGCTGGTGGCTGTACTTGCTTGCAGTGCATCTACTATCAATTTTGGGAGCAATTTGGAGTCAGACTTGCGACCACTGTGTTTTAGTGACGCACATATCCATCGCAAAGACCGAAGTGGGAAAGTTATTAGGGCCCGGGGTTGTATTTCAATTAGGCACAGTCTGCAGTTCTTTTTTTATTTTACGTTTAATTTTTTTTCATAACTCAGCGACATCTCATCTGGCTAGTAGTGTGCTGTAATACTTGGCTGAAAATAGCCATAGGAGAATCACAACGGCTTAATTACGCCTACAGTAGTCGTTATATATATTTGATTTCTGGTTGATCTGCTGGTGGTGTACTTGCTGCAGTGCATCTACTATAAAATTGGGAGGCAATTTGGAGTCAGACTTGCGACCACTGTGTTTTTGTGACGCACATATCCATCGCCAAGACCGAAGTGGGAAAATTTATTAGGCCCGGGGTTGTATTTCAACTAGGCACAGTCTGCCATTCCTTTTTTAATTTACGTTTATTTTTTTCATAACTCAGCGTCATCTCATCTGCATAGTAGTGTGCTGTAATACTGGCTAGAAAATAGCCTAGGAGAATACAAAACGTCTTAATTACGCCTACAGTAGCGTTATATATATTTGATTTCTGGTGATCTGCGGTGGCTGTACTTGCTGCAGTGCATCTACTATCAATTGGGAGCAATTTGGTCAGACTGCGACCACTGTGTTTTTAGTGACGCACATATCCATCGCAAAAGACCGAGTATGGGAAAATTTATTAGGCCCGGGGGTTGTTGATTTCATTAGGCACAGTCTGCCAGTTTCTTTTTTATTTTACGTTTATTTTTTTTCATAACTCAGCGTACACTCATCTGGCATAGTAGTGTGCTGTAAATACTGGCTAGAAAATAGCCATAGGAGAAATCAAAACGTCTTAATTACGCCTACATTAGCGTTATATTATTTGATTTCTGGTTGATCTGCTGTGTCTGTACTTGCTGCAGTGCATCTACTATCAATGGGAGCAATTTGGAGTCAGGACTTGCGACCACTGTGTTTTTAGCTGACGCACATATCCATCGCAAAGACCGAGTGGGAAAATTTATTAGGGCCCGGGTTGTATTTCAATTAGGCACAGTTCGCCAGTTTCTTTTTATTTTACGTTTATTTTTTCATAACTCAGCGTCATCTCATCTGGCATAGTAGTGTGCTGTAATACTTGGTAGAAAATAGCCATAGGAGAATACAAACGTCTTAATTACCCCTACAGTAGCGTTATATATATTTTGATTTCTGGTTGATCTGCTGGTGGCTGTACTTGCTGCAGTGCATCTACTATCAAATTGGTGAGCAATTTGGAGTCGACTTGCGACCACTGTGTTTTAGTGACGCACATTCCATCGCAGACCGAAGTGGGAAAATTTTATTAGGGCCCGGGGTTGTATTTCATTAGGCACAGTCTGCCAGTTCTTTTTATTTACTTTAATTTTTTCATAACTCAGCGTCATCTCACTGGCATAGTAGTGTGCTGTAATACTTGGCTAGAAAATAGCCATAGGAGAATACAAACGGCTTAATTACGCTACAGTAGCGTTTATATATTTGATTTCTGGTTGTCTGCTGGTGGCTGTACTGCTGCAGGCATCTACTATCAAATTGGGAGCAATTTGGAGGTCAGACTTGCACACTTGCGTTTTAGTTGACGCTCCATATCCATCGCAAAGACGCGAAGTGGGAAAATTTATTAGGGCCCGGGTTTGTTTTTTCAACTAAGGCACATCTGCCATTTTCCTTTTTTATTTTCGTTTATTTTTTTCATAACTCAGCGTCATCTCATCTGGCATAGTAGTGGCTGTAATACTTGGCTAGAAAATAGCCATAGGAGAATACAAACTCTTAATTACGCCTACAGTAGCGTTATATATATTGATGTTTCTGGTTATCTGCTGGTGGCTGTACTTGCGCTTTGCAGTGCTACTATCAAATTGGGAGCAATTTGGAGTCAGACTGTGCGACCACTGTTTTTTAGTGACGCACATATCCATCTCAAAACCGAAGTGGGAAAATTTTATTAGGGCCCGGGGTTTAAGTTCAATTAGGCACAGTCTGGCCAGTTTCTTTTTATTTTACTGTATTTGTTTCATAACTCGCGTCATCTCATCTGGCATAGTATGTGGCTGTAATATCTTGGCTAGAAAATAGCCATAGGGAATCACAACGGCTTAATTACGCCTACAGTAGCGTTATATATATTTGATTTCTGGTTGATCTGCTGGTGCTGTACTTGCTGCAGTGATCTACTATCAAATTGGGAGCATTTGGAGTCAGACTTGCGACCACTGTGTTTTAGTGACGCACATATCCTCGCAAAGACCGAAGTGGGAAAATTATTAGGGCCGGGGTTGTATTTCAATTAGGCACAGTCTGCCAGTTTTCTTTTTTTTTACGTTTATTTTTTTCATAACTCCGTCATCTCATCTGGCATAGTAGTGTGCTGTAATACTTGGCTAGAAAATAGCCATAGGAGAATACAAACGTCTTACAATTACGCTACAGTACGTTATATATATTTGATTTCTGGTTGATCTGCTGTGGCTGTACTTGCTGCGTGCATTACTATCAAATTGGGAGCATTTGGAGTCAGACTTGCGACCACTGTGTTTTAGTGACGCACATATCCATCGCAAAACCGAAGTGGGAAATTTTTAGGGCCCGGGGTTGTATTTCAATTAGGCACAGTCTGCCAGTTTCTTTTATTTTTTTTTTTTTTCATAACTCAGCGTCATCTCATATGGCATAGTAGTTGCTGTAATACTTGGCTAGAAATAGCCTAGGAGAATACAAACGGCTTATTACGCCTACAGTAGCGTTAATATATTTGATTTCTGGGTTGATCTGCTGGGGGCTGTACTTGCTGCAGTGCATCTACTATCAAATTGGGAGCAATTTGGAGTCAGACTTGCGACCACTGTGTTTAGTGACGCACTATCCATCGCAAAGACCGAAGTGGGAAAATTTTATTAGGGCCCGGGGGTTGTATTTCAACTAGGCACAGTCTGCCATTTTCTTTTTATTTCGTTTATTTTTTCATAACTCAGCGTCACTCTCATCTGGCATAGTAGTGTGGTGTAATACTTGGCTAGAAAATCATAGGAGAATACAACGTCTTAATTACGCCTACAGTAGCGTTATATAATATTTGATTTCTGTTTGCTCTGTTGTGCTGTACTTGCTGCAGTGCATCTACTATCAAATTGGAGCATTTGGAGTCAGACTTCGACCACTGTGTTTAGTGACCACACATATCCATCGCAAAGACCGAGTAAAATTTATTAGGGCCCGGGTTTGTATTTCAATTAGGCACAGTCTGCAGTTTCTTTTTATTTTACGTTTATTTTTTCATAACTCAGCGTCTCTCATCTGGCATAGTATGGCTGTAATACTTGGCTAGAAAATGCCCCATAGGAGAATACAAACGGCTTAATTACGTCCTACAGTAGCGTTATATATATTTTATTTTGGTTGATCTGCTGGTGGCTGTACTTGCTGCAGTGCATCTCTATCAAATTGGGAGCAATTTGGAGTCGACTTGCGACCACTGTGTTTTAGTGACGCAACATATCCATCGCAAAGACGCGAAGTGGGAAAATTTTATTAGGGCCCGGGGTGTATCCAATAGGCCACACTGCCAGTTTCTTTTTATTTTACTTTATTTTTTTCATACTCAGCGTCATCTCATCTGGCATAGTAGTGTGCTGTAATACTTGGCTAGAAAATAGCCATAGGAGAATACAAACGGCTAATTACGCCTACAGTAGCGTTATATATATTTGATTTCTGTTGATCTGCTGGTGGCTGTACTTGCTGCAGTGCATCTACTATCAAATTGGGAGCAATTTGGAGTCAGACTTGCGACCACTGTGTTTTAGTGACGCACATATACCATCGCAAAGACCGAAGTGGGGAAAATTTTTAGGGCCCGGGTTGTATTTCAACTAGGCACAGTCTGCCATTCCTTTTTTATTTTACTTTTATTTTTTCATAACTCAGCGTCATCTCATCTGGCATAGTAGTGTGCTGTATACTTTGTCAGAAAAGCCATAGGAGAATACAAACGTCTTAATTACGCCTACAGTAGGCGTATATATATTTGATTTCTGGTTGATCTGCTGGTGGCTGTACTTGCTGCAGTCCATCTACTATCAACATTGGGAGCAATTTGGAGTCAGACTTGCACCACTGTGTTTTTAGTGACGCACATTCCATCGCAACAGACCGAAGTGGGAAAATTTTTAGGGCCCGGGGTTGTATTTAAACTAGCACAGTCCCTGCCATTTCCTTTTTTATTTTACGTTTTTTTTTTCATAACTCACGTCATCTCATCTGGCATGTAGTGTGCTGTAATACTTGGCTGAAAATAGCCATGACAATAATAGGGATACATCGTGTGGGTTAAAAACTAAAAAACAAAAAAAAAAAAAAAAAAGGTAAAAAAAAATACAAGTTATAACTCTCATTTTCAAAATGTTTAACCCAGAGGGCTAGGGGTAGAGGACGAGGGCGGGACGTGGGCGTCCAACTACTGCAGGGTCGAGGCCGGTGGTCCTGGGCGTGGTGAGACACCCTGCTTATGAGGGGAGCAGGGGAAGGCCGCAGAGCTAACACTCCTAGTTCTGTCTGAAGTTACTGGAGTCGTGGTAGAGCACTGTTAGGCAGAAACAGTGCGAACAGGTGATGTCGTGGATTGCCGACAATGCTTCGAGCAATTTGTCCACCAGTCAGTCTCCACCAGTCCACCCATGTCACCGAAATCGGCACTCCTCCAGCTCCTGCACCTCAGCCTCCTCCCCCCCAGTCTGACCCCCTCCCAGCAAATTTGCCATTTGAACCGGCATACTCTGAGGAACTGTTTCTGGACCCTTCCCACAGTCACAAACCACTTGTCCGGTTGCTGATGAGCAATTTTCCGATGCCCAGGTTTTCCACCAGTCGCAGTCTGTGGGTGATGATGACTGTTGACGTAGTGGAAGAAGTGGTGTAAAGAGGTGTCCGACGATGAGGAACACGTTTCAGACAGTGGGAAGTTGTTGTCAGGGCAGGAATCCGAGGGGGGAGCGACTGAGGGATCGGAGGATGATGAGGTGACAGACCCAGCTGGGTTGAGAGGCCGGTGACCACAGGCTTCTGAGACGGAGGAGAGTCCTCGACCAGACAGTTTGGAAGAGGCAGTGGTGGGGCCAGAACGGAGAGGCAGGGCCAGAGCTGGGCATCAGCGCCAAATGTGTCAACTAGTGAAGCTCCGTGGCGAGGCTCTGCGGCGAGGGCTAGATTTCAGAAGTCTGGAGGTTTTTAAGGAAACACGGATGACCGACGGACTGTGGTGTGCACACATTTGCCAACCAGGATCAGCAGGGGTTCCACCATTACAGTTAACTACCACCATGATGCGCAGGCATATGCATGCTAAACACCCCACTCAGTGGCAGCAAGGCGTTCACCTCCGGCCGTGACAACCATGCTCCTTCCCCTGTGTCAGCTGATAGTCAGCCCCCTGCCCAGGACCCTGCCACAAAACCCCATCGTCACCTCCACGAGTCTCCACAGCATCCACCAGCGTTCAGCTCTCCATACCCCAGACGCTGGAGCGGAAACGCAAATATAGTGCAACCACCCGCACGCCCAAGCCCTTAATGTGCACATCTCCAGATTGCTAAGCCTGAGATGCTGCCCTATAGGCTATAGAGACCGAGGCCTTTCGCAGCCTCATGGCGGCGGCCGCCCCTCGGTATTCGGTCCCAGCCGCCACTACCTTTCCCGATGTGCGTCCCAGCCTGCACCAGCACTGTCAGACAACATAATCCGTGCCCTGACCAACGCCGTTTCTGACAAGGTCCACCTGACCACGGACACGTGGACGAGTGCGCCGGGCAGGGCCAACTATATATCTCTGACGGCACATTGGGTTAACTTGGGGGAGGCTGGGACCGAGTGTGACCCTGCGGCTGGTCATATACTGCCGACGCGAGGATTGCGGGGCCTACCTGCGGTCCAGGTGTTTGAGGCCTACTATGCCTCCTCCTCCTCCACCCCTCCTCCACTCTCCTCCTCGAACGGACCATCCGTGGGCATGGCGCCATCAGTCGGTAGCTCAGGCACAGCAGCAGTTGCCGCGCTAAGCGACAGCAACGGTGCTCAAACTGCTGAGCCTAGGCGATAAAAGGCACACCGCCCAAGAACTATTACAGGGCATCACGGCGCAGCTGATCTGTGCTGGCACCGACTGAAACCTGAAGCCAGTCAGGTTGTGTGTGACAACGGCCGTAACCTGGTGGCGGCTCTGCAACTCGGCAGACTGACACATGTGCCATGCCTGGCCCATGTGTTAAATCTGATAGTTCAGCGTTTCCTCAAGACATACCCAAGCTGTCTGATTTGCTCACGAAGGTGCGCCGCATCTGTGCGCATTTCAGGAAGTCCCAGCACAGATGCTGCCACTCTCAGGGCAGCGCAGCGCCGCCTCCAACTGCCCGCTCAACGCTGTTGGCGACGTGGCCCACGAGGTGGAATTCAACACTGACCATGTTATCCAGAGTTTACCAAGCGACCAGCGATTGTAGAACTGCCAGATGTTAACTTCCACCAGAACTGGTAGTCAGGTCAGTCAGCTTCCTCAAGTCTACAATGAGGAGTGGACGTGATGTCTGATATCTGTCAGGTGCTGAGTAACTTTGAGGAGTCAACAAGATGGTCAGTGGCGATGCCGCCATCATCAGCTCACCATCCGCTTGCCTGTTGAAAAACTCTCTGGTCAGTCATGAAGTCGGAAGCTTTGCGCTCCTCACAGAGACGGGGAGAAGAATCCCTTGTGTTATAGCCAAAGCACCCTTAGGTCTGTTTGTCTCAGCGCATATCGGAGGATGTGGAGTGTGGAGGAGGATGAGTGAGGAAGAGGAGGAGAATGTTGGCGAGACACAAGAGGGGACCATTGTTGAGTCCTACACTGTGAGCGTGTAGGGCCAGAAGAAGAGGAGTTGAGGAGTTGGTAGGAGAAATGACAGTCAGGCCAGTGAGGGGAGTGAATTCTTAAGCGTTGGTACTCTGGCGCATATGGCAGATTTCATGCTAGGCTGCCTATCCCGTGACCCTCGCGTTCAAAGAATTTATTCCGCACCGATTACTGGGTGTTCACTCTCCTGGACCCACGGTACAAGCAAAATCTTTCACTCTCATCCCTGGAGAGGAAAGGAGGGTGGAGAATGATGAATACCGCAGGCCCTGGTGCACAAGCTGAAACAGTATTTCCCTTCTGACAGCGCTAGCGGCAGAGTGCGTAGTTCTGCGGGACAAGTAGCGAGGGAGAGTAGGGCGAGCAGGCAGTCTTGTCCAGCACTGCAGGGTACGCTTACAAGGCTTTTGCCAGCTTTATGTCACCCCAGCAAGACACTGTCCCACCTGTCCCCAGTTCTCGGACAGAGTAGGGCTGATCTTACAGAAAGATGGTGAGGGAAGTACGTAGCTGACCATACCATCGTCCTAAATGATCACACAGCTCCCTACAACTACTGGGTTTCAAAGCTGACATGTGGCACGAACTGGCGCTCTACGCCTTGGAGGTTCTTGCCTGCCCTGCCGCTAGCGCTTGTCAGGCGGGTTTTTCAGTGCAGCTGGTGGCATCATCACCGATAATCGTAACACGCCTGTCGACTGACAGCGCTGACAGGCTGACGCTTATCAATGAATAAAGCATGGATTTCTCCTAATTTCAAATCTCCAGCGGTGAAGGAAGCTCAACCTGAATAATTTATCCACTCTCCTCCTCCTCATTTTTCCTCCTTCTCCTCCTCTTTCTACAGTAAAAGCAGAGGAAACTGGCTGTTTTTGACAGGGCCCACGGCTCTAGGTATAGTACTTTATGCATTAATTTTCTGGAGGGCCACCGACACGGTCCTCTGTTTTAAAAATTTTTGGGAGTGCCACATACAGGCACTCAATCTATTCAATTTTTCTTGAGGGCCACCTTTCCGGTCCTCTGTTTTAAACATTTTTTGGTGACTGCCACATAACACTCAGGCACTCAATCTATTCCATTTTTTGGGAGGGCCACCTACCTGCTCCTCTGGTTTAAAACTTTTTGGACTGCCACATACAGGCACTCAATCTATTCCATTTTTCTGGAGGCCACCTACCTGCTCCTCTGGTTTTGAAAAATTTCTGGACTGCCACATACAGGCACTCAATCTATTCCATTTTTCTGGAGGGCCACCTACCTGCTCCTCTGGTTTGAAAAATTTTTGGACTGCCACATACAGGCCACTCAATCTATTTCCATTTTTCTGGGGAGCCACCTACTGCTCCTCTGGTTTAAAAATTTTTTGGACTGCCACATACAGGCACTATCCAAATTGAATTGTCTCCATAGCAGCCTCCACACGTTCCTCCATTGCTACCTCCAAAAGTCCGTCCATATAGCTGGCCTCCATACATTGGTCCCCCTTTATAACAGGTTTGCAGGCCATTTGGGTTGTTTTCATGGATTCCACATCAAGTTGTTAATTTGTCGCCACCCGCTGTGTTACCACAAAATACACTGGGCAAACTTTTACCATTTACGGATATTATTCAGCGCTTCTTGCGCATCTGTTTACATTCCCCTCACCCGCCATATCCTAACTTATAAGAACGCTACTACACTTGATCTTATACAAAGGTTCTTAGAAGTGCTGTTTGGGGGAGTAGCCTAGAGACAGGGGCTTGGATTGGCGAAAGCTCGCCTAGCAGCGGAGCGCCAGCTCCATGCGCATCATCGCTTCTTGCGCATTGTTACATACCCTCACCCGCCATATCCCAAACTTATAAAACGCTACTACACTTAACTTGGTGGGCAGCTGGGACGAGTCTGACCCTGGGGCTGTCATATACTGCCGACGCAGAGGATTGCGGGGCCTACCTCGGTCCAGGCTCAAAGGCCTACTATACCTCCAAATCCTCCCACCCCTCCTCCACCCCTCCTCCTCCGAATTACCATCCGTGGCATGGCGCCCATCAGTCGGTAGCTCTAGGCACAGCAGCGTGCCGTTGCTAAGCGGACAGCAGGCGGTGCTCAAACTGCTGAGCCTAGGTGATAAAAGGCACACCGCCCAAAGCTATTGCAGGGCATTCCACATCAACTTGTTAACTTGTCGCCACCCTCTGTGTAAGCCACAAAATATACTGGAAAACTTTTTTCATTTCGGATATTATTTCAGCGCTTCTTGCGCAGATGTTTAACTTCGCCTCACCTGCCATTATCCCAAACTTATAAGAACGCTACTACACTTGATCTTACTCCAAAGGTTACTTAGAAGTGCTGTTTGGGGAGTAGCCTAGAGACAGGGGCTTGGATTGGCGAAAGCTCGCCTGGCAGCGGAGCGCCAGCTCCATGCCAAAAACCAAAATAACATAGTTTTAACTGCTCGCACCTTTAATCTACTACTAGTTCACTGCCTCCATACATCGTCTCCTTATCAAACAGCTGTGTCAGCAGAATTTTGGATTGTTTTTCATGCTTCCATGTTAACTTTGTCGCCACCCTGCTGTGTAATCCACAAATATACTGGCAAACTTTTATCATGTACCAATATTATTTGAGCGCTTCTTGCTCACCCCTTTGGTTCCTCTCTGCTACCATTGGTTTGAAGCCTGAGTCCATTTAGGGTATGTCGACATTTCTGATAAATCACCGACTGTCTCTGTCTCATCCATCTTATCTAACACATAAGCTTTCTTACACTGATTGCCTGTAGTAGCTAATCAAATCTCAGAACTCATATTAATACCTGTGGCAGAACATCAACCAATCACAGCTCCAACTGCCACAGCAGCATAGCAGTCCATAGCTTCTGTACGTGGTGGTTAATAGTGGGTTTTTGGAAAGCGTGGGGTAAAAATTTCAGCTCAAAACCTCATCTAAGATAATCCCTGAGTCACAGGCAGCAACTGTTCCCTGAGTCACAGGCTGCAACTGTGCAAAATTTGGTGATTTTAAACCCACGGTACAGATTCCTTTAGCGGCACATTATCATCACACACAAGCTCTATATATAGAGCCTTCTCAAGGAAATGATAAGTGCATAAAAACATTTATATAGAAAATAGTCAAATACATAATAGGTGGAGCATAGTGACATATTCTCTTATATTCAATATAATAGGATATCAATATAGTTAAAACAAATCCTAGTGTATATCATAACATCAATTATGTGTACAGAGAAGAATACATTAGTCATGTGTACAAAAGTGGATACATTTACAGGGGATACATAGAACCCATTGTGCATGTGCACTAAACCAACATACATTTCACATCGCAATCCGTTCAAAAACTGCATAATAGCCATTGGCTATGATTGGATAAAAGCCCGTGAGCCTGGTTCGAGCATTCGCAACCGCTTGAGAAGACACCGTTATGCAGGTTTTGAACAGGATCGCAATGTGAAATGTATGTTGTTTTGTGCACAGCACATGGTTCTATGTATCCATTGTGAATGTATCCCTTTTGTACACATGACAATGTATTTCTCCTCTGTACACATTGGATGTATATTATACACTAGGATTTGTTTAATATTTTGATATAGTTAATATATATAATTTGTATATATGTCCCTATATGCACTTTGTACACTTTGTGCTTGAGAAATGCACTTGTGTCTACGATGCATGTTCCTAATTGAGACATCTCCTTATATGATGTTACAGACGGCATATATCAAAACGCACTTTCAGAATGACAAGTTGACATTGTAAGAACAGCATGTGAATGGCTGTCTCTACTGTTAAAAGGATTGAGCTTCCAGAAGATCCATAACCTCTGCAGAAAATACAAACTGTAAGTCACTGGGAGACTGCATAGCTACACCAGTGACACATTGCCAAAAACGAAACATTTTCTGCATTCATGATCTAGCCTTCTTGATAGCATTTAGTTCAAAACTACACAAAAGAAATATTTAAATAATGTTGCCAACATTCACGCGCTGAGTAGGCATCAATCACTGCGCTTCCTTTTCTCTTTTACTAATGCTTTTAAATGTGAAAAGAACTCAGAATCAGCACAATTAACTTATTATTATGCCCTAATGTATGTTAATATCATTTCCTCAAAATGCTGATAAAAATAACTGATATAGCTATTATATCCTTCCAATTTCTAAAGTAAAAAATGAGGATTACAGTAGTTCATAATGATACTATATTTCATTTGTTTGTAATATATATACATATATATATATATATATATATATATATATATATATATACCTATATACATCAGTATAAGCCGACCCGAGTAAAGCCGAAACCCCTAATTTCAAACACAAAACTGGGAAAAACCTATTGACTCGAGTATAAGCCGAGGGTGGGAAAGCATTGGTTACAGCCTCCCAGTATATAGTCTGCCAGCCCCTGTAGCATACAGCCTGCCCAACCCCTGTAGCATACAGCCTGCCCAGCCCTGTAGTAGGAAAAAAAATAACACTGTACTCATCTTTCCGACGTCCTCCATAGGTCCTCTTCTGTCTCAGACTGCCCAGACAGAAGAGGACCTACAGGTGATGTCAGAAAGGTGAGTTTTGACTTTATTTTTTTAGTTGACTCGAGTATAAGCCGAGTTAGGTTTTGAGCACAAAATTTTTTGTGTTGAAAACTAAGCTATACTCGAGTATATAAGGTATATATAATATATATATATACATACATAGCATATATGTTCACAACATATATTTTTAAAATTATAATTAAGAATAATTATATTATAATTATTATTATTATTGATTATTTTATAATATAAAGGCATGTTAAGCCCAGAATCATTGTTTAATTTTATATTGTTCTCAATGGGAACACTTTAGGGACATAAAATCTTTAGCAAAATCAGTGGCCCCATTTATGAAAACCAAATGTGCAGTTGCCTGTGGAGTGTGCAGAGGTCGCCAGATCAGCAAACTGCCGCACAGTCCTTCATTAATCTGGTTCCCCTTGAACTGGTCTAGAAATGTATACCATTTTTTTTGGTGCACTTGTTCATCTTCAGAATTGTGGTGCACACGAATTATGGTGCAAGTTGGTAATAAATGTGGCGACAAACCCCAGCTAAGCACTAAGACTTCCCTTTAAATACACAATTTTTCTGTCTTGTTGGACACAGTGCAGCCACGACAACAAACTGACGCAGACACTTTGTAAACATGTGCGAGGCAGTTTTTCACATTCTTTTCATTGCAAAGTCAGGCAGCAAACTGGTGCAAATGCTTCAATAATGTGGGCCCATCAGTGAACAAACTCATTTTTGGTATATTTGTAAAATAGTCATCCAAAACAACTTACACTCCAAATACTATTTAATAGAACATGTAGTGGCACTTAAATTTGATTCATGATGGCTCTCTAATAATGTAATGTAAAACATAGCTATAAACTAGCTTTAAAGAGTTTGTCAGAATACGAAATTATTCTATATTAGCAGGAAGTGCAAAGAAAACAAAGGGCCTTGTTAAACTTTCTTCTCAATTTCAGTTTTGCACAGTGCTTCAGCTCACCACTAGTCTCTGCCTCTGCAGTCGTGAGGTCCTGTTGTTGGTACAGGACTCTGTAGTGAATTAGGTTCCTTTAGGACCAAGGCTTGTTAGTGATGAGCAACTGACCCAGAGTGAAGAAATACAGGTAAGAGGTTACCTGGTATATAGAGCTTGATGCTTTTTGTTCCTTCATTATCCTTCTTCCTCTTGAACTCTGAATCCTGCTGCAGCTCTGGAACTCTAAATCCTCCCAGCGTCTGGAACCCAGCTCTGGAACCCCGCTCCTTCGGCAGCTTCTGTGAACCAGCATCTTGCCGCATCAACCTGGAACCCAGCATCCGGCCCGCGCCTGGAACCCATCATCCTCCGTGCCTGGAATCCCAGCATCCTGCCAGCGCTGGAACCCAGCATCCTGCCAGCGTCCAGCATCCTGCCCTGCCTGGAACCCAGCATCCTGCCCGCGCCTGGAACCCAGCATCCTGCCAGCGCCTGGAGCCCAGCATCCTGCCATGCGGCCTGGAGCCCCATCCGCCAGCGGTCCGCATCCTGCACCACGCTGGAACCCACGCATATCTGCCAGCGTTGGAACCCATCCTTCCAGCACCTGGAACCCAGCATCCTGCCAGCGTCCAGCATCCTGCCAGCGCCTGGAACTTTACACCCTGCCAGTGTCTGGAACTCTGCATCCAACTCTGAAACCCTGTATCTTGCTGGCATTTGGAGCCCTGCATCTGTCGGGGTCAGGAGCAGGTAACCCAGTGAGAACTTTATATATCTTACCTGTTAATCCTTATCCATTTTGTACTTTGTTCTTGCTTCTGTATTGTAAAATGTGTGTTTTTTAATTTGACTGTCTCATCTTATACTGATAAAATTAAACTCATCTTTAAGAGGTACAAAAACAAAAAAAAAATTACTATGTTCAATGGAATAGTTCCCTAGTTCAATGTTTCAGTATTGCTTGTCTGGTATGGCCTAATAGATAAATACTCTAGGCAGGCATTGGGATCTTGAAACTACTCACTGGCTTCTTGTAACTATAGAGAGTAGACTTAAGCCTGATTAGTAGAATATTTTGTGAACTGATTTGAAATCAATTATTATTTTAATACTCTATTTTACATTGTATAGATTATATAAGTAATCCAATCAATAAAAAGTACCTTATATATTATAGGATACAATGTACATCTAAGACAGAATGAATTTCAGATAATGACTGTCAATGTGCCATTGAATGTTGTTCCTCCCATATATGAATTTATTCAATAAGAAAATGAACACAAATATAATACATTGTAGACAGCCCTGGGGAACTCAGCAGGTATGTTGTGTATGTTTGACACCTTCCATTTACGAATGAAGAAATTGTAATGTTCTTGGTTCATTGTCATTTACCTCCTACTGTTACAAAGTGCTCATCCACCCCCAAAATGTTAATAATAGCCAGTAATCATAATACCCTAAAGAAATTAAACATACAGCATGGAAACTACTTTTACAATAGAATGTATCTAATGGGCTTTATGACACAAGTGCAAAAGCTGGAGGGATGAATTTAAAATTTGCTATTATCAAAAGCACGTTTCTTTTGATATTTGGTTATGTTTTAATGCCAATAAAATTATTAGTGGAAGAAGAAATTACAAAAATGTTTTCACTGTGTATAATTTCATATGAATTGCACGAATTTTGTGAATCCATCTATTTAGTAGAAAAAAATAAAAAGGGTCCCAAATGAATGCAAAACTGATGAAGTAGACAAACGTGTTGTTAACAAGAAGCTGAGGTATTCTGTGCTAGATCCAGCAGCACTGCATTTCATTGAGCTTTTAATTATTAAAAGGGGAAGAAGTACTATTGGAAATACCCGCATTCTGAAATGAAAAAAATTGGCCAATAAACTGGGGCACATTAACTAAGGTCCTTAAGGCAGTTTTTTTGGCCGACTTTGCACAATATTTCCTGTGCAAACTGTTTGCACATGTTTTAAGTGTCAGCACCACAAATTTTGTTTCTGAAATGGGCGTTCCGGGGCACAGTTGGACCATGCGTCACCTTTAACATGACAAGTCGGACAGAAATGTGTTGCACTCCTCATGTAAAAGGTGCACCAAAAAAAGTTTGCACTTTGTCGGATCAGTGAAGGGAGCGCCAGATTCATGAAGAATGGACGCCACAATTCATGAATCTTGGGCCCTCTGCACACTACACAGACAAACATAGTGCAGTATGCACTGTTTTAAGTGAATGTGCCCTACTTTGTCCTTCAAATGGCAATCTGTTTCCCTTTGAGCAAATAAATGTTCAATGTATAATAAAAAGTTACACACTTGCCAATATACTTTCTGTATCAATTCCTCACAATTTCTAGATCTCTGCTTGATGCCATTCTACAGGAAGCTTTAAGGGGGCTTTTCCACCAAACATGTTCCCACAGGATAGTTACATTAGGAAAATAATAATATTTTTTTGCTGAATTAGGAGCAACAATTTTAAGAACTCAGATATATATATATACATGTAAAATTAGAGGCCTCGGCTTATACTTGGGTCGGCTTATACTCGAGTATATACGGTATATAAGTAGTAACATTAAAATTCATAAATGTAGCAATGATCACAAAGGGAACATAAAGTGAATACACATTGTATCATATACTGCATATACTGGTATATTTTAAGACCCATCACAAGGCTAGTAACTAGTCTTGGAGCCCATGGCGCCAACATTTTGGGGAGGCTCATTGCACCCAGATGACGTCATAGGTATGTTAGCTTTTAAACAGTTCACTCCCATGGGTGTTACTGATGGGGGTTCACATCCAGTTTTAGAATGCATACCTGGACCTGAACAGATTTTTCGGATTCACAGGTCCATTCATCACTATTAGTGACCCCTAATCTGATCTTTACATTTAAGAATCATAGTGTTACTACTTTTATATATGTATCCCATGATTTTTCTTGTGACATGGTATTTATTGTGTTTTCTTTTTGACCTCATATGTATATGTGCAATAAAACTTTGTTATGAAATTTCAACAGTAGTTTTGGTATTTTTATAAGCTTTTTATTGCATACTGAACTGGAGCGCCATTACTTTGAGTAGATTCTATTGGGTCAAACACCAAGCATACATATATTTATAGGTGTATAGTTCTGATAACTCTGTATTGTTCAATTTTATTTTCTCTCCCTCTTATTTGATGCTTTTCCAAGTTGGTTTATACTAGTTTCCTATTCAATTATTTTAAGGGACAATTCATTTTTGTTGGTGTTTTAAAAGTTTTATTTAATGTAACTCAGCAAATCAAACTATTAAAAACAGCCTTTTACTAAGAATTTTAACCCTATACGCATCTCAGATTATTAAATTAAATTAAAAGGGGTTGGGCTTTTGGAGGGCAGATTTCTATAAGAAAAAAAATGTACAGCACATAGAGAAATATTATAGTGGCACACAGTGTGGTTTGGAAGGGAAAAAAGTCCTATTGGCTTTGAGAGGGAAAATTATGTTGAAACAGATTTCAAGTGCCTTGTGGTATTTTCTGAGCTCATAGGATTATATAACAAAAAGAAACCCCTAAAGAGTCAACTCATTTTTGGAAACTAAACCTATGAACTCTCTAGTTCTAATGTATAGTGCATAGATTTTAGGAACACATCCATTATCTTTTTTTTCTAGAAATATAACAGGGCTCAAAAAGGAGTTTGGGAATGCATAGTGCACAAAGCATAATGAAAACGGAAAATTGCAGCTTTGCAGTCTGTGTCTCATGTTTACACAAGCTGGGAACAATATTTTCTTTACACAAGCTGGGAAAATATTTTCATTTTTCAGCAGTGCATTTATTTTCAAAAAATAAATTACTGCAACTCCTACATATCACATTGCTTCTTTGAGGAGTGCATTTTATAAAATGTGGTCACTCGCTAGCCCCTTCCAATTCCAGACACAGAGTTTTGATCAGTGACAATGTAAATCATCATTGCCCTCTCTGCTGCTGTGTGCATTTGCAGGCACAATATTATGTCATCATTACCTGCAAGCATCGCAGCACTAGAGAAAGAAGTTGAGAGGAGGAGAGTTGCTGGGAATGGGGAGAGGTGAATATGTGGTGTCTATTATTTTTAACGACAATGAAAAGTTAGGGGCAGATGAGGGAGGTACAATATGTGGCAGAGCTGAGAGCGGCCACAGTAAGAAGGGGTGATAAAAAGGGGCCCACAATAATAGGGGGAAGATAAGAGGAGTAAAAAAAAGGGGCCCACAATAATGGTAGGGAAATGAGAGGGGTCACAATGTTAGGTGGAGGTGAGAGGGGCCACAATGTGAGGGGTACATGAGGGAGAGATAAGGCGCAGGCTATGGCACATTTCTAGGCTAGGTCAGACTTGGTATAGACATTTTTCCCTGGCCTAATGGATTTATTAGGAGGCCAGAGCTTTTGATAAATACAGCAATTAATGACAGCCTTTATGTGTTTGCACTTTAAAAGCATTGCAAACACAACCGGAAAAACTAAACTCAAAGCACATCTGTTTTCACCAACATTAATAATTACTCGATTTGCAATTCAAATACAATACAAACGCATTGTTTGAGGGTGGCCTAAAAATGTCCATTAAATATTCCCATTTAGCAGTTGATTCCACTATGCTAGCACCCTAAAAGTTTTGCAAGAGGGGCATCCATAAACTGAGCAAAATTAATCTGTCATCTAGAAGCCACACAACATTCCGTTCATTCTCTGTCGGCTCTATCCCCAAAGAACAGTTTTAGACTGACATTAAGTGGAAAATCCTGAGAACAACATTGATATATATATATATATATATATATATATATATATATATATACAGGGATAAAAAACTTTTTGGGCAGATTTTTTAGCAATGACCGCCTTCAGTCTTGAACTCATAGACATCACCCGATGCCGTGTTTTCTCCTTCTTGATGCTTGGCCAGACCTTTACTATGTTTTTTTTCAGTTGATGTTTATTTGTGGGCCTTTCTTTCTCAAGTTTAGTCTTTAACAATGGATGCTCAGTTGGGTTGAGATCAGGTGACTGATTTGGCCATTCTAGAATATTCCACTACCTTGCTTTAATAAACTCCTGGGTTTTTGGGGGTTTATGTTATAGGTCATTGATTGTTCATTGTCTTTATTGAAATGCAGACCAGAAAATCCAGAAATTCATCCAACAGCTTTTGTCCTGTGTCACATGATCAATAAACACTAGTGACCCAGTGGCACTGGTAGCCATGCATTCCCAGAATGTAGAATGTTCAGAAGGTAAATAAAAAGAGTATATAAACCTTGTACCCTGATAATCTAATCACATTTTCAGCTCACAGAACTAGATGGATTATAATTAGCCAATTGGTAAAATAAAAAAACATTTTGCACCCCATCTTGACAAAAAAACTAAAATGTAGATATTTTTGCTAATGTATCAAACAAGAAAAACTGAAATTTCACATGGTAATAAGTATTCAGACCCTTTGCTCAGTATTGAGTATAAGCCCCCGTTTGAGCTAGTACAGCCATGAGTCTTTTTGGGAAAAATGCAAGAGGTTTTTGAAATGTAGATTTGGGGATCATCTATCATTCTTACTTGCATTTTTTTTTCTTTAGTTGGTACATATACCTACAATACACCGTGAAAACCAAAAGAGCACATGGAAGGGGAAGACATTGCAGGGCTGCCTTCAGCAGCCACAACTGCCACTTTGTGCTTCCTACTGATTTATCCAATCTCAAGATTGTCAATATATTTGATGGCTCTGCAGCTTGCATTGTTTATGGAACTTCCAATTTTTTAGTACAAATGTGTTGAAATATTTCATTGCTTAGAGCTACATGTTATATTCATTGTATTGTATTCATCTATTTTTTTATTTCCTTTTCATATTTGAATAGTAGAACATTTCGGGCTTTAAATGGGTCAAAAACATTGCAGCAAATTACCCTTGCATTTAAATAACTAATGAAGAAAACTGATGAACTGGCTGTGGAAAAAATTATTATATCAACACTGCAGATGCTGTTTTTGCTCTATGATGTGCAAAGAATGGTGTAATATAATGCTGCAATATCAATTAATTTTTATTGTTATTAAATTTAAAGGGCAATTTTGTATTGTTATCCGTGACATAGATTGCATCCCCACTTTTTGAGGATAAACTGGAGACAATGGTAAAGTTTGTAATATACTTCATTAAAGCAAACCTGTCACCACAAATGTCATCTTTAGCTGGTGACAGGTTCTAATTGCCTATGCTATTCTGATTTTATAACTGCCATCATCAGCATTCTGAATTGTGTGAGTAGTTTATAATAGTCTATATATACAACCTGCCTCCCTGCCAGTATTGTTTGGGGAGTTCCAGGGGTAGGGGGACAGCTGCAGCCTATCTTTGCCTGTGTCAGTCTCTGCTCCTCCACACTTATCCAGCTCCCTCACCCCTTCTCTCATCCTGTCAACTACATTAAGCAGGCAGGGGAGGGGGTGGTGTGGAGGAAAGGAAGAATCAATAAGGAGACACAGGCAAAAAAACATAGACTGATGTAACTGCTCCCCACCCCAGGGCTCACCACACACTGCTGACAGGGAGCCAGGTAATGTACAATAAAAACATTTTTAACTATTATGAGGATTCAGAATGCTGACAAAGGTGTTTTTTAAATCAGCATAGCATAGGCTATTGGAACCTGTCACCAGCTAAAAATTACATTCCGGGTGACAGGTTCTATTTTCAGAAAGCAGCTTCTCTGTGCCTCGTTTCTGCTCTTTCAGGCAGATAAACAGAATAATTTTTAACTCTTTCCACAACTAGAGACTATATCCCTTCATGATTCAGTTTTCTGAGTGATAGGAATACCCAGAGATTGTCTGTAAACCATCAAAATACACAAAATACTTAAAAAATAAAGACAAGTAGATGGACAAGAAGCACATAAAAACTAATTTCTTGTTAAGTATAATACAATCTGCACTATTGATTTATGCAATTTTGGGGAAAGTTTAGTTACACTTTAAACATGATTCTGTCTCCATTGATTTGTAGTAAGTTTTGCTGTCACTAGAGTAGTTTGGGTCCATACCGCATTTCACAGGTTCAGCATTCACCGACCTGTGGGTGCCAATGAAGCAGCTTCCAGCCCTTTAGCAACTATAGGAATGTCCTCTGTAGCAGAGCTTGACATGTGTATAGGAACAGGCTATTACACATAGCATATAAAGCTAGGGAGAGTTTTCTACTCATCATAAGGCCACTTTGGTGTGTAGAAGAGGCTCCTATAATTAGGGACAGGTGGAAATCTGAAATAATTGCCAATATAAAGGAACTCTGAAGAATTGCATCAATGCATGGATATTCTTACTAATAACAGAGGATTATAAAGACCAAAAGCATTTAGTGCATCATCCAGCAAGATCTTGAAACTCTTGGCTTTGTATAGCTTTCAGCTCCAAAAAAAATTGTCATGATCAATCATACTTTGATTGCAAAGTTCGTCCTGTCAGTGAATAGCTCACGTGATTATGTGAATCAGAAATGTTTCGTCACAGAATAGTGCACATGATTAATTGCATCAGAAAAGTAGTGTTATCACAAAATAGCAGACACAAATATGTGCATCAGAAAAGTAGCGTTGTCACAGAATAGCTTGCATCAGAAAAGTAGTTTTGTCACAGAATAGTGCAAACGATTAGATGCTCCATAAAAGAAGTGTTGTTACAGAATAGCTCACACAATTACGTGCATCAAAAAAGTTTGATTGACACAGAATAGTGCACACGATGCTGTGAATCAGAAAAGTTTTTCTTTCACAGAATAGCATACACAATTACATGAATCAGAGCAGTTTTAATGTCACAAAGTAGTGCACACGATTATGGATTATAATGACACTCTGAAGAACTGAATCAGTACAAGGATATTCCTTCTGATCATAGAGGATTATACAGCAATACATGCAAAGACCAGATAGGAATATTAGCAACTAATGTATAATCTAGAAATATCTTGAAGGTCCTGACCGTGTATAGAATTCTGCTACAAAAAATCTTCACCATCATAATTTTTGCCTCAATGCTGCCTTGGCCCCACGATCCACTATGTGCTCCAGTGCCTGCTCACTAACATCTTAGTTGTCAATAGGAGGAGGAGAAGAAAGAAGTCGGCAATGCAGCAAGAACACTTGCAAACTTTATTCCAGATCAATGGTACATCAAATTCAAATATTTAAATTCTGAATTAATAGAACTTTAAATTCTGAAAGGTTTCAATTCCGGAATAAAATTAACTTAGAATTTCCAATATCTTAATTCTGGATTAAAAGAACTTCAAATTCAAATATTTTTAAATTTCGGATAGTTAAAATATTTTTCTATTCCAGATTAATGTAACTTCAAATTAAAATATTTCAATCACTGATTAACGGAACTTCAAATAAAAAATATTTTAATTCAGCATTAATATATCCAATCAAAATTTGAACATATAGCTCACGCAAAAAAACCATTTGGCGCCCGACCAAATAGCACCTGATAAAAAATTTCTTCATAAAAAATGATTACATTTATTTTAAAGCACTAAAGACACATTAGTAGTATGCCTAGAATAGAGACGTGTTTTGATGCCCAGACCGGGTGAAAACCACACTGTAGAGTATTCATATTATTGCATGTATAGTTGCAGGAACAATATGTACAGTTGTATTTTATAGATACAGTGAACAGCATATATGTATGTTGAAATGCAACCATGCATAAAATTAAGCAGTTCTCTGAAGAAAGAAACATTAGCAATTCATTTTCAATATTTCACTATAATTAGAAGGATTATCAACTAGAAAGCTTTCTCAATGGCAATGATGCACACAAAACTCGGCAAGGGTCACAGGAAGAGGCCAACCAGCAATTAGTGGCGCACTGAAGATGCAAGAAGTCCATGAAGCCGGAACATGTGGAGAAAGAACAAGCTGGCAAGAGGAGGAGCTGACGGCAGACAAGGCAGAGCATCAAAGTGGGACATTTTAGAGAAACGAGCTGTGACCACTCAGATGATGGTATTACCAGAAGAAAGTGGAATATCCGTAATAAAATCCATGGCCAAGTGAGCCCACGGGCAGCTGGGTAGAGGCAGTGGCAGGAGCAAACCTCCTGGCTTGAGATGTGATTACTTATTTATAGTACAGGAAGCAGAGGAACTCACAAAGTCTCGCACATATTTGACCAGGCCAACCACCAGTAGAAATGAGAGATGAGAGCAACAGACGAGCCACACGAGAGAAAGCAGGTCGGACATAGGTCTTGCCAGGAGGAATTTGCCGTAGACCCAGAGGAGTGGCAACAACAAGCCTTTCAAGAGGAACGATATGTTGAGTAGCTGCTTAGTCCCCAATAACATCGGAGGTATGAGAGAGGGCATCAGCTTTGACATTCTTCTCTGAAGGACAGAAATGCATCTGGAAGTTGAAGAGAGACCAATGAGCCTGTCTTGGATTGAGGCATTGAGTGGTCTGGAGATACAGGAGATCGGATGATGAGCTCCTTCCGGAAGATAGCGCCACTCTTCTAAGGCAAGCTTTATCGCCTGAAGCTGCCGATCACCTGTGGAGTAATTATTTTCTGTGGCCTAGAAGGTTTTCAAGAAGAAACCGCAAGTGAGAGTTTGGCACTTGGGTTCTTTCTGGGAGAGAATGGCACCAGCTCCCACAGAGGAAGCATCAACCTCTAGCAGGAAGGTTTCTCTGTATCAGGCCAAGAGAGTACAGGAGCAGACGCAAAGGCAGACTTCAGCTTTGAGAAAGTTTCTTCAGCTGCCAGAGACCACAGCGTTTTTCTTGAGACACAAGGGAGGAAAAATGTGGTATGAACTGCTGGTAGTAATTAGTGAAGCTAAGGAATCTCTGGATGGCCCGAAGGCAACTGAAGGACTGCAGACAATTTTGTGGGATCCATCTGTAGTCCCTTGTCAGAGATGATATACCCAAGGAATAGAAGACTCTTTTGATGGAATAAGCACTTCTCAAGCTTGGCATATAGGCAATTCGCCCTTAGGCACTGGAGTACTAGTACTGGAGTACCAGTACTTTAGCCTGATGGGACTCAAGATCCAGAGAGAGCACCAGGATATCGTCCAGGTATATTACTATACAAGTATATAGCAAGTCTCTGAAAATATCATCAACAAACTCCTAGAATACTGCTGACAAATAGCATAATGAGATACTGGAGTATTGAAGGCGGTCTTACATTCATCGCCTTCTCGAATGTGGATGAGATTATATGCCGCACATAGGTCTAATTTTGTGAAGACCTTGGCTCCACGTAAGTGATCAAAAAATTCCATGATCAGAGGTAGTGGGAAGCGGTTCTTCACCGTAATTATGTTGAGATCGCGATAGTCTATGCATGGATGGAGTAAACCGTCATTCTTGGACACAGAGAAGAACCCAGCACTAGCAGGGGAAGAGGACTTGCATATGAACCCCTTCTGCAAATTCTCCTACACATAGGCTAACATAGCTGTGGTCTCAGGCACAAAAAGAGGGTATACCCCGGCAACAGGTCTTTAGGGCAATCATAGGTACAGTGTAGTGGCAGTCTCTGCTTGCTTCTCCGAGAAGACATTGGCAAAGTCCATGTATGGAGCAGGGAGACCCACTAGTGGCTTGGAGGACACCAGAGAAGACATGGTGAACACAGAATGCCGCCAGACAGGCAGGCATTCCGATCACCAACAAAGAACTATCCCAGTCTGTCGGTTGAGCACCGGAGCATGATGTTACAACCACGGAAGGCCCAGAAGAACAGAGGAGGTAGACTGAGGTAGCACATAAAACAACAGTCTTTCCTTGTGCAAGGCCCCAACTTGCAGACACAGAGGCTCGGTTCACTGATGGATGAAGTCCGACTACACGAAGATGATGCTGGGAGACCAGAGCAGCATTGCCGCAGTTCCCTGCAGAACCAGAATCCAGGAAGGAAGAAGCGCAAAACTTGCTACTTGTTCCAGAGCTAAATTTTACAGGAATATTCAGGTGTAGAGAAGCTTTGTTCTCACCTAGGGACGCTTCTCTCAGAAACCTTAGGTGCGTGTGTTTCCAGGACACTGTGGACGGATGGACAAGTCCTGGGCTGGCACAGTTGAGACACAGATTCCCCTGTCGTCTAGAGTGTTCTGGGAGAGACAGAGGTACTAGCTGCATTACTAGTGCCAGCAAGCCCAGCCACAAGCAAACAAAAAAAAAAAAAAATACAACGATATTGTAGCCCTAACAAGGGCTGTTGGGTTCTTGTAGACTCACTCCTGCCTAACAGTAAGCTAATATAACACCCTAACACTATCCCTGCAGCAGCAGCAACTCTCTCCCTAACGGCATCCAGACAGAGAATGATCCGAGCAACGCGGGCAGGGGCTAGTCTATTCCAGGGTCACCTGATCAGGCCAGCCAACCACTGCTATCGACGTGTAAGGGTACCACGTCATGCTGGGTGGAGTGCAGAGTCTCCTGGCTTGTGATTGGCTCTGTTTCTGGCCGCCAAAAATCAAAACGGCGGGAGATGCCATTTTCTCGAGCTGGCAAAATACTTGTCTGAGCAACGAGCAGTTTCGAGTACGCTAATGCTCGAACGAGCATCAAGCTCGGACGAGTGTGTTCGCTCATCTCTACATGTTATACATGGTAAGTAGCCATGTCTACTAAATAGTGTACAGTGCCTTGTACTTTTGCACTGTGATAATTGTAGAAGTTGATAAATGATGGTACTGAGTTTCAGACTCAAAGAAAAGAAAACCCTTTCATTCCATTAAATTTATGGAGTCCATAAAAATGATAATATGTAAAAGTATTTCAAGGTAATGATTTGAATATTCAGATGTACGGTATATAAAAAAGTTTTCTTCCTGTGCTCGATAAAGTTAGTTTTATGTAGTAAAGTAATGTTAAAAGAAAATTGCTATCAACTATCCATTTTTGCCAATTTTATACATATTTACATGAATAAAAAGAAGGATAATGTATTGCAAAATAATAACATAATACTACATATAATAGTAGATAATGCATTTTTCCATAAATGTAGATGTGCTGTTTATGATCTGCTTGCATTAACGACACGACGAGTCCGGGACTTTGTAACTGCCATTGGTAAAATTGCTTGAAACACAAACTGTTTATAAATATGTTTAGATCATCTGTAATGTATCATTGGTTAAATGAGGCACTTATTCTTAAAAACATAATGATATTGTACTAATAATAGCAGTCATGACTTAAAATGTCATACATCCCAGTAAAATGCTGCATTTAGCTTTATGTGAATAATACATTATTGAATTTTAACAACTTTTTTGTGGGGCAAATTGAATTTCCTAGGGCAGTGATGGCGAACCTATGACATGTGTGTCACCACTGACACGCGTAGCCATTTTCAGTGACACATTGGCAATTATTTCCTGTAGTGCGCAGGCTGAGTGGTCGGGTGCGCGCTGCAAAGAAGGGGAATGTCAGTAGCAGGATCGCAACACGTGCCAGACGGCTCAGCAGGACACGTAATACAGCGATCCGTGTCAGCGGACACAAAAAATGTGTCACGAAAATTGCACTTACCTTCACTCAGCCCGACTCGGTGTATTCCAGTGCATTCCAATGCTCTTCAGCGCAGCAGCACCTGGTGGACGTCGGAGGAACTACCTTAATAAATCCCGGCCGGACCCGAATCCACCGTAGAGAAAGCGCCGCTGGATCAGCCCGCCGGGTAAGTAAATCTGCCCCATTGTGTTTTTTTCTGCAGGACAGCACAACTACAGCAATACCAGATATCAGATTCCAACCACATTTTTTGAACAGTACATATGAGCAAAGATAGGATAGATGGAAAAAGATACAGATCCATCAAATTATAAGACCAACTGTTTAACCTCTTCCGCCAATGCCCTTTTTCCTATGGCTATATTTTTTTTGTTATGCACAGCATTATAAGGGCTTGTTTTCAAATATACCTTCTTATTGGCAGTATTTAATTTTTCATGCTGTGTACTAGGAAGCATTTGGACATTTAGGCGTTTATATATTGATAAATCGTGACTTTTAGGATGCATCGATACATAACATGTTTATGATTTTTATTTATTTTTATGGTTTTTTAATTTTTTTTTTTTTACATTTTTACATTGTTTTACTATTTTTTTGAAACACCTTCCTTAGGTTTAAAATACCCTAGGGGGTTCAAAAAAATGTAAAAATAATCCTACTATATACTGCCAAATTACAGTATAGCAGTAAATGGTGGATTTGCTGATGATCTGTTACAATGTGCCACTAGCACATTCTAACAGATCGATGGAGGTCTAACATCACCATGGTATTTTAGCAGTTTTTCAGAGGAGGATCTAACATCTGTTGAACTCCAACCTTTCAGGTGTTGGAGTTGGGCCACCAGGAAATACAACCACAGGTTCGGGGCCGCCAACCCCCCTTGGTCTTTAGCCTCTTGTAAAGTTTCCAGCCGAATTCTGGCCAATCTCTTACCCCAGATGAGTGTTCTAAATAACTTTTGTATCTTGGAAAAAATCCCAGTTGGGATCGACACAGGGGAGTTGAGGAGAGCATACAGAAATTGAGGCATAAGCACCATTTTACATAGGTTGGTTCTACCTATTGTTGATATTTGGAGGCAACACCACATATCTACCTTGGATGTCGCTATCACAAGCAGTGGGTCTATATTGAGTGTCACATAGTCTAGCACACTAGGCGAGATCCAGATGCCTAGGTATTTAAAAGTAGCGACCGTTTGAATTTGGTGCAAGTCCAGGTTGACAGGGATGGGGTCTCATGGCATCAGTACAGACTTGTGCCAGTTTATAGTTAGGCCAGAGTAGCAGCCAAAAACATTCAGCAGAGCCATGATTTGGCCTAGGGAGCGCTCCACATCTTCTACAAATAGCTAAATATTGTCTGCATAGAGAGCAATGCTTTCTTCAAACTTACCATAACCAAATCCCTGTATATCCAGGGAGGACCTAACTAAGCAGGCCAGAGGCTCTATGGCCATGGCAAACAGGAATGTGGATAATGGACACCCCTGTCTAATGCCCCTATGAAGCGCAAAAGGCTCAGATAGGAGATAATTTGCACTTATTTGTGCTCTGGGTGAGTCATATAGCATTTGCACCCACCTGATGTATTTAGGCCCCAAACCCATTTTCCTCATAACTGCCCACTAGAAGGGCCATTCGACACTATCAAATGCCTTGGTGGCGTCTAACGATAGAAATGCTCTATTCCCCTCTCCCTCTTGCTGTAATTGCAGATTTAAAAACAGTCTAAGGTTAATGGATGTCGATTTTCCCCGCCATAAAACCTGTCTGGTGTCCGTGGACCAAGGCCAGTATTACCTGGACCATCCTGTTTGTGAGTTCTTTAGCTATCAATTTCACATAATTACACAACAGAGAGATTCGCCTGTATGAGTCGGGCAACAGTAGGTCCTTGCCGGGTTTTGGTATGACAACAACAATTGCGTCACCCATAGATTCAGGCAATTCAACCATTTCCTCTGCTACCTTAATGACCTCTAGCAATTCTGGAAGTAGTAGGGAACCATAGGTTTTGAAGACCTCCCCAGGCAGACCGTCTGCTCCAGGGGCTTTTTCATTCGGTACTGTTTTAAGGGCCTCCTCTAGTTCTTCCAATCTAATCGGGGGCTCTAGCATCCTCTGTTCCTTAGAAAGTGTAAGCATGGTGATTGTATCTAGAAAGGCCTCAATCTCTGGTTTTCCATCCCTCAATCTGGAAGAATAAGTGTCCTCGTAAAATCCCCGGAAAACCTCGAGAATGTCCTGATCCGAGGTGACTACCTCTCCGGTTGCAGAAGTCAGTGATCGTACCCAAGTGGACTCTGTGCTCTTATTACAGAGGGTAATAGCTTGCTTGTACCCTTTCCTCCTTCAAAGTATTTTTGTTGAACGAAAAACTTCTTAGCCTAGCTTCCTCCGTTCCTACGTCTACAAAGCAGCGTTCAGTGTCCTGCACTCTTGTTTGCAGTACTTGCATATATGCCTTCTGTTTAGAGATGTGAGCAATGATGCCTTTATTAAAGCAGTCCCTGATAAATGACTTCAGGGCGTCCCAGACTATTAGGTCTGGAGGGCACCCTGTGAGCACATTCCATGGCAAATAACAGAGTTAAAGTTTCCTTGCCAAAGACAGATAAAAGCCACTGTTCAAAGAATTCACCAGGGTTGCAGTCCCTCTCTGGGACCCCGATGAGGCGCACATTATTTCTCCATAGCCTGTTCTCCATATCATCTGGCTTAGCAAGCAAGGTAGCTGTAGAGTTATACATTGGTGAAACTTCCCTCTTGACTTCCGGGAATTGATCCTCCACCTCTCCTACTTGGCCTTCCAGCGTCCCCATCCTCTCTGAGACCCTCTGCACATCCTGTCATATAATATTAATATCTTCCTTCACACCACTAACATTGTGAGTGAGTAGATAGCCTTATTACAATTATGTACAGCAGAAAGTACCTCATGGAGGGTAGGTTCAGTGCTTGCAGCTGCAGGGGGTGAGATGATGGCTGCTTGATCCTGTGCCACTCGCTGACCACGTGATGGCCTTGGGGTATCTGGTGCCCTGGACCTCGTTGTGGCCGCCATGTTAGATTGTGGGGACGGCAGGGACAGCCATTCCGCGCTGCCCTGCTCTCCTTCTACTGCAGGCTCTGGGTCTGGCGCTAGCGTGCTGCTTTCAGGCAGCACGTGCACAAACTTCTGACGGCTGGCCGCACCGTGGACTATGCGATGTGTACCGCTGATTCTTCCAGCGACACCCGCGGCTTCTTTTTCAATCCCCCGCCAGCTATGGTGAGTCACAGGGCTTTCCGGTCTCCGTTTAGGTGCCGCAGGGCAAAGTAAATGGCAGGGTGCTGGATAAATGTAGGATGCTTAGCGGGAGCTCCACCAGCGTGCGACTGCTCACATCCTCTGCCAAGACATGCAAGTTCTTAAATTTTCAAGAGATTTGAAAAACACTAAATTTTAGGTGACCAATTTAGTTTGGAAAAATAATGATTTGTTGCAAAACCCCTAGGAGTAAACTAATGTGAAAACTATACCCTTATGGAATTAATCGATGGGTAAAGTAAAAAAAAATTAACCCACATGTGATGTAACATCTGTGCCAGACTTCAGTACCATCCTCTCTCCAAGCAGTATATCTGATAAGTGCTGATAAGTTTGATTTGGTTCCACTCTGCCCTTACCAGCCTGAACATTGGTATATGCACTTCCCTAGACAGCTTAATTGATTTCCACCATACCTGCTCACTCATGTGATGGTTTGCAATAGGTATTCACTGTGATGGACAGATTCTATCCAACTCCATTTTGCCCACTCCAGATGGATGTAAAATTAATGATCCAATCATCTTCTGAAACAGGGCGCTTGATATCTTATTAAAGGTTTGCTAGTTAATGCTCCTTGCTTACTCTAGTCTTATTTTCAGGATTCGGAATGAGTCAGTGGCGTAACAACAGCCGTAGCATCCGTAGCGGTTGCTACAGGGCCCGGGCCGCCCCTCGTGCACCAGCCGCGGCCTCCCCTCCTGCTTCAGCCACGGCCGCCCCTCCTGCTCCAGCCACATCGGCCTATACTTCCGTGGCTGTGTTACGCCACTGCGCATGATGCGAAGACCACCTACCAGCCCGAAAGAAACAGCCAACAGCCACCGCTGCATGAGCCACAGCAGCAGGTCAGAAGAAATGTAAGTCCTATATATGTAGTGCCTGATGTGTATGTTGTATGTTGTATGTGTGTATGTGTGTAGTTAGCTGTAGTGTGTGTATGCTATATGTGTGTGTGATGATACTATGTGTGTATGTGCTGTAGTATGTGCTGATTATGTGCGTATCTAGGTGCGAATGTATAGGCGTATGTGTGTGCTATATGTTAGGTATGGCTGGTAATGTGTGTTATGCTTGTGTGTGTTATGCTGTCTGCGTAATATGCGTGTGTGGATATGCTGTTGTGGGTGTATATATGCTGTGTGTGTGTATATATGCTGTGTGTGTGTATGCTGTGTGTGTGTATATATGCTGTATGTATGTAAACGCTGTATATACTGTGTGTATGTGCTATATATACACTGTATGTGTGCTTATATGCTGTATTTAGACACATGCATATAAATATATATTTGTATATATTTATTGTATATACTGTATACAGTGTATAAAGTGTATAAATGCATATATCAGTACATAAATGTGTGCATGTGAGTGTATAGGTATACATATGTATGTGTGTACAAGGATATAAAAGTGAGTGCAAAATGTTATGTGTGTGTATTTAAGTGTATAAATATGTGATATTATATAAACGTGTGTATATGTATGAATATTTTTCATGGTGCGGTCAGAACTGCATCGCAATCAGTTTTGAGGTGGTTTTAGGAGCAGATTTGTTAATTTAACAAGTGAAAGGCATTTGTGGAACAAGTGTTTTCTTCAAAATCAAATTAAATCATTCAGTTCATGTCTCTCACCTGTTAAATTAACAAAACTGCACCTAAAACCACCTCAAAGCTGACTGCGATGCAGTTCTAACGGTAACGTGTGACCGCACCCTAAGGGGGAGGGGGTCCCATGCAGAAATCTGCTATGGGGCCCTGCCTCTCCTAGTTACGCCACTGAAATGAGTGGATCCACTAGACCACTGCTGGAGGTGGTACTAGCCAACACCTGGGACCAGAATCCAAGTGGCACCTGGTCTTCCCACCGTAAACCGGGATGGTCTTGCTGCGGCAGTGTACCACCAGGTCATTCCACAGGTGCGACTAGCCCGCGGTGGCAGTTGAGGTACCTTAGCAGGTTCAGACACAGGGTCAGGGCAGGTGGCAGAGATGCAAGGTCAAGTCCAATCCGGGGTCAGCAACAAGAGGTCCAGGCATATGGGAGCAGGAACATGGGACACAGGAATGCAGGAACACAGGAGCAGGAACATGGGAACGCAGGAACTCAGGAGCAGAAACAAACAGGAATGCAGGAACATGGGAACTCAGGAGCAGAAACACACAGGCAATCCGCTGGGGAGCTGGAGCCAGTATAGGTGAGACCGGAGCTGCGACCGCAGCATGGGCACACGGAGGGACACAGTGTTCTATCTTGGGTTCTTTGACCCGTTGCTTGTTTTCTGACTATCCTATTTCCCTTGCACTGCATTTGTCCTCTTAGTTCTGACCTGTTATTTGTTGATTCTGTTGTTTTTATTGCCCAGTGTTTGTCTCCATGTTGGCACTTTGGCACAGGAAGGGAATTGTTGACCGGTTGTCACCTATTGCTTAGAGGAAGATGGGCAATTACACAGGGACTGATTAGAAAGGGATTTAGTCTTTGGACTCACTGTCCTTGTCTGTCCTTCCTGTCCATGAAGACTGCTCCCTAACCCTACATAACAGGTGCCTAATACAGATTTTAATCACAATGCTTTAAAAAATCTGCACAGGCAATTCTGTAACATAAATAAGTACACAGGGTGTCAAAATGCTTCAAAAAAAATCTTAGAGGGTGCAATATCCATAGATAATATAGTGATCCTTCCCTATTATGCTTTTCTCTGTGCCCAAAAAGACATATATAGTTTGTATATAAACTAAAATGGGTAAAAGAGGGTTCAACACTGTCATCTATGCATGTATAAGCTGCTGTTTGCTGCTGAGTACAGCTGGGTGTTGGACTCCTACCAAAATGTTTTGATTCTATATATACCAAAAAACCTTTTCAGTAACATTATATTTCGACCTTGAAATTAATGATAAGACACGTTAAACCACATGCATGTTCAAATTGTTTTATTATCCTATTTCCTTATGGTTTGGGGCAATTTGGAATTTGACCATTTTAGGTAAATGCTAAGCTACATAAGAATGTAATTCATTTAGTAATTGTCTTCACAGAAAAGTAAAAAATAACTATAACAAGTAATAAAAGATAACAATATAAAACACATATCCACAAACATGATAAGACAATCAAAATATAAAAGCATTTTAAGTCAGCAAGAGTGTTTTTTTTTCATCACCAGACTATGACCCAGTATTTTCCTGGGCACTTACAGGAGCATGCCTCATCAGCCACTGTCATAAGCACCCTGGGGGGACCTCCAGCAGAGAATGAGCTCCATATCCTGAATTCTCAGCTACAAGCCATACACCGCCTCCTACCCACACGCTGCTGAAGCCCTGCAGAGAAATCAGCATGCAACTCAAGAAAGCTTCCTTTTCTCAGGAATAAAAATTAATATTACTTGTCATATTTCATGTCTGAGCTCTTTTCATGCTTTATCCTCTGGTAATGAGGGCTAAATTACCAATATTAGTAGATTTTCATGGCTAGCACAGAAAGAGCTGTTACCAGAATAAATGTTTGCCTTGTTTCTGTTGGACACAGACTTTGTTAATGCAGCCTTGCTAATTATTTCTAAATAGGCAATAATCTGCATCCCCCAGTGCTGGCTTGTGGATTGGCCACGTACCTGCTATTTCCCTTATTTACATGTTTTACAACTTTATCAACTACACTAATTACACTCTGAGCACTGTTTAAAATTTTCTGTTAATAGAGATACAATGATGCACCAGAGGATGTGTATTTATGCCATAATTATGCCTCTGTTCCTGTGATGCAGTCTCCAATTAGTTGTCTACGATGGCACACGCAGCTGCCTGATATTCTAAAGCAGTGAAACATCTGCATGGTAGATGATATGCTCACATGGATTTTTTTAAGCCTTGAAATTTACACCCAAGGGAGTGCAGACAAATAGGAGCCTGTCATATGTAGGAATGATTAGAAGCGTTCACCATGGCAACATTAGAGCAGCTATGTTACTGACTAAGGGGACACATGTCTAGATGAAAAAACTAAAAAAACATTTGCCATTTCATTTTCTGAGCTACAGATTTTCTGACTGTTTCTCATCCTCACCCCCTCCATTTGATAATCTCTTGTTTGATACTCCAACCATTGAAAACTGCAGATGGTAGAATATGCTGTCTCACAAGCCATCTATAGAATGGAGACAAAACACTGTGCCATTCCTTCTGTAGCTTTCCTGATACCATGGACAATGGTGGATTGTAATCTTTATCAAGAAACCAACAGAGGACTTTCTTGGAATTCTTACTATTGTACCTTTCCTTAGGAATATCCCAGTGCGTGTATTGGACTTTTCAATCTGTGAGATTAAATTAACTTAAAAGAGATATTATAAAATGTATTTTAAAATCCTTACTTCTACTTTTAATACATGAATGTATATGGATTTTGTATACTTGGGGCCACATGTATCACTCATTTTTTCTGTTGTTTTTGCGCCTTTTCATTCAGGCACACCGTTTTTTGCGCCATTTTTGCGACTAAACGCCAAACTAGCCGTGCATCAAAAATAACCAGCTTTCCCTCATCTATTTTACCAATCCAGATGTTTTGCTGCGCCTAATGATATTCATCATTTGCAACGTTTGCATTTAGGTGCAAAAATGGGCGCAAAAACACTCCAGCCCGAAGGTGGCGTTAACTGAGAAGTAGCACTGAGCCCCTTTGCAGAACAGCTCATTTCTAGCAACAAAGCTCAGCCAGACACTAGAACATATAATACAGACATGAGATACTCTGCAGACACTAGTACAGATAATACAGACAGTACATACACTGCAGACACTAGAACATATAATGCAGACATGAGATACTCTGCAGACACTAGTACAGATAATACAGACATTAGATGCTCTGCAGACAGGAGCTGCAGAATCTATTTACAGTTCATCACTTTCTATTTACAAAACATTCTGCAAACTCCTGAGCTCACAGCAAGAGAGAAGAGAACTTTGCAGAAGTTTGCAGAATGTTGCAGATACTACATACAACTGTCCCCTATGTAATTCTGCACAGTATCTGAGGGGGATACTGTGCAGAATATCAGGGGTGCAGCAGGAGACCAGCACTGGGGGATCCCCTCCAGGAGAAGTCACTGCTGAGGAGGTCACTGGGTGCAGGGTGTCACACACCTGGGTGCTGCTGTGAGTGTTATCTTCATTCTGGGCTGTGGGAGAAGCAGAGAGGAGCTTGTAGCAGGATCACGCGTAAGTGCCAGAATCTAACATTGCGCCTAAACTGTGTTAAAGTAAAGTGATTAATAAGAGGCAGGAAATTACCTTATCACAGTTAGTGATAATTCTGGCAAAACAGTGCGCCAGAATTTAGGTGCAACTACTAGACTTAGGCGCACAAAAGTCATAAATGTGGCCCTTGGTCTGCAATTGTTTCTGGTTCAACAAATTTATATTCCTGTGATATGTCGTAGATGACAAGAGTATAAAGGAGTATAAAATATTGTTTTTTTGCCTTGCAACTTGTGAGCAACTGAACATGTAGATAGTCCTATAAATGTAACATATGAGAACAAAAGCTGGTACACCACCAATTAGTTCTAATACATATAAAAGGTAGAAGAAATAAAGTGTGGCACTCACCACTTTTTCAAGCCTACTGACGTCAGCCGTGCAGGATACACAGGATAAACCTGCCTCCCTGGTGGGCGTCATGGAAACAGTAAACTACACGTGATACCCTTATGCCAATGAGGTTCTAGAAAGTCCGTAGTGAACAGTATCAAAACTGCTTGCAATCCTCATATGGCTTATAACCCACAGTGATAGTAAAATAGACCTGTGGCATACGCTAATCCAGGTCTAGTTAACATTTAAAGAAATTTACAATATTGACAAGAAACTAAGCACAAAAAAGCACATTTCTAGGGAACTCAAATACAACATCACCAGAACTTGATACAGGGATCATAGGACAGTATACATTATTTTTCTATCGCTCATATAGACTCAAGGCTAGGCTAAATAGTGTTAGGTCATTAGTTGTTATATTCCATATTTATAAGAACACACTCAGCTGGTTAGGTGGTTTAGTCCAAGTTGCCCTATTGCCTCATAGTTCATAATGTATTTAGCTTCTTGTCTCAACAAAGCGAGGACATGATCACCTCCCACTGGGTTATTTTCTATTTTCATGAGACCCGCAAAGCCTAAAACTTTAGAATTACCGCCACGACATTCCCTAACGTGGTAAATTAAAAGTGGGCATTACTTGCCAGTGTCAATGGAGTTGAAGTGTTCTCTTATCCTAGTGAACAGGTTTCTTATTGTTTTACCTATGTAATACCTGTTGCAGGGGCAGAGGATAACATAGACAACAAACATTGTTCTACATGTGATGAGGGACTGGATTTTATGGTTAAAGCCCCCCAATTTGTATCTTTTAGTTTGTATGCAGTATTTACCAAAATTGCAGCTGCAGCACCTAAAATTGCCCTTGGGAAAACTCTTTTGTCACCAGGTTTGACGAGGGATAGAGAAGTTGCTATGACTAATTCATTTTTTAGAGTGGTGCTTCTGCGAAATGCAACGAGAGGTTTTATTAAATTCTTTTAGTAAGGGGTCCTTCTCTAAGATCTTCCAATGTTTAAATATAGTGGATCATATTGCCCCCTAGTGTGGACTGTAGCCAAACGGAAAGACGAAACGCCCACTCCCACTCCTGGCACAAGTGTCACTAGTATGGATCTTATTTGGATCAAAACGCTTAGATTGACATGCTTTGTCCAAGGCTTTCTCTATTAGTGGTTGAGGATTGCCCTTTTCGAGTAATCTATTCTGTAGCTCATTTGCTTGTAGCTCAAATTGAGGCTATCATTATTGAGTCTTTTTAAGCGTAAATTTGGCTGAATGGTAAGCTTTGCCTGGTGTGATGAGGATGAAAGCTATTGTAATGGAGGAGGGAGTTGGTGGCTTCCGTTTTGTCTCCATGTACGCAAAAACAAACCTGAATATTGCTTTGAAAACATAGCACCTGATTTTTCAGCCTCATCAACTATTTCATCAGTTTTTTGCAGGCCCATTAAAAAATAGGACATGTTTCATCATTTTTTCCACACCAATGTGAAAACACCCATAGAAATCAATGGCTTTGGGAGGCTTCCGTGGAAATCACTGAACCACGGACATGAAAACCAACGGCAATGTGAAAGAGTCTTTAAAGTAATTTTCCATTACAAAAATTAATATATAAAAGTGTTCAATAACCTAAACAAACTCTCCTCAAGGAGCCATGAGGCTTTTTTCCTGATTCTGCACAGTTCTTTGAGGATCTGCATTACTTGGTCGAGCAATGATCTACCAACAAACCTGCTGTACTCACTGACTGTACTGCTGTACAGTTCACTGTCCCAGTCAGTGTTTGACCTAGGCAATGAGAAACCCCTGTTTCAGGAACAGAGGGTTACAAAGTAGAATCAGATCACACAGACTGCTGACCACTTTAAAATGACATGGAAGATGGAAAATCCTTTAAATATTCATCAATATTATTATATGCTTGGGCAGATAAAAAGATGAGGAGTTATCCTATTATTATTAATTATATAATTGCAAATGATAAAAATTTGATAAAAAAAACATAAAAATAAAATAGATTGTAATACCAAAAACAACATGAGCAGGTCTATTATTAAACCAGATGAGTATAGGTATAAACCACATTTAAATCCCCTCTACCTGTTAAGATATCGCTGGTATATCAGGCATTTTTAAAGATACTTCAGAGCAATATTGTAAAACAGATTGTGAGTTGATAGTTTCACAGAGCATCAGTCACGCATTTGCTGGATTGGCTTATATAAATATAAAAGCTTCATTTTTAAGGATAAATAAGAGGTACTATTATCTGAACTGGGTAAAATTTAACATCCTTGTGGTTTGTGGAAATTTTTTATGTGCCTGCTGGCTTTTCAATAAAAATCAATTATGCCTTAAATGTGAGCGGTAGTCAACATACTACCGACTATAAATTCAATTTCATACTCAGAAATATGGATTAGCTGAACTTGATGCCCTTCCATTGATTTGAGAAAGCAAAACCTGATAAAGTAAATAAGAGTAAGACGCTCGCTGACACTCTACATCAAGTTACAGATTTTCATATTATTTTAGTAAGAATTCTACCACTAGTATAATAATCTTCTTTTGAAATATGTATGCTGGATAGATACTATAGATTGCTGAATCATCACATGCCACATTCACATAATGTTGGTATGTCTTGCTACAAGAAAACAAAATCTTAGTAGTTGTTTTCGCGTATACAGAGTACTGCTACATTGAGACACATTTTTCAATATTTTAGGTGAGTTCAGTGCAGGAGCTTCCCTTCACAATATACTGCAATACAGTCATTGTAAAAAAAAAAAAAATAAGCTTTTAAAAAAATTTTTAAAAATCCAATCACCCCCTTTCCATAGAATGCAATTGAAATTGAAAGCCATCAAAGAGCTTTGTAAATGGAAAACATGAAAAGATATGGCTTGTAGAAGGAGGGGATAATGCAAAAGAAACTGAAAAGGCCTTGTCTTAAAGGGGTTAAAGTAGACAAGTCATATCTTTTTTGCTTTCAGGGGAAAGCATGGATTAAATAAGTGCTGAGATAAGGAATATATGGTATATTATAAGTTAATTTTTTTTTTGCATGTGGAAAGACAGCCTGCAAGCTTTGCCTTCCTTTCTGCCTACTCACTGCTAATCCACAGCTTCTCCCATATCAGATTGTCTGCAGGAAGAGTGCGACTGTGTTAGTAAGGAAGGGAAGCCGGACTCTTCGACATTCTCTATGAGTCCACTTAACTTCTAAGAAGAAATCACTGAATCAAATCATAAAAACTACTTCACATATCGCTCATTTAAAAATATATAAACGGTTTGAGAGAGGATCCAAGAATGACATATTTAATTTGCAGATGTAAATAATTGATTGTGTGTCGGTTGTAACATTAAAAGGGTTGTCCAGGAATGAAAATTTTTCGTACACGGCTAGGGGTGACTGTAAAAGTAACAAAGAGCATTACTCACCTCCTCCTGCACTCCAATTTTCACTGTTTGCTCACAGAGGCCGGTGCTCCCGCCCTGACCACGGCATTAGTTTCAGTGTATTTCAGGCACATGGCAGTGGTCAAAGTGGGAGCACCGGCCTCTGTAAACAAAAATGTCATTACTTGAAAACTCCTTTCACATGAAACCAATCCAGCCTAAGCTTAGTAAATATTTAGAAACACACTGTTCAAATAATAGTTAAATAGCTGGGAAATGACAAATTATGAATTGCAAAACTATACATAGTTTTCCTCTAAATGGAAACAGAAAACCCCTTTATTATGGAAACATTGAACTTTCCTTTAATGTTTTTCTTTATGCTTCCGTTTAGCTTCAATTTGTTTAACTCTTCTGTCTGTCTTCTGCAAGCCAATGATATTCTAAATCTGCTGAAATGTAAATCTATGAGGTTAAGGTCACATTCTATCAGAAAGGGAAAGTTTTAAGATTTTGTCACATGGCAGGTGTGATGACAACATCAAGTTCACATGCGTCTCTCAGTAGAAGCCCAAGCACAAGAGAAAGCCATGGACCACTAATAGCTGGGAGGGTTTTATTATTTAAAAAAAATGTATACTGCTCACTATTGGCCATGAATAAGGGGGTGCTAAGAGATATTAGCAAGTGGGTGCTGCTATAATTTATCTCCATATGGGGTGCTGTGATTTATCTTCATGAGAGGGAGATGCTGTGATTTACATTAATGAGGGGTGCTGCTGAGGTGCTTTTTAACCCCTTAAGGAAGAATCATTTTTAAGTTAATTTTTCCCTCTCCACCTCCAAAAATCAAATAATAACTTTTTAATTTTTCGTGTACAGAGCTGTGAGAGGACTTATTTTCTGCTTGCCAAAAAAGCTGAAATTTGTGAAAAAAAGCATTTGCATCACATTCTTATGGGCTCAGTCTTTATGACTTTCACTGAGCACTCTAAATGGTTTGGTACGATCACAAGGATACCAAATTTATTTTTGTTGTGGTTTTATTGTGTTCTAATACATTTTCAAAAATTAAATTGATGTGTCTGGGGAAAAAAATTAGTTCCGCCATTTTGGGACTCTTTCTGGTCTTATTTGGAGTCTCAAGATGACTGACAAAGAGTAGATGCCGGCATGCTCTTTTGAAATCTCTACCTAATCCTGCCCCCTTTGTAATGTGAGAGGGGCATGGTTATCCCAGTACCAAGGTGTGACCTTGGGGCCATATTCTTAATGACATAATATCTTCTTCCACAGAACATTTGCACAGCACATTACCCAGGATGAATTCACAAATCTAGCAATATCAAACACCACTATGAAGTAGAATAAGCAGAATAAGCATTTGGCCTAGAGGATAGGTGTTAATAATTTAATTTATCTGAGTACATAACCCTTCTGTTCTTTTGATACACCACTCTGTAATCCAAGACACCTGCCCAGCAGCATAATTCCCCACACAGACATCCCGTCTTTGCCCAAGTGCAAAATGTAATGAAGAAACTGGAGGTAGGCTTTAATCAATAAACATATATATACAGCCCCCATTAAATAATAAAACTGTACTTACCTTCTCCCCCTTCCCTGATGCTTGGTGATCTTGGACCTTGTCCTCTTCCAGGAGTCAGCCAACTGGCGCAAGTACTGGCTGAAGTACCATGCACAGTGTGATCTATGGCAAAGCAGAAAACTCATTGCTCTCCTGGTCTGTCATAGACATAAGTCTACCGGCTACCGCCCGATTCTTTGAGCCAGCTGCTATTTTAATAGCTGGTTCGGAAAGCATCTTTCCAATGTTTGAGTGATTTAACACTAATGGCAACAAAAACTTTTTAAAAATCATATAAAAAGTAATTTTCTTTTTATATCATACATTTTTTTATTGATTTGCCAAAAAACACACAAATAAACTAAGGCCCCTTCTACACTTGTGAGTGTGATGCAAGTTCATCGCATCACGCTCGCGAGTGTAGAAGGGGCCTAAGAGTTTACATGCACAATCATTTGTGTCATGCAAACTATGAGTACATGTAGGCAAACTATAGTAAGTATGGGAATTCAATAGTGTGAAAATTCATTTGACTCAAATATCCAAAATATCTTTGAATCAAAAGCATATTTTGACTTTTTACTGTATTAACCCCTTCCCGACATGTGACGTAATAGTACGTCACATGTCGGGTCCCGGTACATGGAGAGGGCTCGCGGGCCGAGCCCTCTCCATAGCCGGTAAGTCTTTGCTGCATATTGCAGCAAAGGCTTACCGGTAACACCCGCGATCGGTGCCGGCACCGATCGCGGGTGTTTTACTGCTGATCGCGGCTGGCAAAGGTGCTGGCGGCTTAAAAAAGATGGCGGCGCGAGCCAACTTTCCGTGGATCCGGGTTACTTCGGGTTAACCTGTTCATTACAATGTGCTATCAGCACATTGTAATGTATGAGTAGTAAAATCCCCATATACTGCCATACTGTAGTATGGCAGTATATGATAGGATCGTACAGACATTAAAAGTGCAAAAAAGTGCCATTTAAAAAAAAATTTAAAATTCTATAAAAAGTGATCAAAAGGTCGTACAGTCCTAAAAATGATAACATTGTAAACGTCATAAAAATCCGCAAAAACGGCACCACCCACAGCTCCATACACCAAAGTATGAAAAAGTTATTAGCGCCAGAAGATGGCAAAATCCCCCCAAAAAATCTTGTACAGGAGGTTTTAATTTTTTTAAATGTATGCAAACATTATAAAACCTATACAAATTTGGTATCCCCGTAATTGTACCGACCCAAAGAATAAAGTAGACATGTCATTTGGGGTGCACAGTGAAATCTGTATATTAAATACCATCTCTATGAAGTGTAATTTGTTACGCAGAAAATAAGCCATCACACAGCTCTGTACATGGAAAAATAAAAAAGTTATGGATTTTTGAATGTGGGGAGTGAAAAATGAAAAAGCAAAAACGAAAAAGGGCTGCGGCGGGAAGGGGTTAATTTCACTCACCACTTTGATTACCAAAGGTTAAACTGTGTTCACATAGTGTGGATACAACATTGGACATGAATAAACAATTTTCTACCTAAAGGACAATTTCTGGAAGATCCAGTATTCATTTTTCAGTCCCCCCTCCCCCAGTAGACAAAGAATTCAATGAACACAATGAATACATATACATTATACTGCAACCATAAATAATTTATTAAAGTTACATACAATTAAATTGATATGAAAGATGAGAATTGCAATCATGGAAAATGATGTGTGAAATTCATATTGTTGATTTGATCAACTGATATTGATCCTGAAATACATGCAATGCAATAGAGTTAATTTTATATAGACATATTGGAACATTTTGTATGGAACACCAATAGGTAGAAGTATATATTTTAAAAATATATCACCCTGCCTTAAATGTTTATCAAATAGGTTTTCTACAGTTGAGAAATATTGATAAACTGTTATATTATAGTATACCATCAACTACTGATGACGTATACTAAAGACATCAATCACAATTGGTGAAAATACTCTATAGGCTGGTATTCTGCATGCAGTCTAAAAAATTCATATAAAATATGAAAATTAAAATTATTAGTATGGGGATGTGCACAAATAGATATGAGCTTTCACAGTTGTAGTAGGTGAAGCATCTTAAATTCATATCCTACTGTACAACACATTTTCTGGAATTCTGGATTTTGGATTCTTTGACCTATTGCCTTTGTTTTCACTATCCACTTTCGTTTTCACTTGCCACTTGCCTCTGTTTGTTGTCATGTTTGTATCTAATTAGACTTTAGATCAAGGTTTTGCCTGTACTTAACATGCACCATTCAGTCACCTGTGATTGATCAATAACTCATCTTAAAATAAAAATCTTATCACAAAATCTTACATCCTGGTATCTTATTATATTATGCCAAACTTTTAGGTTTTTTTATATACTAGCTGTATCCATGGCGTTGCCTGAGATAGAATGTGTTAACCAAAAAAATATTTTCTCCCTATCCATCTATTTATCTATATCTCTTTCTCTCTGTATCTCTCTCTGTCTGTCATCCTCTATTTGTCTCTCTCCTTGTCTGTCTGTCTCTGTCTGCCTCTTTCTTTGCTTCTCCGTTTCTGTCTGTCAGTCTCTCTGTCTGTCTATCTCTGTCTATGTATGTATTTCTCTGTATGCACTGCAGGCAGTACAGTGATTTAACATATTTACTAAGAGCAGTACAAACGGCACTAAATGCAGTTTGCCTTTGTATAGTGCAGGGTGCGCCGGATTCAGGATCTCTTCAGGACAAAGACAACCCGGTCATGGCTACTCATACGGCAGAATACAAGTCCGTGTTTGAAGAACCTGAATGGCCTCCTCTACTGAGACTGTGCTGCTGAATCTGCACCAGGGGAACTCTTCCATGGGAGAATATGCTGTACAGTTCCATACCCTGGCCTCGGGACTCTCCTGGAACAATGCAACCCTGTCTGCAACCTTCAGGTAAGGTCTCTCTCCTCAAGTCAAGCACACATTGGCTGCTCGTGAACTGCCATCTACCATGAGTGGTCTCATGACCTTGGTCACTTGGATTGACGTGTGGTTTATAGAGCGTACCGAGGAGTCACGAGCAACCCCAAGTCTGTCCATGACATCTACCTCTCCTGGCTCCTGCTTTCCTAAGGCATCCCAGAAGACGTCAGGGAAACCTCTGCCTGTATTGTGCCAGTCCAGAGCACTTCATTGGGACTAGAGATGGGCGAATTTGTTAAAATTCATTTCGTCCCGATTCACAGAATTTTTCCAAAAAATTAGATTCGACCCGAATCGAATCAAAATGAATCACGTTAAAAAACAGGCATTTCATGGCTGCAGAGAACCTGTAGGGTGTTGTAAAATGTGGTTTGGTCTTTAAACAATGCTGTGTTTTAGTATGCACGCAAATGACAGTCGCGGCTCTTAGAATCGCTTCACTCTTCCCTTCCATGTGCACTTACATAGGCCAACATCCCCAAATAAGCGAAGCGGGAACGCAGCCTGACAAGGTAACGTCTGTGCCAGTTCGAAAGGACTGAGCTGAGGGCCAAGATCCAACTATAACATCAAAGAGTGCACTCTTTTTACACTAAGTGGCACAATGATATAGTGTGAAGGTGGCATCAGAAGCAGCAAGAGCGGCAGAGTGGCACAATGATATAGTAGGTTGGTGGCATCAAAAGCAGCAGCAGGAGCCCGCAGAGTGGCACAATGATATAGTGTGAAGGTGGCATCAGTAGGAGCAGGAGCCTGCAGAGTGGCACATGATATAGTGTGAAGGTGGCATCAGAAGCAGCAGCAGGAGCCCGCAGAGTGGCACAATGATATAGTGTGAAGGTGGCATCAGTAGCCATCACCCACAGTCAATCTCCCAGCATTGCCTGCTGGATCTTTGTGCTTATGGCATTGTGAAAGTCTCCCTGTGATATTCCTGTGTCTTCCTGCAATATTCCTGTTTGTTCCTGTGCTCCTGTTCCCATGTTTCTGTAACCACGTTCCTGCGCTCCTGTTCCTGTGTTCCTGTTCCTACATTCCTGTTCCCATGCTCCTGTGTGTTGCTGCCTTCTTGCTCCTGTGTGATCCAGTCTTTTCCTGTCTTCCTGTTCCCTTCTGCCTGTACCTCCCGTTGCTGACCCCGGATTGTACTTGACCTTGCTTCTCTGCCACCTGCCCTGACCCTGTGCTTGAACTTTACCCCGAGACTGTCTCCTGCAAAGATGCATCGATCTTGGCTGCCACCACGGGCTAGTCGCACCTGTGGAACAACCTGGGGATATCCTGCAGTAGCGAGACCATCCCACTTTGCGGCAGGCTCTGGTGAAGACCAGGTGCCACTTAGATTCTGGTCCCAGGTGTCGGCTAGTACCACCTCTTATGGTGGTCCAGAGGATCCACAGATCCCACATCCTGACAATGACTAGTGAAGCTAGTGGTGCAGTCACCTCTTAAATACCTGTGAAAGTAGTTTGCACTAGACAAAAGTGCAAAGTCCAACAGAAAACTGGTGCATGGCACTTAGTAAATGTGCACCATAAGCTTTTTCATACATATTGCCTACAGTAACCAATCGAATCCCAGAGCTCAAATGAATGGCAAAATTGAAGATGAACTGTAATTGGTTACTAACTGTCAGAGCAGCCAGCTGGCAATAGTTCCTGTATATGATGGATAATATGTGTATTTTGAAAAGCACAGGGTGAAAATTTAATTCAAAACCTAATCTAAGACATTCCCTGAATGACAGAGTGCGGCTGTGCAAAATGTGTAAATGCGCCAATGCAGATTCCTTTAGCAGACATGCATACATATACTCATCTGTATATTAGACTTTCCGGCGCTTCTAAAAAGTTTTATATCTATTCAGCCATGCTACCACCTTTAAAGGTTTTAGTTGTATTTATTATTATTAAAAAAACTTTATAAATTATAAAGTAGCGTGCAATGAAAGCCTTGTCTACATTAGCAAAGCGTTCATGGTATATTAGCAAATAATTTAAGATGTCACCATGAATAAAATCTGATATAAATAATGAAAACAGGATTCATTACTAGAGTTTGTGGAAAAAGTAGTTGCTCTACAAATTAAAAAAGGTATAACATTTAATGCCTTTATGATAGGCTTATTTTGGGCTGTAACCACTTCCCATAACTGTACTGCCTATTCACATCCATTCTAACCACTTAACACATTATGACGTTCATGTACATCATAATGCCTTTAAGGGTGAATGAAACAGGATTTTGGGCTGTGCATTTCAACGCATTAGTGTGAACACGTGATGGAAAGGTAATTAGTTCAAGTCCAGTAAGAGAACTAAAAAACGTTATAAAAAGTTTTAAATCTTAAAACACATATAATATAAAATATGTAAAATATGTGAAAAAATAACACAGTAGCTATTGCTGTATCCTTAACAACCCCTACCATGTAAAGCATCATTTAACCCCAATAGTGACCGACAAAAAGCCACCATGGTGCTCCATAGACAAAAAACACAAATATTAGACATCTCAGAACAAAGCAATGCAAAAAAGATTTTACTTTGCAAAATTAGCAAACGTTAAATAAATTATTTAAGTGGAGTATCAACATAATTGTTCTGACTCAGGAAAAACCTCACATAATCAGCGAGATTTATCACCAAGTTTATGAGGTAAAATTGTTCTTGTTGCTCATGAAAACCAATCACAGCTCAGCTTTAATTTTATCAACAGCTATTGGAAATTGTAAGCTGAGTTTCGATTGGTTTCTATGGGCAACTAGAACAGTTCTGCTCTCAGACACTTCTGATATATTCCCCCCAATATGTATGCTAAAAAAAAGAATTGATATTTTTTTTAGGATTTCCCTCAAGTGAAAAAGTTCATAAAATGTAATCAAAATGGTAAACCTGCCCAAAATTTGGCAATAAAAATGTCCCACAAAAAATTCTCTCATATAACTATATTAACTGAAAAATAAAAATTTCTAGAGATTGCAAAATGCACCTAGCACATTGAGGTGAGCTTTCTCACTAAGGAGTTAAAGGTTGGCCACAAAAAAAAGTTTACAAGGGTAAGTACAATCCCCTAATAGGGTCACAGGTATTGTACTTACCCTGGTTAACCTTAAGTCTACAAGAGCTGTAGGTCACATAACCCACTGGTAGCCGCATTTGGGACTTCCAGGGATGTCCTCTACCCTGCAGGTGAGGGGGCCGAATGTTAACCTGCACTTGTTACTGGTTGGATGTCACTGGTTGGATGGTCGAGCCAAGTACAAATAAAAAAAAACAGCCTTTACACAATGACCAAAGCAATAGTACAGCACAGAAATGTTAAGGCCGTTTGAAGGAAGCTTATGGCTGAGCCCACTCCATACAGGGTAGGTGATTGTTGCTAAACAACTGAGGTAAAACTTACCTTTCAAGTATATCAATGTATACAGAAGAAAGTAAACCTGGTCATAAACTCTTTATACCTGTCATCCAACAGCTATCTTACCTGGCTATTAAAAGGACATGTACGTTTGATAAATGATAAGGAGCCTACCCCCCAGCTTTCCTTGTCTACTTGACAACCAACCCTTTTAGATGTTCCCCAACATTCCATACAATAAATAACATGAAGGATAGGGAAAAGGGGAGACAGAGGCATAGTTAGCTAACCGAGTAATATCAGGAGAGCACATAAGGACTAGAGATGAGCGAGCACTAAAATGCTCGGGTGCTCGTTATTCGAGAGACTTGGGAGACTCTAGCATTTTTCAAGGGGACCAAGGCTCTGCACAGGGAAGCTTGGCCAAACAGCTGGGAACCTCAGAAAATGATGGAAACACCACGGAAATGGACAGGAAACAGCAGGGGCAGCATGCATGGATGCCTCTGGGGCTGCTTAATTGTACCATTATGCCAAAATTATGGGCAACAGCATGGCCATGACAGAGTGACCGAATGAGGCTAGATAGCATCTAAAACATGCAATAATTGACCCTGACACTATAGGGGATGGCATGCAGAGGCAGCGGCAGCAGCGGCAGGCTAGAGAGTGTCATGGCGACATACCCTAAATGGACTCAGGCTTCAAACCAATGGGTGGCAGAGAGGAACCAAAGGAGTGACCAAGTTCCATAACGTATCTGGTGAAAAACCCGAAAAATGAGCCTGACACAGCTCTTTTGATAAGGGAACGACATATGGCGGCCATGGAGACGACTTCCATGATTAAGAGCAACAGTATGGGGCATCCATATTGCGCTGCTATGATTGCAACTTCAGGTCTCCAGCATGGCGGCGACAGATGGGCCGAGTTCCACTATGTATCTGGTGAAACACCTGAAAATTCTGCCTGACACAGCTCGTTTGATAAGGGGATGATGTGCTGCATATCCTCTCGTGCTCCAGCGTCTGGGGTATAGAGAGTTGAAAGTTGCACACGGAGACATTGGTGGACGCTGTGGAGGTTCGTGGAGACAAAATGGACAGGAAACAGCAGGGGCAGCATTCATGGATGCCTCTGAGGCTGCCTAATCTTGGGATGGAGCTGGCGGTCCGCTGCCCAGCATTTTTTTGCGCCTGTCAAGCCCCTGTCTCTTGGCTCCCCCACCCAGAATGGGCCTGGGGGCCAGAAGCGTTTACTTTGAAAAAATTATATTTCCAAAGAAGGCCGGGTCATTTGAATATTTCACCTAGGAATAATGGAAAAATTAAGTAGATTGAATGCCTGTATGTGGCACTCCCAAAAATTATTTAAAACAGAGGACCGGGTAGGTGGCCCTCCAGAAAATTAAATACATAGAGTACTAAGCTAGAGCCAGTTGGCCTGGCAAAAATGCCAGTTTCCTCTGCTTTAGTGACAAAGAGAGAGGAGGAAAATGAGGAGAGGAGTGCATAAATTATTCAGGTTGAGCTTCCTTCGCCTGGTGGAGAATGGAAATCCTGAGAAATCCAGCTTTATTTCATCTTGAAAGCGTCAGCCTGTCAGCACTGTCAGTCGACAGGCGTGTAAGCTTATCGGTGATGATGCCACAGCTGCACTGAAAACCCTGCTCGGAACACGCTAGCGGCAGGGCAGGCAAGAACCTCCAAGCCGTACGCGCCAGTTCGTGCCACATGTCCAGCTTGAAACCCGGTAGTTATAGAGCTTTTTTATCATTTAGGACAATGGTATGGTCAACTACGTACTCCCTCACATCTTTCTGTAAAGAATCAGCCCTACTCTGCCGAGACTGGGGACAGGTGACAGTGTCTTGCTGGGGTGACATAAAACTGGCAAAGGCCTTGTAAGGCGTACCCGCGTGCGGCTGGACAAGCTGCCTGCCGCCTACTCTCCCTCGCTACTTGTCCCGCAGAAGTACGCCCTCTGCCGTAGCACTGTCAGAAGGGAATATTGTTTCACCTTGTGCACCAGGCCTGCTGGTATTCATGCATTCTCACACTCCTTTCCCTCCAGGGATGAGAGTGGAAATTTTGCTTGTACCTGGGTCCAGGAGAGTGAATACCCAGTATCGTGCTGAAAAATTCTTTGAACGCGAGGGTCACGGGATAGGCACCTACATGAATCTGCCTTATGCGCCAGTCCCCCAACGCGGAAGAATCACTCCCCTCACTGGCCTGACTCCATTTTCTCCTTCTCCAACTCCTCTTCTGCCCATACACGCTGAACAGTGAGACTAAACAAGCTCCCCTCGTCTCGCCAACATTCTCCGCCCTTCCTCCTCATCCTCCCCTCCCCTCCGATAGGCGCTGAGAAACAACCTGAGGGTGCTTTGGCTATCAACAAGGAATCTTCCCCCCGTCCTTGTGATAGCGCAAGCTTCGACTTCAGGCTGACCAGAGAGTTTTTCAACAGCAAAGCAGCGAGGGTGAGGCTGATGATGGCGTCAGCCACGGACCATCTATGTTACTCCATCAAGAGTACTCAGCACCTGACAGATATCAGACACCCACGTCCACTCCTCATGTAGACTTGAGGAAGCTGACTGACCTGACTACCAGTTCTGGTGGAAATTGACATCTGGCATCTACAATTGCTCTGCGTCTGCTGTGAACTCTGGATAACATGGTTATGTTGAATTCCACCTTGTGGGCACGTCGCACCAGTCGGTAGCGGGCAGTTGAGGCGGCGCTGCGTGCCCTGAGAGTGGCAGCATCTGTGCTGGACTTCCTGAAATGCGCACAGATGCGGCGCACCTTCGTGAGCAAATCAGACAGAATGGGTATGTCTTGAGAAACCGTGAACTATCAATTTAACACATGGCCAGGCATGGCACATGTGTCAGTCTGCCGAGTTGCAGAGCCGCCACCAGGTTATGGCCATTGTCACACACAACCATCCTGGCTTCAGGTTCGCGGTGCCACGCCACAGATCAGTCTGCGCCGTGATGCCCTGTAATAGCTCTTTGGCGGTGTGTGCCTTTATCGCCTAGGCTCAGCAGTTTGAGCACCGCCTGCTGTTGATTAGCGACGGCACTGCTGCTGTGCTTAGAGCTACCCGACTGATGGCGCCATGCCCACGGATGGTAATTCGGAGGAGGATGTGGAGGAGGGGTGGGGGAGGCATAGTAGGCCTGAGAGACCTGACCGAGGTAGGCCCCACAATCCTCGGCATCGGCATATATACCAGCCCCAGGGTCAGACTCGTCCCAGCCTCCACCAAGTTAACCCAATGTGCCGTCACGATATATAGTGGCCCTGCCCGGCAGCACACTCGTCCACGTGTCCGTGTCAGGTGGACCTTGTCAGAAACGCGTGGTCAGGGCACGGATGATGTTGTCTGACACGTGCTTGTGTGCAGGGCTGGGATGGCACATCGGGAAAAGTAGTGCGGCTGGGGACCAAATACCGGGGGCGACCTCCGCCATGAGGTTTCGAAAGGCCCGGTCTCTACTAGCCTATAGGGCCAGCATCTCCAGGCTGACAGTTTGGAGATGTGGACGTTGAGGGCTTGGGCGTGTGGGTGGGTTGCACTATACTTCCTTTTGCGCTCCAGCATTGTCCGCAGTCCACGACATCACCTCTTCGCACTGTTCTGGCCTCAACAGTGCTCTACAACGAGTCCCAGTAACTTGAGACATGATGAACCTAGGGAGTGTAGCTCTGCGGTGTTCCCCGGCTCCCTCATCAGCAGGTGGTGTCTCACCCCGCCCAGGACCACGGCCTCTGACCACTGCAGTAGCTGGACGCCCACGTCCACGCCCTCGTCCTCTACCCCCCTTTTTAAACAAAATGATGCAATCCTATTGCTATGGCTAGTTTCTAACCTACACTGACAGCACACACTGATTTGTGCTGTGCCTGATGACTTTTAGTTAAAAAAAATAAACGTAAAAAAAATAAATCAGCAGACTGTGCCTAATTCAAATCAGACCCCTAATAATTAGTTCCACTTCGGTGTTGAGTGGATAATGTGTCACTAAGAGCTAAACACAATGGTCGCAAGTCTCCCTTCAAATTCCTCACAATATGGTCTACTGCCTACTAGTGCCAGCAAGCCCAGCCACAAGCAACCAAAAAAAAAAGTAAAATATAACGCTATTGTAGGCCTAAGTAAGCCGTTGGGGTTCTCTTATGGCTATTTTCTAGCCTACACTGAAAGCACACTGCTTTGCCAGATTACTTTGAGTTATAAAAAAAATAAACGAAAAAAAAAATAAATCAGCAGACTGTGCCTTATTCAAATCAAACCCCTAATAAATTGTTCCCCTTCAGTGCTTGAGGTGGATATGTGTGTCACTAAGAGCTAAACACAACGGTCGCAAGTCTCCCTGCAAATTCCTCACAATATGGTACTAACTGCACTACTAGTGCCAGCAAGCCCAGCCACAAGCAAACAAAAAAAAAATATATAACGTTATTGTAGCCCTAAGAAGGGCTGTTGGGTTCCTGTAAAATCACTCCTGCCTAACACTATTCTAATAGAACACTCTAATGCTTTCCCTGACCAGCAGCAGCTCTCTCCCTAACGGCATCCAGACAGAGAATGATCCGAGCAGCGCGGCCAGGGGCTAGTCTATTCCAGGGTCACCTGATTAGGCCAGCCAACCACTGCTATCGAGTCAGTAAGAGAGAAATGCTATGAAGGCAATATCAGACCCATTCACCCACATAACGGAGTATTAATAACTGCTGGGGAATCCCAGGCTGCAGGTGGTTAAATATCTGGCCAATAAGCAGGCAAGGAGGCAATAGAGTAAATTGCACTCAAGAAGTTAACCCCCACCCACCTATCAGTAGGATAGGTTATCAACAGGTTATTGTTGGGGTACAACATCCAATGAGCTGATTTACACTATGGACAGAGCAATAGTGTTTAGACTGCTCCTGCTCACTTCTTGGGCCATTCTCATTCATTTCAGTGGAAGCTACACTCATGCAGTGAGTGGAGACAACTGCTATATTATGAACTCGGGGGTTGGGGAGTCCGCAGGCGATCACATAGCACCAACATGGCTAAGACACTTGATGTATATTGATGTATGATGTATATATCCGCAACTATTGAGTATATTGCTCACTGTTAAATATGATGGAACATTTGATGTAAGATTATTATGTGAGACTTATTGTTGGTGGTGGATACACCCGATATGTTGTATACTGTATGTGATCTTGCCCAGCTTGACCAAAGTATTGGGTTCTCTGATTGTATCAATTGTACCTGAAATGTTTTTAACGTTTGAATGTTTTAAAGTTTGATGTACTTCCATATTTTTATATAAAGAACAATGTAACTTTGGTGTTCTTTGATTCCAGCTTCAACTGTAGGATAGGTCGTTAATAGTTTAAGCCCAGAAATCCCTTTAAGATAGTTAATAGTACACAATTTTATTAAGTGCTTAACTGAAAATAACAGTATCTGAAAAAATATTTACTTGTGTTCCTCCTTAGACTTGGCTTCATCCAAATTAGTTACAGATGTTTAGCAGCAGTCTCGATGACCTATTCCACTCTTTTTCAGAAAGAATTTTACAAGGCTTTAATTAAAGAAAAGCGCTTATCATGCAATCTTTCTAGGATATTTTGTCCCCTGAAATATCATCTCTTTTAGTAATCACTGATTTCAGTATAAATGCACTCAATGCACTGCTGGAAAAGGCAAACTGTTTTATTTAGACAACCATCTGTGAGCCTTGTGAATAGGCCATCAAACTCTTCCATCCATTACAGTGAGTCTTCCTCACCTTCCCTGCATGATAGCATAATAAAGATGACATACTAATTCAGTGACTTGTAATTCCAGCTAGACAAAGAAAAGAGCTGCAGCTTCTTTTGTGCTTTAGTGTCATATCATTGAAGCCAGCTATGCAAACATAGCATTGGGAGGATTTTATGACTGCAGTTGAATGGAGAATGCAGTTTGGTGTTGCTTTTAATGGTTCTTGGCGCCATAATTTTGGCTCTCTGTTGCTGGCCGTGGCTTTTGTGTCTAGTTTCTATGTCAGCAGAAGCTAATTGTTCCAATAATGTTTATCATGGGCTTCCACCAGGGAGCTGTATATGTAGAGATAAGCTACAAAGCTCATGAAAACTATCTCCTTCATCAGTACATAATACTCTGGCAATCCATCTACTAACATTGTTCTGTGGGGAAAAAAGAAGAATGTGTTTAAGGGACATAATATATAAGGAAAACTCACAGATGCTAAATAATATATTTTCTCTGTTTTACACTTCCAATATGTATATCTGAGGAAACAATTTATGGAATTAAAAGTAACAGCATAATTTTTGTAGTTCTATGAAATTCATACATAACAAGAAGTAAATAGGTTTGATTTTTCTATTGTTCAATTGTTCTTATGTAGCAAAAGAAAAATATGTATTAGTGGCGCAGGAACCAATTTAAAAGCAATGTGTTAAGACAATAGATATTTGCATTTTTCATATGAATTCTTAAAGATACAGATGGAGCAAATGCTAATGTGTCTGTAATCTGCATGCTGGGATAAGAAATTGTTCTCCATCACTTAATATTTCTTCTTTAACACAGCTGGAAATTGTGTATCTTGCAATGGGTCAGTTCACACGTGGTGAAAGATGTGGCAAAATCTTCAATATGAACTAACCCTTTTGTTGAAATTTTTACTGTTACTTTAAAATGTAAGATAATAAGTGAAGTGAAATGCTCTTTATATCATAATAAAATGATTACATTAAATAATACATTATTAACAAAATTAGAAATCATGTTCTATAATTCAGTGCTAAATGAATATATCCATATTTATTTATCTATCTAGGTAAAAAGAGTCCAAAGTAACCCTTCCTTACACAAGAAATGCATGAAGTGACAAAATGAAAAATGTCAGTACAGGCGGTCCCCTACTTAAGAATAGCTATAACAGTTATGAGAGGTGCCTACAATTAAGCTTTATTGTTAATCCTGGTTCTTATTACAACCCAACATTTTTAAAATCCAATTTTCAAAGAGGTCAGAAACATTTTTCACTAGGGTTACAATTATAAAATATACAGTTATACAATTATAAAATATAAGAACTGTCTGTACTCCACACAGAAAAAATAAAGCATACTGGTCTTTTTTTTTAGGATGAGACAATTTGAGACTTTCTGTATCAATTCCGAGATCTCTGCTTGCTGTCCTTCTATAGTTAACTTCTTTGTTTACTTACAGTCAATAGAAATCTGTCCATGGTCGTGTGATGTCACACAGGTGCACGGCTCGTTTGTATCACAAAGAGTAATCAGAGCTGTGTTTTATAATAAGATGTTTACCTGTGTGACATCACATGACCATGGAACTGTTTTTATTCACAGGGACTACACAATGAATCTTTCAGTTGCATATTGGAAAATTGTATTACTTTTCATTTCTTAAAAAATACTAATTATTTGCTGAAAGTAAATAACTCTTCTAAAACTGTCTAGTCTAGCTTTGCACCTCTTATTAGTTTAATGTATGCCATCCAAAATGTAGAAAATTTTGGTGCACATTTGGGACACTTTTTCACAGATCCTCTTTAGCCAAGGCGACAACCTTTCATCATATCATTCCTTAAACTGTCATTTGTGTCTAAATCATCTCACAACACGTTTGACAGAATTCTGTTGTAAATAAATTGATAAATCTGTTGCATAGACCTCCAATCTTAAACCAGATGGTTGGCTGTAAAACATAGAATTGTAATCCAATGCTTAAACATTATTTAGACAGCTATAATTTCCACTGTATTTGCTGTACACAATTAACCACTTTTCCAATAGTAGAAGGAAACTTTTGTGAACTAACTTTTCCGCCATTTGAAACCTGTGAACAGATGTTCCTCTTCAATTAAATCACTTTTGATTCTTTCAATGTCAACATGAGCGAAAAAGATGGTTAGTTTTTAATGTGACCTAGACACATACAGGCTCCAAGAATATACTATCTCTTACATACTAATAAAATATGTCATTTTCTGTCTTCTGTATTAGAAAAGTTGCATTTGTATGCCGTACGTACCATAGCCCATGTGCTAATTTTTGTTTATGTCACCACGCAGTTGTAGCATGTTCTTCCTCTCCTCCAATGTTATGAAAAAATAGTGTAGGTGACTGTAGGAATACATTGGTGCTCTGTAGAGATCGAGTTTACACCCACAGAATGAAAGGACAATATAAGTCTCCTCAGTGGTGCAACTACCGCCGTATCGGCTGCTATGGAGCCCACGATGTTGGAGGACCCAGGACGCACTGCCAATTCTTAATTTATTTGTGCCGTCCCCCCAGGACCATCCCCTTTCCCCTTTTGCCTTATTACAACAAGGTCCATCAGGCCCCACATACCCCATCCGCCTCATCCGCATCCAATTTCCCTCCCAACTCTTCCGGTAGCCATGCCCCATCCACCTCAACCACCTGCTGCTGCCTGTCTGACCTTGTCCACTGCCCACCCAACCTCGTCTGCTGCCCGCCCAGAAACATAAGTTGATAGAAAGAAGGCTTACATATAAATAATATACATATGTGTGTGTATATACTGTATATATATATACATATAAATGTGTGTATATATATGCTGAATGTATGTGCATATACGTGTATGTGTAAAGATATGTATATACGTGTATATTTATATGTATTTCTATACATGTGTGAGTATATATGTGTATGTATTGTAAGGCAGCGGCTGAAAAAGTCATCAATGGTATCTATATTCCAGTTAGGATTTTCACCTATGCTTGGTAAAGGGATGGCCATTGATGATTTATCCAGGTTCTGGGGCAGCTTGTTACTTGCACCTGGACTAGGGCTTTATAAACCCTAGCTGCACCATGGGAGGGTCTCTTTGACCAGGGCTAGAGGTGATGCTGTGAGTGAAGCAATTCTGGAGGTGAAGACTGCCATTGCATTTGTTTTGTATTATTAGCTAGAGAGAGGAAAAGCTACTGTGTTAGCTAGTGCCCAGACGGGACGGTCTTTTGTTTTGTATTTTGTTTCTGATTGTTATAAGCTGGTACATTTTGGGCCTGTAACCACAACTGATAATAAAGACTGGAAGTCAAATCAGCTTTTGGAACTAAAAGTCTGACTCAGCGTCTCTGTGAACTGTCTTGGCTATATATATGCATATAAATGTGTATGTTTATATGCATATACAGTACACATATATATGTGTGTGTATATATATATATATATATATATATATATATATATATATATATATATATGAGCAGGTAGGTGGCCCTCCAGAAAAATGAAATAGATTGAGTGCCTGTATGTGGCAGTCCAAAAAAGTTTTCAAACCAGAGGAGCAGGTAGGTGGCCCTCCATAAAAATGGAATAGATTGAGTGCCTGTATGTGGCAGTCCAAAAAAATTTTCAAACCAGAGGAGCAGGTAGGTGGCCCTCCAGAAAAATGAAATAGATTGAGTGCCTGAATGTGGCAGTCCAAAAAAGTTTTCAAACCAGAGGAGCAGGTAGGTGGCCCTCCAGAAAAATGAAATAGACTGAGTGCCTGTATGTGGCAGTCCAAAAAAGTTTTCAAACCAGTGTGTTGACTCCTCAAAGTTACTCAGCACCTGACAGATATCAGAAATGCATGTCCACTCCTCATTGTAGACTTGAGGAAGCTGACTGACCTGACTACCAGTTCTGGTGGAAGTGACATCTGGCAGTCTACAATCGCTCTGCACTGCTGGTAAACTCTGGATAACATGGTTAATGTTGAATTCCACCTCGTGGGCACGTCGCACAACAGTCGGTGAGCGGGCAGTTGGAGGCGGCGCTGCACTGCCCTGAGAGTGGCAGCATATGTGCTGGACTTCCTGAAATGCGCACAGATGCGGCGCACCTTCGTGAGAAAATCAGACAGATTGGGGTATGTCTTGAGGAACCGCTGAACTATGAGACTTAACACATGGGCCAGGCATGGCACATGTGTCAGTCTGCCGAGTTTCAGAGCTGCCACCAGGTTACGGCCATTGTCACACTCAACCATGCCTGGCTTCAGGTTCAGCGGTGCCAGCCACAGATTGGTCTGCGCCGTGATGACCTGTAATAGCTCTTGGGCGGTGTGCCTTTTATCGTCTAGGCCCAGCAGTTTGAGCACCGCCTGCTGTCGCTTAGCGACGGCACTGCTGCTGTGCCTAGAGCTACCGACTGATGGCGCCATGCCCACGGATGGTAATTCGGAGGAGGTGGTGGAGGAGGGGTGGGAGGAGGAGGAGGCATAGTAGGCCTGAGAGACCTGGACCGAGGTAGGCCCCGCAATCCTCGGCGTCGGCAGTATATGACCAGCCCCAGGGTCAGAAACGGTCCCAGCCTACACCAAGTTAACTCAATGTGCCGTCAGCGATATATAGTGGCCCTGCCCAGCAGCACTCGTCCACGTGCCCGTGGTCAGGTGGACCTTGTCAGAAACGGCGTTTGTCAGGGCACGGATGATGTTGTCTGACACTTGCTGGTGCAGGGCTAGGACGGCACATCGGGAAAAGTAGTGAGCGGGCGAAGTATTCGTCCGAGCAACGAGCAGTTTCGAGTACGCTAATGCTCGACCGAGCATCAAGCTCGGACGAGCATGTTCGCTCATCTCTAGTAAAAACCATAGAGCAATCAGACAAATTACTATATTAGCATAAGCAAATTGAATTATCAATAATTTATCAATAAAAAGATAATTGGTTTATTGGGTTACTGAAGTGAATATGTTTATGTTTTTAAGTTCTTTATAAATACAGTATATATTTTATAGATTATAGATTGACATTTACATTGATATCACACATTTACATTCCATTTACTGAAAAACGATAGATGACTCAGCGTCTCTGTGAACTGTCTTGGCTATATATATGCATATAAGTGTGTATGTGTATATGCATATACAGTACACATATATGTGTGTATGTATATATATAAATATATATATATATATATATATATATATATTTGCATATACACGTGTGAGCATATACACTGTGTTTGCATATATACTGTATATGAACAGTGTATAAATATGCATTAGTAAACCCTATATTTTTTGGAAACTTAGCTATGGGGCCCACTCATCATGTTACACCCCTGTGTGTTTTTAATAAAGCATATTTACCAGACGAATTATGGTTAAGTAGTTATTTTAAAAGGATAGTTATTTAGTTTCTGTTATTCTTATTCTGTAAAATAACAGACAATAGTTATGTAAACATTCTATTCGGATTAATTATTTTATGTGTAATGAACCAGTCCTTTGGATAATTCACTCAAAACGTATAATTGACTTAAGCCTTTTAGAAAAACCATCAGATAACAGAAATGCTTCAGTTTTACAAAGATAATATTCTAAATCCTACATGCTTTCAGAGGCAGAAGGGACGGTAATTCTCTAGAGGCTATTGATTTTGGATTAGGCCAAAAGATAGATTTCTATTGATTGAGGTGAAACTGACCTTAGATATAAATTTCTCAGCAGTTCAACAGGCAACAGTCTCAGATAGAAATTGCAAATCAGATAAGTCTGTAAAAAAGACCATTATTTTTGTACTCTTAAAAGAAAAGAAATTAATAACACAGGGAGAATGAAAAGAAGGGAAAAAAGACAAAAAACTTGCTGAGAATTTAAAATAGAATTGGCTGCTATAGTAGGATCAATTTAACTCTCATGCAATTCTTTTAAAATTTAGCATTGTCAACGACTCATAAATGACTGTTAATGAAATTCTGCAGTAGCAAGACTTTTTGTCTTCCATAGAAAAAGAAATGATAGATCTTAACTCTGATATACACGTAAGAATGTTACACTCAGGAAAAAGTTCTTCCAATTCCCCAAAGTTAGAAACAGCGGGTGGCAATGCAAGGGGAAATTGATTATTTAGGCAATAGGACCCAAAGAACAAGTTCATTAGACTTACACATAAAATGGCAAAATGCAATTAGAATTTCTTTGTACTGCACTTACTCATACAAAATGGCTCTATCATATTTAATCTGCGCTGCGTCCCAAAATTCCCAATCTATTAAAATGTAAAAATGGTTATACCCTGTGGTGAACACATAATGGAAAAGAGTGCCAAAATGTTAGAATTGCCACTTTTTCACCATTTTGCATCATATAAAATTTTGAATAAAAAGTGATCAAAAGGTCATACAATCCCCAAAATGGTAGTTATTAAAACGTTGTCTAATCATGCAAAAAATAAGACCTTAAATAGCTCCATTCACCAAAGTCTGAAAAAGTTATTAGCACAAGGACTATGGTAACCAGGCATACAAATGCAACTTTTAAGATCAAGACTATGACTATGAACTGTGGATCATGAGCTACTAGTTGTCCACCCAGCCTAAAAACTTTAATCGTTATGGAAAATAGAATATAAAAATCAAGAGCCCTCTCCATGCACCGGCACCCAACATGCGACGTAGTATTACAGAGCATGTAAGTAAGGGGTTAAATACCGTCTCTAGACAGAAAAATTTATTGCGTAGAAAACAAGCTCTTTTACAACTCTATACACAGTAAAATTAAAAAAGTTATGGATTTTTGAGGGTAGGAAGCAAAAATAGAAACCAAATAACGAAAATGGGCAGCATCGATAATGGGTCCAGGACCGTCTTATTTTGCACATAAATTTTCCAGGGACTTACCCAAACTTTCTGACAGCCATAATTTTCTAAATTTCTTTGTTATAGCCAAATGATTACTTTTTTTTTGCTGCTCCTTATCCTTTAACCTCTTTTGTTAAAGGAAATAGGAGAAATTACAACAATAGCGTTTAAATATATATTTAAAATTTACTGTTCATGGTAAATTGATTTTCTGGGTCAGTATGATTCTGGAGAAACTTTTTAGTGTCACTATAGAGAAAAGGGTGCAGGCCGTAGGATCAACCACAACCTCAGTCCAGACTGTGCTAGTTACAGAGGACCATTTGAAGGCAATCTGTACTATGAGTAAGTGCTCAGACGACAAACACAGAGGGACAAACAGCAGGAAAAAGAAGAGCAAGTTAGGGCAGACAAACCAGGTCAAATCCAAGATGGTGGTGAGTTACAGAATCGAGTGGCAGCAGAATATTCAAATTAATCAAATCTCTCAGCAAAGCAGCCATTGGTGTCACTCAGGTCAGAACACTGCAGCAAGCCAATCGCAAATTCAGATACTATTTTTACATTTAATAGTAACTACAAAATTTGAGTATGTCTTATACCAAATAGAGTGTATCCTAACAGCATGAATTAAAAGGGAGTACAAGTAGATAGCCAAAACGTAATTTTTAATATCTATGGTAAAAAACTAAATACGTCGGCACCTCCATTAAGTTAAAAAATATCAAAGGCAAAATCCTCCCGTAAAGAAGATTGCAAGTAATAAATGCTAATACATTTGGACAAAAAGAAATATGGATGTCTTACCCTTATAAGCTGCTGCCTAGGTGAGTTTTTTTTCTCTCAGGCAAGGCTACCAAGGTGGCCTACAAACAAACAGGACTGGCCTACTGATACCTAAACAAAAACCAATAGAGAAATTGTGTATAAGATTAATAGGCGCCTATGATGCAGCAGCCAAACAAATTAATCAGATTGTAGGCAAATATTGGCACATTTTACGGATGGACCCTGATTTAGCCCCATATTCAGAAGTCATTATATCCAAATCCCTACACCTATGTCTTGGCTAAGCAGGGATATTAGGGGTTGCTTTAGATGTAGTGGTTGTATGGCTTGCCACGTTATAACTAGTGCGAGAACTTTTACTGACAATGTAACTGGGAAAACATTTACCATGCAAAGTTTTATAAACTGCAGGACCATTGGTGTGATTTACCTGGCAACCTGCAAGTGTGGTAAAGAAAAGGTTGGAAAGACTTTTCGTGAATTCCAACGGCAAGTCGGTGAACATCTGGGTGACATTTGTAATTCAAGTGACAAACCAGTAGCGAGACACGTCCATGAACTTCATAGGGTTAACCTTGATGTTCTCAGATTTATTGGCATTATTGTGGTGCAACCATCAAAATAAGAGGGCAACTGGGACATATTATTGTTACAAAAAGAAGCTAAGTGGATTTTTAGGCTGCAAACTGTTGCCCCAGGTTACCTGAAAAAATGAATGTTTTCTCTGAAACATGTACATTTGTATGTCACAATCTATTTATTCATTTCTCATATGCCACGAGAAAACATTATTTAGCATGTGTTCAGTCTGTTCAATTGTAGCTTTGAAATCCTGGGTTTATTCCTTTTGTCCAAGAGGGTTATTATTGCCACAGTTAAATTAGGTTGGCATTAGGCGCATTTTTTGATTTACAATATACAAATCGAGTTGAGTATCCATTGCATAAATTCCCTTGTTATGGAGCCTCCACTTGGACACCCTCCCTTCTCTTTAATGAGAGACACTGGGGCACATTTACTAAGGGTCCGCAGCCGCGAATCCGTCGGGTTTTTCCCGAATATTTCCGTTTTGCACTGTATTTCACGGGATTGTGGCGCACGCGATCAATTTTTGGCGCAATCGCGCCGACTTTCGCGCGACAGAAATCGGGGGGCGTGGCCACTGGACAACCCGAAGGATTCGGAAAAAGCGCGGAATTTAAAAAGTCATTTGTGTCGCAAGATCAAGCACTCACATACACCAGAAAAAAGCAGGTGAACTTCGGCGGACCTCGGTGCAGCAGCGAAACATGGTGAATATCGGTGCACGGACCTTAGTGAATCGAGGCAGAACCCGAATCAGCGTCGGAGAACCCGCCGCTGGATCGCGACTGGACCGGGTAAGTAAATGTGCCCCACTGAGTCCAATATTTATATTATAAAAGCCTGTATGTTGGTAATATACACCCCCATTTCATCTATTAATCAATTTGAATGGTAAGATGATATAGATTAGTTGTACTTTACATGTCCACACACTTTAAGGGCTTCTGGTTGATATTACTTTTATCATTATCTTTAGGTCACTTTATAAGGTTTATGAAGTTTTAGGTCTTTGTAGTTCCCCTGAAAAAACATGGGGACCTATAGGGTAAGGCAACTACACCCTACAATCACAAATTCCTGGCCCCTTTATATCTCCAATAGTTATGTTATCACATGCTGTCCTATGAGCACTATGGGGCTCATCTACTAAGGGTCGCGCTGTACAATTTTGTCGGACTTGCACCTTTTTGGGGCTAAAACGACTCGCACAGTTATTTAAAAAGTGTTTGTGCTGCAATTGTGGAGCATGCGACCCTTTTCTGGTGCAGCTGCGCCGGCTTCCATGTGACACAAATTAGAGTCTGTGATGTCGGACAATCCAACTGATTCAGACTGAGTGCCAAATTTAACTTGCCAATTGTGTTGCAATCCTATGTTTAAGATGCACCACAAAAAAGATGGTGAACTCTGTCAGAACTGAGCAGAAAGCGACACATTCATGATTTCTGGCACACGATCTTAGTGAATAGCCGCACGCTGCATTATACACTCACCGGCCACTTTATTAGGTACACCTGTCCAACTGGTCGTTAACAGTTAATTTCTAATCAGCTAATCACATGGCAGCAACTCAGTGCATTTAAGCATGTAGACATGGTCAAGACAATCTCCTGCAGTTCAAACCGAGCATCAGTATGGGGAAGAAAGGTGATTTGAGTGCCTTTGAAAGTTATTGCCTAATAGAAATCCAACCCCTACTGAATTTTCCCACTTCGGTCTTTGCTATGGATATGTGTGCCACTAAGAGCTAAACACAACGGTAGCAAGTCCCCCTGCTAATTCCTCACAAAATGGTAAAAGATGCAAATTAAAATAAAAAAAGTAGAACGTTATTGTAGCCCTAAGAAGGGCTGTTGGGTTCTTTGAGAATCACTCCTGCCTAACAGTAAGCTAATAGAACACCCTAACGCTTTCCCTGACCAGCAGCAGCTCTCTCCCTAGCGGCATCCAGAGACAGAATGATCCGAGCAGCGCGGCCAGCGGCTAGTCTATCCCAGGGTCACCTGATCTGGCCAGCCAACCACTGCTATCGACGTGTAAGGGTACCACGTCATGCTGGGTGGAGTGCAGAGTCTCCTGGCTTGTGATTGGCTCTGTTTCTGGCCGCCAAAAAGCAAAACGGCGGGAGCTGCCATTTTCTCGAGCGGGCGAAGTATTCGTCCGAGCAACGAGCAGTTTCGAGTACCCTAATGCTCGACCGAGCATCAAGCTCGGACGAGCATGTTCGCTCATCTCTAGTTATGACCCTTTTTCCATAAATTTGGCTTTTTTTGCAAGAGGACTTTCAGTAACTTCAATGAACAGGCAGTACATACTGTATCTATAACAGACCTAGGTCCAGCAATCAGAGATGAGCAAATCATCCAAGATGCAGAACTTAGCTAAATTTTTCAAAGGTTTAGGTTTGGTCTGAATCGATTCTGTCCCAACATTACTCAAATTGTTCTTGAAATTTTAATATGACCTCCTCTATTACTCTAAAAAATATATATTTTTCATGAAAAGCACATCTCTGTTAATTTTTTTTCCATTTTCACTACAAAGTTTTTGGATGAATGATTTTAAAAGATTTCTCTGAAAACAAGCAGATAATATTTGTGTATGAATAGCAAAATCATACCTAATAATCAGAGGCTTCATTTTACATATCAATAGCACTGCGTAACTGTTAATAGATGTTTATTGATAAATTACCTTTTATGCTGACCCCCACCCACATTTACACACACATTACAAAAATATGAGGTAAAGTGGTCAACCCTTTTAATGTCTCTCAAATTCATGGTACTAAGTACAGGAGTGAGGGTGCTGCTAGTTTAGTGGGGCAAAGTCTAGTTTTCACAATGGAGGGTTGGTATATTTAGCATAAACAATGTATAGTTAGCTCTCTATCCACTGCTCATATTGAACTATTAGGCCCCTTCCACACTTGCGTTGCAGATCACGTCAGAGTTTGATCAGGGTGCGATCAGGGTTTGGTCAGTGAAAAACGCACATTTTGCATGACAGTGCAATCAGTTTTCAGTCAGAGTTTGTTCAGTGTCTCAGTTTTTCACGTGCGTTTTTGATGCAATTGCAATGCAATTTCAATGCGTTTTTCACGCGCAGAAAATGCGCGTGAAATGCACTCAGGACTGAGCTCTATCTTTTCTATGGCAATTGATGCGTGAAAAACGCATTGCACTCGCATTGCACTTGCAAGTGTCTCAGATTGCAATGCGTTTTTGATGCATCTCCATAGACTTGTATGGTGCGTTTTTCACGCGCGTAACTTGCAAAAGTAGAGCATGTCGAGATTTAAACGCGCATTTTTTAAAAAAAAATGCGAGTTTTTCACGTGTGTGCGTGAAAAAAAATGCAAGTCTGAAAAGACCCATTGGTAACAATGGGTCAGAGTGCAATGCAAGTTCTGCGCGTCAAAAGCACGCGCAGAAAACGCGCGTGAAAAACGCAAGTGTGAAAGGGGCCTTACTGCAAAGAAATGGTTGGTGCCTGATGGTGTTTGTAGGTATAGCTGGCATAGATGAGAGAATCTATTTGTTGGTTCACAGACAAGGTAATATTATTACGGTATTATTATTATTATTAGGTATGATTTTGCCATTCATAGCCAAATATTATCTGCTTGTTTTCAGACAAATCTTTTAAAATCATTCATCCCTTTTTTAAAGAGACATTAGCTCATCAGCATAGCAATAGTGTGGTCTTGTTCTGCAATGAATAGCTCTGGTTTCTCATACTCTAATTATGGGGGAGTGCAACTTTTACTTCAATTAATTTAATCAGCTCACACCAGTGTTTTGTTTGAACTCCACTGTGCTGTAAGAAGGTGGCTGCATGTGAAACAGCTGTTGCCAGTGCTTTCTCTTTGTTCTACCATTCACTTTTTGATGCAAAAATCTGCATTCTGCTTCTTATATTCACACATTCTACAATTCCTGATTTGTCATTTTTGTTCTCCAATTCCCTTGTAATTATCAGTATACAGACAAAACATCATGTTATTTAGAAGTTTGATAATGAGAACGGCCTTAATGCTTAAACAGTAAATAAGTGTAATTAGGAAGAAAAAAATTGATGTATAATTTAGTGAAATTAAACTAATCATATAAATGCTTATGGTTACTGAATTTTACATCCCACAAATTTTCATTACAATGCCCAACCTTTAAAATTTTACAAATAAATTCAAGCACCCATTTCTATTATATACAATTATCCTACGTGGGTGATTCTGAAATAGTTCAACGACGAGCAACCCCATGACCAAAGGTGTTGTAAAACCTAGCTGTTTATTCATACACATACAGAGGAATTATGGAAGAATTGCAGACTTTTGAGAAAAAGTAGTTTTAGAATAGTTGTCTCACTGAGTATTTTAGACTTGCCAGGAGTGATGTCCATTTCATGTTCTGGGACAAAATCTATCCATCAAATACAAATCCTAGAGGTGGATGTCCAGGCAAAATATCACAATCAACAATTGACTCATCACAAGATCTATCAGTTGTAGTGCAATAAAAACCGCAGTGGATGGGGCTCATATGCTTTATAATCGTGAGATCACAGACGTCGATGCAAATCTGGAATTCATATAGTCTTAAAATCAATGTAATCTTGTAATCAATGGCCTTTTTCAGACTTGCATTTTTTTTACGCACACACGCGCTTTTTTTTTAACACGCGTTTAAATCCCAGCATGCTCTACTTTTGCAAGTCACGTGCGTGAAAAGTGCACCATAAAAGTCTATGGAGACGCATCAAAAACGCATCGCACTCTGAGACACATGCAAGTGTAATGCATTTTTCATGCATCAATTGCCATAGAAAAGATAGACCTCAGTCCTGAGGCCCCTTTCACACTTGCGTTTTTCACGCGCGTTTTCTGCACGTGCTTTTGACGCGCAGAACTTGCATTGTATTCCGACCCATTATAATCAATGGGCTTTTTCAGACTTGCATTTTTTTTTATGCACACACGTGCATTTTTTTAACACGCATTTTAATCTCGACATGCTCTACTTTTGCAAGTCACGCGCGTGAAAATGCACTATACAAGTCTATGGAGATGCATCAAAAATGCATTGCACTCTGAGACACATGCAAGTTCAATGCAAGTGCAATGCGTTTTTCACGCATCAATTGCCATAGTGAAGATAGAGCTCAGTCCTGAGTACTTTTCACGCGCATTACCTGCGCGTGAAAAACGCATTGAAATTGCATTGAAATTGCATTGAAAACGCGCGTGAAAAACTGAGACACTGAACAAACTCTGACTGAAAACTGATTGCACTCTGATGCAAAATGTCAATTTTTCACTGACCAAACCCTGATCGCACCCTGAACAAACTCTGACGTGATCTGCAACGCAAGTGTGGAAGGGGCCTTAGTTCTGGCACTGTATTTATGTACAGTGCTTGGGTCTGGTGGTTTATTTTTTATTTATTTTTATTATTAACAAAATACAAAAAAGATTACATACAAACATATACAAGCTTACAAAACAAATTACATTATAAACCTATGCATAAATGCATACAAATATAGATTCTTGTGTATCAGATGTCTCTAAAATTTGCAAGTTAACAATATTACATTGTATTTGGGGTCGAAAACAATAAGAGCCTAAGTGGGTAGTGCTTTATTTATGAACACAACTTGGTTCTGGTGCTGTATTTATGAACATGACTTTGCAGAACTTTGTTGTTACCCATAGTAACCAATAAGATCACAGCATTCTAATTGGAAAATGTTTACAGCGCATAAGTGTAGTAGTTGCGCCTAGATTCTGGCGCACTGTTTTGCCAGAATTATCACAAGCTACAACCATCTGTCATAAGTTAATTTTCTGCCTCTCATTGATCACTTTACTTTAACACAGTTTAGGCACAATTTTGGCGCAGTTTAGGCGCAATGTTAGATTCAGGCACGTACATGTGATCCTGCTACAAGCTCCTCTCTGCTTCTCCCACAGCCCAGAATGAAGATAACACTCACAGCAACCCCCAGGTGTGTGACACCCAGCACCCAGTGACCTCCTCAGCAGGGGCTTCTCCTGGAGGGGATCCCCCAGTGCTGATCTCCTGCTGCACCCCTGTAATTCTGCACAGTATCCCCCTCAGATACACTGGTGATACTGTGCATAATTAAATGGGGGACACTTGTCTGTAGAATCTGCAACATTCTGCAAACTTTTGCAAACTTCTGTCCTGTCTTGCTGTGAGCTCAGGAGTTTGCAGAATGTTTTGTAAATAGAAGGTGATGAACTGTAAATAGAATCTGCAGCTCCTGTCTGCAATGTATCTAATGTATCTATTATCTGCTCTAGTGTTTGGCTGAACTCTGCTGCTAGAAATGAGCTGTTCTGCAAAGGGGCTCAGTGCTTTCTTCTCAGATAGCGCCACCTTCGGGCTGGAGTGTTGTTGTGCCCGTTTTTGCGCCTAAATGAAAACGTTGCAAGTGATGAATATCATTAGGCGCAGCAAAACATCTGGATTGGTAAAATAGATGAGGGAAAGCTGGTTATTTTTGCTGCGCGGCTAGTTTGGCTTTTAATCGCAAAAATGGCGCAAAAACAGTGTGCCTGAATGAAAAGGCGCAAAAACAACAGAAAAAACGAGTGATACATGTGGCCCCATCTTTTTTATAATGTGTGTTTAAGTGTAGGATAGGTAGGGATCCTACTTACACACATGCTACAAAAGACATGAGGTAAAGTGGCAAACCCCTTTAAGCTCACTCCAATCCCTCACTGTTGTAAAAACAGGAATTAGTTGTGAAAAAAATTAGCAAATTTTCTTTTGTGACTTTTTACCAAAAAGTCTCAAATTTAATGTAGACATTAACACATTATAGGCTACATTTATCAAGATGTCAAAGCCACTATGAAAAATCTGATGCAACAAGCTTCAAAGAAACCTGGTTAATGATAAAACAAGAATTATACTGTATTTGTATATTCTATTTACATGGTGAAATAGTGATGGGGGAGATATATTAATTTCCTGACTCTTATTAATCACTTTACACAGTAACAGCAATTTTGGCGCAGTTTCGGTGCAATGTTAGATTCGGGCACTTACATGTGATCCTGCTACAAACTCCTCTCTGCTTCTCCCACATCCCAGAATGAAGATAACACTCACAGCAGCCCCCAGGTGTGTGACACCCAGCACCCAGTGATCTCCTCAGCAGTGGCTTCTCCCGGAGGGGATCCTCTGGTGCTGAGCTTCTCCTGCACCCCTGTAATTCTGCACAGTATCCCGCTCAGACACTAGAGTGATCATCCTGCTACACAGGGGGCACTTGTCTGTGATGAACTGTAAATAGAGTCTGCAGGCAGTGTCTGTATTAACTGTACTAGTGTCTGCAGTGTCTGGCTGAGCTCTGTTGCTGAGGATGAGCTGCTCTGCACAGGGGGTCAGTGTTACTTCTCAGTTAACGCCACCTTTGCGCCTGAATGAAAAGTTGCAAGTGATGAATATTATTAGGCGCAGCAAAACATCTGGATTGGTAAGAGAAATGGGGGTAACCTGGTTATTTTTGCTGCACGGCTAGTTTGCCGTTTAGCTGCAAAAATAGCACAAAAATGGTGCGCCTGTTGGAATAGGTGCAAAAACAACAGAAAAAACGAGTGATACATGTAGCCATACATATTGTAGTTCAATTAAAATTCATCACATGGAAAAGAGAATAATGGTGATTATCTTATAACAAGGTTTAATTTACCTTAGCATGTATGTAATCTTGCTTTTTAGTTGGAGATTGCTTGTGACTTTTTCAAAAAGTTATAATTTGTTGCACATCCTATTCAAACCTAGCACCCTATGCTAGCAATGGAGTAGAATGTTTTTGTGCAAAAGGATTTAAACTCTTTTGAGAGCTGTGAGAAATTTAAAGCCTTTAACAACTTGACACAACTTGTCAGCAGACCTTTCTTTCTTCCAGTCTCAGTTACTAACATACACACTATGGGGGAGATTTATCATATGCAGTATGATGAAATCCCTGACCCCTGGTGTAGTGATATATGCAGAGTGCAAATTTTCACTAATGAAAGTTTGCAAACTGTAGCAAGTGCACAGTCCCCTGCTGGCCGTGCCCTGCTTCACTCCCCCTTGGTGTGAAGATGGCTTGAAGGAAGGGAATGATTGCAATTGCTGGCAGTTTGCTAGCAATTGCAATTATTTCAGGGCTTTTACACCAGTTTAACTCCTTTCTGTACCGTACATAACATGTAAGGTAAGGGTGTATAGAGGGGGTTCATGGGCTGAGCCAGCTCCATACACAGTGGGCTCATACCCAAGATCAGTGCTGGTACCGATTGCAGGTGTTGATCCCTTAAGTACTGTTTCCAAAAAAGTCTGAGCTATCAATATATAAAAATGTTTTTTTTTTTCCTGTGTTTCACCCAGTAAGGAAAAATAGCACCTAAATGTCTGAACCGCCCCTTTTTTTGTCATGTTGCAATACATAAAAAATTGAATAAAAAGTGATCAAAATTTTATCATGTCCCGCAAAAAATGACACCTGACACAGGTATTAGGTATTAGTGTCACAATATGGCAAAATGAAGGACTTTATTTTGTACAAAAGGGTTTCATTTATAAAACCAATTAAAACCAAATAAAACCTATAAAAATTCTGTATTCATGTAATCAAACAAACCCAAAGAAGAAAGTGGAGGTGTCATTTGGAGCGCACAGTGAAAACTATAAAAAACAGAGCCCACAAGAAAATGCTGCATGAGAGTTTTTTAGATCAATTCAATGCATTTGGAATTTTTTTCCCGCTTCCAGTACACACTATAGAAAATTGAATACTGCCACTAGGAAGTACAATCAGTTATGCAGAAAAGTCCTTATAAAGCTCAATATATGGACAAATAAAAAAGTTATGGATTATTAAAGAAGGTGAGCAAAAATTAAAAAAGCAAAATCAAAAAAGGGCATCATCGGGAAGGGGTTTATGGCATAGAAGCCCTGATAAAAATCCCCCTTTAGGTGAAAACATTGTGAATGAGGGGGGGGGGGCATTTTTTATGGCCTTTCAAACGGAAAACTGCCAGTGTTTTTTTTCCTCTCTTCGCCTCTTGCACCTGAATTTATAAAGTGTCTGCAGACTCTGCATCATTATATTGGTGTTTTCTGACATTCTCGACTTGTTCTATTTTTAGTGCAAAATTTTAGCACCACTTGTGAATATCACTTGTGTTTCCTGGCGCTTCTTTTTTTCCAACACGTTTTTTGGCACTTTTTGTGGCGCAAAAATAGCCCAGCTACAAGCTGGACTGGGGAGTTTAAACCTTGCAGTTTGTGCACCAATTCATTAATCCCTTTCACCCACCACAAATTTATTTCCCACTGAAAAATATAGAATAGTTCTAGTGCCACCTTGCGCCAAAAATAATAAATGCCCCTCAATGTGTTATGAATTGGTAAATGAATAATTAGCTACCGACAGATAAACCCCTATTAACATCTGCTTTGGAGGTTTTGTTATACTCTTCCATTAATACAGATCATGATAGAAGCTCTATGCTAAAGGTGAATGGAGGATCCTACCTTTAGCTTCTTTTCCCATAGTGTAATTGGCACGGAAGGATAGTTTCCATGTTACACAGTATAGAAGAAGAAAATGAGGGGGGCTGCACTGTGAAATCATGCACAACATTTACTTACCCAGCAAGGGAACAAAGAATATGGGCATGATGTAATATATTCCACAACATATGCAGTTTTATTGATGTTGGAGCGGACAAATTCATAATTGATCGGTAGATGGTGGGTGGTCATCCTGAATTCAGAAGACTTGCTTAATGTTCTAATGATCTAATGTATATGAGCATCCCATGCTTTCCTGATCACAGGTTTCTTGCCTTTATTTATTTTAAGACCCCTGCCATACACTTTGGTAGCTGGTTGTACTTTTAGACTCTTCTCATGTGACTGTTGGTCCTAGCAATACAACAATGAACAAGAAATCAAAATATCAATGTAAATATTCCCATAGCTCTTTTACCTTTTGTGTCAATGGCATATGTCAAGGCAAGGAAATATTTTAGACAATTACATCTCAGATACAAAGCCAAAAATTAAGCCAGTTTTGAAACTTAAGCCTAATAATAGGAAAACACACAGACTGTATTACAAATCTACAATTACTTGACTGTTGCATGTACTAAACATTTTTGATAAATAACTTTACACGTTGTTTTCACACATTCCTTATTCAATTTTTAACAGAAAATTAAGAAAAGGTGCTTTGCTTGGATTGTGTTAAAATCCCTTAGTGTGAATTCTGAACTCTTTATGCTTTCCCCTTGCTTGTCAAAAAACTTATCTACTTGAAATTTATTACTGAAGTCTCTCTAGTAGAACTACCCATTGAAGCCTTACGAAAGCTCATACATGATTTAAGAAGCTAACAACACTGAAAGAAATAGGTCAGGTGAAAGGAGAAAAAAAACAAAAAAACAAATGTAAGCTACCTTAGCTTATTACTTATGCGAGATTATGCATAATTTAGCACACTGCTGAATATGCAATTGAAAAATAATTGTTTACCAAAATATTTACTCAGTGTTTGTACCTGTGTTTTACAGAGATAAGGTGATTTTTTCAGACCTTGCTAATCACTTTGAATTAAAAGAGACAACAACAAAAATACATAAGAAGTAAGCATTTGATTGAATTGATATTTGCTTTGTATTATGTTAAAAAGGGCTTTTCAGCAACTTAGACAAAAAAGAAAACACATATGATTTTATTAAAGAAACAGTAGCACAAAACAGACCTGTAGGCAAGCATATTGCTGACCTATTTTTCACAAAATTAAAAATAATCCAGGTTCTTTATCTTATGTATATATTTTTTACATATGGAATCACTGAATGTATTATTTGTGTAATATTTAACTATATCCTTATATGCTTTTTAATGTTATTTTTTACAAAATACAATGCATGGGAATTAGCAACATAGTTCTGTTCATCCAAAATGCCCATTTACTTTGTTAGGTAGTATAAATTACATGAATTTTTTACAGATTTTATACTGGAGACAGAAAATTCCAATTTGGAAATACAAGTGTTCGTCAACATTTATAAACATTTTTAGGTTCATCAACAGAAAACAATTCTTAAGGCCCATCCATTTCTAAGGCCCACCCAAAGTAAACAATTCTAAGGCCGGTTCCACACTTGCGAGTGTGATGCTGCTATTTTTTCACACACACAGGCCCCATCCTATGGTGAACTATAATGGGGTATTTGTAAAGTAACCCATTACATTCAGATCCGGGATGGGAGGTGATTTGCACCAAAGTCAGCTACTGGGTATGATTGTTTACTGCTGAACATTTAAAAACTATTTTTGTGCCTTAGGGTGATTTCACATTGGCTTATTTTTTCCACATCAGTGATTTATCACTGATGCCTATGCCTGATCAGAACTGGAGTTTATTTGAAGCAAAATTGCGTCATTTTACATCTGTATTTCAAAGATATATCAAGCACAATACAGAAAAATTCTGGTGTGGCGATCTTTGTAAGGCGAGTGGAAAATATGCAAATAGAAAATAAAAATATGGAAAAAGAAAAATATATAAATCTCAATTATCAACCCAATTTCTATGGGTTAAAAAAAAAACTGATGACATTTGAATGCAGTCCATTTTTTTGACTGATGATACTAGGAAACCAGGTGTTTTGTCTTCCCAGGATCAGGGTTTCTTTTTCAGATGAATGAATGCCATACAGAAGTGAAGAAAAGTCGATGTGGATACATAATGGAAACAAAATAACAAAGTGGCAGTGAACCTCATAACGGAAAACGCACATATTGCCACTTTTACGCCATTTCACAACACAAAACTTTTCATAAAAGTGATCAACAGGTTGTACTGTCCCCAGAACGGTAGAAAAGTGGCAAGCAAAGCATGATAAAAATGCCCCTATTGACCATTCCTTGCGCACATCCAGAAATTGCTATTATTTCCCCCTTTAAGCATCACCAAGCCAGGTGGGCATGGAGGAGTGTGGAGGGGGGGTATGTCCAACAGTGGGTGGGCTGATACAAACTTACATCCCACTGAAAAATATAGCACGGTTCCAGCACCACCCTGTGCCAAAATTAATAAATTCCCCTCAGGGTTTCCTTACCCCACACCTGTGCACTAGCTATAGCCTGCATCTGTTCAGCTTAGCAAATGCACAATTCTAAGAAGAATTGTAGAATTGTACAATGGCAAATCTTCTTGCTGATTACATCACACGCTGCAGAGGTAGGCAACAATTACATCATATGCTGATACTAGAATTATCGTTAGGCAGGATCTTACTCCAGTATTTCACAGTGGCTTAAAGACCTTTAGATTTCAGATTTATTGTAGTGACTTATATAGATTTGTACTTTGCCACCAAGGGAGTAACATGTATATGTGCCTAAATTTAGTTTTTTTAAATGTCACACTTCATACATATCACATCTGGATTTACATGATAAATCTGATGAAAGCTGACTGGAGTTAAAATTGGAGTGGGTTGGAAAATGTTGCAAAAAAAAGTAGCGAATTTGGCACAAATCTCCAGATGCAACAATTTTGAGAAATTTTGAAGATAAAAACTGAACTAACAGCTATGATACATCCCCCATAGACTAAAAATGGTCAGTATGCTATCCTTGGAAATCACGGATGACATACTGAGAAAATAAAACTGATGTGTGAATATGCATTTAGGGTGAATAATCGTCTTTAAGAGGCTCATGGATTGAACTTCCAATTATATAAATATTCCAATAAGATTGCATAGAAAAATGACCACTGGGTGAAATAAATACAAAAAAAGCGTAAGTACTTGTATTTTCATATAAATAGTTTAAGTTAAGTTCATGAAAAGTAGTTTAAGTAAATGGGGGTACATTACTTAAAGGGCCCGAATCGATTTTTTGGTCAGGTTTCCCGTATTTTTCTGATTTGCGACGTTTTTACTGAATTGCCCCGGGTTTTTGGCGCACGCGGCTCCAGAATGCACGCAACGGAAATTGGAGCCATCAGAAAACCCAATGGATTCGGAAAAACTGCGGAATTTTTTAAAAAGGTGTACTTGCACCCAGCAACGGATGGTGAACTCCAGCGGACTTCAGCACAGCACCGACACCTAGTGACATCGGGCGCACGACCTTAGTGGATTGCCGGAAGACCTGAATCCTCCACGGAGAACACGCCGCTGGATAGCGACAGGACCGGGTAAGTAAATCTGCCCCAATATCTGTTTTCAAGTAATCAGAAATTTAATTAGTGAATCCATGAATACTCTACTTGTTGATATTTTTGTTCCTGAAATAAAGCTAACAGCCTATGCGATTCACTCCTAATATCAGGCTGTGCTTAAGCAGCCTGAGAATTAAGCTCTTTGCAAGAAATATTCCTAGAAAGTAATTTATACCACACAGTAAACTTGTACCCAGCTGAAACAGCAAATTAAAACATTAATCACCTCTGTAAAATTTAAAGCCTCACACATACAGAAAAAATATTAGGGAAATACATTTTCTTGTATTGCTGATATAAATATTGCTCATAGGGAAGTAAGTCTAATCCTTCTCATTATAGTGTGGATGAAGATGAACATTACTGCAATATAACATTTCTTTCTGTATTAGTCAATAGCTCATTTTAGTGGGTAGCACATATTTCCAAACTTGAAATACCTCCGTTCAATCAAATTTGTTGTCCTTTCTCCCACTGTGTGCAGCATTTTATCATTGTGATATAGGTCTCTCTTGTATTTATTATTTCTGATGATGTAGTAGCTAGAGATAACTACACAGAGAAGCTGAATAAAACATGATAATATCATATGATCTATTGTACAACTTACCTCTGACAACGTAACATGAGGAATTGGGCTATAAACATTAGAAAGATTAGGCTAAAATCCTTCTGGTTTCCAAATTTTACTATCCTGTATAGTTGGTTACTGTTTTATAATTCTCATTTCATTGATGAAATGAGAATTTCGTGCATCACTGATAATAAAACCCCACCTATCTGGTGCTGCTATACATCAATGAATGGTGTACAATGAATGGTCTTGAATGGTCGATGACTCTAGTACGCAGAAGGGCAGAAACATCCCAAACATTGAGATTATTTCAGGGCTCGTACGCCCCAGAAAGCTACCTTACTAGCCCTGAGGAATCTCCACTTAGACTTTGCTTGATTTTACTTTAGTTGACAATAATATTAAAAAAATATATACAATTGTTTTGCACATTTTTTTTAACTCTACTTCTCCTTGCACAGGTTATAGGTCAGTTGTCCAGGAGCACAACCGCCCACCAGATACATAAGAAGGCCAGAGCCTCCTGATATAACCAACATGTGCCAGGGGGTTGGATTTACATCAAATGCTGGCACAACCTGCACCAGCCTAGAATAAATATCCCCAATATGTGTATGTATGTGTATTCACAGTAATGTGTGCTTTATACTTATATAGCTATATAATGCATGTTGTATGAAGGGGGTATATGTACTGCATGTGTGAGTAATGTTAATTATGGGTAATAGATGTGTGTGTTGTAATTATATGAATATGCAGTATGTGGTGTTACTTGTACTATATATTTGTATGTAAATATATATTTGTGTGTGTTTGTCTGAATGTATGGATTCATGTGTGAGTATACTGTATATTATATGTGTGTTGTGGATACACTGCTTTATCTACATCAACTTTAAGATTACAATTTTTATTGTGTGGGGGGGAGAAAAAGGGGTAATAAGAATAATATTACCTACCTTTTATGCTCCCACACAATAGAGGCTTGCACGGTGGGCCTTGCAGTGCTGGGGACCTGGGTTCAAGTCCCAGGGTCAACATCTGCAAAGAGTTTGTATGTTCTCTCCGTGTTTGCATGGGTTTCCTCTGGGCCCTCCGGTTTCCTCCCACACTCCAAAAACATACTGGTAGGTTGATTAGATTGTGAGCCCCATTGGCAAGCTCTGTGCAATGCTGCACAATCTGTGTGCGCTATATAAATAAAGTTATTATTTCAATTTATTATTAAATGCTCATCTGTATTTCGCTATTGTTGACGAGACACAAAGAGGTAATATTAATGGCTGTGATCATAGTTAATGGGTAGGGGGCCCCATTAGGAATTTTTCCCCAGGACGCTAGTTACTCTACTGACTGTTAGCTTACACACTGGATGGCAACTTTATGGTAAAAATCTATAGTTTACTGTTTTACAGATGTGTTTAGTGCCACTAAAGTCCTAAACGCCTGAAACCAGGAGGTCTAAAACCCCACCATATTTTTTCATCACTGAAGTGTTTTTTCCACTATGCCTATAATGGCCCAGTTTTTTTAACAGCCGCAAAGGGGGCCTGTATGTTACATATTGTCTAAAATGCAAATCTGAGAAGAACTTTACTACTGCTCCTAATATTGGCAGAGGTTCTATCTACTGCATCCCTGACATAAGATACATTTATTATCATTGACCTTAAAGGGTTGATAGATAATTAGATAATATTAAATAATATCATTATAATAATATTATTAAAAAATTATTAAATTAGCTATTAGTTACCATTTCTCAATATTGATTGAATATACAGCATTGCAAACATGCAATGTTCTCAAGCAAAATGCTATTTCCATGAATGATATCCTTTTAAATGGGAGCCAAGACAAAAGAATTGATGGAAATGATGGGACTAACATTAAGAAAATTAATGAATTGCCTATTCTTTATAAAGGGCACAAAATGTGTAGTAAGTATATTTTAAAAGCATGTGCTACAGAGTAGACTGTGTCTATCACACCATGAATTTGGCACTGGATGTTCTAATAAAGAAATTCAATCACTTGTCTTTTTCTTGCTTACATTTTCAAAGAATACGCCTTTTTCTGCTGACAGTGCATTGCCGATAAAACAACAAATTTTGTAAAGCCAGCTCATTTAACGAGTCTCAGAAACCTGCTGATACCAATGACATTTTCTTTGTAGATGCTAATTTTACTATTCATTTTTTTTGAGCATATGGTATGAGTATTTTTATTGTTTAAAAGGTACAGTTCTGCTACACTTCTGCAATTCCACACATCAAAATAACTAAGAAAAAATGAAAGTAGAATATTTATACTCGTAAAAAGGAATGCAAAGGCTTTGAAATAGGTATTAGCAGTGTGGCTAAGAATATAGGGAAAAAAAGTTTACAAACAGAGGACAGAAAGAGAAGTCAGAAGTAGCATTGTATTTAAATGTCTCTGTTAAGCACAACCTCTATCTGCTAAAAATGGGAAAAAAACAAACAAGTCATATTCATCAAAGTAATTGTGTAGGTACTTTCAGTACTAAAATGCCCGGAATGAAGGATTGAACTGCTAACGGCAGCAGTGACAGCCATGAATCATGGGAGGCTACTTCAGGCCCTTTACCACCATAAAACAAAAGATGTAGATGAAAAATGCTGCAATTAAGTGATTTGATTTCTACCCCCCTTTTTTCTACAGCATCCGTGCATGGTTGCACAGCAAAGATTGATGGGAAAAATTACTCTACGTGATCTCTGACAGAGCGTTGGAACAATTCTATAAAGAAGGATACATACAAATCAAGCCACCGGTTTCACGTACAGACAAAATAATGCATATTTAGCAAATATCCTGGCTTATATCAACAAAAACCTCTATACATAAATTGCGAGAACACAAGCTTTCAAAATTAGGCATATTCCCCAGTGCTTAAAGCATAAATAATAATAACTAATAACTTGTGGATGGCAAATTAAATATATAGGTCTTTTCAGGCAATGTAATAATCAGACAGTTTTTCTTCTGAACCTAAATCCTAAAACCGAAATCTAAATTAACATATATACATTCAAACCTCTTGAACAGCATTTACACTTACTAATAATCTTCTGATTTGAAGTGCACGTTTGTAATGCACCACTGAATATGTGTGGTTTACATATATCATAACAGTATTCCAATACAATTGTAGAAGTTTGACACTTTTTAATTTTTTTCTATTATGTAGGATAGCATAGTAAACAACATTTTCCAATGGAGTTAATAAAAAAAATAATAAAAAAATAAAACAGTCCTGCACATATACTGATGTAACAGATGTTAGTTCATTTTGACATTTTGATGGTTTTGATGCTGTTGAGCACTCCCCATCCTTTATTTCAATGTTCCACAGTGGAGAACCCTTCTCTTTATATTGGTTATACTGTAGAGAGTTCCACCTCCATTGTGGTGGATGGTATCCAATCTGTTGCAAAGTTCCATAACGTCATCCAAAAAAATAGATACAGGTGGTCAACTACATAAGAACACCTGGCTAACAGATGACCCCTAGTTACAAACAGACCTCTGGATGTTGGCAACTTACTGTACTTTAGCCTCAGGCTAAACAGCTAACAGTTATAACAGTAATCAAAGGTTGAATACCAACAAAGATACCCTCTACAATCAAATGTAATCCCTATACCAATCAAGAGATAAATACCAAAAGGCAGTATATAGGATCTAAGTAGTTAACTACTTAGATCCTATATACTGCCTTTTAGTAATCAAAGGTTGTCTGCAATTAAGCTTTATTGTTAATCCTGGTTCTTATGACAATCCAACATATTTCAAATCCAATTTTCACAGAGATCAAACTTTCATACAAATTCAACTTAAAGAGAACTCGTCAGGCAAATTAACCCCCTAAACTAAATATATTTTCATAAACTGCCATTAGAAAGCTTTGCCTCTATCCCTTCATTGTCCCTCTACATGCTTGTTTACTTAAGCAATGAGGTCCTAAAGCTGTATGCAAAAGACCTGTGAGATGTCCAATGAGTCATTATCATATTCAAGATGTTCATCTTATTCATGAGTGGGAGGCACAGACACCCCCCCCCCCAGTGCTTGATTGACAGCCTGTATAATGATGTGAGGTATAATGGTGTAATGTCTCCTCCATGTGCTTCCTGGTGCTGGTGGACACGCCCCGAGCAGGCTGTGTGTGTATGAGATACTCCTATACACATGACTGACAGCCTGTATAATGGTGTGAGGTATAATGGTGTAATGGCTCCTCCATGTGCTTCCTGGTGCTGGCAGCCCCCTGCAGCCTGTGTGTGTATAGGAGAGATACAACAGCTCCAGGCAGAACATGTCAGATGCATGTGTAGCTGATGTCTGTGTCTCACATGTGTATTAGGAGGGAGAGCATGTCAGCAGGTAAAGCACAGACACTAGCAATGCTTTACTATGCATTACACACAGACATGAGCAGGGGGAGGAGAGGGGAGGGGTGACATCACTGCCTCTGACCATGTGACCAGCCTAATTTACATAATAAAGAAAAGAGGATTTTATGATGATGTATGAATTGACTAGATAAAGGCTGGGTTGGACTCCTTGTGAGCTGCTCCAACAGGTAGTAGTGACAGGACAAGTGACACAGACCTGATGACAGGTGTCCTTTAAGTACAAACCTAAAAAAAAGTATCTTGTATTTGTAATGGATGTATGTAGGTTACATTATTAGGTTCTGCCTGACAACTATCCCTATTGTCAGGAATAAAATCTACTTTAATTTTCCCTTGTTGAGAGACCATCTTGTTTTTCTGTTATCTGGTATTACAAAGTCCCAACATAGTACTATAATCCAGCTCAGAACAAAAGGGAGAGATGGTCAGGCATCCTGGGAGGGATGAATAGCCCATTAGCCACTCATGACTGGTTTTAGAAACAGGAATAATGCAGTGTGGATGTTTGCCATCAGTCCATGGTACAATGTAAAAATAGTGATTCTGATAATGGCAGCTTGTTATTATGTTGCTGTATAGGCCGTTCTCCAATATAAAACCATATACGTTTATGTTTTATTCCACTAAAGATAGCCATGGCTTATGACATAAGACAATTTACAAAACCCTGCTGTAGAAATAATAGAAAAGTGTGAATAAATTCTGTTTGTTAAACAAATAAAAAAACATAAGGAGATAGAAATGAACTGTTTAATGTCTTTTTGTTTCATGCAAGTGACTTTCTATTACATTTAACAATTGAAAGATACTGAGAAAGATGATCATTTCTCTTTGTTTTGTTCCCAATTCATTTTTCCCAGGAAATGTAATTAAAAACTGCATTAATGCCACCAATTATAGCCTCCAAGGGACTAGAAACCCCATGTTACCTTGTGAAGGAACATTACTGAGCTCCAAACATCTATTTGCCATTATAATAGTCATTAATCCTTGCAAATGCAACATATTATGAGACTTCAACAGAATCATCTCAGAGGGAAATGCAGCAGATAATTATCAGTTACTGGTTTCCTCTGCCAATTTATTTTATTATTATTTGGATGAAAACTGTTTGCTGAACCTCTTAGCCAAACTGATGAGAACTTTTTAACTTAAATCTATATAAACTTACCCTACCTGTTATATTATATATGAAATCATGTATCATAATAATTAAAAATGGTCCTCCTTCATGGTAAAAGTATAACTTGTTTGGGTAAAATAAACAATTTGACTATAGTAGTGGTTGTAGCACATATGTAATTACTGTAGCAGAAAAGCATTGTGAAAACTGTGTATTGTAATAATCTAGGGAGCAGATGCTTGGACCTAGGAATAATCTTATTTGGGGGACTGGACCAAAATACATTGGGAAAGTATGCACTGGATAAATATGAAATACACATTGCATGGAACTAGTTTGATGGATGAACCTCTGAATGAATGACTGCCTGTGTTGAGTGATTGTTAGGCTAACATAGCCATACACTTTTTGGTCCACATTGGCTAATATTGATATTCAAATTGTCCCTAAATGTTGAAAGAATTTGGAGGACATTTATCATTAGACAGGATCTGTTTGCCTATTTTTTTTTACTATTTTAGGAGCTTTTCTGAATGTAAGATTTTTCATACACCATGTTCCAGATTATTATGATATTTCTGATTTTCCTAAATGGTCACTGCAAAGATATTTCAATCCAAAACATCCTAACAGGCCAAGTTACATTTTAACATAGGAACCCTTCTTTGTTTTGATGTGATCAGCCTCCCACCCTCATAGATCTTTTGATGATACTCAAAGGTTCTCTATAGGGTTGAGGACAGGGAAAGATGGTAGCTAGAGATGGGTGAATAGATTAGAATGAAGTGGAATGAAATACAAATTTCATGGAAAATTGTCTATAGCGTCTAGCTGCTTTTACTGTACTGTGCTGTAGTGATTTCTGCTCCTCTCCCAGGGTGTGCATTTAGGGGATCTGTATACCCCAAATAACAGTTCTTCTTTGTTACTGAAGCTACTAGAAAGAAATCTGTTTCATATCAACACAGCTGCAGTAGTGATTTCTGGACCTCTCCCAGGGTGTGCGTTTTGGGGGATCTGTATACCCCAAGTAGCAGTTCTGTTTTGTTACTGAAGCGACTAGGAAGAAATCTGTTTCATATCCACACAGATGCTGTAGTAATTTCTGGACCTCTCCCAGGGTGTGCGTTTTGGGGCATCTGTAGAATACAAATTACAATAGTTTTTTGTTGCTAAAGTTGAGAGCAAGAAATACGTGTCAAATCCAAGTACTTTATAGAGTGATTTTTGCTCCAATTACCGGGTGTCTGTTGTGGGGTATCTGTATAATGAAAATTCCAATGCTTTTTTGTTGCTAAAGTTGAGAGCAAGAAATACACGTCAAATCCACGTAGTTGATTAACCACTATTTAAGACAGAAAGGTGGCAGGTGGAGCAGGCAGAGGTCGCAGCCAGTAAGGGCACGTCGCAGCAGGGGTGACTCTGTGAGGCCAGAACTGCCGTTGTCATCTGACAGCACCAGTCAAGAGTCCATGGGTTCATAAGATACAACAGTTGGCAATTAGTTGGCATGACCAAGGAGCAGGTCAGCTGCCCTCACCTGTCCTCAACCAGACCTGTTCATTTCCCTCAGCCAGAGAGCTACTAGGTGGTCTGTGCTCAACGCCACTATACACCGAGGATGAAGCGTTTGAGGACAGTCAGCAGCTGCTTGGTAGTGAAGAGGTGGGGCAGACATATGCTGCTTCGTGAAAGCAAGGGATTCATCATTGCTGGGCAAAGAGAATGTCAGCTTGCGCGACAGGCAGCGGAGCAGGCAGCAAGTCGCTACTATGGCCGTGAGTCAGCAGGGTGGCAGCAGTGCAAGGACGGAAGCCAAACAGCCGCGGGGTACAAATCCCAATTCGCAGGTCCATGTAAGCAGTGGCACAGGGGCTCAGCGAGATAGCGGTGGTAGTAGTCATTCAGTGCAGAGTTTTGGCAGTAAAATCGCCATCTCGGCGGTGTGGCAGTTTTTTGTTAAGACACCAGAGGAACCGAGCATGTGTATATGAACAACTTGAACAACTTGAACAGGAGACGCCGCTTTCTCCTCCACGTCAAACAGCTGCTCCTGCGCCATTGTCCGCCTCCTCCTTCTCCACCACCACCTCAGCCTCCATAAGTCTAAGTGCTACTCCATCATACCACATGTGTAGGGCACAGCGGTATCACATAATTCTACACCTAATTTACCTGGGCAAACAAAGTCACACAGGGGAGAAACTGCTCAGCGTCATGTAAAAGAAATTATTGTGTGGCTTTCTCTGCGACATATAGGAACCATGGTGATGGACAATGGGAGGAACATGGTGTCCACGCTGCACCGAGGAGGGATGGTCCATGTGCCCTGCATGGTGCACGTGTTCAATCTGGTTGTCAACAGGTTCCTGAAGTCTTCCACCCATCTGCAGGACATTCTAAAAATGGCCAGGAAGCTGTGCATGCACTTCAGCCATTCTTACAAAGCGAAGCACACCCTCCTTGCATTGCAGTGGGAGTACGGCCTACCCCAGCATAGGCTGATATGCGATGTTTCCACCCGTTGGAATTCCAGCCTCCATATGTTAGACCGTCTGTATGAATAGAGAAAAGTCATTAATGATTTTTTGGTTATTCAAGCGGACAGGAGTACACCCCTGTGTAACTTTGATGTCAGCCACTGGCAGCTCATGTGTGACACCTGCCGTTTGCTCAGCCCCTTGGAAGAGGCCATGTTATTTGTCAGTTGCCAGAACTGCAGGATGAATAACGTCATTCCAATGCTTCATGTCCTGGAACATATGCAGCAAAATCTGTCAGGTCAGGGCACTAGAAAAGTGTAGAATACATCTCATGGCCACATGAGTCGGGTGGGGGCTGGAGGAGGAGGAGGACATTGGAGCACAAGCAGAGTCTGGTGAAATTAGTGGTTTTTCTACTCCAGTGGAGGTAGAAGACGAGGCAGATGACCCAGAAGCACTGTGGCAGTATACAGTGGAGATGGAGGCCGGGGTCCCTCAGAGTCACTTGCGCAGATGGCCCGCAGCATGCTGCTTTGCCTAACTAGTGATAGCCAAATAGTCAACATAGGAATGACTTCCGCCATAGGAATGACTTTTGGCTCTCCACCCCCTTGGACCCTCGCTACCAGTGAAAAATGGGTGCCTTTTTTCCAGCTGCCGTGAGGGAGGAACAACTGGCATACTATATTGATATAGATTTGGCCGCTGCCTATGTGCGCCATTGTCCATCCTCTGTCAGGTCTGACCAGGGGATTCCTGGCAGTCATTGCTCACATACTACTGCCACGGCTGCCATGGGGAGATCAGGAGGTAGGAGCAGTAGCAGCTCCATAAGCAGCAGCTTAAGTGTTGAGTCCTTAATGAGCAGCTTCCTTAACCGTCTAGTGAGGAGGGCAGCAGCAGCAAGACATGGAGCTGACCCTGTGCCAGCATGTGGTGGTCTACTTGGACACCACTCTGCCACCCCAAGTAGAGGATCCACTGGACTACTTGGCAGCCAAACTTGATGTGTGGCTGCAACTTGCGGAGTTTGCATTAGAGAAGCTGTCCTCCTGACCAGTAGTGTGGCATAAGAGCGGGTATTCAGTGCGGCAGGGGGCCTTCGTTACCCCAAGGAGAACCAGCTTGTCATAATGTGGAGAGAACATCCGTAATGTGGAGAGACTGACCTTTGTCAAGATGAATCAGGCATGGATCAGCCAGGATTTCAACATACCAATGCCTTATGCATCAGATTAGATCAGCCATGACGCCGACCATGTCAGGCTGCGTTCCAGCTTCACTTATTTGGTGAAGTTGGCCCCTGTAAGTGCCCATTGAATTGAAGAGTGAAGCAATTCTAAGAACGAAGGCTGTCACGTGCGTGTCATACTAAAACACAGCATTGTTTGAATTCGCTTTGAATTGAATTTCAACAAATTCGCACATCTCTAATGGTGGCCATACCATGAGATTTTCTGATTTTATGCCCATAGCAGCCAATGACACAGAGGAATTCTTTGCAACATGAGATGGTACATTGTCATACTTGAAGATGATTTTGCTCCAAAAGGTACAATTCTTCTTTTTGTACCTTGGAATAAAAGCTATATTTATTTGCCTAGGTCATTTTCACACCTTCAGGAACTCTAAAGGGATCTACCAGCTCATTCATCATGGTTCCAAACCAAAACATGACTCTGCCACCTCCTTGCTGAAGTCGCAACCTTGCCTATCCTTCAACAGTCCACTACTCCATCCATCTGGACCATCCAAGTTTGTGCGACTCATCAGTAAATAAAACTGTTTTAAAATTAGCCTTCATGTATGTCTGGGCCCACTAACCCCACCCCTAACGCTATCATCAAGCAAAAGATCTATGAGGATGGGAGCAGTTAATATCAAACAGCAGCTCTGGGAGGCTATTCTGACAACATGCAAAGAAATTCAAGCAGAAACTCTCCAAAAACTCACAAGTACAATGGATCTAAAAATTGTGAAGGTTATATCAAAGAAGGGTTCCTTTGCTATCATGTAATTTGGCCTGTTATTTTGGATTGAAGCACCTTATGTTTTCAGTGAATGTGACCTCCTAATGCTGCAAATTCAACAAATGACCATTTTCATTTCTTCACAACATTTGTTAGTTTTGAAGACTATGCTGTTATTTTTGGGAAATTTGTTAAACATAATTAGATTTATAGGTGGTGACTTTGACTATACTGACTGTCATTTGCATCATCCATTTAGAAAAATCAGAGATAAATATCATTAGCATAATAATCTGGAACATGGTGTAGTGGTTTGGACTGCTTGATAAAACTAGCAAAAACATTGCAAATTTTTGAGTAATTCAAGGGAATGTAGTTCTTTGTGACTATTTTTTAAGACTTCAAGGGGTGTCATTTATCTTATCTGTTTGCTTTAACTAGGTTTTTCATGCCTTTTTACTGTGTGCTACTGTGGTAATTTATCAATCTCACTTTTTCCTTGTGTTAAAGGTTTTATTTTTTTTCAGATCTCTTTTTGCGACATTTTTTACAACTGCCTCAAAAATGTAGCAAAAATGTCTCAAGTCACTTCTTTCCATTGTCTCAGTTATCCTTATGGTTTCTTCTGCAGTTTTTTGCACCAAAAAATATTGCAAATTTCAGACAATTTGAAAAGATAATTGTCATTTGCTACATTTATCACATCTGGAATAGAAGATAAATGTGTGTTACTGATGATAAGCTAATGCAAGACAGACTGCAGTGCACATTTCTCAAAAGGTGCAAAAATTGCAATGCACCAAAATAATGACCCACAATATCTATATCTCTTTGATAAATCAGGTACAGCATATAAATAAGATTTTTCACATTTTTATTAACCATGTACCAATAACTGTTTTTTCATTTAAGATGTTTTATTAATTTATGTTAAAGGGATCCTTTCATCATCTGCACTATTCGCAAATCTTTGTATCCTACCATTTCCCAGCAAAGTCAATATTTTTGCTATGTTCACTTTCAGATGAGGAGTGCCAGACAAACTTAGTATAGTTTCAGTTCTGAATAAGCCAAATCAGCTTTCTACTGTCAGATGGATGGTCCTAGGCAGGATCAGATAGCAAGGGTCCCTCCTTAGAAACTTTGTGGATTAGATAGACAATCCTAATTAACGAATGTGTTTAAAAGTTCTCTTTATTCACCCATGCCATGAATGCCATAGCAAAAAAGTAACCAAATATCCGAATGTACATTTTTCACCATTTTCATTCTCATAAAATTTTAATAAAAGGTGATCAAAAAGTTGTACCATTAGGGTATCAATGGAAATATAATCTCATCCCCCAAAAATACAACTTTACACATCTTCATACATTAAACAGTGAAAAGTTCTGGGTATCAGAATATAGCAATGCAAGACTATTTTATGCAAAGTTTAAAATTATTTTACATTTTTAGGTATTAAGACATAATCACAATCCGTAATCATACTTACCCAAAGATTAAAGAGGATGTGTCATATGATCTGCACAGTAAAAGCCTTAAAAACAAAGCCCATCAGCAAATTCCTTTTGGATTTTTTGTCCAGCTTCCTAGTACATGTCACAGAATATTAAATGGTACCAAAAGAATGTACAATTAGTCCCACAGGTAACCCTTATATAGCTTTGTAAACAGATAATTCAAAAAGATAAGACTCCTGATGAATTCACTAGTGACCGGTGGTTCTGGTGTCCCTTATTTCTTGCCTACATGATTTCCTTGATATCTGGACTGCAGCATTATTGCTGGCTAAGGTTATGTACTGCCTAAATCACCATCACAGCTAATTAATGTTTTGATCAAACACCAGGATCCATGAGTGCTATTACATCATATGACATTAAATTGCTTACCACACTTTTCCCAAATAAACTTTCCGCCTACTTAATCCCAATTAAGATCAGTTGATGGTGGTGGTTATTTTATTTCTTATCATAAAATGTTTAATATTTTGAAAACAAGTTATATTATAATACCACAACACTTTTCTTAATGTAATTAAACCTAATGTGAAAGAATGAGACATTAGATGTAAACACTCCATAATACAACAATTATATCCAGCAATAAGACAGTTTATGGGATTTTAATTGTTAATTCAGTTTGAGTCAACATTTCAAAACAACAAATAAAACATTTTTATGGATCGGATAACTGAAGAAAAAACTGAGGGCAAGGACATAAAAACACTATTCCCAAGAGAGAATGCAACCCAGCCTGAACTACAGCACCTCTCAAGAATGGACAGACCAGAAAGGATTGATGTTGACAAGATAGATCAAAGATAGATCACTCTGACCTTCTGGTGGCAGGCTGATGGCTGCCTGCTGGGGCACACATCATACCGGGCACTTGGCAGGTTATACAAATGAAAACTAGAGATGCAGGTAGAATCTGTGAACTAGCTGTATGGAGAGAAACATTTTTGTTATCTGTTTGTAACATCAAATGCTCAGGAAGGGGTGAATTTTAATAAGCATGTGTTATATAGAGAAACACATACTGTATGACTGAGAAACCTGAATGCAATGTTAGATGACAGTGTGTTATGATATGAAACTCTAAATGATATGTCAGTCAGATGTGTGAGTCTAAAATAATTCAGCATGTTGGCTTCTTTAATAAGTGACTGTATAGTACATACTATTTTCACCCATACTATACTAAATGAATTTTTTGAAGATTTGGGCACTTTTCCACATTTAAAAACTGTTCAATTCTTTGTACTATGCTATTCTATTTTTAACATTATAATTAAGAACACTTATCTAAGTAAGTGTGTGCATTCACGCTTTTTTTAATCTGCCACATATGCTCTGAATGTATAGTATATATTATATTCAAAGTTTGGTATAGCAAGGACGCATCACATTTGAGTATGTTTGACTGCTGCTCCCTGCAATCGCTGCCTACTTAAGATGCAAACACCATCAGCCTAACATTGCGTCATGACCACTTTACAAGCCCCACTCAAAAAATAGGTAATTTAATTAAATTATTAGTAAAATTGCTTTTTTATTTATACTATTAATAATTAGTCAACACCGTCATATATTGTGGGCTAAGTAGCAATTTAATGGATTATTTATCTACATATTATTAATGTGCGCCAACAATAAATTAAAGATGTATAAACGTTAGAGCATTATATGCAGATTTATTATAAATATATATAATGCACCATAATTTAAAAACCTGTAAGATTCATTATAAAAAAAAAGCTGACATTTTTTGTCTAAAAAATAGCCTCTCTATTTGTTTTTTGGTTTTGTTGCTCAACAAAAATTCATTATTAACCCGCTATAAATTAACTCTGTGCAGCACTACACAGATCATAATTCATTATGGTGGGTTCTATTTAGGAACATTATTGTAATTCATTATAGGGCACTGCATTTACTCAATTTAATTGGGGGATTTTTTAAATTATTAAATATGGATGCATAATTTATCATTGAATAAGGAAAACGTTGCGTAACATAACGCTTTTTCGGACATAATGTATAAAGCTGTCAGTGGCGGCTGACATCACAGCTTGTGCCGGACTGTGACAAGGGTCTGATGCTGCCAGATGGATCGCGGAGAAGACCTGTGTGGGGAGTCAGAAAGGTGAGTTTTGACTTTGACTTTAATGAACTGGGCAAACTGGGGCTGGTGAAAGGCTGGCTGGCTATATAATGGGACAGGATTCTTGCTATATGATGGGGCAGGGCGCTGGCTATATAATGGGGTAGGGGGCTGGCTATATGATGGGGCAGGGGGCTGGCTATATAATGGGGAGATGCTGGAGGCTACTGGGGGAATGCTGGCTGGCTATGTACTGGGGCAGTGGGCTGGCTATATACAGGGGCAGGCTATATACAGGGGTAGAGGGCTTGCTATATAATGGGGTTGGCTATATACTGGGGGAATGCTGGTTGGCTGTATACTGGGGGCAAGGGGCTGAATAGCTGGGGCATCTGGGAGACTTTACTTTTTAAGATCCCTTAGGTCTTTTAAAGTTGATGTCCTTTTACCAGTCTGTAATTGGAAGTGTTTTATTTTATGCGGTGGTATGCTGGGGAAACAATGGACGCACGACTGACATAAACAAATTTAAGAAATTGGTTAGCAAGGTGAGCTCAATTGTTGGCTCTAAGACGGAGGATTGGGAGTCAGTCTTGTGTGCACGTATGCTCTCCAAATTTAAGTCCATTGTATGTAATGAGAAAAACCCATTACATAACACACTGATTGGTCAACGTAGTACATTAAGTGAACGGTTTCTGCATATTAAATGTAGAACGAATTGTTTTAAAAACTCTTTCATACCTAGGGTAATTGCACTAGTTAACCTGGGCAAGTCATTAAAATTTTGAACCATGGTGCTTTCTTTCTTTTTACCGTCTTTTAATTTTTTTTTTACTTATCTGTGGATGTATTTAATTGTTTGTAATATATGTATGCTAGTATCTTGATTGTTTGTATATGTATAACTGTGATCATGAATGGAGGTGTTGTTGCTGTCGTTGTGAAAAAATCAATTTCCCTTATGGGGACAATAAAGCATTCTATTCTATTCTATATACTGGGGGAAGGCTTTGACCAATGCATTTCCCACCCTAGGCTTATACTCCAGTCAATACATGTTTTGTGGTAAAAGTAGGAGCCTTGGCTATATTCGTGTTGGCTTATACTCGAGAATAAATGGTATATATAACATATATGGATCCATGGGTGTTTCCATGATCAGACCAAAGTTGTCTAATTCTAGAAACCGTGCTGGATCCATATTTTTTACTTTACCATAATGTATTAGATTTACAGTACTGCTACTAAGATCTCATTTCATAAGATCTAATTAACATAAGACTTTTCTTTCAATTATATGTCCAATTTCAGAGAAGCCCTTTTTCAGAGCATGATTTCACCTGGAAAAATAAAATAATAATAAAATTATCTTACACATTACAGGCAGTCCCCGGGTTACATACAAGATAGGGTCTGTAGGTTTGTTCTTAAGTTGAATCTGTATGTAAGTCGCAACTATATATTTTATCATTGTAATCCCAGCCAGAACTTTTTTGGTCTCTGTGACAATTGGATTTTAAAAATGTTGATTGTCATAAGACTCAGGATTAACACTAAAGCTTCATTACAGACACCTGTGATAACTGTTACAGCTGATCATTGTAGCCTAGGACTAAAGCACAATAAATTACCAATATCCAGAGGTCCGTTTGTAACTAGGGGTCGTATGTAAGTCAAGTGTTCTTAAGTAGGGGACCGCCTGTATTCATGAAGCTATGAAAAGTCTTACATTCACTGAAATCCACCATAAAAATCAAGCATGCTAAACCAGGGGCACTTACTCCAGGCACTGTGAGTGTGGAAATCTTATACTGCATTTGTTATCCATGGCCTCCTCCCTCCTAAAATTATCTTTTAAAATTATGACATGAGCATTACAGGCAACCCTAGCCCCTGTGTAATCTGGCTTAACATCGAACAATACCTGCTGTATTCTCAGTGCTGAGAGAGCAGGAAAAGAGCAGAAAAATGCTAAGTGCACCAATGTACTCAATTGACAAAAAAAAAATTCGAAACATTGCTAAAGCTTTTCTTAGGGGATTTTCTTTCTCTAAAATCTTCGCGCCTGAAGCCAGTTTTCACCTTTGTGACCAAACTCTATCTTTAGAATCTGCCCTGTGTCACTATAAGTTGTTATAACTTTGAAATGCTTTAACATATACAGGTGACTTTCAGATTACTTTCTACTGACACATTGGGGCTCATTTACTAAGGGACCACGGACCGTCGCAAGCAACTGGATTTCATGCATCACAAATCGGGGGACGGGCCGTCGGACGATCCGACGGATTCAGACAAACCGCGGGATTTAACTTAAAAATTGTGTTGCAAGCTAAGCACTTACATGCATCGGGAGGACTCTGGCGGACCTGATCGGGGAAGCGACACATTCAGCAAGTCGGGCGCACGATGTAAGTGAATCGCGGCACAGTGCATTGTTGTCGGACAATGGACTTTCGGGATCTCCTCCAGACCGGGTAAATAAATGTGCCCCATTGTACTTCATGTTAGTTAAAAATGTTGATGATATTTTTTGCCCTAAATTATAAAAAAAAATGTGAAAATTTTAGACATAGTTATTCCTTCCTAAAAATAACAAGCATATACTATATGTTTGCTCTAATTGGGCATTCTTTTTTCAAGTATCCTTTCATTTTTTTAGGATGTTAGGAGACATAACTTTAAGGGAGTCATTCTTATTAGCTTTTCTCCTTTTGTGGCCCTGTGGCCAGGATATATTGATTAAATGATCATCATTTTTTCTTATTTTTCATATTAATAACCATTGTTTTTTTTTCTATTTACTTCTTTTTTCCCATATACAATAGGTGTTGTTTATTGAGATAAAAAAACTTTTCTGTTTTTAAAAGTCACATTGACCCCGAAGTTTTCATTTGTGCAAGGTGTTAAATGAGAAATTAAACAATTATTATTAGGCAGTTTCTCCCAAGTAAGGAAATATCCAACATCTGCATGTAAATCGGGTGTATGGACACACAGTGGGGCACATTTACTTACCTATCCGAGAAGTTCACCCAAAGTGCATTGTTCTGACAATATGTACTCTGGCGCGATTCACTAAGATCGTGCGACCGATATCCTGCATGTGTCTCTTCCCCGCTCAGGTCTGCTGAAGTTCACCTTCTTCTTGGTGCATGTAAGTGCATTTCTTGCGACACAATTTTAAAGTTAAATCCTGCGGTTTGTCTGAATCCGCTGGATCGTCCGATGGCCTGCCCCCTGATTTCTGTCGCATGAAAGCTGTCGCGACTGCGCCAAAATCCGATCACGTGCAACACAATCCCTGTCCCAGGTGTGCAATCCCTGAAAATGTGGGGAAGTCCGACAGAAATGCGATCCATGGACCCTTAGTAAGTATGCCCCAGTGAGGCAAAGAAGGGAAAGAACACTTTTTTATGCTGTGTTCCTGTGGGATGTTTTCCAAAAAGTAAAATACAGCTTATGGTGCAAAGTAAAAATTGTATTTTCTTTCTTGATTATGTCATGACAGTTCCCAATATGCCATGTGCCAGGAATGTGTCAACATAGAAACACACCCCACAAACTGTTATGTGGGCAATCCGTGGTGAACAATATGGAGTGTGTGTCTGTTGATACAAGTAGGAAACAACATATTGGGCACTAAATAAAAAAATATTTTTCTTTTCTCTGTCAAAGCGCATTAATCTCTTGAAATGTTTCCACAATACACTTGAGTGAAGTTGGCCCTCCACCTTGTTCAAATCAAACAAAATTGGTGTCAAACGTTTGTGCTATGTTTGTGCAGCAAAAATTTTCATTTGTGCCACTATCGTTTTTAAGATATTTATGAAAGTTTGCCGAGGTCATCACAGGTCAACCAGCCCCCCACAGTGCCCAAAACAAACAAAACTGGTGCCGAACAATTCTGCTATGTTTGTGCTGGTTTGTGCTGCTCAAATTTTTGTTTGTGCTGCTTTTGTTTTGAATATATGAGCAAAAAATTAAAGGTCAAAAGTTCAAGCAGCCCCCCCACATTAACCAAATCGAACAAAACTGGTGTCAAACGTTAGTGCTACGTTTGTGCTGGTTTGTGCAGCAAACATTTTCACAAATGTAGCAGAATTGTTTGGCACCAGTTTGGTTTGGGCAATGTGGGGGGGCTGGCTGACCTCTGATGACCTCTGGAAACTTTCATTGATATATTAAAAACGATAGCGACACAAATGAAAATTTCTGCTGCACAAACATAGCACAAACTTTTGACACCAATTTTGTTTGATTTGAACAAGGTGTGGGGGGGGCAACTTCACTCAGGTCCACAATACCTATAGGGTGCATGGGGGAGTTAAATGCTCACAATATCCCTTGATAAGACCCTCTAAGAATGGGGTCATGTCTTATATCAGTGGCTCAGCAAAATTGGCATGGCATCAAAAAACTAGAAGTCAGATAATCATTATTCTCCTGTGTGCCCAAAAACTAGTTTATACCCACACAAAGGTCATTAAGCAGGCTATCCTAAATACCATACTTTTCGGACACATAGTATGGCACAGAAGGTAAGGAACTTAATTTGACTTTTGTAAGGCAAATTAAATGGTTTTGTTATTGGACAACATAATGCCTTGGTACAGCCTTTGCGGTTCCTGTATAGGCGAAATCCTAGAAAATAACCCAAATATGGAAACTACACCCCTGGAATTCACCAAGGGGTGTACTGAGGATATAAAACCCACTGATCTCCCATTATTTTCCAAAAATGAAGGGTTGAAAATGGAAAATATAAGCTGTGCAGACTACACACTGTTTTGCCCCTAACCCTAAACTCAGGGGGTGCCAAGGGGAGTTTTAGTGACTTTTAAATTAGTTATTCTCTACTTGTGGTACACTCTGATGTTGTTTTGCCCAGCGTTTATATTCCTTATACATTGCCCTGTATGCCACAGTGAGTCTAGCACTAAAGGATGTGGCAGTTTTTAGGTTTTGCATTGTCAAACTATGCTGCATATAAAAATTTTATTTTTATTTTAATTTGGACATGTGAAGGTTTATTTTTTGTGAAATGAGATGTGTTTTTCAGATACACAATTTTGGGTTGCATATAGCTTACTGATGAGATTTCATTAACTCCTTCTGGGTGGAAGAGAATAAAATACATCAATTCTTATTTCTTCGATTTTCAGCATTTTTTTTGTTTGTGCACCATACCCTGCCATCTTCTTCTATAGATCACTGATTATTACATCATTAGTGTTTTTTTTATATTTGCCAATTTTTACAGAACACAAACAAAATGTAATTGCCATAGTGATGCATCACTCTCATTTTAGAGGTATAAGTTTAGCATTTTGGTATAGGGTACATTTTTTGTGCAATTAGTATCATTTTGGTGCATGTACATCACTTTTTAGAACATTGTTTTCGTAAGGGATTTGATGAAAAACATGTCAGTGGTTTAGTGTCCTGAATCGCCCTGACAAGTTTCCTTTAAGAGTAGGTAAGTGAAAACAGATTACTGAGGGTTCCAGACCCAGCACCATACAGATAAAGACCTGGTAAGTACCTGACTGGCAATTCGATTGACTTATATGGTGGATGGAGATGAGAAAAGGGCCAGTGTATTGAATGCCGCCTTCTCAACTGTGTTCACCCAGGAAAATTCTTATTTAAAAATATTACTTTAGGACAGTTCCTCCTCCACAGGACTAATGCATTGCAAATGTGTATTATACAAAAAGGATCAATAAGCAACCCTGGAAAATACAGAGTAAACTTCGGCTGTGGGGAAAATAGAGGAGTTGTTTGCAATCCTGGAGTATTTAAATGTACATAAGCATGTAACCCAGCATCAGCATGGGTTTATGAGGGATTGATCCTGTCAGACTAATTTGATTAGCTAATATGAGGAGGTGGATTCTTAACAGGACCTAGGAGGGCTCTGGATGTTGGGTATCTAGAATTTTTCAAGGCTTTAGATACAGTGCCACATAAAAGGTTGGTACATAAAATGAGACTGCTGGGAATAGGGGAAAATCTCTGTATTTGGACCAGCAATTGGCTTAGTAATAGAAAATGGAAGATGTTGATTAATGCCACATCCTCACATTTGGTTGAAGTTACCCATGGAGTGCCACAGGGATCAATGTTGGGCCTCCGTATTTTGAATATTCTTTTATTAATCACCTTGTAGAGGATTTACACAGTAGACTTTCAATATTTGCAGATGATAAAAAACTCTGTAAATTATAGTAATTATAAGTAATTAATACAGAGGCAGATAGTATAAAAACAGCAGCAGAAAAAGTGAACAGTTAATGTAATTTTAGATACCCATTCATGGGATGTATAAGAAGAAGCTAAAGATGCCCATGTTTTACTCATTAATGCTATCAATCCAGGTGTTTTGCTGCACCTACTAATAATTTATCATAAGCGACAATTTTGGTGCAAAAACATTCAGCACGAAGGTCGCATAGACTGAGAAGCAAGCACTGAGCTCTTGTGTAGAGCAGTGTATCCCCTGTATAGTACAACAGCAGAGCTCAGCCAGACTCTACATGCAGCCAATATTTATAGTTCATGAGCTTCTATTTACAAATAATCTGCAAAAGCAGCAGTTCAGAGCAGGATAGAAATGAACTATGTGGGATCCTGCAGACAGTACAGACAAGTGTCTGAGGAGGAATACTGGCCAGAATTACTGGAGGATCCCCTCTAGGAGAAGCCACTGCTGAAGAGGATCACTTGGTGCCGCTTGTCACACATCTGGGCTCTTCTGTGAGTGTAGTTCCCAGCATGAGATGGGAGAGAAGCAGAGTGGAGTTTGCAGGATGCTTACATGTAAGTGCCGGAATCTAAGATGGAACCTATTTTCCGCCTAAAATAAAGTGTAGTTGAAAAATCATGCTGAGACTCACAAGTAATTAATAAGAGGCTTGAACTCAACTCTTCACAGATGGCTGTTGCTTGTGATAATTCAGGCTCAACAATGTACCTCACTAAGGCACAAAAACTAAACTAGAACACCTCAACTGTGATTCCTCTGGCTCAATGTCCACAAATGTTTATACTAAATCTTTGTACTAACCTTGTGGTTATTCATCTTAGAAAAAATACGACTAAAAGAAGACCTTATAACAATGTACGAAAATCTGATACAAAGATATCAGTACAAAGATATTTCTAACGATCTTTTTAAACATAGGCCCGTGGCCAATCACAAGGGGCAACCTTTATGCCTAGAAATGTGGCATTGAGAAAGATTCTTAAAGGGGTATTCCGGGAATATTAACGTCTGATATAAAAACCCATTATGCTATAAATAAATGAATATAACAAAACTCAATATCATAAGTTACAAAATGGAGCTTAAAAAGTTTGATTTTATGATTCATAAAATGTTATGGCCTCTCTAAAGTAGGTGAAGTTATAATCAAGATGGCCGCCACTGGAAACTACAAGTCCCTTGATCCTTTAGTTCTCACCAACTCCTCCTCCCTCTTATTTTCTGCCCCCATTGATGATGTAACAGACTGTGCTGCTCTGTTACCATAGTAATGATGTGTAACTGACATCATGGCACATCACCACAACACCGGGAATACTGAATGCACTGCAACCAACAAACTACAGCCAAACATAGTGGTGATCACATGACCTGCACAGGCAGGTGCAGGCCATGTGATGTAGACATGTGATCAGCAGCCATCTTCTGTCTTCTTCGCGTGAAGGAAATTAACGGACTGATTAAAGGGCCAGTAGCATTTTAGTTCTTCATTACAGTATATGTCCACAGCATTTTTCAGCTAAGGGGAGAAAAAATTTTAAATAACAACTAATTACATATTAGCTTATATTTTACTGACTCATTTGTATATGAATTATGCTGATTCCTGGAATACCCCTTTAACTGAAGTAACTGTGAGGGAGAGTTATCAAAAGTTCCTGTTAGCAAAACTGTTCTAGTTGCACATGGCAACCAATCAGAGTTCAGCTTTAATTTTCCCTTATCATTTTATAAAACGAAAGCTGATCACTGATTGGTTGCCATGAGCAACTAGAACAGCTGTTAAACTGTTTTTAAAAAGGAGGCCAAGTTTGTTTTGGAAACAACATTTTTTGTTAATTTGATATTGATCCTGGGAATAATGCTGAGCACCATTGAGGTCAAGAATGAAGTTTTCCCTAATTTGAGCCAATTGCCATTGGTCTTGTAGGGCTTTTTTCCCTTCCTCAGAATAAGCACTGTATGATTTATAGAGTGGACTTCATGGCCTTATCAACTAGGAAGCTATGTAATAATAAAGCTATAGACTTCTTTGATGTAAGTTTCCCAAAGCTTATTTTACCAAGGTCATTTATTTTTTTAAAAAAAGGATAACCTTCCCAGAAATTTGGCAATTCATATTCAATACCATTATTAACATTTTAATTAAATATTAAAATTTTCTTTTTATAGACCTAAGATGGAAAATTTGTATTTTTATGTCAAGATGCACAAAGTGTGTCACCCGCGACTTCATGCTGTGAATCGGAGAACTGTACATGCTTAAAGGAATACATTATTTAAATAGACAAAAAAGAAAACACAGAGAGAAAAAAATGTACCTTTTTCTCTAATTGTATGCTAAAATGATTTTCATACACACTGCTCCTGCAATTTCATAATGATGACTTTTTATACATTGATTAGAATACTAAGCATGATTTCATTTCAGCTTGTCAAGTTCTCCTAAAATAAAATATAAAAACAACCATCCTTGTATTAGCAAGCAAACTACCCTTCAGTGTGTGCCACTATCCCCCAGAGCTAGAGAACTGGTTAGCACCAGCCTCCCTTGAGCTTAGAGAAAATTACAGAAAGCAGGGCTCACATAAAATTAAATCATAAATTATCTGACTGCTATCTCACTGCCTTCTGATACACTCATTCTACATCATTTAAGTGAAGCTGACGGGAAGCAGACCTCACACACTTGCAAATGTTAACACATGGTGCAAACACAGAGGTCATGCTTCAACACCTTTGTTTTGCATGACCTTTGAACTGATGCTAAAGGAAATATGGAGTAACAGTGCCAGACAAGCCCAAACCTAAAACAGCTTCCTGAAGCTGTAACAACAAATTTAGGAATTCATGCCTGTTGTGCTCAGCTAGCCTAAGAAAGTAATAAGGTGCCCACACAGGCCAGCAATTTCCTAAACCATAAAAACTAGAAAAAAAAGAATTAGGTGACCCTAACTCCATCAGTTTTTGCACCATGTGAAATAAAATTTCCATGTGGCACTTGTATCTGATGCACAGCATGGTGATTTATCAAAGATGCAAAGAGCATGCAGAAACAATCTTTATTACATCCATTTCCTGCTTGTCAGCTGAGATCATGTTGGCTGTTCATTAAAGAACTCATGCAGGTGAAAGGAATATATCTCGATACCTTGATAGATTGTCCGCTTCCCCACTGTGACAGCCGCTGGATGGATTGAGCAGCGGGGAAAATGAAGAAAAGCGCTGACTCGAAAGCTCTGCTGTCAGATATATTTTTACATAGGCAACCATGTCATTTCAGCTAAACAAACATCACCTTAGTATAATGTGTTGGGATCTGAAGATGCCCTACCCACCTCCTATCCCTTGTTACCAGAAAAAAAATTGTGTGGATTATGTTCAAGAATCATCTAAATTTGTAATAAGCAATTTCTTTTTTCCCTGGATCTGTAGGTTAAAAAAATAAAAATACCATTCAACAAGATTTCAATGAGTTGTATATAGGAGCAAGATCAGTAAAAGTAAGAGCAAATTCTTTCTTCTATCTGGTCCTTCACTTAGTAATCAGTAAAACCGTTGTCAGTTCACACAAATGATAGATCTGTTTAATGGATTGTTAAACTCTGCTCTGTATATACGGCAGCGTATTAAAATGCTTGGGCAACCCGTATTAATGCATCGCCTTAAATACTGAGTATATTACATGACATTCAACAAGTTCTGTTTCTTCCCAAACTTGTGGTTTCAGAATACAACCACTACCAAATTCCAAACGTATTCTATTATTCTCTAGAATTTGGATAATAGTTGCTGAATAGATAAAATACCCTGGTTTGACTTTTTTGTGCATTGATAACACGGCTTGCAAAGGTATTTAACAAGTGCCTGCGCTGTGATTTTGGTGCACATGATCCTTTTTGGGCGCAGCTGTGCTGGCTTCCATGCGACACAATTTAAGGGGCGTGTCGTCGGATGATCCAACTGATTCGGACTGAGCCCGGCTTTCAAATTGTGTTGCAAGCACCACTAAAAAGATGGTGAACTCTGTCGGACCTGGACGGGGAAGAGACACATGCAGGATATCGGGCACATGATCTTAGTGAATCATGGCACAGTGCATTATCGTCGGACAATGCACTTTCACTGAATTACAGCAGGAATGTAAGTAAATGTGCCCCAATGTATCTATAATCCTGGCCTGCACCTCTTTACATTTTTTACTTTGATGTTACTCCCAGACGTTGTCACTTGATTTACTTTATTGCACCTAAAAAGTGGCAAAATAATAAGAATGTGACAATAACAAACTCCAGTAGAAAAGAGATTAGTATGGGTTGTGCACAAAGTTTGAGACTTTAAAAAAAGTGCAACTAAAAAGTCACAAAATCACTGCAGAGCTCAGGACTTCATGTGTAAGATTTATCAACATACTAAGCCCACTATGATAAATTTGAGGAGCAGCTAACTAATGATAAATAACCCTCCTTGTTCAAATACTTAGTGGGGGAATTTATCAATGAAATGGTATCAGTTTTTTGGCTTACAAATGTCTCATTATTGTATGAACTGCTAATTTGGCAAATGTTGAGGAAAAAAAGTAGCAAATGTTCGCACAAACGACACTTTTCACCTGAGGGTGCGGTCACATAGTGCAATCTTGGTCCGTTCTTGGTTCGTTTTTAAACCCACTGAAAACGAATGCATTTTAATACGCAATTGTTTTTGCATGTTTACCATGTGTTTGTCTGGTTTGAATCAGTTTTTCTTAATCGTTGGAAGCGTAAGCAGCTGCATTAACATTTTCCCAGCTGCTTAACCCCTTAAGGAATGAGCCCGTTTACAGCTTCTGGAACAAGCACGATTTTTTACATCAGCTTTTTGTCACTATAAGTGGCTACAATCTTTAAATATTTTAACATATCCAATTAATTCTGAGACTATTTTCTCAATACATTGTACTTCAAATTAGTGGAAATATTTGGATGATATCTTTTGTGTTTAATTTAGAAAAAATTCTCAATTTTCAAATGTCTGCATTATGTTGGCAGGGCTTTTTATGTATCCTCTAATTTTTCTTGGTTGTTATTGGGCTTAGAATTGTGGACGCAATTTTTCACATTTTTATGAAAATCACCAAAACCTATATTTACAGGCACCTGCTCAGTTTTCAAGTGACTTTAAGATGCCTAATAATAGTTAAACCATAAACTACCCCATTATAGAAACTACACCCAATTTGCTTGTTTTTGCATCATCATGTTCTAAGAGGCATAACATTTAATTTTTTTTATATACGAATCTGTTAAGAGCTTGTTTTTTGCGGGAAAAGCTGTACTTTTTATTGATATCTTTTGGGTAAAAGTTTTATTGATATCTTTTGGGTAAAAGTTTCTTTTAGATCACTTTTTATCTTTGGTGTGAAAATATCGAAATTAATGCTGGGTTTTTAAAAGTAACAATTTAGTTTTTTTTCTAAAGGTTGTTACAGACATGGTGATACCCTATATGTTGTGGTTTTTTGGTGATTTTAACTTTTTTATTTGTAAAATTAGATTTCTTATGTGACATAATAGGATCTTTATTCATTTATTTTATTATTTTTTTATTTTAAATTTTTTTTTCTTTACTGTTTATATTAGTAACAAAAGCTGCACTCAAATTGAGAGACAAAAAAAGCCCTAAGAGTCAGAAAACTGAGGTCCATCTGTTGGAACAGGCGCAGAATAAAAAACCCTGGGCCCAACCAAAAAGAGATGGAGAAGCATTAATGCATTCCGTCTGTGTATCTAAAAATGAAAGATCTCCCCCAGGGTGTCCACATCAGCTTGACACTTTCCACCAAAAAAACTATCTGCAGCTGCCCCATAGCTTCTAATACCAATGAGTGATCAATAATTTGTTATTGGCATGTTCATAATTTAGTATACTTGTTTCTAAGTTCCATGTAAATTAATTGTTATTAGTGATGAGAGGACCCAAACTGCTTCAGGACTTAAAGCCCTTACAGGAGTCACACATGAAATTTGCAGTATAAGACCAAGATCGGGAGAGGTTGTTGCTTGTCATAGGGTCAGTCATTTAGGCAGGAACTTGTGAAATAGCAGCAATTGCTTTGGCCAGGGGATTTAGGTATACAGAAGAGGCTCCTATTATCAGGAACAGGGGGAAATCATAAATAATTTTCTGAAGAATTGCACAAGTGAAGGTATATTCTTACTGATTATAGAGGATTATACAGCAATAAATACAGGAATATTAGCATGTATTGCATCATCCAGCAAGTTCTTGAAGGTCCTGTACAGTATTTAGCTCTAGAAAAAATCATCACCAATCATAGCTTGTTTGCAAAGCTCCTTCTGGCAGTGAAAGAACACATAAATATGTGCATCATTAAAGTAGTGTTGTCAAAGAATAATGCACACAATTTTATTTTACAAACAATACAAAAGACAATTACAAAATTACAATATTAGAGAAAAAAGCAATTGCATTCCAATAGTAGCATGTAATGAGATCTACCATCTATGTTCATTTCACAAAAAGAGAGGTAGAGGATAGGGAGAAAGAAAAAAAAGGAAGAGTAAAAAAAATGAGAAAATTATCTTTTCCTCATAAAAAAAAAATTAAGCAATAATCTTTTCGTAAACCTGGCCAGGATTTTTATAAGTCATCTAAGCTCTTAGACTTTATAATATCTTATTCCTAGGGACATTGTTCCATTCTCCATGTGGAGTTAACTAAAGATATCACCTCCTCAATGGTTGGAGTATTTTCGTCTTTCCATTTTTTAACCACTTTGGCTCTGGCGACTGCCAAAAACTATGGCTCTGGCAACTACCAAAAGTGGCTCTGGCAACTGCCAAAATCGGCTCTGGCAACTGCCAAAAATGGCTCTGGCAACTGCCAGAAACGTCTCTGGCAACTGCAAAAAACGGCTCTGGCAACTGCCAAAAATTGGCTCTGGCAACTGCCAAAAATGGCTCTGAGTAGTGCACACTATTACGTGCATTAGAAAAGTCTTGTTGCTGCAGAACACTGCACACTATTATGTGAATCAAGAAAGATTTGCTTTCAGTAAAAAGTACACACTAATACATGTATCAGAAAAGTCTTGTTGCCAGTAAAAAGCAAGCAGTAATATGTGAATCAGAAAAGTTTTGCTGTCAGTAAAAAGCAGTAATGTGTGAATCAGAAATGTTTTGTTAGTAAAAAGCATGCAGTATTGCATGAGTGAGAAAAGTTTTGCTGTCAGTAAAAGCGTGCAGTAATAGGTGAAACAGAAAAGTTTTGTCACACCGATACATGAATCACAAATGTAGTCACAGAATAGTGCATCTGATTACGTTAATAAGAAATGTAGTGTTGTTACAGAATAGTGCACACTATTATGTGTATCAGAAAGGTTTTGTTGTCACATGAATCAGAAAAGTTTTGTTTTCAGTAAAAAGTGCACACTGATACGTGAATCAGAAATGTGGTGTCACGAAATAGCACACACAATTAAGTGAATCAGAAAAGTAGTATTGTAACAGAATAGTACACACTATTAGGTAAGTCAGAAAGGTTTTGTTGTCACAGAACAGCACACAGTATTACGTGATTGTCACAGAAAAATGCATTAGAAATATGAATTAGAAACATTTTGTTTTTAGTAAAAAGTGCAAACTGATACGTAAATCAGAAAAGTTTTGTTGTTAGTCAAAAGGTACAGCAATACGTGAATCAGAAAAGTTTTGTTGACAGTGAAAAGCACGCACTGATATGAGTAAGAAAGGTTTTGTTGTCAGTAAAAAGTATGCAATAATATATATTATAAACGTTCTGTTGTCTGTGAATAGCATCCATTACTTTCTTGATTGTAAAGGTGCTGTCACAGTATTGTTTGGTACTGCAGGACTTTTGAAATGATGAAAGCAGCAGTTAAGGACAGGGATGTGGCCATGGTGCTGCTGCTGGTGAGAATGGAACTGGTGTTTCAGTGAAAGAACATGTTCTGCCTCAGCATCCTCCAAGTTCCTCTGAAGCAAGTAGGCACCAGGGTGTGCAGCATATACAATAGGCCATACAAAGTTGGGGCATTGGTTGACATGCATCAACTACCATGGGATTATCTTCACCATGCTCATCCTCAGTCGGAAGTGAAGAGCTCTCCACCACACCAACCCTTCAAAGTAACAAAGCTGTTTCAGCCACAAAGCATGGATCAGTCTGTCATGCTGTATAATGACTCTCCTAGCTGGGAATCTGTGACCAATCTACCTGCTCCTGCTCCACATAGTATTACAGGATTCCCAAGAACTTTTATTGGAGGATGAGGGTATGGGAATTGGAAGACAAGACCTATGATGATGAAGAAACATAACAGGCATACTCTGTGGCTTTCTGCAATGTGCATGTGGAGAAGAAGGGCAGTGTCAAGGGCTCGGTGGTAGAAGAAGCAAGGCACCATGATGGTCCTGGATCCGACATGGGTAGATGGCAGTGGACAAAGATGCGGTGGCCAGCAAGCCACAGGCAGCTAGCAGAGTAAGGGAAAGGGGGCCAAGGGCCCGAACCCAGGGACTCAGGAATCAAAGGACATCCCACAGGGTCTTTGCAACATAAAAGTTTTTCTCACAGAATGCAGAAGACAGAACATGTGTCATTTGCACGCTGTGGCACCAGTCCATAAAGCCTTAACAATCTAAGCACCTCATGGATGATCAGGTGCTCAACTTCAGTTGGCCTAACCAGTTCCACCACCTCCCTAGTAACAAGGTCACCTGTCTCCCCGCTAAGGGAGTATGTGACGCAGCCACCACCACTACCACTACCAACAGTCCACACCATGTGTTCAATTCTCCATCACCCAAATATAGCTCATAGGAGCATTTCCAAATTGCTGGCCTTTGAAATACTCTCATACAAACTAGTGGAGATGAACAGCTTGAAAGGTCTGATGGCGGCTTTTCCTGGCAGTCCCCACCCAGTACCAACAGGTTGTGTACAAGATCATATGGGCACTGCACAATGCTATAAGTCCTGATGTACACCTCACTGGGTCCTCCGGTTTCCTCCCACATTCCACCATAGCTTGATTAGATTGCGAGCCCCATTGGGGACAGGGACCGATTTGGCAAAACTCTGTGCAGAGCTGCATAATCTGTGTGCGCTATATAAATAAAGGAATTATTATTTCTCCTTAACGGCCCACTGAATTAATGCAGTGGTTGCCGTTCCTGAGGCAGGAGGTTCTCTGGCTCACATTCTGTCAACACCCAGGATTGCCAGACATCAACCTTTGCTTCCAGTTGCCTCGGTGAACTCCAGCGCGTTCCGATGCTTTTCAGCGCAGCAGCACCACCTGGTGGACGGCGGAGGAACTACCTTAATGAATCCCGGCCGGACCCGAATCCAGCGCAGAGAACGCGCCGCTGGATCGCGAATGGACCGGGTAAGGAAATCTGCCCCAAACAATCTCAAAATCACCTGGTTATGTTAAAGCATTCCAAAGCTATAATCAATTATCATGATACATGTCAGATTTAAGTAGTTAAAGATGTCCCTTTTATACAGCAGTCACCTGCCACATATTGTGAGGAATAAGTCTGTGAGTCCTTACCATATCTTCTTGACCAACTGACTTAACCTCTATGATGACTAAAATAAGCCTAACACTCCACCGCTGAAAAAAAAACAATCTCCAGACAAAAAATAAATAGCCCCTGTGAAGTATGAATTTTGTTTACATCTAGTTGGTGGGTGTTATTATGAGTTATATAGAGCCAAGTAGTGTTCAACTAATTCCTTAGCTATCTATTGGGGTAGTTTGAGAATTTTTAGATATTTTGGTGTAGCTTTTTAAGTTGCCTACTCTGAAGAAAGTCAATTTTATTTTGTTGTCAATATCAATTAAATTTAAGTCTTTCTGCGCTGTTTTTGGTAATTCTGGAATAATATAATATATTGTGCAGTTTTGCTTGTATCTGTGAAAGTTCCTTCATGAAAAATGTGAAGCCTTTTTTCTGTGGGATTTTGAATCTGCCATCCATAATAGAGATCGTATTTGTTAAATAGCTAATCGAGAAAAGTTAACTCAGTATTGGATCTTGATGAGGTAAAAACTACCAATGCTCTTTTTACACTGTACTTAAGGATCCTACCTTAATGTTGAATATCTGGACTGTTAGTTGTTTATTGGCAGTGTATAAAAATATTATTAAATAAGCAATGTCATATGACATATCTGCCTTGTTAATATTTACTGTCATTTATTATGGTGAGTGCGAACCTGTCATTTATAGTGATAGTGACCCTTCTTTTCATCAGAAGAAAATAGTTAGACTTGGTTAGACCAATACATTTTTAAGTAAGGTAAATAACTGCAATAAAATGAATTACAATTACAAAAGACTTAGAAAAGTGCTATCCATTTTTCATGGCTTTGCACTATCACAGATCAGACATTACAGGAATTATGCATGGTATGTAAGTGAATTAATATGTGTTATTTAATGTACACTAATGTATCCAGCTTTCCATTTAAATAATATGAAAGTCACGTATTTAAGTGTCACCATCCTTATTGAGAGTGAAGAGTGCATTATTTAATTTTGCTGGATTGGTTTCTATGTTAACCTGTTATCTTGTTGAACTATTCAATTACATATGATAATGCAGAACCCATTGACACAGTTAAATAATTAGGTGAATAGGCAATTCACTTTGAAGTACTGAATGTGCTTATTCATTTGCATATCTGCAAGCAAAGATATTGTTTGTGTGCAAAATGAATACTGTGGCTTCAATAATTGTATTTTAGTGAAATACTGACAGGAAAATGAGGATAGGGTACAGGATAAAAGTCTGGAGAACTATCTGAGGAAGTAATTATTCAATGTACTTAATAGTATTAAAAGAGGAATATGTTCCAAAGTAATAATACATTCAACGAACCGATTAAATAAGATTTGTTTGTTATATCTGCTTTCCATAAAGGAAGCACAAATCTTTAATGACTTATATCACATCTTTCATCTAAAATATAAGAATAGACAATCATATTTTCCAGGGCCGAATATCCCATTTTATAATTAACATTAAGAAATTCAATGAAATATTATTAACTAATGGCCTAATTATTTATAACAATTAAATTTTTTATAAGATGATCAGGTTTGTATAGGACAAAGGCTTTATACATGTTGTGCTGCCAGACTATTTTTCTTGGTTGAGCGCAAACCAATTATACAAAGGGAAACCTGATAATTTGGGTCAGTTTTGTAATCAATGGTGCTAGCTTTGCTGCCAGGCATCTTACTTAGCCAAAGAGGGCAAACTCAACCTACTGGATACAACTCTACACACATAAGTTGTGAATAACCTCTCTAACCCTCGACAATCAGTTGTTAACTCTGGGACATAGTTCAGGGAAGAAACCTTCTCTCTTTATGGAGCTTAAAGGAAATCTACCTTTTTAAAAGTAAAAAAACATGTAAAGATACTCTATTGTGCTCCTCTTATGTTGATTCCGTTGCTGTCCTTCACTAATCTTGACATGCCAGAATCACCTAGAGAATAAATGTATAATTAGCAGCCCATAGCGTGGGTGGAAGATGTCACGCGCTCCAGGCTGGTAATTATTCACACCGCCACACCTCCTCCTGCGTGATAAATGCCTCCCACTCCCATCTTGGAGAGGGAGGTGACGTCTCGAAGGGGGTGTGCATAATTAGCCGCCCAGAAGGCCGGACATCTAGTACCTATGCTCCGGCCTGCTAATTATAAGTTTCTTTTGTAGGTCATCTAAGATTAGCGAAGGATCAACATCAAGAAGACCATAGGTGAGTATCTGTTCATGTTTTTTATTTTTTTTAAATCAATTTCCAAAATGGAATAAGGACAATTTTTTCTCAAAGGTATCTTGAATGTGTGATGTGAGATAATAGCTAAGCCAGTATATCTATTCCCAACTGTTTCAATGTTTTTGCATCTCTTCAGCACCGAGGGCTGGATGAGAGACCATAGACGCATGTAAGGGATGTAACTATTCTCCTCATGCAGTGTTTGTAGGTAACTTTGTATTACCTATGTAAGGTAGCTTTGAGGCATAGTTTTCCTTATCCCACACTGGAAAACGGATTTGGATTTTTATTATCCTGGGACATTACATAACTAGATTCCTCATGCAGCAGCAACTCTAGGAAAAATTTTGTTTTACATGTCAGCCTTTCAGATTCTTAAAGGAAACCTACCATTTAGAATGGTAGGGGTAGGCTGTAAGTACCGAGCACCAGCTCAGGGAGAGCTGGTGCCGGTACTTACTTTTGTTAGTGTTATAAACCGCGGTATCACGGTTTTAACACTTTTTAAACTTTAGAGCAGAAGGGGCTTCGGCGCTGCGCGCGACCGTGCGCGCGCAACATCTCCGCTATTTCCTATGTAGGCGCGTGCACGATCGTGCGCACGCAGCGCCGAAGCCTCTGCTGCTCTAAAGTTTAAAAAGTGTTAAAACCGCGATACCGCGGTTTATAACACTAACGAAAGTAAGTACCGGCACCAGCTCACCCTGAGCTGGTGCTCGGTACTTACAGCTTACCCCTACCATTCTAAATGGTAGGTTTCCTTTAATGACTTAATAGAAAAAAGTTTGTGATGTTGGCACAATCCCTTTGACTAGAAAGCTTAGGTATCAAGCACATAAATGTATATAGAGATTGTAATTTATGGAATTAGGCCATAGTCAGATATTCTGGATTATATTGAATACAAGAGGCTTCTTCCCTTAAGATATTGCTGTATGAAGCGTTGTGACTAAAGCAATGAAGAATTGAGAGAAATACACTGCTCTCACATACAATCTTTCACTTCAGATCTTTATTGAAATAAATTGTATAGTTAATTGAGTATAAAATGATGTATCAATGGAAACCTAAATCATCAGTTAAAAATCAAAATTAAAAATTGAAATCATAGATAAATCTACCACCAGGATTTAAAAACTATGCAAATGAACTTCAGGGGCTCCATAGCTATTAATTGAGCTCAGAGCCCCTGCAGAACATTTGCAAAGACTTATTTTTAAAGACTTGTAAAAAACCATGACCTATGAAGCTAAAAGAAGAGTGAATCTTGCAATAGAGGTGCATACCAGCATATACGTAAGTGTGCTTGGTTTACAATCCGTGATAATGGTGGTAGATTTCCTATAATGCTTCTCTGCAGTGTGTATGGCCTACATGTGCCTAATCTGCGTTCTGAAAAATATCCAAGAGAATAGTTGAGGATATAACAAGGAATAGCAGAAGAGTATTGACCACTGGTTTGACCAGCAAGGGTAGATAGTGTACACAAGGTTTAAATCAGAGTGGCCTAGGTGAGAGAGAGGAAGAGCTCAACAGCTATGCCCAGCAGCCCAATTAAAAGACCACTGTTCAGATTTCCAACTGAAAAACACTGCATATAATTCAGTGCCCAATCATCATAATAGTAAGAACAGCAGAAGACCAAAGCACAGATGTAACATTAGGATCACTGGGTTTGAAAGTATTCTGGTGATGACACAACCTAAGGGGAAGCGGGACATAAAGATCTTTGCCAGAGACCCATGTACGCTCCTCAGGGCCATATCCTTTCCATTGCACCTTCCAAGTATTGTACAGCTTTCTGTATCAATTTTTTCAACTTCAAATTTGCCCTGGATATCAACAGTAGCTGGTGGTTTAAGGTTAAGCAATACAGGAGAAATGTCATTTTTCAAAAGTGACTTTAAAACACTACAGATGTGGGGCAACTACAGACAAAAGTACACAGTATTAATAATCTTGGTTATCACATATGAACCACATATCGGGGGGCACATTTTTTCTGCCAAACCAATAGCCCTAATTTTACCCATCAGGCGTCTATGAGGAACAGTGTCAAATGCCTTTGCAAAGTCCAAGAACACAATATCCACAGCTGCTCCTCCATCCAGGCACCTGCTCACCTCTTCATAGAAGCAGATAAGGTTAGTTTGACAACTTCTATTCTTAGTAACCCCTCGCTGGCTATCACTTATTATACTATTTGATGTCACATACTCCAGTATATAGTCTTTTACTAACCCTTCTAACACTTTCCCCACAATGGAAGTTAAGCTTACAGGCCTGTAATTGCCCAGATTTTGGTAACTTTTTTGTAAGTATTGAAAGCCTCTGGTGACCCATCAGATTTATATTTTTTAAATGCCCTCTTTTTCTCATTAATTGCCCTTTTAACTGTAGCTGTAAGCCACGAGGGGTGTAATCTAGCCCGTCTATACTTGTTACCTATTGGAATAAATTTAGAAGTATAAAAACCCAGGATAGATTTGAATTTCTCCCATTTAACATTAGTATCACCATGTGACAGTATCTGATCCCAGTCTGTATCCACTAGTGCAGCCCTGAATTTTGAAGGAGAAATTTCCCTTTAAATGGAAAACAGATGAGATCAGATACCTGGGAATAGCTTTAATGGCCGATCTAAATAAGTTTTTTAGAAATCATTTTATACCTTTAATAAGTCAGGTAGAGAAGGATCTGGATAAGTGGGGCAAAGGGACTTTCTCCTGGTTGGGTAGGTGTTCCATAATAAAAATGAATTTACTCCCAAGAATTTTATATCTCCTACAGGCAATTCCCATCACCATCCCCAAATCATTTTTATTTGGAGAGGGGAAAAAGGCTAGAGTATCAAGGGAGATCCTATACCGGCCAAAACTCAGGAGGTTTGGGCGTTCCAAATATATTTAGATACTATATAGTCACACACCTTTCAAGGGTAATAGATTGGCATAGGCATAAAGATCTAAAATTATGGGTAGAAATAGAGGAGAGTGTTTCCCCCGATTTCCCTTAAAAGTTCCCCCACTTCCTTCTCTGCCTGACTTTAAACATCCAACTATATCCCCTACATTAAAGATCTGTAACAAATATCTACAGGAAAGTTCCCTATCTCCCCTTTATCATCTCCATTATATCCTATTCTAAATAATCCAAATTTTAAGCCGGGAGGGATGGATCAGAGATTTAGAGAGTGGGCACCACAATTCGAGGATACATGCCAGAGATTATATAAGGGAGAATGATTGGTGGTCACTAATATCCCCATGTTACCTTGTGTAAGGAGCATTACTGAGCTCCAAGCATCTTTTGCCATATATAATAGTCATAGCCTTTCCAAATGCGACTTATGAGACTTCACAGAATTCATCTCAGAAGGAAATGCAGCAGATAATTTCATTACTACTGGTTTCCTTCCTCCTCTGCAATTGTATTTATAATTAGTTGGTTAAATTTTGCTGAACCTCTTATCCAACTCTGAGACTTTTTAACTTAAGTCATATAAACTTACCCTACCTTTATATTATAGATGAACATTTATCATATATATAAATGTCCCTGCCAATTCATGTAAGTATAACTTGTTTTTGGGTGAGGATGAACACTTTTGGACTCTAGGTTATATTTTTAGCACATATAGGTGTCTGCTGGTGCTCCTCTTTGCATATACACAGTGAAAAACGTGTATTTAATAATCTAGGAGGCAGTGCTTGGACCTAGGATATACTTGATGTTGGGCCGTGACCAATCCATTGGGAGGATCTGGTCACTTGATAAATATGCATAGCACATTACATGTACCTATTTTTGATTGATGGCTCTGCTGACTCATGACTGCCTGTTGTTGAGTATTTTTATGCTAACGTAGCCATTCCACTTTTGGGTCGCACATGGCTAATATTTATAGTTCAGATTGCCTAATGGTTGTACAGAATTTGGAGGACTGTAGCAATGTGCGGGACCGGATCGTTTGCCTAGTTTTTTTTACCTAGTTTGTAGGAGCTTTCCTGATGTGTTAGAGTTTTTCTATACACTTTTCCATATATATTATGGATACTTTTATTTTCCCTATGGTCAGCTGCAAAGGATATTGTCAATCTCAACACATCCAACAGTGCCCAGTCCCTTTTACCACTAACCCTTTTTGTGGTTTTTGATGTGATCAGCCTCCCTGACCCGTCTATATCTCTTGTTGGATGATACCAAAGGTTCTCTATAGTACGTTGACATGAAGTGTTATAATACATGGTAGCTATAGATGGGGGTATCGATTAAATGAATTGAGTTAAGAAGTACAATTTCATGTGAAAAGTGTTTGCTATAACACACTCTAGAATTCCTCCTTATTACTAGGTGAGACGTGTGACTTATGATTTCTTCTCCCTCCCAGGGGTTCTTTAGTGGATCTGTATACCCCCACATAAATTCTTCTCTTTGTTATGAAGCTACTAGAGAAATCTGTTTCATATCCACACCTGCTGTAGTGATTCTGGACTCTCCCCGGGTGTCGTTTTGGGGGCCTGTTCCCCATTAGCCTTCTGTTGTTACTGACGCGACTAGGAAGAAATCTGTTTCATCTCCACACCTATTCTGTATAATGTTTCTGGACCTCTCCCATGTTGTGCGTTTTTGGGGCACTGTATAATACCACAAATTACAAATAGTTTTTTGGTTGCTAAAGTTGAGGAGCAAGAAATACGTGTCCACATCCCAAGTACTTTATAGAGTATTTTCCTCCAATTACCGGTGTCGTTGGTGGGGTATCTATATTAAAATTCCATGCTTTTTTTGTTCTAAAGTTGAGAGCACGAAATAACACGTTCAATCCCCGATTGAATTATCCCCATTTAGACAGAAAGGTGCGGTGGCTCATGCAGAAGGTCGCAGGTCCATTACGGGCACTCGGCAGCAGGGTGACTCTGTGAGCCAGAACTCCCGTTGTCATCTGACAACACCAGTCAAGAGGTCCTGGGTTCATAATTACAACAGTTGCATAGTTGGCAATGGACCAATGAGCAGGTCAGCCTGCCCTTACCTTCCTCAACCAGACCTTTCCATTTCCCTCAGCCAGAAGCTCCTAGGTGGTCTGGCTCAACGCCACTAATACAGCGAGATGAACGTTTTGAGCCATTCAGCATCTTGCTTTGTGTTGAAGATGTGGGTCAGTGTCACATATGCTGCTTCGTGAAATCAAGGGATTCATCATTGCTGGGCAATAGAATGTCAGCTTTCGTGACCGGCATCGGAGCATCAGCAGGTCCGCTACTAATGGCCTTGAGTCACATGGTGCAGCTTGCAAGGACGAAAATCCAAACAGCCTCGCTTGGTACAAATCCCGATTTGCAGTCCATGTACGCAGTGGCACAGGGGCTCAGCGAGATAGCTGCGTAGTAGTCACTCCATGCAGAGTGTTTGGCAGTAAAATCACCATCTCGGGGGTGTGGGCAGGTTTTGGTAAAATTAAGACCCAGGAACCGAGTCATGTGTATATGAACAACTTGAACAATTGAACAGGATCCGCCGCTTTCTCCTCCACTGTCAACACTGCTCCTGCGCCTTGTCCGCCTCCTCCTTCCCACCCACCACCTCAGCCTCCACAATTCGAAGTGCGACTCCATCATCCACATGTGTAGGGCCAGCGATCACTAATTCTACACCTAATTCCTTGGCAATCAAAGTCACCTGGGTAGAACTGCTCAGCGTCATCGTATCAAAGAAATATTCTCTGCGACATATAGGAATAATATATAAGACAATGGAGGACATGGTGTCCAACGCTGCAAACCGAGGAGGATGGTCCATGTGCCCTGCAGGGCTCATGTGTTTCATCTGGTTGCACAGGTTCCCTGAAGTCTTCCCCACTCTGCAAGACATTTCTAAATGGCCAGGAAGCTGGTGCAGCACTTCATCCTTCGAAGCTGCTGCTTTGCCTAACTAGTGATAAGCCAATATTCAACATAGAGACTTCCTCATAAAGGAATGCTTTTGGGCTCTCCACCACCCCCTTTGACGCCTCGCAAACCGAGTGAAAACTGGTGCCTTTTTTCCGCTGCCGTGATGGAGGAACACTGGATACTATATTGATATAGATTTGGCCGCTGCCTATGTGCGCCATTGTCCATCCTCTGTCATGGTTCTGACCCAGGGGCTTCCTGCAGTCATTGCTTCACATCTACTGCCACGGCTGCCCGTGGGGAGATCAGAGTTAGGGAGCAGTATCACTCCATACCAGCAGCTTAAGTGTAGTCCTAATGCAGCAGCTTCCTAACCTGCTATGAGGAGGGCAGCATCATCAAGACATGGAGCTGAACCCTGTGCCGCATGTGGTGGTCTACTTTGTACACCCACTCTCACCCCAAGTAGAGGATCCACCTGGACTACTTGGCAGCCCACTGATGTGTTGGCCGCAACTTGCGGAGTTTGCTTAAGAAAGCTGTCCTCCCCGTCCATAGTGTGGGCATAAGAGCGGGTATTCAGTGGCGGCGGGTGCCTTCGTTCCACCAAGGAGAACCAGCTTGTCGTAATGTGCGATAGACCCTCCTTAATGTGGAGAGACTGACCTTTGTCAAGATGAACAATCAAAGGATGGATAGCCAGGATTCAACGTATATGATGCGGTACCAAAAACACATCTAGACCACCCACAGCATGCACCCCGGAGTCCTAACGCTCCCCCCCGCATCCCCTACCCACCAGCCCCACCCCCCACGAACATCCCCCGCAGCCAGGGTCGGGGCGTCTCCACAATTCCTTATGCTCAGATTAATCAGCCATGACACCTACCATGTTTCAGGCTGCGTTCCAGCGTCACTTATTTGGTGAAGTTGGCCCCTGTAATCCCATTGAATTGAAGAGTGAGCGATTCTAAAGAAACAAGTCTGGTCATGTGCGTGTCATACTAAAACACAGCATTTTTTGAATTCGCTTTGAATGAATTTCCCAAATTCGCGCAATCTCTAATGGGTGGCCATACCATGATATTTATCTGATTTTATTTTAATGCCAATACAGCCAATGCACCAGGAATTTTCTTTGCAACATGAGATGGTACAATTGTCATACTTGAAGATGATTTTGCTCCAAAGGTAACAATTCTTCTTTTGTACCTTGCCATACAAGCTATATTTATTTTCCTAGTCATTTTCACACACCTTCAGGAACTCTAAAGGATCGACCAAGCTATTCATCATGGTTCCACCAAACATGACTCTGCCCACCTCCTTGCTGACGTTGCAACCTTGCCATCCATCAACAGTCCACTACTCCATCATCTGGACCATCCAAGTGTGTAGACACTCATCAGTAAAATAAAACTGCTTTAAAATATTAGCCTTCATGTATGTCTGGGCCCACTAACCCCACCCCCTTAAAGCGTATCCATCAAGCAAAAAGATCTATGAGGATGGGAGGTTACAGTTAAGTAATATCAAACAGCAGACTCTGGAGGCTAGATTCTGACAACATGCCAAGAAATTCAAGCAAACCTCTCCAAAAACTCACAAGTAAACAATGGTCTAAAAATTGTGATCGGTTATTCAAGAAGGGGTTCCTTTGTTTATCATGTATTTGGTCGGCCTGTTATTTTGATTGAAAGCACCTTATGTTTTCAGGATATGTGATCCATCTAATTGCAAATTCAACAAATGACATTTTCAGTTCTTCCACAACTTTGTAGTTTTTGAAGCCCATGTGTTTTTTTGGGAATTTGTTGAAAACATAATTAGATTTATATGATTGTTGTACTAAACATGTGGTGGTTGACTTTGGGACTATACGACTGATGCTTTGCATCATCATTAGAAAAATCAGAGATAAATATCATTAGCATACATAACTGTGGAACATGGTTGTGTAGTGGTTTGGACTGACTTGATTTTTGTAAACATAGCAAAAAACATTTCAAATTTTTGAGTAATTCAGGGAATAGTGTTCTTTGTGACTATTTTGTAAGACTTCAAGGGGGGACATTTATCTTATTTGTGCTTTTGCTTAACTAGGTTTTCCGTTCTTTTTACTGGTGTGCTCTGTGGTATTTAATCAATCTCACTTTTCCTGTGTTAAAGGTTTTATTTTTTTTTCAGATCCTCTTTTTGCGACATTTTTTACAATCTGTTCAAAAATGTAGGAACAAAAATGTCTCAAGCACTTCTTCATTTGTTCCATTCAATAATCAAAATAATGACCCACCAATATCTATATATTCTTTGATAAATCGGACAGCATATAAATAAGTTTTTCACATTTTTATTAACCAATGTACCAATAACAGTTTTTTTCACTTTAAGATGTTTCTATAATTTCTGTAAAGGGATCTGTCCATCATCTGCCACTATTCCCAAATTCTTGTATCCTACCATTTTCCCAGCAAAGTCAATATTTTTGCTATTTGTTTCCACTTTCAGATGAGGAGTGCCAGACCAAAATTAGTATAGTTTCATTCTCTGAATAAGCCAAATCAGCTTTCTACTACAATGATTGGGTCCTGAGGCAGGATCAGATAGCAAGTGTCCCTCCTTGAAAACTGTTGTGATTAATAGACACATCCTATTAACGGATGTGTGTATACAAGTTCTCTTTATTCAACCCATGCCATAAATGCATAGCAAAAAAGTAAACCAAATTCCGAATGGACATTTTTCCACCATTTTCATTCTCATAAAATATTTAATAGAAGGATGGGTGATCCGGACAAAAGTACGTAACATTATGGGTATCAGATGGAAATATAAATCTCATCCCCCAAAAAACTAAAACTTACACATCTTCATAATTAAACAGTGAAAAGTAAATAACGGGGTATCAGAATATAGCAAATGCAAACTATTTTATGCAAAGTTTTTTGTTAAAATCCTTTTTACACTTTGTTAGGTATTTAAAAACATAATCAACAATCTAATCTACTACCCAAAATTAAGAGGATGGTGTCATAATGTTGCAACAGTAAAAGCCTATTAAAAAAAAAAAAAAACAAGCCCATCAGCAAATTCCTTTTGGATTTTTGTCGCCTTCCTAGTCACATGTCAAGAATATTAAATGGTACCAAAGACTTACAATTAGTCCCACAGGTGACGCCCTATATAACCGCTTTGTAAACAGATAATTCAAAAGATAAGACTTCCTGATTAATTCACTAGTGCCAGTGGTTTGTGTCCCTTATTTCTTTGCCTACATGATTTCCTTGAAATATCTGGGACTGCAGCATTATGCTGCTACGGTTTGTTTCTGCCTAAATCACCATCACAGAGCTAATTAATGTGTTGATTCAAACACCAGAGGATCCATGAGTGCTAGTACATCATATGAACATTAAATTGTTACCACAATAACTTTTCCCAAATAAACTTTCCCCGCCTCCTTAATCCCAATTAAGAATCAGTTGATGGTGGTGGTTAGTTATTTCTTTCATAGAATGTTTAACTTTTTGAAAATGGTTATATCAGAACCACAAAGTTATATTATACCTACCCACACACACTCTGTTCTAATGGATATAACCTAATGTGAAAGAATTTTGAGGGGGGACACCATTAGATGTAAACACTCCATTACATACAACCAAGTATTCCGCAATTAAGAACAGTTTATGGGATTTTAATGTTAATTACAGTTTTGAGTCAAACATTTCATTCCAAACAGCAAATAAAACATTTTTAGTATTGATCGGATAACTGAAGAAAAACTGAGGGCAGGGACATAAAACACAGTTCCCACAGAGAGAGATGCAACCCAGCCTGAACTACAAGCACCTCTCAAGAAGGCAGACCAGAAGGATTGATGTTGACAAGAACGATCAAAGAATAGATCACTCTGGACCGCTTGCCTGTGTGGCAGGCTGAGTGGCTGACTGCTGGGAGCACACATCATAACACGGGCACTTGGAAGGTTATTATAAATGAAAACTAGAGTGCAGGTAGAATCTGGAACAGCTGTATTGAAGAGAAACATTTTTGTTATCTGTTGTAATCAAATGCTCAGGGAGGGGTGAATTTTAATAGATGTGTGTATAGAGAGAAACACATACTGTTGACTGAGAACCCTGAAATTGCAATGTTAGATGCAGATGTGTTTGATATATGAAACTCAAATGATATGTACGTAGAATGTGTTGAGTCTAAAACAATTCACATGTTTGGCTTCTTTAATAAGGTGACTGTATAGTACATACTATTTCACCCATACTATACTAAATGACTTTTTGAGTTCGGGCACTTTTCCACATTTAAAAACTGTTCTGTCTGTCATTCTTGTGTACTATGACTATTCTATTTTTATTTATACATATAATTAAGACCACTTATCTAAGTAAGTGTGGCATTCACCGCTTTTTTTTTTAATACTGCCACATAGGCTCTAATGTATGTATATATTATATTCAAAGTTTTGGTATAGCAAGGGGACGCATCACATTGAGTATGTTTGCCTGCTGCTCCTCTGTATAAAGCTGCCTACTTAAGAACCGGAAAAAAAAAAGTAATTTAATTAAATTATTAGTAAAATTGGGGCTTTTTTTATTTATACTATTAATAATTAGTCAACACCGTCATTATTGTTGGGCTAAGTAGCAATTTAATGATTATTTATCTACATAATATTAATGTGGCCAACAATAAATTAAAAGAAATGCAAAAACGTTTAGAGCATTATATGCAGATTTATTATAATAATATTAATGCACCATAATTTAAAAACCTGTAAGAATTCTATAAAAAAGCTGAATTTTTGTTTTTAAATTTGCCTCTCTTTTTTACTTCAGCTATTTTGTTATTTGGAGTTTTATGGCTGTGGATACTGAGGATTATGGGGGGGGGGGGGGGGGGTATGTTTTTTGGTTTTTGTTCCAACAAAAATTAATGATTAAACCCGCTATAAATTAACTCATGTGCAGCACTACACAGATCATAATTCATTTATGGTGGGGGCTCTATTTAGGAACATTATTGGTATCATTATAGGGCACTTGCATTATTACTCAATTTATATGGGGGATTTTTTAAATTATTAATATGTAATGCCATAATTTATCATTGAATAGGAAAACGTGCGGTACACATACTGCTTTGTCGGGACATAATGTATAAAGCTGGCAGTGGCGGCGTGACATCAACAGCTTGTGCTGGACTATGGACAAGGGCTGATTGCTGCAGTAAAAGCGATCGGTGGAGACGACCTGTGTGGGGAGTTCAGAAAGGTGAGTTTTGACTTTACTTAAGGAACTGGGGGAAACTGGGCTGGTGAAAGGCTGGCTGGCTTATAATGGGACAGGGGTTCTGGCTTATGATGGAGGGCGGTAGGTGTCTCCTGGCTATATTAATGGGGCAGGGGGCTGCTGGCTATATAATGGCGGGCGGGGGCTGGCTTATATGGGAGATGTGGAGGCGTACTGGGGGAATGGCTGGTGCTAGTTATGGGGCGATGTTGGCTATTACAGGGGCAGGCTATATACAGGGGTAGAGGGCTGCTATATAATGGGGTTGGCTATATACTGTGGGGACTGCTGTGATGGCTGTATACTGGGGGCAGGGGCTGAATAGCTGGGCGTCGGGAGACTTTACTTTTTAAGATCCTTAGGTCTTTTGATTGTGGACCACTAGGGATGTGTGAGTCCCTTTACCAGTCTGTAATTGGAAGTTTTTATTTTAATGCGGTGGTGTGCTGGGGACAATGCACGCACGGCTGACATAAACAAATTATAGAAATTGGTTAGTGAAGGTGAGCTCATTGTTGCTCTAAGACGGAGGATTGGGAGGCGTCTTGTGTGCACATAGCTCTCCAAATTTTAAGTCCATTGTCTGTAAGGAAAAACCTTACATAACAACACATGATTGGTCACCGTATCATGTATGAACGGTTTCTCATAGTTAAATGTAGAACGACGTTTTAAAAAACTCTTTCATACCTAGGGTATGGAACTAGTTAACCTTGGCAATAATTAATATTTTTAAACCATGGTGCTTTCTTTCTTTTTACCGTCTTTTAAATTTTTTTTATTATCTTGGATGTATGTAATTGTTTGTAATATATGTATGCTAGTATCTCGATTGTTTGTATAGTGTAAACTGTATCATGAATGGGTAGTGTTGTTGCGTCGTTGTACAAATCCATTTCCCCTACGTGGGACAATAAAGCATTTATTCTATTCTATCACTGGAGGGAAGCTTTACCAAGTGCATTTCCCACCCTAGGCTTATACTCCAGTCAATACATGTTTTGTGGTAAAGTAGGAGCCTGGCTATATTCGTGTTGGCTTAATCGAGTGTATAAGTATATATATTAGACCATATATGGATCCATGAAGTGTTTTCGATCAGACCAAGTTGTCTAATTCAGAAACCGTCTGGATCCATATCTTTAACTTACCATAATGTATTAAGATTAAATGACTGCTACTAAGATCCATGTTCATAAGATCTAATTAAATAACCCATTTCTTTCAATTATAAGGCCGATTTCAGAGAAAGCCCTTTTCGAGCAATGATTTCACCTGGAAAAAATAAATAATAATAAATATCTGTACACATTATTATAGCTGATGAAAAGCTTACATCACTGAATCTACCATAAAAATCAAGCATGCTAAACCAGGGGCAACTTACTCCAGGCAACTGTGGTGTGGAAATCGTATACTGCCATTTGTTTTATCATGGCCTCCTTCCTCACTAAAATTTATCTTTTAAAATTATGACATGATGCATTACAGCACCCTAGCCCCTGTGTAATCGGGAGCTTACATCGAACATACCTGCTGTATCTCAGTGCTGAGGAGAGCAGGAAAGAGCAAAAAAATGCTAAGTGCACCAATGTAACTACAATGACAAAAAAAATTCGAAACATTGCTAAATCTTTTTCTTAGGGATTTTCTTTCTTTAAAATCTTTGCGCCCTGAAGTCATTTTCATCCCTTTGACCAACTCTATCTTTAATTGCCATGGTCATCTATAATTTGTTTAAATTTGAAATGCTTTAACTATACAGTGACTTTTCAGGATTACTTTCTTACGACACATGGGGCTCATTTACTAAGGAGACCACGGACCTCGCAAGCAAAATGGATTCATGCATCATCAAAATCGGGGGACGGGCCTCGGACGTATTCGCACGATTCGACCAACCGCGGGTATTATTCACTAAAAATTGTGTTGCAGAACTAGAGCACTTCATGCATCGGGAGACTCTGGCGGACCTGATCGGGGAAGCGACACATTCAGCATTGGCGCACACTATGTAGTTGAATCGCGGCACAGTGCATTGTTGTCGGACAATGGACTCTTGGCGATCTCCTCCAGACCGGGTAAATAAATGTGATGCCCTGTACTTCTTTAGTTAGTTGCTTGTATGATATTTTTGCCCTAAATATATAAAAAAAATGTGAAAATTAGACTAGCTGTACTTCCTTCCTAAAAATAACAAGCATTACTATATGTTTGCTCTAATTGGGCATTCTTTTTTCAAGTTATCCTTTTCTTTTTTAGGATGTTAGGAACATACTTTAAGGGAGTCATTTTTATTAGCTTTTCTCTTTTGTGGTCATCATTTTTTTTCTTATTTTCATATTAAGAACCATTGGTTTTTTTCTATCTACTGTTCTCTTTTCCCATATACAATAGGTGTGTTTTGAGAAAAAAAACTTTCTGTTTTTAAAAGTCACATTGACCCGAAGTTTTCATTGTGCAAGGTGTTAAATGAGAAATTAAACAATGAATTATGGCATTTCTACCCAAGTAAGGAATATCCACATCTGCATGTAAATCGGGTGTATGGACACACAGTGGGGCACATTTACTTACCTATCCGAGAAGTTCACCCAAAGTGCATTGTTCTGACAATGGGGGTCATTTACTAAGGGCCCGATTTGCGTTTTCCCGACGTGTTACCCGAATATTTCCGATTTGTGCGCCGATTGTACCTGAATTGCCCCGGATTGTGGCGCACGCGATCGGATTGTGGCGCATAGGCGTCCGGCAATGCGCGCACAGAAATTGGGGGGCGTGGCGAACGAAACCCGAGCTATTCGGAAAACCGCCGCATTTAAAAACGAAAAAGTGTCGCTTGGGGACCTCGCTTAACCTTCACTGGTCGAGGTGGTGCATTCCGGCGCGATGAGATGACTTTCAGCACAGCAGCGCCACCTGTGACGGCGGAAGAACTGCCTTCTAAACCCGGCCGACCCGAATCCAGAGCAGAGAACGCGCCGCTGGATCGCGAATGGGCCGGGTAAGTAAATCTGCCCCAATATGTACTCTGGCGCGATTCACTAAGATCGTGCGACCGATATCCTGCATGTGTCTCTTCCCCGCTCAGGTCTGCTGAAGTTCACCTTCTTCTTGGTGCATGTAAGTGCATTTCTTGCGACACAATTTTAAGTTAAATCCTGCGGTTTGTCTGATCCGCTGGATCGTCCGATGGCCTGCCCCCCACATTTCTGTCGCAAAAATGCGCCAAATCCGATCACGTGCAACACTCCCTGTCCCAGGTGTGCAATCTCCTGAAAATGTGGGGAAGTCCCGACAGAAATGCGATCCATGGACCTAGTAAGTATCCCCAGTGAGGCAAAGAAGGAAAGAACACTTTTTTATGCTGTGTTCCTGTGGGATGTTTTCCAAAAGTAAAATACAGCTTATGTGCAAGAAAAAATTGTATTTTCTTCTTGATTATTCATGGCAGTTCCCAATATGCCATGTGCCAGGAATGTTCAACATAGAAACACACCCCCAAAACTGTTATGTGGGCAAACCCTTGGTGAACATATGAGTGGGGTCTGTTGATACTATGGAAACAACATATGGGCACTAAATAAAAAATATTTTTCTTTTCTCTGTCAAGCGCATTAATCTCTTGAAAGTTTCCACATACACTTGAGTGAAGTTGGCCCTCCACCTTGTTCAAATCAAACAAAATTGGTGTCAAACTTTTGTGCTACGTTTGTGCAGCAAAAATTTTCATTTGTGCCACTATCGTTTTTAAGATATTTATGAAAGTTTTGCCGAGGTCATCACAGTCAACCAGCCCCCCCCAATTGCCCAAAACAAAACAAAACTGGTGCCGAACAATTCAGCTATGTTTGTGCTGGTTGTGCTGCTCAATTTTTGTTTGTGCTGCTTTTGTTTTGAATATTGAGCAAAAAAATTAAAGGTCAAAAGTTCAAGCAGCCCCCCCACATTAACCAAATGAACAAAACTGGTGTCAAACGTTAGTGCTAACGTTGTGCTGGTTTGTGCAGCAAACATTTTCACAAACGTAGCAGAATTGTTTGGCCCAGTTTGGTTTTGGGCATGTGGGGGGGCTGGCTGACCTCTGATTACCTCTGGAAACTTTCATTGATATCTTAAAATGATAGCGACACAAACGAAAATTTCTGCTCACAACATAGCACAAACGTTTGACACCAATTTTGTTTGATTTGAACAGGTGGGGGGGGGGCAACTTCACTCAGGTCCACAATACCTATAGTTGCATGGGGGAGTTAAATGCTCACAAATCCCTTAAGACCCTCTAAATGGGGTCATGTCTTATATCAGTGGCTCAGCAAAATTGGCATGGCATCAAAAAACTAGAAGTCATAATCATATTCTCCTGTGTGCCCAAAAACTAGTTTATACTCAATAAGGTCATTAAGCAGGCTATCCTAAAATCCATACTTTTCGGACACATAGTAGGCACAGAAGGTAAGGAACTTATTTGACTTTTGTAAGGCAAATTAAATGGTTTTGTTATTGGACAACATAATGCCTTTGGTACAAGCCTTTGCGGTTCCTGTATAGGCGAAATCCTAGAAAATAACCAAATATGAAACACAACCCCTGGAATTCACCAAGGGTGTACTGAGGATATAAACCCCACTGATCTCCCATTATTTCCAAAAATGAAGGGTTGAAATGGAAAATATAAGCTGTGCAGACTACACACTGTTTTGCCCTAACCTAAACTCAGGGGTGCCAGGGGAGTTTTAGTGACTTTAAATTAGTTATCTCTACTTGTGGTACACTCTGATGTTGTTTGCCCAGCGTTTATATTCTTATACATTGCCCTGTATGCCACAGTGAGTCTAGCACTAAAGGATGTGGCAGTTTTTAGGTTTGCATTGTCAAACTATGCTGCATAAAAATTTTATTTTTATTTTTATTTGGACATGTGAAGGTTTATTTTTTGTGAAATGAGATGGGTTTTTCAGATACACAATTTTGGGTTGCATATAGCTTACTGATGAGATTTCATTAACTCCTTCGGGGTGGAAGAGAATAAATACATCATCAATTCTTTCTTCGATTTTCAGCATTTTTTTTTGTTTGTGCACCATACCTGCCCATCTTCTTCTATAGATCCTGATTATTCTCATTAGTGTTTTTTTTTATATTTGCCAATTTTTACAGAACACAAACAAAATGTATTGCCATAGTGATGCATCACTCTCATTTTGAGGTATAAGTTTAGCATTTTGGTATAGTGTACATTTTTGTGCAATTAGTATCATTTTGGTGCATGTACCTGTTTATCACTTTTTAGAACATTGTTTTCTAAGGGATTTGATGAAAAACATGTCAGTGGTTTAGTGTCCTGAACCGCCCTGACAAGTTTCCTTTAAGAGTAGGTAAGTGAAACAATTACTGAGGGTTCCAGACCCAGCACCATACAGATAAAACCTGGTAAGTACCTGTGACTGGCATTTCGATGACTTATATGGTGGATGGAGATGAGAAAAGGGCCAGTGTATTGAATCGCCTTCTCCCTGTGTTCACCACGGAAAAATTCTTATTAAAATATTACTTTAGGACAGTTCTCCTCCACGACTAATGCATTGCAAATTTGTATTATACAAAAAGGATCAATAAGCAACCCTGGAAAATACAGAGTAAACTCGGCTGTGGGGAAATAATAGGAGTTGTTTGCAATCCTGGGATTTAAATGTACATAAGCATGTAACCCGCATCAGCATGGGTTTATGGAGGATTGATCCTGTCAGACTAATTTGATTAGCTAATATGAGGAGGTGGTATCTTAACAGGACCTAGGAGGGCTCTGGATGTTGGGTATCTAGAATTTTTCAAGGCTTTATGATCCAGTGCCACATAAAGGTTGGTACATAAAATGAGACTGCTGGAATAGGGGAAAATCCTGTATTTGGACCAGCAATTGGCTTAGTAATAGAAAATGGAAGATGTTGATTAATGCCACATCCTCACATTTGGTTGAAGTTACCCATGGAGTGCCACAGGGATCAATGTTGGCCCTTATTTTGAATATCTTTTAATATCACCTTGTAGGGATTACACAGTAGACTTTCATATTTGCAGATGATAAAAAACTCTGAAATTATAGTAATTATAAGTAATTATACAGAGGCAGATAGTATAAAAAAGCAGCAGAAAAATGAACAGTTAATGTATTTTAGATACCCATTCATGGGATGTTAAGAAGAAGCTAAAGATGCCCATGTTTTACTCATTAATGCTATCAATCCAGGTGTTTTGCTGCACCTACTAATAATTTATCATAAGCGACATTTTGGTGCAAAACATTCAGCACGAAGGTCGCATAGACTGAGAAGCAAGCACTGAGCTCTTGTGCAAGCAGTGTATCCCCTGTATAGTACAACAGCAGAGCTCAGCCGACTCTACATGCAGCCAATATTAAGTTCTGAGCTTCTATTTACAAATAATCTGCAAAACAGCAGCTCAGAGCAGGGATAGAAATGAACTATGTGGGAGCCTGCAGACAGTACAGACAAGTGTCTGAGGAGGAATACTGGCCAGAATTACTGGAGGATCCCCTCTAGGAGAAGCCACTGCTGAAGAGGATCACTGGGTGCCGCTTGTCACACTCTGGGCTCTTCTGTGAGTGTAGTTTTTATGCTGAGATGGGAGAGAAGCAGAAAGGAGTTTGCAGGATGCTTACATGTAAGTGCCGGAATCTAAGATTGAACCTATTTTCCGCCTAAATAAAGTGCAGTTGAAAAATCATGCTGAGACTCACAGTAATTAATAAGGCTTGAACTCAACTCTTCACAGATGGCTGTTTCTTGTGATAATTCAAGGCTCACACATGTACCTCACTAAGGCACAAAAACTAAACTAGAACACCTCAACTGTGATTCCTCTGGCTCAATGTCCACAAATGTTTATACTAATCTTTGTACTAACCTTGTGGTTATTCATCTTAGAAAAATACGACTAAAGAAACGCTTATAACAATGTACGAAATTTGATACAAGATATCAGTACAAAGATATTCTAACGATCTTTTAAACATAGGCCCCTGGCCAATCACAGGGGCAACCTTTATGCCTAGAAATGTGGCATTGAGAAAGATCTTAAAGGGGTATTCCGGGAATATTAACGTCTGATATAAAACCCAGGATGCTTAAATATATGAATTAACAAACTCATATCATAAGTTACAAAATGGAGCTTAAAAAGTTTGATTTTATGATTCATAAAATGTTATGGCCTCTCTAAGTAGGTGAAGTTATAATCAAGATGGCCGCCACTGGAAACTACAAGTCCCTTGTCCTTTAGTTTCTCACAACTCCTCCTCCCTCTTATTTTTCTGCCCCCACTGATGATGAACAGACTGTGCTGCTCTGTTACCATAGTAATGTTGTAACTGACATCATGGCACTCACCACACACCGGGCATACTGAATGCACCAACCAAACACACACAGCCAAACATAGTGGTGATCACATGACCTGCACAGGCAGGTGCAGGCCATGTGATGTAGACATGTGATCAGCAGCCATCTCGTCTTCTCTCGCGTGAAGGAAATTAACGGACTGATTAAAGGGCCAGTAGCATTTTATTCTTCATTACAGTATGTTCCACAGCATTTTCAGCTAAGGGGAGAAAAATTTTAAATAACAAATAATTACATATTAGCTTATATTTTACTGACTCATTTGTATAGGAATTATGCTGATTCTGGAATACCCCTTTAACTGAAGTAACTGTAGGAGAGTTTATCAAAAGTTTCCTGTTAGCAAACTGTTCTAGTTGCCCATGGCAACGATCAGAGTTCAGCTTTAATTTTCCTTATCATTTTATAAAACGAAAGCTGATCACTGATTGGTTGCCATGAGCAACTAGAGCAGCTGTTAAACTTTTTTTTATAAGGAGGCCAGTTTGACTGTGATGAACCTCTCTGCTCGAGGGGTCGGAAAAGCTCACAATTTGTACATGTTCAAAAGGGATCTGATGCCTACAGGGGAGCAAAAATAATCATGTTTTGGAAACAAATTTTTTGTTATTTGATATGATCCTGGGAATAATGCTGAGCACCATTGAGGTCAGGAATAAAGTTTCCCTAATTGAGCCATTGCCATTGGTTTTGTAGGGCTTTTTTCCCTTCCCAGAATAAGCACTGTATGATTTATAGAGTGGACTTCATGGACCAGCCTTATCAACTAGGACGCTATGTAATTAAAGCTATAGACTCTTTGATGTAAGTTCCCAAAGCTTATTTTACCAAGGTCATTTATTTTTTTAAAAAAGGATACCTTCCCAATTTGGCAATTCAATTTCAATACCATTATTAACATTTTATTAAATTTAAAATTTTCTTTTTATAGACCTAAGATGGAATTTTGTATTTTTATGTCAGAGATGCACAAAGTGTGTCACCCGCGACTTCATGCTGTGAATCGAGAACTGTACATGCTTAAAGGAATCTTTTTAAATAGACAAAAAAGAAAACACACAGAGAAAAAAATTTACCTTTTTCTCTAATTGTATGCTGAAATGATTTCCATACACACTGCTCCTGCAATTTCATATGATTTTTTATACATTGATTAGAATACTAGCATGATTTCATTTCAGCTTGTCAAGTTCTCCTAAATAAAAATATAAACAACCATCCTGGATTAGCAAGCAAACTACCCTTCAGTGTGTGCCCTATCCCCCAGAGCTAAGAGAACTGGTTAGCACCAGCCTCCCTTGGCTTAGAGAAAATTACAGAAAGCAGGGCTCACATAAAATTAAATCATAAATTATCTGACTGCTATCTCACTGCCTTCTGATACCTCATTCTACATCATTTAAGTGAAGCTGACGGGAACAGACCTCACACACTTGCAAATGTTTAACACATGGTGCAAACACAGAGTCATGCTTCAACACCTTTGTTTTGCATGACCTTTGAACTGATGCTAAATGGAAATATGGAGTAACAGTGCCAGACAAGCCCAAACCTAAAACAGCTTCCGGAAGCTGTAACAACAAATTTGGAATTCATGCCTGTTGTGCTCAGCAGCCTAAGAAAGTAAATAAGTGTCCACACAGGCCAGCAATTTCCTAAACCATAAAAACTAGAAAAAAAAGAATTAGGTGACCCTAACTCCATCAGTTTTTGCACCATGTGAAATAAAATTTCCATGTGGCACTTGTATCTGATGCACAGCATGGTGATTTAATAAGATGCAAGAGCATGCAGAAACAATCTTTATTACATCATTTCCTGCTTGTCAGCTGAGATCATGTTGGCTGTTCATTAAAGAACTCATGCAGGGGAAAGGAATATATCGATACCTTGATATATTGTCCGCTTCCCCACTGTACAGCCGCTGGATGGATTGAGCAGCGGGGAAAATGAAGAAAGCGCTGACTCGAAAGCTCTGCTGTCAGATATATTTTTACATAGGCAACCATTTCATTTCAGTAAACAAACATCACCTTAGTATAATGTGTTGGGATCTGAAGATGCCTACCCACCTCCTATCCCTTGTTACCAGAAAAAAATGTTCAAGAATCATCTAATTTGTAATAAGCAATTTTCTTTTTCCCGTATCTGTAGGTTAAAAAATAAAAATACCATTCACAAAGATTCAATGAGTTGTATATAGGAGCAAGATCAGTAAAAGTAAGAGCAAATTCTTTCTTCTATCTGGTCCTCACTTAGTAATCGTAAAACTGTTGTCAGTTCACACAAATTATGATCTGTTTAATGGATTGTTTAAACTCTGCTCTGTATATACGGCAGCGTATTAAAATGCTTGGGCAACCCGTATTAATGCATCGCCTTAAATACTGAGTATATTACATGACATTCAACAAGTTCTGTTTCTTCTCCAAACTTGTGGTTTCAGAATACAACCACTCCAAATTCCAAACGTATTCTATTATTCTCTAGAATTTGGATAATAGTTGCTGAATAGACAAATACCCGGTATGACTTTTTTGTGCATTGATAACACGGCTTGCAAAGGTATTTAACAAGTGCCTGCGCTGTGTGTTGGGTGCACGTGATCCTTTTTGGGCGCAGCTGTGCTGGCTTCCATGCGACACCTTTAAGGGGCGTGTCGTCGGATGATCCAACTGATTCCGGACTGAGCCCGGCTTTCAAATTGTGTTGCAAGCACCACTAAAAGATGGTGAACTCTGTCGACCTGGACGGGAAGAGACACATGCAGGATATCGGCACATGATCTTAGTGAATCATGGCACAGTGCATTATCGTCGGACAATGCACTTTCACTGAATTACAGCAGGAATGTAGTAAATGTGCCCCAATGGTATCTATAATCCTGGCCTGCACCTCTTTACATTTTTTACTTTGATGTTACTACCCAGACGTTTTCACTTGATTTACTTTATTGCACCTAAAAAGTGGCAAAAAATAAGATGTGACAATAACAAACTCCGTAGAAAAGATTAGTATGGGTGTGCACAAAGTTTGAGACTTTAAAAAAAGTGCAACTAAAAGTCACAAAATCACTGCAGACTCAGGACTTCATGTGTAGATTTATCAACATACTAAGGCCCACTATGATAATTTGGAGCAGCTAACTAATGATAAATAACCCTCCTTGTTAAATACTTAGTGGGGGATTTACAATAAATGGTATCAGTTTTTTGGCTTACAAATGTCTCATTATGTATGAACTGCTAATTGGCAAATGTTGAGGAAAAAAAGTAGCAAATGTTTCGCACAACGACACTTTTTCACCTGAGGGTGCGGTCACTAGTGCAATCTTGGTCCGTTCTGGTTCGTTTTTAAACCCACTGAAAACGAATGCATTTTAATAACGCAATTGTTTTTGCATGTTTACCATGTGTTTGTCTGGTTTGAATCAGTTTTTTCTTAATCGTTGGAAGCGTAAGCAGCGGCATTAACATTTTCCCAGCTGCTTAACCCCTTAGGAATGACCCGTTTACAGCTTCTGGAACAAGCACGATTTTTTACATCAACTTTTGTCACTATAAGTGGCTATAATCTTTAAATATTAACATATCCCAATATTCTGAGACTATTTCTCAATACATTGTACTTCAAATTAGTGAAATATTTGGATGATATCTTTGTGTTTAATTAGAAAAATTCTCAATTTTCAAATGTCTGCATTTGTTGCAGGGCTTTTTATGTATCCTCTAATTTTCTTGGTTGTTATTGGGCTTAGAATTGTGGACGCAATTTTTCACATTTTATGAAATCACCAACCTATATTACAGGCACCTGCGCAGTTTTCAAGTGACTTTAAGATGCCTAATAATAGTTAAACCTAAAACTACCCCATTATAAAACTACACCCAATTTGCTTGTTTTTTTGCATCATCATGTTCTAAAGGCATAATTTTTATTTTTATCTATATACGGATCTGTTAAAGCTTGTTTTAGCGGAAAAGCTGCACTTTTTATTGATATCTTTTGGGTAAAAGTTTTATTGATATCTTTTGGGTAAAAGTTTCTTTTAGATCACTTTTTATCTTTGGTGTGAAAATATCGAAATTAATGCTGGTTTTTTAAAAGTCACATTTTAGTTTTTTTTCTAAGGTTGTTACAGACATGGTGATACCCTATATGTGTGGTTTTTTGGTGATTTAACTTTTTATTTGTAAATAGATTTCTTATGTGACATATAGGATCTTTATTCATTTATTTTTATATTTTTTTATTTTTAAATTTTTTTTCTTTACTGTTTATATTAGTAACAAAGCTGCACTCAAATTGGAGAACAAAAAAAAGCCCTAAGAGTCAGAAAACTGAGGTCCATCTGTTGGAAACGGCGCAGAAAAAAAACCCTGGCCCAACCAAAAAGAGATGGAGAAGCATTAATGCTTCCGTCTGTGTATCTAAAATGAAAGATCTCCCCCAGGGTGTCCACATCAGCTTGACACTTTCCACCAAAAAAACTATCTGCAGCTGCCCCATAGCTTCTATACCAATGAGTGATCAATAATTTTTATTGCATGTTCATAATTTAGTAACTTGTTTCTAAGTTCCATGTAAATTAATTGTTATTAGTGATGAGAGACCCAACCTGCTTCAGGACTTAAAGCCCTTACAGGAGTCACACATGAAATTTGCAGTATAAGACCAAGATCGGAGAGTTGTTGCTTGTCATAGGGTCAGTCATTTAGGCGAACTTGTGAAATAGCAGCAATTGCTTTGGCCAGGGATTTAGGTATACAGAAGAGGCTCCTATTATCAGGAACAGGGGGAATCATAATAATTTTCTGAAGATTGCACAGTGAAGGTATATTCTTACTGATTTATAGAGGATTAACACAATAATACAGGAAATTAGCATGTATTGCATCATCCAGCAGTTCTTGAAGGTCCTGTCAGTATTTAGCTCTAGAAAAAATCATCACCAATCATAGCTTGTTTGCAAAGCTCCTTCTGGAGTGAAAGAACACATAAATATGTGCATCCTTAAAGTAGTGTTGTCAAGAATAATGCACACAATTTTATTTTACAACAATACAAAAGACATTACAAAATTACAATATTAGAGAAAAAAGCAATTGCATTCCAATGTAGCTGTATGAGATCTACCATCTATGTTCATTTCACAAAAAGAGAGGTAGAGGATAGGGAGAAAGAAAAAAAGGAAAGAGTAAAAAATGAGAAAATTTCTTTTCCTCATAAAAAAAAAATTAAGCTAATCTTTTCGTAAACCTGGCCAGGATTTTTATAAGTCATCTAAGCTCTTAGACTTTATAATCTTATTCCTAGGGACATTGTTCCATTCTCCATGTGGAGTTAACTAAGATATCACCTCTCAATGGTTGGAGTATTTTCGTCTTTCCATTTTTTAACCACTTTGGCTCTGGCGACTGCCAAAAACTATGGCTCTGGCAACTACCAAAAGTGGCTCTGGCAATGCCAAAATCGGCTCTGGCAACTGCCAAAAATGGCTATGGCAACTGCCAGAAACGTCTCTGGCAACTGCCAAAAGGGCTCTGGCAACTGCCAAAAACGGCTCTGGCAACTGCCAAAAATGGCTCTGAGTAGTGCACACTATTACATGCATTAGAAAAGTCTTGTTGCTGCAGAACACTGCACACATTATTGAATCAAGAAAGATTTGCTTTCAGTAAAAATTACACACTAATACTGTATCAAAAAGTCTTGTTGCCAGTAAAAAGCAAGCGTATATGTGAATCAGAAAGTTTTTCTGTTAGTAAAGCAGTATGTGTGAATCAGAAATGTTTTGTTAGTAAAACGCATGCAGTAATGCATGAGTGAGAAGTTTTGCTGTCAGTAAAAGCGTGCAGTAATAGGTGACACAGAAAAGTTTTGTCAACACAACCGATACATGAATCACAAATGTAGTCACAGAATAGTGCATCTGATACGTTAATAAGAATGTAGTGTTGTTACAGATAGTGCACACTATATGTGTATCAGAAGGTTTTTGTTGTCACATGAATCAGAAAAGTTTTGTTTTCAGTAAAAAGTGCACACTGATACGTGAATCAGAAATGTGGTGTCACGAATACACACACAATTAAGTGAATCAGAAAAGTAGTATTGTAACAGAATGTACACACTATTAGGTAAGTCAGAAAGGTTTTGTTGTCACAGAACAACACACATATTACGTGATTGTCACACAGAAAATGCATCAGAATATGAATTAGAAACAATTTTGTTTTTAGTAAAAAGTGCAAACTGGTACAGCAATACGTCATCAGAAAAGTTTTGTTTGACAGTGAAAAGCACGCACTGATATGAGTAAGAAAGGTTTTGTTGTCAGAAAAAGCATGCATAATATATATATAAACGTTCTGTTTCTGTGAATAGCATCCATTAATTTCTGATTGTAAGGTGCTGTCACAGTATTGTTTGGTACTGCAGGACTTTTAAATGATGAAGCAGCAGTTAAGGACAGGGATGTGGCCATGGTGCTGCTGCTGGTGAGAATGGAATGTGTTTTCAGTGAAAGAACATGTTTGCCCTCAGCATCCTCCAGTTCCTCTAAGCAAGTAGCACCAGGGAGTGCAGCATGTACATAGCCCATACAAAATTGGGGCATTGGTTGACATGCATCAACTACCGTGGGATTATCTTCACCATGCTCATCCACCACACCAACCCTTCAAAGTTACAAAGCTGTTTCAGCATCAAAGCATGGATCAGTCAGTCATGCTGTATAATGACTCTCCTAGCTGGGAATCTGTGACCAATTTACCTGCTCCTGCTCCACATTGTATTACAGGATTCCCAAGAACTTTTATTGGGGATGAGGTATGGGATTGGAAACGAGACCTAGATGATGAAGAACATCACAGGCATACTCTGTGGCTTTCTGCAATGGTGCATTGGAGAAGAAGGGCAGTGTCAAGGGCTCGGTGGTGAAGAGCAAGGCACCATGATGGTCCTGGATCCGACATGGGTAGATGGCAGTGGACAAGATGCGTGGCCAGAGCCACAGGCAGCTAGCAGAGTAAGGGAAGGGGGCCAAGGGCCCCACCCAGGGACTCAGAATCAAAGGACCATCCCACAGGGTCTTTGCAACATAAAAGTTTTTCTCACAAATGCAGAAGACAGAACATGTGTCATTTGCACGCGTGTGCACCAGTCATAAAGCCTTAACAATCTAAGCACCTCATGGATGATCAGGTGCTCAACTTCAGTGGGCCTAACCAGTTCCACCAACCTCCCTAGTAACGGTCACCTGTGTCCCGCTAAGGGAGTATGTATGACGCATGCGCTAATATAAATAAAGGAATTATTATTTCTCCTTAACGAACGGCCCACTGAATTAATGCATGGTGTTGCCGTTCCTGAGGCAGAGGTTTCTCTGGCTCACATTCTGTCAACACCCAGGATTGCCAAGACATCAACCTTTGCTTCCTTGCCTCGGTGAACTCCACGCGTTCCGATGCTTTCAGCGCAGCAGCACCACCTGGTGGACGGCGGAGGAACTACCTTAATGAATCCCGGCCGGACCCGAATCCAGCGCAGAGAAACGCGCCGCGCTGGATCGCGAATGGACCGGGTAAGGAAATCTGCCCCAAACAATCTCAAAATCACCTGGTTTGTTAAAGCATTCCAAAGCTATAATCAATTATCATGATACATGTCAGATTTAAGTAGTTAAAGATGTCCCTTTTATACAGCAGTCACCTGCCACAATATTGTGGGAATAAGTCTGTGAGTCCTTACCAATCCTCTGACCAACTGACTTAACCTCTTATGGACTAAAATAAGCCTAACACTCCACCCCCGCTGAAAAAAAACAATCCCGACAAAAAATAAATAGCCCCTGTGAAGTATGAATTTTGTTTACATCTAGTTGGTGGGTGTTATTATGGGTTATATAGAGCCAATTAGTGTTCAACTAATTCCTTAGCTACCATTGGGGTAGTTTGAGAATTTTTTTGGTGTAGCTTTTTAAGAAAGCCAATTTTATTTGTCGTCAATATCAATTAAATTTAAGTCTTTCTGCGCGTGTTTTTGTAATCTGGAATAATATAATAATAATATTTGCAGTTTTGCTGTATCTGTGAAGTTCCTCATGAAAAATGTGAAGCCTTTTTTCTGTGGGATTTTGAATCTGCCATCCATAATAGAGATCGTATTTGTTAATGTGCTAATCGGAAAAGTTAACTCAGTATTGGATCTTGATGAGGTAAAACTACCAATGCTCTTTTTACACTGTACTTAAGGATCCTACCTTAATGTTGAATATCTGGACTGTTAGTTGTTTATGGCAGTGTATAAAATATTATTAAATAAGCAATGTCATTGACATATCTGCCTTGTTAATATACTGTCATTTATTATGTGAAGTGCGACCTGTCATTTATAGTGATAGTGACCCTTCTTTTCATCAGAAGAAATAGTTAGACTTGGTTAGACAATACATTTTTTTTAATTAAGGTAAATAACTGCAATAAAATGAATTACAATTACAAAATACTTAGAAAAGTGCTATCCATTTTTCATGCTTTGCCACGACACAGATCAACATTACAGGAATTATGCATGGTATGTAAGTGAATTAATATGTGTTATTTAATGTACACTAATTATCCAGCTTTCCATTTAAATAATATGAAAGTTCACGTATTTAGTGTCACCTTCCTTATTGAGAGTGAAGAGTGCATTATTTAATTTTGCTGATTGGTTTCTATGTTAACCTTTATCTTGTTGAACTATTCAATTACATATGATAATGCAGAACCCATTGACACAGTTAAATAATTAGGTGAATAGGCAATTCACTTTGAATACTGAATGTGCTTAATTCATTTGCATATCTGCAAGCAAGATATTGTTGGTGTGCAAAATGAATACTGTGGCTTCATAATTGTATTTTAGTGAAATACTGACAGGAAAATGAGGATAGGGTACAGGATAAAAGTCGGAGAACTATCTGAGGAAGTAATTATTCAATGTACTTAATAGTATTAAAAGAGGAATATGTTCCAAAGTAATAATACATTCAACGAACCTTAAATAAGATTTGTTTGTTATATCGCTTTCCATAAAGGAAGCACAATCTTTAATGACTTATTCACACTCTTTCATCTTAAATATAAGAATAGACAATCATATTTTCCAGGGCCATATCCCATTTTATAATTAACATAGAAATTCTGAATATTATTACTAATGCCTAATTATTTATAACATTAAATTTTTTATAAGATGATCAGGTTTGTATAGACAAAGGCTTTATCATGTTGTGCTGCCAGACTATTTTTCTGGTTGAGCGCAAACCAATTATACAAGGAAACCTGATAATTTGGGTCAGTTTTGTAATCAATGGTGCTAAGTCTGCTGCCAGGCATCTTACTTAGCCAAAGAGGGCAAACTCAACCTACTGGATACCTACACACTATGTTGTGATAACCTCTCTAACCCTCAACATCAGTTGTTAACTCTGGGACATAGTTCAGGAAGAAACCTTCTCTCTTTTGGAGCTTAAAGGAATCTACCTTTTTAAAAGTAAAAAAAACATGTAAAGATACTCTATTTGTGCTCTCTTATTGTTGATTCCGTTGCTGTCCTTCACTATCTTGACAGGCCAGAATCACCTAGAGAATAATTGTAATTAGCAGCCATACGGTGGGTGGAAGATGTCACCGCTCCAGGCTGGTAATTATTCACACCGCCACACCTAACACCTCCCTGCGTGATAATCCTCCCACTCTCCATCTTGGAGAGGGAGGTGACGTCTCGAAGGGGGTGTGCATAATTAGCCGCCCAGAGGCCGGACTCTAGTACCTATCTCCGGCCTGCTAATTATAAGTTTCTTTTGTAGGTCATCTAAGATTAGCGAAGGATCAACATCAAGAAGACCATAGGTGAGTACTGTTCATGTTTTTTATTTTTTTAAATCAATTTCCAAAATGGAATAAGGACAATTTTTCTCAAAGGTATCTTGAATGTGTATGTTGAGATAAGCTAAGCCAGTATATCTATTCCCAACGGTTTTCAATGTTTTTGCATCTCTCAGCACCGAGGGCTGGTTAGAGACCATAGACGCATGTTAAGGGATGTAACTATTCTCCTCATGCAGTGTTTGTAGTAACTTTGTATTACCTATGTAAGGTAGCTTTGAGGCATAGTTTTCCTTATCCCACACTGGAAAACGGATTTGGATTTATTATCCTGGGACATTACATAACTAGATTCCTCATGCAGCAGCAACTCTAGAAAAATTTGTTTTACATGTTCAGCCTTTCAGATTCTTAATGACTTAATAGAAAAATTTTGTGATGTTGCACAATCCCTTTGACTAGAAAGCTTAGGTATCAACACATAAATGAATATAGAGATTGCAATTTATGGAATTAGGCCATAGTCAGATATTCTGGATATATTGATACAAGAGGCTTCTTCCCTTAAGATATTGCTGTATGAAGCGTTGTGACTAAAGCAATGAGAATTGAGAGAAATACACTGCTCTCACATCCAAATTTCACTTCAGATCTTTATGATATAAATTGTATAGTTAATTGAGTATAAAATGAGTATCAATGGAACCTAAATCATCAGTTAAAAATCAAAATTAAAAATTGAAATCATAGATAAATCTACCACCAGGATTTAAAAACTATGCAATGAACTTCAGGGCTCCATAGCTGTTAATTGAGCTCAAGCCCCTGCAGAACATTTGCAAAGACTTATTTTAAAACTTGTAAAAAACCTATGACCTCTAAGCTAAAAAAGAGTGAATCTTGCAATAGAGGTGCACCGCCAATGTACGTAAGTGTGCTTGGTTTACAATCCGTATAATGGTGGTATATTTCCTATAATGCTTCTCTGCAGTGTGTTGGCCTACATGTGCCTAATCTGCTCTAATTTTACAAACTTAGCTTTAAGATGCAAGTTCTTGTTGATACTACACTCATTCCCCCAACCATATTCAGGACCTTGTGTTTCTTGGGCTTCAGCCTTGGCCTACACTGAACTCAGCCATTGAAATGTTGATTTGGCAAAAAGGGGTTTCATGACTTAGTGCCCCTGTAAGATGATATTTGGAGTTTATAGTTATAGTTTATACGGTTGAAAAAGACACTTGGTCCATCAAGTTCACCAAGAGGAGGAAGGGATTGGATAGGAAGGGATTTAGGGAAACAATTCTATATAACATAACCATCAATGTTATTTAGGTGTAAAAAGGCATCTAGACCCTTCTTAAAGCTCTCTGCTGTCCCTGCTGTGACCAGCGCCTGGAGCAGGCTATTCCACAGAGTGACAGTTCTTATAGTAAAAAAGCCCTGTCGCCTCCGGTGATTAAACCTTGTTTTCTCCAGACGAGACAGTGCCCCCTCGTCTTTGATTTGATCTAATCTGAAACAACTTTCCACCATCTTTTTTTATATGGACCATTCATTATTTAAATAATTATCATGTCCCTCGTAGTCGTCTCTTTTCCAGACTAAATAAATCTAGTTGTTTATCTTTCTCATAACCAAGACCCTCCATACCCCTTATCCATTTTGTGGCTCTACGTTGAACCCTCTCCAGCTCCAGGGCATCCTTTTTATGACCGGTGCCCAGAACTGGACAGCATATTCCAGGTGGGCGAACCAGTGCCGTGTACAGGTAATATTACATCCCTATCACGAGAGTCCATACCACTTTTGATACACGACAAGATCCTACTAGCTTTAGAGGCAGCTGATTGACATTGCATGCTGTTATTCAATGTATATCTACTAGTACCCCCAGTCCTTCTCAACAAGGGACTCTCCCGATTTACTCCCCAGGACATATTTTGCCTTTGGTATTGGCCCCCAGGTGCATAACCTACATTTACCACATTAAACCTCATTTGCCAAGTGGATGACCAAACATTCAGTTTGTCCAGTCACCCTGCAGCTATGTACATCCTCCATAGACGTATTACACTACACAGTTTGGTGTCATCTGCAAAATAGACACAGTGCTATTATTCCTACCTCTATATCTTAAAATATTAAATAGTAGTGGGCCAGCACAGAACCCGAGGTACACCACTCATAACTGGTGACCATTCCGAGTAGAAATCATTGACCACAACTCTCTGGATACGATCTTCAGCCATTTTTCAATCCAATGCAAATGATTTCTGCCAAACCATAGCCCTAATTTTTACCCATCAGCGTCTATGAGGAACAGTGTCAAATGCCTTTGCAAAGTCCAAGAACACAATATCCACAGCTGCTCCTCATCCAGGCACCTGCTCACCTCTTCATAAAGCATAAGTTAGTTTGGACAACTTCATTCTTAGTAAACCCATGCTGGCTGTCACTTATTATTCTATTTGAATGTCACATACTCTATGTATTCTTTTACTACCCTTCAATACTTTCCCCCACAATGGAAGTTAAGCTACAGGTCTGTAATTGCCTGGCGAAGTTCTAAGCCCTTTTTTAATATTGCACCACATTTGCCTTGCGCCAGTCACTTGGCAACCCCACCAGACATTACGGAATCCCTGAAGATTTTAGACAGTGGTACAGCAATAACAGAACTGAGTTCTTTAAGAACTCCTGGGTGTAACCCATCTGGTCCAGGAGCTTTGTACGCATTGATTTTATTGAGCTTAGATTTGGATAATGTCTACATTTAGCCAGTCTAGATATTACAGGGTGCATGACCCGCACTGGTACCACCCAGTCAGAAGTTCTCTCTTCTATTGTTAAACGGAGCTAAAAAACCTTAAGTAACTCCGCCTTCTCTTGGTCTCCAGTCACCGATGCCCCATTTTTCAGAATAAAGGGTCCAACCTGTTCTGACCCATTTTTTTTTGCATTGATATACTTAAAAAATTTCTTGGGATTTGTTTGCTATCTTTAGCCACCTGTCTTTCATTTTGTATTTTGGCTGATTTGATTCTTTTTTTACGATTTTGGTAACTTTTTGTAAGTATTGAAAGCCTCTGTTGACCCATCAGATTTATATTTTTTAAATGCCCTCTTTTCTCATTAATTGCCCTTTTAAACTGTAGCTGTAAGCCACGAGGGTGTAATCTAGCCCGTCTACTTGTTACCTAATTGGAATAAATTTAAAGTATAAAAACCCAGATAGATTTGAATTCCTCCCATTTAACATTAGTATCACCATGTGACAGTATCTGATCCCAGTCTGTATCCACTAGTGCAGCCCTGAATTTCTGGAAATTGGCCCTCTTAAAATTCAAAGTTTTCGATTTTCCCACCTGTTTCGGCTTTTTAAAGTTTAAGAGGAAAATAATTATATTATGATCGCTGTTCCCAAGGGGTTCCCGGACACTGACATTTTGGACAATCTCCTCATTGTTAGAAATCACAAGTCCAACAATGCTCACCTCTTGTGGGATCTTCTACTAGCTGCACCAGAAAATTATCCTGAAGAATGTTCAAAAAATGTTTCCCCTTCATAGATGAAGACGAGCCCTGACCCCAATTTATATTTGGAAAGTTAAAGTCTCCCATTATCACTACGGTCCCCTCCTGTGCAGCCCCGCTCCATCTGTTTTATATAGTGACCCTCTATTTCCTCAGAGATGTTAGGGTCTATAATTACACCCAAATAATTTTTTCAAAGCTCTCTTGGCTTTGAATTTCAACCCCACAAAGTTTCAGCCTCCTCACCCTCTTTGAGACCACTGACTCATTCACATCGCTTTAAGTCTCTTCTGACATACAGACATACACCACCTCCCCTCCTATTTGCCCTGTCTTTCCGAAAGTGTAAAACCTGAATATTAACACCCCATCATGCGATGCATCAAGCCATGTCTCTGCTACACCAACAACATCTAACTGTTCCTCTAATATCAGAGCCTCAATGCTCGCCCATTTTGCCTGTGATACTTCTGGCATTTTTGAACATACATTTTTAATTTCCACAGTTATTTATCTATTTAAAGTAATTTTACTGGCACATATCCACCACTGTTCTGAACTGTGGATCTCCTTATCCACCGCCTGGTCCCACATACAACCGCCCACCTCACCACCCCAACATAACCTGCCCCCTCTCTGACCTGTCTACCCCTTCAGTGTCTTCCTTTCCTCCTCCCCCGATCCTAGTTAAATACTCCGCCACCCCTGCTAGGATCCTCTCCCCAGCACAGCAGCCCCCTTCCACTTAGGTGCAAGTTATCTGCAGAAAACCTCTTGTTTATGCCAAAACTATGGGCAACAGCATGGCCATGACAGAGTGACAGAATGAAGCTAGATAGCATTTAAAACATCCAATAATTGACCCTGACACTATAGGGGACGGCATGCAGAGGCAGCGGCAGCAGCGGCAGGCTAGAGAGTGGCATGGCGACATACTCTAAATGGACTCAGGCTTCAAACCAATGGGTGGCAGAGAGGAACCAAAGGAGGTGAGCAAGAAGCGCTCAAATAATATCGTATCTGCAGAAAACAGCTTGTACCCCAGTGAAAAGTCAGCCCAGTGCTCTAGGAACCCAAATCCCTCTGCTCTACACCAGGATCTGAGCCATGCATTTAACTCCCTGAGCTCCCGCTGTCTGCTCTGTGTAGCGCATGGCACAGGTAGAATTCCGGAGAATACTACCTTGGAGGTCCTTTTCTTAAGCTTTGAACCTAATTCTTTAAAATTATTCTTCAGGCTCCTCCACCTACCATCTATTCTGTCATTGGTACCAACATGGTATTCCTCCGAGTCTACCTTGCATGCGCTACAACAGTAGCAGACATCGGGATCTCAGGGATTAATGCCTGGCTCAGATCCTTGGGTATAGCAGAGGGATTTTGGGTTCCTAGATCACTCTGGGCTGCTTTTTCACGGGGTATCAATCTGTTTTCTGCATATAACTGGCACCGTAAGTGGAAGGGGGGCTGGCTGTGGGCTGGGAGAGGATCCTAGCAGGGGTGGCGGAGCGTAATTTAAACTAGGATCTGGTGATGAGGAAAAGGAAGTACCTTAAGGGGTAGACAGGTCAGAAGAGGGGGCAGGTTATTGTTGTGGGTGGTGATGTTGGGCTTGTTTATTGGGACCAAGGCGGTGGATAAGGAGTATCCACACGTTTCAGAACAGTGGTGAGGATATAGTGCCAGTAAAATTACTTTAAATCAGATAAATAACTGTTGAAATTACATTGTATGTTCACAAATTGCAGAGTATCACGGCAAATGGGCGAGCATTGAGGCTCGTGATATAGAGTAACCGTTAATGTTGTGGTGTAGCAGAGACATGGCTTGATGCATCGCATGAATTGGGGTGTAATATCAAGGTTTTACACTCTTTCGGAAAGACAAAGGGCAAATAGGAGGGGATGTGGTGTCTGTCTGCATAAAATGTCCGAAGAGACTTACAGCGCGTTGTGATGAGTCCCGTGGTCTCAAAGAGTGTGAGGTAGGCTGAAACTTTGTGGTTTAAATTCAAAGCCAAGAGACTTGAAAAATTATTTTGGGTGTAATTTATGACCCCCTAACATCTCTGAGGAATATAGGGTCCCCCTATATAAACAGATGGAGCGGGCTGCAAACAGAGGGACCGTAGTGAAAGGGGAGACTTAATAACTTTCCACTATAAATTGGGGGTCAGGCTCGTCTTCATCTATGACGGGGAAACCTTTTTGAACATTCTTCAGGATAATTTTCTGGTGTCAGCTAAGTAGAAGATCCACAAGAGGTGACCATTGTTGGACCTTGTGATTTCTAACAATGAAGGAGATTGTCTCAAAATGTCATGGTCCCGGGACCCCTTGGGGAACACACGATCATAATATAATTATTTTCCTCTTAAAAACTTTAAAAAGCCAGAAACAGTTGGGAAAATCGAAAACTTTGAATTTTAAGGAGGGCCATTTCCGAAATTCAGGGCTGCACTCCGTGATACAGACTGGGATCAGATACTGTCACATGGTGATACTTTTAAATGGGAGAAATTCAATTCTACCTGGGTTTTATACTTCTAATTTATTTCAATAGGTAACAAGTTATAGACGGGCTGATTACAACACCCCTCGTGGCTTACAGCTAACAGTTAAAAGGGCAATTAATGAGAAAAAGAGGGCATTAAAAAATATCAAATCTGATGGGTCACCGAGGCTTTCAATACCTTACAAAAGTTACCAATCTGTTAAAACGAAATCAAATCAGCCAAAATACAAAATGAAAGACGGTGCTAAAGAAGAAACAAAATCCCAAGAACTTTTTTAAAGTATATCAATGCAAACAAAAATGGGTCAGAACAAGGTTGGACCCCTTTATTCTGAAAATGGGGCATCGGTGCCTGGAGACCAAGAGAAGGCGAGTTTACTTAATAGTTTTTTTTAGAGCTCCGTTTATACAATAGAAGAGAGAACTTCTTTTGGCTTGGGTGTGTTACGTGCGGGTCCTGATGCACCCTGTAATATACTAACTGGCTAAATGTAACATTAATCCAAATCTGGAGCGCAATAAAATCAATGGCGTACAAGCCTCCTGGACCAGATGGGTTTACCCCCCATAGTTCTTAAATAACTCATTCTTTTATTGCTGTACCACTGGTCTAAAATCGTTCAGGATTCCGTATGTTCTGGTGTGGTCCAAGTGACTGGCCAAGGCAAATGTGTGCCAATTATAATAAAACGGGGCTCTAAACTTCGCCAGGCAATTACAGACCTGTAAGCTTAACTTCCATTGTGGGGAAAGTATTGGGAAGGTTTAATTACAAGACTACATACGTAGTATGTGACATCAAATAGAATAATAGTGCCAGCCAGCATGGGTTTTACTAAGAATAGAAGTTGTCAAACTAACCTTATCTCTGCTTCTATGAGATGTGAGCAGGGGCCTGGATGGAGGGAGCAGCTGTGGATATTTTGTTCTTGGACTTTGCAAAGGCATTTGACACTGTTTCCCCTCATAGACGGCCTGATGGGTAAAATTAGGCTATTTTTTTGGCAAAATCATTTGCAATTGGATTGAAACTGGCTGAAGTAATCGTACCAGAGAGTTGTGGGGTCAATTATTCCTACTCGGAATGGTCACCAGTTATGAGTGGTGATTCCTCGGGTTCTGTGCTTGCCCACTACTATTTAATTATTTATTAAGATATAGAGGTATGAATTATAGCACTGTGTACTATTTTGCAGAGTGACACCAAACTGTGTAGTGTAATACAGTCTATGGAGGGAATGTTACAAGGCGGCAGGGACTTGGACAAACGAATGTTTGGTTTCAGCCACTTGGCAAATGAGGTTTAAATGTGATAAATGTTAAGGTTATGCACCCTGGGGGCCAATAATCCAAAGGCAAATATTCCTATGGGGAGTAAATCTGGGAGAGTCCCTTGTTGAAAGACCTGGGGGTACAGTAGATCATACATTGAATAACGCATGCAATGTCATCCGCTCCCCTTAAAGCTAGTAGGTCTTGTCGTGGTATCAAAATGGTATGGCTCTGTGACTGTTCCTCCCATCTGGTTCTCCTCTCGAGTAACATATTTGTTTCTGCGTACCCGATTCAAGCGCCTCCCCCTTACACCATGGCGGTGAATGCTGAGGCCACAGGTCGGGTTATGTTGTCGCCCCTCCCCTCTCCTTCCGCATCTCTTAGTCTCGCCCTGCCTTCGTACCCGACTCTCTGCGGCGGACGGTGTCGGCCCGTGGGTCTCGGCCAGCCTTCGTCTATCTGGACTCGGGTCTGAAAAACAAACAGTGCGTCTCTTCCCTCTCCTCTACTCGGCGGCGCTTGCCGTTGGCGGTGTCTCAGCCCCGGGGATTCCCCACCGAGCCAACCCCGTCGTTAGGACGCCCCTTTCTCCGCGGAGACCTGCGTCGCTGCCATCTGGGAGCCGGGTCCGTGGCCCTTCAATCCCACCCTTTCGATGGCCGAGTGTCTCTGCTCGCATCTACAAACCCCTGGCCCCCTCTTCAGTTCCTGCCGTCTGTCTGTTGCTCCTACTGGGGCGCCTCCCTTACCGGGCTGCTGGGGGGTCGTCGCGGGCTCTGTGTTTCGCGCTGATCTGTAGGAACTTCTTCTGAAGCCAGTAACATCAACTAGAGTTCTATCGCTGGAGTCGGGAAAAGAGACCCGTCTAACTAGCCCAGGTGTCTCGCCCCGCACCGGCCGGGCGGCCTCTGCTCCGTCGCGGAACGGTGACCTCCAGGGAGGTGTCGCTTCAGCCGAGACACGCGTGTGCCTCAGCCGGGGGGCTCTCCAGCCTGTAGCTGTGGCGGACAAAACGATGGTGGCGTGACTATGGGTCCGTCGCCTCTCTCGTGGTCCCGAGGGTCTACAGTCCACCCTGTCGGGGCCTCATCTCCAGCACAACCTGCACCCCGCTCCCGGCTTCGATCTCGCCGGGCACTGTGCTTTCGGCCCCGCGCTCTCTGCCGCAGAGCACACGTATCATCGACCGTGCCCTGCGGCCTGCCCGCTCACACTCGCGCCCGCGCGTCACTCCCTGCGTCGTCTCCAAGGGCGTCGCCGTGGCCTCGTGACCCCCCTCCCCTCGGATTCTCTGGCGCTCTCTTGTCTCCCCGCACTACTCTTACACTTGATCCCACCTGTTTCTGTGCATCTCTCCAGTTCCTGCTTACCTCTCCGTTCGCGAGTCCCCAGCGCACTCGGTCTGGTTCGTCGCACACTCGTCCTCCCTCCGGCTGACCCATTCTTCCACTAGCCCTACCTTCCGCGTGTTCCTTAGAGGCCGCTTGGGTTGTTCGGTCTTCCACTCAGTTCATAGGCGCTGTACACCGGGCCACCGACCGTCACCTCCGCTCTCGGTAACCGAGACCGGGAGGAGTCTACGCGTCACTTGGCCTTTTTAACACCTAAATAACTTGATGGTTTGTTTATAGAATTGTTTCCCCTAAATCCCTTCCCTATCCAATCCCTTCCCTTCCTTGGTTGAACTTGATGGACAAGTGTCTTTTTTCAACCGTATAAACTATAAACTATAAACTCCAAATACTCATCTTACAGGGGCACTAAGTCATGAAACCCTTTTGCCAAATCAACATTTCAATGGCTGAGTTCAGTGTAGGCCAAGGCTGAAGCCCAAGAAACACAAGGTCCTGAATATGTGTTGGGGGAATGAGTGTAGTTATCAACCAAGAACTTGCATCTTAAAGCTAAGTTTGTAAAATTAGAGCAGATTAGGCACATGTAGGCCATACACACTGCAGAGAAGCATTATAGGAAATCTACCACCATTATCACGGATTGTAAACCAAGCACACTTACGTACATGGCTGGTGTGCACCTCTATTGCAAGATTCACTCTTCTTAGCTTATAGGTCATAGGTTTTTTACAAGTCTTTAAAAATAAGTCTTTGCAAATGTTCTGCAGGGCTCTGAGCTCAATTAACAGCTATGGAGCCCTGAAGTTCATTTGCATAGTTTTTAAATCCTGGTGTAGATTTATCTATGATTTCAATTTTAATTTTGATTTTTAACTGATGATTTAGGTTCCATTGTACATCATTTTATACTCAATTAACTATACATTTATATCAATAAGATCTGAAGTGAAATATTGGATGTGAGAGCAGTGTATTTCTCTCAATTCTTCATTGCTTTCTCACAACGCTTCATACAGCAATATCTTAAGGGAAGAAGCCTCTTGTATTCAATATATCCGAATATCTGACTATGGCCTAATTCCATAAATTGCAATCTCTATATACATTTATGTGCTTGATACCTAAGCTTTCTAGTCAAAGGGATTGTGCCAACATCACAAACTTTTTTCTATTAAGTCATTAAGAATCTGAAAGGCTGACATGTAAAACAAAATTTTTCCTAGAGTTGCTGCTGCATGAGGAATCTAGTTATGTAATGTCCCAGGATAATAAAAATCCAACAAATCGTTTTCCAGTGTGGGATAAGGAAAACTATGCCTCAAAGCTACCTTACATAGGTAATACAAAGTTACCTACAAACACTGCATGAGGAGAATAGTTACATCCCTTACATGCGTCTATGGTCTCTCATCCAGCCCTCGGTGCTGAAGAGATGCAAAAACATTGGAAACAGTTGGGAATAGATATACTGGCTTAGCTATTATCTCACATCACACATTCAAGATACCTTTGAGAAAAAATTGTCCTTATTCCATTTTGGAAATTGATTTAAAAAAAATAAAAAACATGAACAGATACTCACCTATGGTCTTCTTGATGTTGATCCTTCGCTAATCTTAGATGACCTACAAAAGAAACTTATAATTAGCAGGCCGGAGCATAGGTACTAGATGTCGGCCTTCTGGGCGGCTAATTATGCACACCCCCCTTCGAGACGTCACCTCCCTCTCCAAGATGGGAGTGGGAGGCATTATCACGCAGGAGTGAGGTGTGTGCGGTTGTGAATATTACCAGCCTGGAGCGCGTGACATCTTCCACCCACGCTATGGGCTGCTAATTATACATTTATTCTCTAGGTGATTCTGGCATGTCAAGATTAGTGAAGGACAGCAACGGAATCAACATAAGAGAGCACAATAGAGTATCTTTACATGTTTTTTTTACTTTTAAAAAGGTAGATTTCCTTTAAGCCCAAAAGAGAGAAGGTTTCTTCCTAACTATGTCCCAGAGTTAACAACTGATTGTTGGAGGGTTAGAGAGGTTATCACAACATAATTGTGTAGAGTTGTATCCAGTAGGTTGAGTTTGCCCTCTTTGGCTAAGTAAGATGCCTGGCAGCAAGTCTAGCACCATTGATTAACAAAACTGACCCAAATTATCAGGTTTCCCTTGTATAATTGGTTTGCGCTCAACCAAGAAAATAGTCTGGCAGCACAACATGTATAAAGCCTTTGTCCTATACAAACCTGATCATCTTATAAAAAATTTAATTGTTATAAATAATTAGGCCATTAGTTAATAATATTTCATTGAATTTCTTATGTTAATTATAAATGGGATATTCGGCCCTGGAAAATATGATTGTCTATTCTTATATTTTAGATGAAAGATGTGATATAAGTCATTAAAGATTTGTGCTTCCTTTATGGAAAGCAGATATAACAAACAAATCTTATTTAGTAATCGGTTTCGTTGAATGTATTATTACTTTGGAACATATTCCTCTTTTAATACTATTAAGTACATTGAATAATTACTTCCTCAGATAGTTCTCCAACTTTTATCCTGTACCCTATCCTCATTTTCCTGTCAGTATTTCACTAAAATACAATTATTGAAGCCACAGTATTCATTTTGCACACAAACAATATCTTGCTTGCAGATATGCAAATGAATAAGCACATTCAGTACTCAAAGTGAATTGCCTATTCACCTAATTTATTAACTGTGTCAATGGGTTCTGCATTATCATATGTAATTGAATAGTTCAACAAGATAAAGGTTAACATAGAAACCAATCCAGCAAAATTAAAATAATGCACTCTTCACTCTCAATAAGGAAGGTGACACTTAAATACGTGACTTTCATATTATTTAAATGGAAAGCTGGATACATTAGTGGTACATTAAATAACACATATTAATTCACTTACATACCATGCATAATTCCTGTAATGTCTGATCTGTGACTAGTGCAAAGCATGAAAAATGGATAGCACTTTTCTAAGTCTTTGTAATTGTAATTCATTTTATTGCAGTTATTTACCTTATTAAAAATGTATTGTCTAACCAAGTCTAACATTTCTTCTGATGAAAAGAAGGGTCACTATCACTATAAATGACAGGTTCGCACTCACCATAATAATGACAGTAATATTAACAAGGCAGATATGTCAATGACATTGCTTATTTAATAATATTTTTATACACTGCCATAAACAACTAACAGTCCAGATATTCAACATTAAGGTAGGTCCTTAAGTACAGTGTAAAAAGAGCATTGGTAGTTTTTACCTCATCAAGATCCAATACTGAGTTAACTTTTCTCGATTAGCTATTTAACAAATACGATCTCTATTATGGATGGCAGATTCAAAATCCCACAGAAAAAAGGCTTCACATTTTCATGAAGGAACTTTCACAGATACAAGCAAAACTGCACAATATTATTATTATATTATTCCAGAATACCAAAAAACAGCGCAGAAAGACTTAAATTAATTGATATTGACGACAAATAAAATTGGCTTTCTTAAAAAGCTACACCAAAAAAATTCTCAAACTACCCCAATGGATAGCTAAGGAATTAGTTGAACACTACTTGGCTCTATATACCCATAATAACACCCACCAACTAGATGTAAACAAAATTCATACTTCACAGGGGCTATTTATTTTTTGTCTGGAGATTGTTTTTTTTCAGCGGTGGAGTGTTATGCTTATTTTAGTCATCATAGAGGTTAGTCAGTTGGTCAAGAAGATATGGTAAGGACTCACAGACTTATTCCTCACAATTGTGGCAGGTGACTGCTGTATAAAAGGGACATCTTTAACTACTTAAATCTGACATGTATCATGATAATTGATTATAGCTTTGGAATGCTTTAACAAACCAGGTGATTTTGAGATTGTTTGGGGCAGATTTCCTTACCCTCCATTCGCGATCCAGCGGGCGTTTCTCTGCGCTGGATTCGGGTCCGGCGGGATTCATTAAGGTAGTTCCTCCGCCGTCCACCAGGTGGTGCTGCTGCGCTGAAAACATCGGAACGCGCTGGAGTTCACCGAGGCAACTGGAAGCAAAGGTTGATGTCTGGCAATCCTGGTGTTGACAGAATGTGAGCCAGAGAAACCTCCTGCCTCAGGAACGGCAACCACTGCATTAATTCAGTGGGCCGTTAAGGAGAAATAATAATTCCTTTATTTATATAGCGCATGCGTCATACATACTCCCTTAGCGGGGACACAGGTGACCTTGTTACTAGGGAGGTGGTGGAACTGGTTAGGCCAACTGAAGTTGAGCACCTGATCATCCATGAGGTGCTTAGATTGTTAAGGCTTTATGGACTGGTGCCACAGCGTGCAAATGACACATGTTCTTCTTCTGCATTCTGTGAGAAAAACTTTTATGTTGCAAAGACCCTGTGGGGATGTCCTTGATTCCTGAGTCCCTGGTGCGGGCCCTTGCCCCCTTTCCCTTACTCTGCTAGCTGCCTGTGGCTTGCTGGCCCCGCATCTTGTCCACTGCCATCTACCCATGTCGGTATCCAGGACCATCATGGTGCCTTGCTTCTTCTACCACCGAGCCCTTGACACTGCCCTTCTTCTCCACATGCACAATTGCAGAAAGCCACAGAGTATGCCTGTGATGTTTCTTCATCATCATAGGTCTCGTCTTCCAATCCCATACCCTCATCCTCCAATAAAAGTTCTTGGGAATCCTGTAATACAATGTGGAGCAGGAGCAGGTAAATTGGTCACAGATTCCCAGCTAGGAGATTTATACAGCATGACTGACTGATCCATGCTTTGATGCTTAACAGCTTTGTAACTTTGAAGGGTTGGTGTGGTGGATGACATGGTAAGATAATCCCACGGTGAGTTGATGCATGTCAACCAATGCCCCAACTTTGTATGGCCTATTGTACATGCTGCACTCCCTGGTGCTACTTGCTTCAGAGGAACTTGGAGGATGCTGAGGCGAAACATGTTCTGTCTTTACTGAAAACACCAGTTTCCATTCTCACCAGCAGCAGCACCATGGCCACATCCCTGTCTTAACTGCTGCTTTCATCATTTCAAAAGTCCTGCAGTACCAAACAATACTGTGACAGCACCTTACAATCAAGAAATTAATGGATGCTATTCACAGAAACAGACGTTTATATATATATTCATGCATTGCTTTTTACTGACAACACAAAACCTTTCTTACTCATATCAGTGCGTGCTTTTCACTGTCAACAAAACTTTTCTGATTGACGTATTGCTGTACCAGTTTGCACTTTTTACTAAAAACAAAATGTTTCTAATTCATATTTCTGATGCATTTTTCTGTGACAATCACGTAATACTGTGTGTTGTTCTGTGACAACAAAACCTTTCTGACTTACCTAATAGTGTTGTACTATTCTGTTACAATACACTTTTCTGATTCACTTAATTGTGTGTGCTATTTCGTGACACCACATTTCTGATTCACGTATCAGTGTGCACTTTTTACTGAAAACAAAACTTTTCTGATTCATGTGACAACAAAACCTTTCTGATACACATAATAGTGTGCACTATTCTGTAACAACACTACATTTCTTATTAACGTATCAGATGCACTATTCTGTGACTACATTTGTGATTCATGTTATCGGTGTGACAAAACTTTTCTGTTCACCTATTACTGCACGCTTTTACTGACAGCAAAACTTTTCTCACTCATGCATTACTGCATGCTTTTACTAACAAAACATTTCTGATTCACACATTACTGTTTTACTAACAGCAAAACTTTTCTGATCACATATACTGCTTGCTTTTTACTGGCAACAAGACTTTTCTGATACATGTATTAGTGTGTACTTTTTACTGAAAGCAAATCTTTCTTGATTCAATAATAGTGTCAGTGTTCTGCAGCAACAAGACTTTTCTAATGCATGTAATAGTGTGCACTACTCAGAGCCATTTTGGCAGTTGCCAGAGCCGTTTTTGGCAGTTGCCAGAGCCCTTTGGCAGTTGCCAGAGACGTTTCTGGCAGTTGCCATAGCCATTTTTGGCAGTTGCAGAGCCGATTTTGGCAGTTGCCAGAGCCACACTTTTGGTAGTTGCCAGAGCCATAGTTTTTGGCAGTCGCCAGAGCCAAAGTGGTTAAAAAATGGAAAGACGAAAATACTCCAACCATTGAGAGGTTGATATCTTAGTTAACTCCACATGGAGAATGGAACAATGTCCCTAGGAATAAGATTTATAAAGTCTAAGAGCTTAGATGACTTATAAAAATCCTGGCCAGGTTTACGAAAAGATTATGCTTAATTTTTTTTTATGAGGAAAAGATAATTTCTCATTTTTTTACTCTCTTCCTTTTTTTTCTTTCTCCCTATCCTCTACCCTCTTTTTGGTGAAATGAACATAGATGGTAGATCTCATACATGCTACTATTGGAATGCAATTGCTTTTTTCTCTAATATTGTAATTTTGTAATTGTCTTTTGTATTGTTGTAAAATAAATTGTGTGCATTATTCTTTGACAACACTACTTTAAGGATGCACATATTATGTGTTCTTTCACTGCCAGAAGGAGCTTTGCAAACAAGCTTGATTGGTGATGATTTTTTCTAGAGCTAAATACTGTACAGGACTTCAAGAACTTGCTGGATGATGCAATACATTCTAATATCCTGTATTTATTGCTGTATAATCCTCTATAATCAGTAAGAATATACCTTCACTTGTCAATTCTTCAGAAAATTATTTATGATTTCCCCCGTCCTGATAATAGGAGCCTCTTCTGTATACCTAAATCCCCTGGCCAAGCAATTGCTGCTATTTCACAGTTCTGCCTAAATGACTGACCCTATGACAAGCAACAACTCTCCCGATCTTGGTCTTATACTGCAAATTTCATGTGTGACTCCTGTAAGGGCTTTAAGTCCTGAAGCAGTTGTGGGTCCTCTCATAACTAATAACAATTAATTTACATGGAACTTAGAAACAAGTTATAAATTAGAACATGCCAATAACAATTATTGATCACTCATTGGTATTAGAAGCTATGGGGCAGCTGCAGATAGTTTTTTTTGTGGAAAGTGTCAAGCTGATGTGGACACCCTGGGGGAGATCTTTCATTTTAGATACACGACGGAATGCATTAATGCTTCTCCATCTCTTTTTTGTTGGCCAGGGTTTTTTATTCTGCGCCTGTTCCAACAGATGGACCTCAGTTTTCTGACTCTAGGGCTTTTTTTTGTCTCCAATTTGAGTGCAGCTTTGTGTTACTAATATAAACAGTAAAGAAAAAAAATTTAAAATAAAAAAATAATAAATAATGAATAAAGATCCTATTATGTCACATAAGAAATCTAATTTTACAAATAAAAAAGTTAAATCACCAAAAAACCACAACATATAGGGTATCACCATGTCTGTAACAACCTTTAGAAAAAAAACTAAATTGTTACTTTTAAAAACCCAGCATTAATTTCGATATTTTCACACCAAGATAAAAAGTGATCTAAAAGAAACTTTTACCCAAAAGATATCAATAAAACTTTTACCCAAAAGATATCAATAAAAAGTGCAGCTTTTCCCGCTAAAACAAGCCTTTAACAGATCCGTATATAGATAAAAAATAAAATGTTATGCCTCTTAGAACATGATGATGCAAAAACAAGCAAATTGGGTGTAGTTTCTATAATGGGTAGTTTATGGTTTAACTATTATTAGGCACTAAAGTCACTTGAAAACTGCGCAGGTGCCTGTAAAATAGGTTTTGGTGATTTCATAAAAATGTGAAAAATTGCGTCCCACAATTCTAAGCCCAATACAACCAAGAAAATTAGAGGATACATAAAAAGCCCTGCCAACAATGCAGACATTTGAAAATTGAGAATTTTTCTAAATTAAACACAAAGATATCATCCAAATATTTCCACTAATTTGAAGTACAATGTATTGAGAAATAGTCTCAGAATTAATTGGATATGTTAAAATATTTAAAGATTATAGCACTTATAGTGACAAAAGCTGATGTAAAAAATCGTGCTTGTTCCAGAAGCTGTAAACGGGCTCATTCCTTAAGGGGTTAAGCAGCTGGGAAAATGTTAATGCACTGCTTCGCTTCCAACGATTAAGAAAAACTGATTCAAACCAGACAAACACATGGTAAACATGCAAAAACAATTGCGTTATAAAATGCATTCGTTTTCAGTGGGTTTAAAAACGAACCAGAACGGACCAAGATTGCACTATGTGACCGCACCCTCAGGTGAAAAGGTGTCGTTTGTGCGAAACATTTGCTACTTTTTTTCCTCAACATTTGCCAATTAGCAGTTCATACAATAATGAGACATTTGTAAGCCAAACCTGATACCATTTCATTGATAAATTCCCCCACTAAGTATTTGAACAAGGAGGGTTATTTATCATTAGTTAGCTGCTCTCAAATTATCATAGTGGGCTTAGTATTTGATAAATCACCATGAAGTCCTGAGCTCTGCAGTGATTTTGTGACTTTTTAGTTGCACTTTTTTTAAAGTCTCAAACTTGTGCACACCCATACTAATCTCTTTTCTACTGGAGTTTGTTATTGTCACATTCTTATTATTTTGCCACTTTTTAGGTGCAATAAGTAAATCAAGTGAAAACAGTCTGGGAGTAACATCAAAGTAAAAAAATGTAAGAGGTGCAGGCCAGGATTATAGATACATTGGGCACATTTTACTTACATTCCGCTGTAATTCAGTGAAAGTGCATTGTCCGACGATAATGCACTGTGCCATGATTCACTAAGATCATGTGCCCGATATCCTGCATGTGTCTCTTCCCCGTCCAGGTCACAGAGTTCACCCATCTTTTTAGTGGTGCTTGCAACCAATTTGAAAGCCGGGCTCAGTCCGAATCAGTTGATCATCCGACGACACGCCCCTAAATTGTGTCGCATGGAAGCCAGCACAGCTGCGCCCAAAAAGGAATCACGTGCACCAAAATCACAGCGCAGGCACTTGTTAAATACCTTTGCAAGCCGTGTTATCAATGCACAAAAAATCATACCAGGGTATTTGTCTATTCAGCAACTATTATCCAAATTCTAGAGAATAATAGAATACGTTTGGAATTTGGTAGTGGTTGTATTCTGAAACCACAAGTTTGGGAAGAAACAGAACTGTTGAATTTCATGTAATATACTCAGTATTTAAGGCGATGCATAATACGGGTTGCCAAGCATTTAATACGCTGCCGTATATACAGAGCAGAGTTTAACAATCCATTAACAGAATCTATCATTTGTGTGAACTGACAACGTTTTACTGATTACTAAGTGGACCAGATAGAAGAAAGAATTTGCTCTTACTTTACTGATCTTGCTCCTATATACAACTCATTGAAATCTTGTTGAATGGTATTTTTATTTTTTAACCTACAGATCAGGAAAAAGAAATTGCTTATTACAAATTAGATGATTCTGAACATTTTTTTCTGGTAACAAGGGATGGAGGTGGGTAGGCATCTTCAGATCCCAACACATTATACTAGGTGATGTTTGTTTAGCTGAAATGACATGGTTGCCATGTAAAAATATATCTGACAGCAGAGCTTTCGAGTCAGCGCTTTTCTCATTTTCCCCGCTGCTCAATCCATCCAGCGGCTGTCACAGTGGGGAAGCGGACAATCTATCAAGGTATCGAGATATATTCCTTTCACCTGCATGAGTTCTTTAATGAACAGCCAACATGATCTCAGCTGACAAGCAGGAAATGATGTAATAAAGATTGTTTCTGCATGCTCTTTGCATCTTTGATAAATCACCATGCTGTGCATCAGATACAAGTGCCACATGGAAATTTTATTTCACATGGTGCAAAAACTGATGGAGTTAGGGTCACCTAATTCTTTTTTTCTAGTTTTTATGGTTTAGGAAATTGCTGGCCTGTGTGGCACCTTATTACTTTCTTAGGCTACTGAGCACAACAGGCATGAATTCCTAATTTGTTGTTACAGCTTCAGGAAGCTGTTTTAGGTTTGGGCTTGTCTGGCACTGTTACTCCATATTTCCATTTAGCATCAGTTCAAAGGTCATGCAAAACAAAGGGTGTTGAAGCATGACCTCTGTGTTGCACCATGTGTTAAACATTTGCAAGTGTGTGAGGTCTGCTTCCCGTCAGCTTCACTTAAATGATGTAGAATGAGGTATCAGAAGGCAGTGAAGAAGCAGTCAGATAATTTATGATTTAATTTTATGTGAGCCCTGCTTTCTGTAATTTTCTCTAAGCTCAAGGGAGGCTGGTGCTAACCAGTTCTCTAGCTCTGGGGGATAGTGGCACACACTGAAGGGTATTGCTTGCTAATCAAGGATGGTTGTTTTTTATATTTTATTTAGGAGAACTTGACAAGCTGAAATGAAATCATGCTTAGTATTCTAATCAATGTATAAAAAATCATTATGAAATTGCAGGAGCAGTGTGGTATGGAAATCATTTCAGCATACAATTAGAGAAAAGGTAAATTTTTTTTCTCTGTGTGTTTCTTTTTTTGTCTATTAAATAATGTATTCCTTTAAGCATGTACAGTTCTCCGATTCACAGCATGAAGTCGCGGGTGACACACTTTGTGCATCTTGACATAAAAATACAAATTTTCCATCTTAGGTCTATAAAAAGAAAATTTTAATTTATAATTAAATGTTATAATGGTATTGAATATGAATTGCCAAATTTCTGGAAGGTATCCTTTTTTTAAAAAAATAAATGACCTTGGTAAAATAAGCTTTGGGAAACTTACATCAAGAGTCTATAGCTTTATTACATAGCTTCCTAGTTGATAAGGCTGGTCCATGAAGTCCACTCTATAAATCATACAGTGCTTATTCTGAGGAAGGGAAAAAGCCCTACAAAACCAATGGCAATTGGCTCAATTAGGGAAACTTTATTCCTGACCTCAATGGTGCTCAGCATTATTCCCAGGATCAATACAATTAACAAAAAATTTTGTTTCCAAAACATGATTATTTTTGCTCCCCTGTAGGCATCAGATCCCTTTTGAACATACAATTGTGAGCTTTTCCGACCTCCCCAGCAGAGAGGTTCATCACGTCAAACTTGGCCTCCTTTAAAAAAACAGTTTAACAGCTGCTCTAGTTGCTCATGGCAACCAATCAGTGATCAGCTTTCGTTTTATAAAATGATAAGGAAAATTAAAGCTGAACTCTGATCGGTTGCCATGTGCAACTAGAACAGTTTGCTAACAGGAACTTTGATACTCTCCCTCACAGTTACTTCAGTTAAAGGGGTATTCCAGGATCAGCATAATTCTATACAAATGAGTCAGTAAAATATAAGCTAATATGTAATTATTTGTTATTTAAATTTTTCTCCCCTTACTGAAAAATGCTGTGGACATATACTGTAATGAAGAACAAATGCTACTGGCCCTTTAATCAGTCCGTAATTTCCTTCACGCGAAGAAGACAAGATGGCTGCTGATCACATGTCTACATCACATGGCCTGCACCTGCCTGTGCAGGTCATGTGATCACCACTATGTTTGGCTGTAGTGTGTTGGTTGCAGTCATCAGTATGCCCGGTGTTGTGTGTGATGTGCCATGATGTCAGTTAACATATTACTATGGTAACAAGCAGCACAGTCTGTTATCATCATCAGTGGGGGCAGAAAATAATAGGGAGGAGGAGTTGGTGAGAACTAAAGGATCAAGGGACTTGTAGTTTCCAGTGGCGGCCATCTTGATTATAACTTCACCTCTTTAGAGAGAGCCATAACATTTTAGAATCATAAAATCAAACTTTTTAAGCTCCATTTTGTAACTTATGATATTGAGTTTTGTTATATTCATATATTTATAGCATCCTGGGTTTTTATATCAGACGTTAATATTCCCGGAATACCCCTTTAGATCTTTCTCATCCAATGCCACATTTCGGCATAAGGTTGCCCCTGTGATTGGCCACGGGCCTATGTTTAAAAAGATCGTTAGAAATATCTTTGTACTGATATCTTTGTAAGAGTTTTCGTACATTGTTATAAGTCTTTCTTTTAGTCGTATTTTTTCTAAGATGAATAACCACAAGGTTAGTACAAATATTAGTATAAACATTTGTGGACATTGAGACCAGAGAATCACAGTTGAGGTGTTCTAGTTTAGTTTTTGTGCCTTAGTGAGGTACATTGTTGAGCCTTAATTATCACAAGCAACAGCCATCTGTGAAGAGTTGAGTTCAAGCCTCTATTAATTACTTGTGAGTCTCAGCATGATTTTCAACTGCACTTTATTTAAAGGCGGAAAATAGGTTCAATCTTAGATTCCGGCACTTACATGTAAGCATCCTGCAAACTCCTTTCTCTCTCTCTCTCTCCCATCTCAGCATAAAAACTACACTCACAGAAGAGCCCAGAGTGTTGACAAGCGGCACCCAGTGATCCTCTTCAGCAGTGGCTTTCTCTAGAGGGGATCCTCCAGAATTCTGGCCAGTATTCCTCCTCAGACACTTGTCTGTACTGTCTGCAGGCTCCCACATAGTTCATTTCTATCTCTATCCTGCTCTGAGTGCTGCTTTTGCAGATTATTGTAAATAGAAGCTCATGAACTCTAAATATTGGCTGCATGTAGAGTCTGGCTGAGCTCTGCTGTTGTACATACAGGGGATACACTGCTCTGCACAAGAGCTCAGTGCTTGCTTCTCAGTCTATGCGACCTTCGTGCTGAATGTTTTGCACCAAAATTGTCGCTTATGATAATTATTAGTAGGTGCAGCAAAACACCTGGATTGATAGCATTAATGAATAAACATGGGCATCTTTAGCTTCTTCTTAACATCCCATGAATGGGTATCTAAAATTACATTAACTGTTCACTTTTTCTGCTGCTTTTTTTTACTATCTGCCTCTGTATTAATTACTTATAATTACTATAATTTACAGAGTTTTTTTATATCTGCAAATATTGAAAGTCTACTGTGTAATCCTCTACAAGGTGATTAATAAGAATATTCAAAATAAGGGGGCCCAACATTGACCCTTGTGGCACTCCATGGGTAACTTCAACCAAATGTGAGGATGTGGCATTAACAACATCTTCCTTTTCTATTACTAAGCCAATTGCTGGTCCAAATACAGAGATTTTCCCCTATTCCCAGCAGTCTCATTTATGTACCAACCTTTATGTGGCACTGTATCTAAAGCCTTGAAAATTCTAGATACCCAACATCCAGAGCCCTCCTAGGTCCTGTTAAGAATCCACCTCCTCATATTAGCTAATCAAATTAGTCTGACAGGATCAATCCCTCTAAACCATGCTGATGCTGGTTACATGCTTATGTACATTTAAATACTCCAGGATTGCAAACAACTCCTCTATTTTCCCCACAGCCGAAGTTTACTCTGTATTTTCCAGGGTTGCTTATTGATCCTTTTTGTATAATACACATTTGCAATGCATTAGTCCTGTGAGGAGAACTGTCCTAAATAATATTTTAAATAAGAATTTTCCTGGTGAACACAGTTAGAAGGCGGCATTCAATACACTGGCCCTTTTCTCATCTCCATCCACCATATAAGTCAATCGAATTGCCAGTCAGGTACTTACCAGGTTTTATCTGTATGGTGCTGGGTCTGGAACCTCAGTAATCTGTTTTCACTTACCTACTCTTAAAGGAAACTTGTCAGGGCGGTTCAGGACACTAAACCACTGACATGTTTTTCATCAAATCCCTTAAGAAAACAATGTTCTAAAAAGTGATAAAACAGGTACATGCACCAAAATGATACTAATTGCACAAAAATGTACACTATACCAAAATGCTAAACTTATACCTCAAAATGAGAGTGATGCATCACTATGGCAATTACATTTTGTTTGTGTTCTGTAAAAATTGGCAAATATAAAAAAAACACTAATGATTAATAATCAGTGATCTATAGAAGAAGATGGCAGGTATGGTGCACAAACAAAAAAAAATGCTGAAAATCGAAGAAATAAGAATTGATGTATTTTATTCTCTTCCACCAGAAGGAGTTAATGAAATCTCATCAGTAAGCTATATGCAACCCAAAATTGTGTATCTGAAAAACACATCTCATTTCCAAAAAATAAACTTCACATGTCCAAATAAATAAAAATAAAATTTTTATATGCAGCATAGTTTGACAATGCAAAACCTAAAAACTGCCACATCCTTTAGTGCTAGACTCACTGTGGCATACAGGGCAATGTATAGGATATAAACGCTGGGCAAACACATCAGAGTGTACCACAAGTGAGAATAAACTAATTTAAAAGTCACTAAAAACTCCCCTTGGCACCCCCTGAGTTTAGGTTAGGGGCAAAACAGTGTGTAGTTGCACACTTATATTTTCCATTTTCAACCCTTCATTTTTGGAAAATAATGGGAGATCAGTGGGTTTATATCCTCAGTACACCCCTTGGTGAATTCCAGGGGTTGTATTTCCATATTTGGGTTATTTTCTAGGATTTCGCCTATACAGGAACCGCAAAGGTTGTACCAAGGCATTATGTTCCAATAACAAACCATTTAATTTGCCTTACAAAAGTCAAATTAAGTTCCTACCTTCTGTGCCAACTATGGTCCGAAAAGTATGGTATTTAGGATGCCTGCTTAATGACCTTTATGAGTATAAACTAGTTTTTGGGCACACGGAGAATATGATTATCTGACTTCTAGTTTTTTGATGCCATGCCAATTTTGCTGAGCCACTGATATAAGACATGACCCCATTCTAGAGGGTCTTATCAAGGGTATTGTGAGCATTTAACTCCCCATGCACCCTATAGGTATTGTGGACCTGAGTGAAGTTGCCCCCCCCCCACTCTGTTCAAATCAAACAAATTGGTGTCAAACGTTTGTGCTATGTTTGTGGCAGCAAATTTTCGTTTGTGTCGCTATCATTTTTAGATATCAATGAAAGTTTCCAGAGGTCATCAGAGGTCAGCCAGCCCCCCACATGCCAAACCAAACTGGTGCCAAACAATTCTGCTACGTTTGTGAAAAGTTTGCTGCACAAACCAGCACAACGTTAGCACTAACGTTTGACACAGTTTTGTTCGATTTGGTTTAATGTGGGGGGGCTGCTTGAACTTTTCCTTTAATTTTTTGCTCATATTCAAAACAAAAGCAGCACAAACAAAAATTGAGCAGCACAAACCAGCACAAACATAGCTGAATTGTTCGGCACCAGTTTTGTTTGTTTTGGGCAATGGGGGGGGCTGGGTTGACTGTGATGACCCTCGGCAAACTTTCATAATATCTTAAAAACGATAGTGGCAACAAATGAAAATTTTTGCTGCACAAACGTAGCACAAACTTTGACACCATTTTGTTTGATTTACAAGGTGGAGGGCCAACTTCACTCAAGTGTGTGTGGAAACTTCAAGAGATTAATCGCGCTTGACAGAGAAAACAAAATTTTTTTTATTAGTGCCCAATTGTGTTTCCTACTTGTATCAACAGACAACTACCATATTGTTCACAGGGTTTGCCCACATAACAGTTTGGGGGTGTGTTTCTATGTTGACACATTCCTGGCACATGGCATATTGGGAACTGCCATGACTAATCAAGAAAAATACAATTTTTTTTGCACACTAAGCTGTATTTTACTTTTGGAAAACATCCCACAGGAACACAGCATAAAAAGTGTTCTTTCCCTCTTGCCTCACTGGGCATACTTACTAGGGTCCATGGATCGCATTTCTGTCGGGACTTCCCCACATTTCAGGGATTGCACACCTGGGACAGGGATTGTGTTGCACGTGATCGGATTTTGGCGCATTTTTGCGACAGAAATGGGGGGGCAGGCCATCGGACGATCCAGCGGATTCAGACAAACCGCGGATTTAACTTTAAATTGTGTCGCAAGAAATGCACTTATCATCACCAAGAAGAAGGTGAACTTCAGCAGACCTGAGCGGGAAGAGACACATGCAGGATATCGGTCGCACGTCTTATGAATCGCGCCAGAGTAAATATTGGGGCAGATTTACTTACCCGGCCCATTCGCGATCCAGCGCGCGTTCTCTGCTCTGGATTCGGGTCCGGCCGGGATTATGAAGGCAGTTCTTCCGCCGTCCACAGGTGGCGCTGCTGTGCTGAAAGTCATCTCATCGCGCCGAATGCACACCACCTCGACCAGGATTGAAGGAAGCGGTCCCCAAGCGACACTTTTTCGGTTTTTAAATGCGGCGGTTTTCGAATACTTCGGGTTTTCGTTCGGCCACGCCCCCCAATTTCTGTCGCCCGCTGCGGGCCTATGCGCCACAATCCGATCGCGTGCGCCACAATCCCGGGTGCAATTCAGGTACAATCGGCGCAAATCGGAAAATTCGGGGTACACGTCGGGAAAAACGCAAATCGGGCCCTTAGTAAAGACCCCCATTGTCAGAACAATGCACCTTGGGTGACTTCTCGGATAGTAAGTAAATGTGCCCCACTGTGTGTCCATACACCCGATTTACATGCAGTATGTGATATTTCCTTCGTGGGAGAAATGCCAATAATCATTGTTTAATTTCTCATTTAACACCTTGCACAAATGAAAACTTCGGGTCAATGTGACTTTTAAAAACAGAAAAGTTTTTTTATCTCAATAAACCCACCTATTGTATATGGGAAAAAAGAAGTAAATAGAAACAAAAAACCAATGGTTTTAATATGAAAAAATGAAAAAAATGATGACCACAAAAGGAGAAAAGCTAATAAAAATGACTCCCTTAAAGTATGTCTCCTAACATCCTAAAAAATGAAGGATAACTTGAAAAAGAATGCCCAATTAGAGCAACATATAGTAAGATGCTGTTTTTTTAGGAAGGAATAACTATGTCTAAATTTTCACATTTTTTTTTAAATTTAGGGCAAAAATATCATCACATTTTAAACTAAATGAAGTACAGTGGGCACATTATTTACCCGGTCTGGAGGAGATCCAAAGTCCATTGTCCGACAACAATGCACTGTGCCGCGATTCACATTACATCGTGGTGCCGAACTTGCTGATGTGTGCTTCCCCCGATGCGTCCAGCAGTCTCCCGATGCATTAAGTGCTTTAGCTCTCTGCAACACAATTCTTTAGTGAATAAACATCCCGCGGTTGGTCGAATCCTGGAATACGTCCGACGGCCCGTCCCCCGATTTGTTGATGGCTGAAATCCAGTTTTTTGCTTGCGAGGTCCGTGTCCCTTAGTAAATATGCCCCATGTGTCAGTAGAAAGTAATCCTGAAAAGTCACTGTATATGTTAAGCATTTCAAAGTTTAAACAAACTTATAGATGACCAGGGCAATTCCAAAGATAGAGTTGGTCCAAAGGTGAATAAACTGACTTCAGGGCGCAAAGATTTTAAAGAAAGAAATCCCTAAGAAAAAGATTTAGCAATGTTCGAATTTTTTGTTGTCATTGTAGTTACATTGGTGCACTTAGCATTTTTTTGCTCTTTCATGCTCTCCCTCAGCACTGAGTACAGCAGGTATTGTTCGATGTAAACTCGATTACACAGGGGTAGGGTGCCTGTAATGTCATGTCATAATTTTAACAAATAATTTTAGGAGGAAGGAGGCCAGTGATAAACAATGGCGTAAATACAGATTTCCACACGCACACGTTGCCTGGAGTAAGTGCCCCTGGTTTAGCATGCTTGATTTTTATGGTAGATTTTCAGTGAACGTAAGCTTTTCATCAGCTGTACATTAATAATGTGTAGAATTTTATTATTATTTATTTTTCCAGGTGAAATCATTGCTCTGAAAAGGGCTTTTTCTCTGAAATCGGCCTTAATAATTGAAAGAAAATGGTTATGTTAATTAGATCTTATGAAATGGATCTTAGTTAGAGTCATTTAAAATCTTAAACATTATGGTAACGTTAAAGAATATGGATCCAGCACGGTTTCTGAATATAGACAACTTGGTCTGATCGTGAAACACTTCATGGATCCAATATGTTAATACCATATACCTGGTATACCCGACGTATAGCCACACGAATATAGCCAAGGTCCTACTTTACCACAAAACCATGTTTGACTGGAGTATAAGCCTAGGGTGGGGACAATGCTTGGTAAAAGACTTCCCCCGTAGATAGAATAGATAAATGCTTTATTGTCCCCGTAGGGGAAATGGATTTTGTCACACACGGACGCACAAACCTCCATTCATGATACAGTTTATCCTATACAAACAATCGAGATACTAGCATACATATATTACAAACAATTAACATACACTCCAAGATAAGTAAAAAAAAATTTAAAAGACGTAAAAGAAAAGAAAGCACCATGGTTTCAAAATATTTAATTAATTGCCAGGTTAACTAGTTCCATAACCCTAGGTATGAAAAGTTTTTTAAAACGTATCGTTCTACATTTACTATGAGAAGACCGTTCACTAAATGTCTACGTTGACCAATCATGTGTGTAGTAAGGGTTTTTCTCGCTCTACAGACAATGGACTTAAAATTTGGAGAGCATATGTGCACACAAGACGCCTCCCAATCCTCCGTCTTAGAGCAAACAATTGAGCTCACCTTCCACTAACCAATTCTATAATTTGTTTCTGTCGCCGTGCGGCATTGTTCCCCCAGCACAACCACCGCATTAAAATAAAAAACTTCCAATTACAGACTGGTAAAAGGGACTCACACACCCTAGTGGTCCACAATCAAAAGACCTAAGGGATCTTAAAAGTAAAGTCTCCCGACGCCCAGCTATTCAGCCCTCTGCCCCCAGTGATTACAGCCATCAAGCATTCCCCACAGTATATAGCCAACCCCATTATATAGCAAGCCCTCTACCCCTGTATATAGCCTGCCCCTGTAATAGCCAACATCTGCCCCATATAGCCACAGCCATTCCCCCATGCCCCTCCACATCTCCCCATATATAGCCAGCCCCCTGCCCGCCATTATATAGCCAGACCCCCTGCCCCCATTATATATAGCCAGAGACCCCTAACCGCCTCATCATAGCCAGAACCCCTGTCCCATTATAAAGCCAGCCAGCCTTTCACCAGCCCCAGTTTCCCCCAGTTCCTTAAGTACAAAGTCAAAAACTCACCTTTCTTGAACTCCCACAAAGGTCGTCTCCACGATCGCTTATGGCAGCCAATCAGACCCTTGTCATAGTACCAGCAAAGCTGTCCTGTCAGCCGCCGCACTGCCAGCTTTATAATTATGTCCGACAAAGCGTATGTGTACCGCAACGTTTTCTATTCAATGATTAAATTATGGCATTACATATTTAATAATTTAAAAATCCCCCATAAATTGAGTAAATATGCCAAGTGCACTATTAATGAATACCAATAATGTTCCTAAATATGAGCCCACCATCCATAAATGAATTATGATCTGTGTAGTGCTGCACATGAGTTAATTTATAGCGCGGTTTAATACATAATTTTGTGGAACAAAAACCAAAAAACATAAACCCCCCCCCCCCCCCCCATAATCCTCAGTATCCAAGCCATACAAACTCCAAATAACAACATATCTGAAGTAAAAAAAGAGAGGCAAATTTAAAAACAAAAATGTCAGCTTTTTTTTATAATGAATCTTACAGGTTTTTAAATTATGGTGCATTATATATTTTATAATAAATCTGCATATAATGCTCTAACTTTTTGCATCTTTTAATTTATTGTTGGCCACATTAATATTATGTAGATAAATAATCCATTAAATTGCTACTTAGCCCAAATATATGAACGGTGTTGACTAATTATTATAGTATAAATAAAAAAAGCCCATTTTACAATAATTTAATTAAATTACTTTTTTTTTTGGGTTCTTAAGTAGGCAGCGAGTTTACAGGAGCAGCAGGCAAACATACTCAAATGTGATGGTCCCTTGCTATACCAAACTTTGAATATATAATATATACTATACATTTAGAGCACTAGGTGGCAGTATTAAAAAAAAAGCGGAATGCAACACACTTACTTAGATAAGTGTTCTTAATATATATGTATAATAAAAAATAGAATAGCATAGTACACGAAGAATGAACAGAAACAGTTTTTTAAATGTGGAAAAGTGCCCGAATCTCAAAAAAAGTTCATTTAGTATAGTATGGGTGAAATAGTATGTACTAACAGTCACCTTATTAAAGAAGCCAAACATGTGAATTGTTTGTAGACTCAACATCTGACTGACATATCATTTAGAGTTTCATATCATAAACACATCTGCATCTAACATTGCATTTCAGGTTCTCAGTCATACAGTATGTGTTTCTCTTTTATATACACATGCCTATAAAATTCACCCTCCCTGAGCATTTGACTTACCAAACAGATAACAAAAATGTTTCCTCTTAATACAGCTAGTTCCAGATTCTACCTCAATCTCTAGTTTTTCATTTTATAACCTGTCCAGTGCCCGTGTATGATGTGTGCCCAGCTCAAGCCATCAGCCTGCCACCACAGCAACGGTCCAGAGTGATTATTCTTTGATCTCTTGTCAACATCAATCCTTCTGGTCTGCCTTCTGAGATGGTCTTGTATTCGGCTGGGTTGGCATTCTCTCTTGTGGATAGTGTTTTATGTCCTGCCGCCTCAGTTTTTTCTTCAGTTATCCGATACAAATATAAAAATGTTTATTTGCTGTTTGAAATGAAATGTTGTGACTCAAACTTAATTAACATTAAAATCCCATAAACTTGTCTTAATTGCTGGAATATTGTTGTAGTAATGGAGTGGTTTACATCTAATGATATGGTCCCCCCTCACAAAAATTCTACGCATTATTATCATTAAGAACAGAGTGTGTGTGGTAGTATAATATAACTTGGGTGTCCGCTGATATAACCATTTCAAAGTAAACATTCTATGATAAAGAAATAAACTCAACCACCACCATCAAACTGATTCTTAATTGGGATTAAGGATGGCGGGAGAAGTTTTATTTGGGAAAAGTTGTGGTTAACAATTTTAATGTTCATATGATGTACTAGCACTCATGGATCCTCTGGTGTTGAATCCAACACATTAATTAGCTCTGTGATGGTGATTTAGGCAGTAAACGATAACCTAAGCAGATAATGCTGCAGTCACCAGATATTCAAGAAATCATTAGGCAAAGAAATAAGTGGACACAAAACCACTGGGCCACTAGTGAATTGAATCAGGATGAACTTTATCTGTTTGTAATTATCTGTTTACAAAGCTATATAGGGCTCCCTGTGGGACTAATTGTAATTCTTTTGGTACCATTTAATATTCTTGACTGTACTAGAAGTGCGACAAAAATCCAAAAGGAATTTGCTGATGGGGCTTTGTTTTTTTTAAGGCTTTTACTGTTGCAACATCATGACAACCCAAATCCTCTTAATTCTTGGGTAGTAGATTACGATTGTGATTATGTTTTAATAAACCTAAAAATTAAAAATGGATTTAAACATTTGCATAAAATAGTCTTGCATTGCTATATTCTGATACCCAGAATCTTTTCACTTCCTGTTAATGTATGAAGATGTGTAAACGTTTTATTTTTTGGGGGATGAGATTTATATTTCCATTCCAGATACCCATAATGGTACGACTTTTTGATCACCCGGATCCCATCTTCATTAAAATTTTATGAGAATGAAATGGTGAAAAATGTCCAATCGGATATTTGGTTTACTTTTTGCTATGCATTTATGGCATGGGTTGAATAAAGAGAACTTTGCAACAACGATATCCGTTAATTAGGATTGGTCTATTAATCACAACAAGTTTCAAGGAGGGACACTTGCTATCTGATCCTGCCTAGGACCCATCCATCTGTAGTAGAAAGCTGATTTGGCTTAGTTCAGAGAACTGAAAACTATACTAAGTTTGGTCTGGCACTCCTCAATTGAAAGTGAATACAATAGCAAAATATTGACTTTGCTGGGAAATGTAGGATACAAAATTTGGGAAAGTGCAGATGATGGACAGACCCTTTACAGTAAATTAGAAACATCTTAAATGAAAAAAAACTGTTATTGGTACATGGTTATAAAATTGTGAAAAATTATTTATATGCTGGTCCTGATTTATCAAAGAATATATAGATATTGGTGGGTCCATTTTTTTATCTGATGACATGGACAATGGGATAGAAGTGACTGAGACAATTTTTTCTTACATTTTTTGATACAGTTGTAAAAATGGTCGCAAAAAGAGGATCTGAAAAAAAATAAAAACCTTTACACAAGGCAAGTGAGATTGATAAATACCACAGATAGCACATGCCACGTTAAAAAAAGGCAAACACCTAGTTAAAGAAACACAAATATGATAAATATCCCCCTTGAAGTCTACAAAATATAGTCACAAAGAACGACATATCCCTGAATTACTCAAAAATTTGAAATGTTTTTGCTAGTGTTTACAAATCAAGCAGTCCAAACACTTACACAACCATGTTCCAGCAGATTATATGCTATGATACTTTATCTCTGATTTTCTAATGATGATGCAAATGACAGTCAGCTATGTCCAAAGTCACCACGCCAATTTCGAGTAAAAAATCATATAAATCTAATTATGTTTAAACAAATTTCCCAAAAAAACACATCATGGGCTTCAAAAACTACAAGTTGTGGTAAGAAAACTGAAAATGTAATTTGTTGAATTTGCAGCATTAGATGGGACACATGAGTCACTGAAACATAAGGTGCTTTCACATCAAAATAACAGGGACCAAATTACCATGATAACAAAGGAACCCTTCTTTGATATATACCTACAATTTTAGAGTCCATTGTTGACTTGTGAGTTTTTGGAGAGGTTTCGCTTGAATTTCTTGGCATGTTGCAGAATAATAGCCTCCAGAGTACTGCTGTTTGATATTACCTACTGTACTGCTCCCATCTCATAGATCTTTTGCTTGATGATCGCTTATTAGGGGGGGGGTTAGTGGGCCCAGACATACATGAAGGCTTAATTTTATTTAAAGCAGTTTTATTTTCTGAGAGCGTTCTCAACCTTGATGGTCCAGTGGATGGAGTAGGGACTGTTGATGGATGGCAAGGTTCAACGTCAGCAAAGGACGTGGTGGGCCAGTAGTCATGTTTGGTGGAACCATGATGAATGAGCTGGTAGTTCCCTATCCTCTCAAATACCTTGGAGGTCCTTTCCTTAAGCTTTGAACCTAGTTCTTTAAAATTATTCTTCAGGCTCCTCCACCTACCATCTATCCTGTCATTGGTACCAACATGGACCACGACAGCTGGGTCATCCCCAGCCCCTCCCAGTAATTTATCCACCCTTTCCACCACATGCCGAACCCTGGCACCAGGGAGACAGCAAACCATTCGGTTGAGGCGGTCTTGGCGACATATTATTCTATCAATTCTATCAATTCTATCTATGAGTTAAACCCATACTTATAATAAAACGGGAAATAGTTCTATTGAAGTGTTTACTCTATTGGTTAGAGAAAACTTTTTGAGAGGAAGGAATTGTCTCCACTTCTTTTAGCATCAGAGACATAATACCTTAAGAATTGTTCCAGAGTTTGATTTAGTCTCTCTGTCTGTCCATTCATCTCCAGAATCACATAATTCGCTTCAGAACCAAGACACAAATTGTACACTGTGGTCAGAAACAATATTTTCTGGGATTCCATACAAACACGGAATGTGGTTTATAAACAAGAAGGCTAAAAAATTTTTTTTTGGCATTTCAAATGGCAAATTTTAGAAAAACAGTCACATACCACCTAAATAGCTGTTTTAACCTTGGACTCGGGTAAGTCCATAATATAGTCCATAGAAATATGGGTCCAGGGTTTTTTAGGAAGAGGAAGTGAGCGTTTAGGAACCTTTTACATAGCACACACAGTGTTTCCTGAACTACACATAGACGAAATTTAGGGGTAACAAGTAAACTTCAATCATGAACATTTTCAGGAGCTAAACATTGAGCATTTGTGATAGATGTGGTCAAATTCTTATCAATGACAACAATAACAACACCGGCATTTCATTAAAAGCCACTGCTGGGGTATTGCTGCAAAAACTGCTAAATAAGTCTTAATTTTTTAGCGCCAGGATGGTATGTGATAACAAAATCAAACCAAGTAAAAAAAATGCCTAAGGAGCCTGCTTGGGAGATAATCTCTTAGAATTATCTAGATGTGAATAATATTTGAAAAAAAATGTGGGCTTTGTAGGGCCTTAAGATTAGTGGGTCATTCCCAGTTATCAATAGCCGTCACCTTAATGGGATCCATACAAAAAGACATAGGAGTTGTGATATAACCTAGGAAATATATTTTTTGGACTCCAAACAAACACTTTAGCAAATAATTAATTCATACAGAACCTAGATAAAACATTTCTGACATACTGTTTTTGTGTGGAGCAAAGATAAATATATATAAAAAACAACAACATACTGACCTAGCAAATTTCAGAAAATATCATTAACCCCTTAACGCTCTGCGCCGTAGCTCTACGGCGCAGAGGTATAAGGGATGTATGAAGAGGGCTCACGGGCTGAGTCCTCTTCATACAGAGGTGGGGGTTTTTGCATTTTGCACAAAACCCCCACCGCTAATAACCGCGGTCGGTGCTAGCACCGATCGCGGCTATTAACCCTCTAAACGCCGCCCGCAAAGTCGCGATCGCCACAAAGACGGCGGATCGGTTACCATTGGTTGCTCGGGTCTCTTTTGACACGAGGCTACATGGTTTATGCAGGTTCGTTACAATGAGCCAGTGGCTCATTTGTAATGTTAAGACCTGCACAAAAACGCCAATATGCAATACTGGAGTATTGCAGTATATGGTGAGGAGCGATCTGAACATCTAGGTTAATGGACCCTAGATGGTCTAAAAAATAGGTGAAAAAAAAAAAACAAAGAAAAAAAAAAGTTTAAAAAATAAAAAAAATTAATAAAATATTAAAAGTTCAAATCACCCCCTTTCCCCCCCTTAGAACGGATATAAAACATAACAAACAGTAAAAATCACAGAACTATAGGTATCGCGCGTCCAAAATGCCGCCTTCTACCTCCTTACCCCTCCTCCGATCAAAATATAAAAACGTGGTTAGGCCGGCAGGTGACCCTCCCGGGCCGGGGAACCCGGAAATGGCGCCAATGACCGAAATGCGACTTTACACCTTTTTACATTAACATAAAAAATGGAAATAAAAAATGATCAAAAGTCGCACAGACTCAAATGGTTTAGCAATGAAAACGTTGCCTCATTTCGCACAAAAATGACCCCTCACACATCTCTGTGCGCCAAAGTATGAAAAAGTTATTAGCCTAGAAGTGGCAAAAAAAATTTTTCTTTTTTGTACACATTCGTTTATTTTTGAAAATGTTTTAAAAACCACAATAAGACCTATATAAATTTGGTATCACCGCTCGATGCATCGCACCGAACCAAAGAATAAAGTAGGGCGTGTTTTTGGACGAGAAGAGTGAAAGTCGTAAAAACTGAGCCCACACAAGAACGTGACGCACGTGCGGGTTTTTTTTCAATTTGTCCACATTTGGAATTTTTTTTCAGCTTCGCAGTACACGGCATGTTAAAATCTTATATAAACAACGGGACAAGTATAATTGTTACGCCAAAATACCCCTCACACAGGTCTGTTCACACGTAAAAATGAAAAAGTTTATGACCTTTTGAAAGTTGGAGCCTTTAGGGAAAGAAAATTCCTGAAAAACGAAAAAAAACCCTCCGTCCTTCAGGGGTGTTAAAAATGTGAAGACAGTCAGGAGCATGTGCAAGCCAAATACAGTACCCACACAGCCTTCTTGCATCAATTAAGGTTAAACCCGCGGGGGATCAAGCTTTGCGAACCAAAGGGCATCCCTATCTGATTAAGTCAGAGAATCAATCGAGAGATATTCGTGGTTGTTACAGTTTATTTATTGGGCTCAACAAATGGAATGTCGTGCTTAACCTAAACAACAAATTTTGCACCTGATGGAAGAGTTGGAAGGGCAATTTCCCCTTCCAAAGTGCCTCTAAAAGCACTGAGTACCTGCAAGCTAGTGTATATCAGAGGGGACGAGTTAAAAAGTTCTAACCTTTGGATTCTAGAACCTGAGGCGATCATCAACCCGCACATGGCAGCAGAAACGTTTGTCGAACCATAGTAAACAAGCAGATATAGCGGCAATCCCTTGAACTTAAGAAAACAAGTAATAAGAGAACATATGGACCACAGAGGCAAAGCTGAATGTGGTTGAGGGAAGGGAAATTAGAGCAAACTTAATTGAAAACATAAAATTCCTTGTAATATTGGTGATATGGTATCCATTGTTAATGATTTAAGTATTTTCTAAATCTGAACGAGGTGCAGTCGCATGAACAGGGAAGGTACATCGCGGCCCAAATAACAGCCAAAAAATCCTATTACATATAATGCTTCTCTGCAGTGTGTATGGCCTACATGTGCCTAATCTGCTCTAATTTTACAAACTTAGCTTTAAGATGCAAGTTCTTGGTTGATAACTACACTCATTCCCCCAACACATATTCAGGACCTTGTGTTTCTTGGGCTTCAGCCTCGGCCTACACTGAACTCAGCCATTGAAATGTTGATTTGGCAAAAGGGTTTCGTGACTTAGTGCCCCTATAAGATGAGTATTTGGAGTTAAACCCATACTTATAATAAAACGGGAAAGATTTCTATTGAAGAGTTTACTCTATTGTTCAGAGAAAACTTTGTGAGAGGAAGGAATTGTCTCCACTTCTTTTAGCATCAGAGACATAATACCTTAAGAATTGTTCCAGAGTTTGATTTAGTCTCTCTATCTGTCCATTCATCTCCAGAATCAAATAATTTGCTTGAGAACCAAGACACAAATTGTACACTGTGGTCAGAAACAATATTTTCTGGGATTCCATGCAAACACAGAATGTGGTTTATAAACAAGAAGGCTGAAACCCTGGGGAGTTTTTTAGGCATTTCAAATGGCAAATTTTAGAAAAACAGTCACATACCACCTAAATAGCTATTTTAACCTTGGACTCGGGTAAGTCCATAACAAAATCAAACCAAGTAAAAAAAAAATGCCTAAGGAGCCTGCTTGGGAGATAATCTCTTAGAATTATCTAGATATGAATAATATTTGAAAAAAATTGTGGGCTTTGTAGGGCCTTAAGATTAGTGGGTCATTCCCAGTTATCAATAGCCCTCACCTTAATTGGATCCATACAAAAAGACATAGGAGTGGTGATATAACCTAGGAAATATATTTTTTGGACTCCAAATACTTTAGCAAATAATTAATTCATACAGAACCTAGATAAAACATTTCTGACATATTGTTTTTGTGTGGAGCAAAGATAAATATATATAAAAAACAACAACATACTGACCTAGCAAATTTCAGAAAATATCATTAAACAATTTGAAGACAGCAGGAGCATTGTGTAAGCCAAATAGAGTACTCCACAAGCCTTCTCTGATTCAAATAAAGTTAAACCCGGCGGGGATCAAGCTTTGAGAACCAAAGGGCACTCACTATCTGATCAAAGTCAGGAATCAACGGGAGAGGATATTGTGTTTTTACAGTTATGTTATTGGGCTCACAATAGGAAATGCGTGGCCTAAACCTAAACAATAAAAATTTGCCCTGATGGAAGAGTTGGAAGGGCAAATTTTCCCCTTTCGCAAAGTGCCTTAAAAGTACTGTACTCCTGCATAGCCCTATGTTCTAGAGGGGACAGATTAAAAATTCTACCCTTTGGATATTTAGAACCTGAGGAGATATCAACCGCACAGTTGTCAGCAGAAACTTTGTCAAAACCATTAGTACAATCAGAGATATAGCCAGACTCCCACTCTCTGAACTTTAAAAACAAGTAATAAGAAGAACATTATTTAGCCCACCTTACTAGAGGTCCAATCAAAGACTGAATTATTCAGGGTTAGCCAGGGAAGCCGGAGGATAATATCAGCAGACAAATTACTGAAAACATAAAATTACAGCAACTGTGAATAGACCCTTCCAGATATTAAGAATAGTCCTGAAATAAAGCTTGACAACTTTAGAAGTGGAAGTGTCTGCCATGCTAACAGGAATGGAAAATCCAGTTTGACCAAATCTACATTAACAGCCAAAACAAAATCCATATTAACAAAATTAGCTGTAACCCCAAAATCAAAAAAGTTCTTGATAGGGAACCTGTGTGCCCAAGCGACCCTCCCAAGGTTACTTAGGCACTTGTAGTTCTTCTCCACTGGTCTTGGACAAGACTTATTCAGATGATTGGATCTGCCACAGTAGAAGCATAGGCTGCTATTAGGAAGAGAAAATCTAAAATAATTGTCCTTATTAGGGCACTCTGAAGATCTGAATTAGGCTACTCATAGGCTGCTATAGTTCAGGGATATATTTACTGATTATAGAGGATTATACAGCAATACCTGGAAAGGCCAGAAAGGAATACTACCATTTACTGCATCATCCAGCTAGATCTTCAAGGTCCTATGTCTGTATATTATTCAGCTCCAGAAAAGTCATAAATAATCATAAATCATACCTTTATTGTAAAGTAGCTCCTGTCAGTGAATAGCACACAGTGATAGGTAGATCAGAAAAGTACTCTTCATAGTGAATAGCATGCAGTAATAGGTATATCATAAAAGTGCTGCTCTAAGTGGATAGCACACATTAATATGTGGATCATAAAAGTTTTCTTCATAATATATAGCATGCAGTAATACATGAGTTAAAAAGTTTCTTCATAGTGAATAGCGCACAGTAATATGTGAATCATAGAAATGCTCAGTAATTCATGCATTAAAAATGTGTTCTTCATATTAAATAGCATGCAGTAATATGTGGATCATAAAAGTGTTCTTCTCTATGAATAGCATTCAGTAATAAATGGATCATAGTTCTCTTCATAGTTAATAACATGCAGTAATACATTGATCATAAACAGTTCTCTTCACAGTGAATAGCGCACAATAATATGTGAATAATTAAATTATACTTCATAGTGAAAAATGAGCAGTAATATGTGGATCATAAAGTGTTCTTCTCAGTGAATAGTGTACAATAATACTTGGATCATAAAAGTGCTCTTCATATTAAATGAGTAGTAATACATAGATCTTCAAAGTACTTCTTTTAGTGAATAGCACACAGTAAAAATAGGATCATAAAAGTGTTCCTCAAAGGGAATATTGCAGTAATATGTGTGCTCTTCATAGTAAATAATGTGCAGTAATATGTGGATCATCAAAATGTTCTTCTAAGGGAATAGCACACAGCAATATATGGGTCATAAAAGTGCTCTTTATAGTAAATTAGCTATGGCTCCAGGCATTGCCTGGGATAGTAAAAAACTGCTCTTAGCTACACAAAATAGAATGGGTTAACAAAAAATATTTTAGATGTATCTATAGACTGTTCTAGCCTCCTCTGTGGCTGGCAGTCTCTTTCAGTGACTGTGTCTGTTGCCGGCATTCTCTTTCAGTAACTGTCTGTCTCTGGCAGCGGCAGTCTCTTTCAGTGACTGTCTGCCGACTAATTGTCTTAGAGCTCAAGTTTCATTTTTGCTTAGCTGTTTATAAAATTACAGCTAATCTCTGATTGGTTTCCATGGGCAACTGGAACACTTTTACCTAAGACAATTCTGATTATTTCCCCCTATCCCTATTCATCTTACCTCACACAAAAGTTGTCTTCTACTCATCCCCTATAGTAACCAATACCACCTCAGAGGTCATAAAAATGACCAGTGGCAATACAGCAACCAATCAGGGCTCACCTTTCAACTGCCACAGCAGCAGACAATGGCTGCTGTATATGGTAGTTAGTAAGTGGATTATGTAAAGCGCAGAGAGAAAATTTCAGCTCAAAACCTGGTCTTAGACAAAACAACTGTGCAAAAATTGTTGATTGTAAACATGACGATACATATTCCTTTAGTGGACATACATACACACACAAACACTCAGCTTTATATATTACATAATGCAGATTAATACAAGCATCATAAAAGAGGTCATCTTGGTGAATAACATACAGTAATAAGTGAGTCATAGTGAATAGCACATTGAAATAGGTGTAAGAAATAAGTGTTCTCATTGAATATTGTTCAGGAAAACCTTGATTATACGAGTCTTTTAAGAATAGGAAAGCAGAAATTAAGGAATGTGGCTGTTGTGCCGCTGTTGGTGGTGATGGAGTTAGTAGTACAGGGAAAGGAGGTTTTTTGTCTCTGTCTGCTCCAAGTTCATCTGGTGTAAGTGGGTGCCAGCTTGTACAGAATGCAATGGTAGGCCACAATAGACCACAGTTGTGGCATTGGTGAATTACATGGCAGACAGTGCATCAACTTTTGTGAGCTAATCCTTGCCACACTCATCTTCAGTTTGAAGCGCAGAGCCAACCAAATTCATCCCCCCTCATCAAAGTAGCCAAGCTATTTCAGCCACAAGTCATGGATCAGTCAGTCATGCTGTACAATGACTCTCCTAGTTGGGATTCCATGGCCCATACACCTGTCCTTGCCCCAGTAGCAGAGAATGAGTTCTAAGGGTGTGGGCAGGGAACCATCAGAATGGGGTACAAGAAACAAAGGGTGATCATGTGGTTCTAAACCTATGAATGGGTGGGAAGCAATGATACTTCAGAGGAAAAGGTGGTGCCCAGGAAGACACAGACAGTCAGCAGAACAAGTGAAAGTGAACCAGGGCACAGCAGTCAGCCTGTAGCCATGGTGCCGACTGCTACTGCCCACTGCGGAAACCAAGGAAACACATACCATCCAACAGGGTGACTGCAGAGGGATATTTTTTCTTCTAGAATGCTAAAGACAGAAGATGTGTCATTTGCACCTGCAGAGTAAACATGAACTGCAGTGGATGAAACACCAAAAATGCCTGGAAACACCTAGAGTTTCCCTGCTACTTCAGTTGGCCCTCACCACCTTCCATGTCACAAGGCTACCTGTCACCCTGCAAAGAAAAGATGTGATGCTGCCACTAACACCACCAAAAGCACAACCATCGTCAAGGCCTCACAAAGCCTTGATCTGTTACTGCACTGTCCAGCCAAGGAACAGTTTTGGAAAAGGAGGACCAGAAGGAGATACCCCTCACCAGAGACCGTTTGTCCTTGCCTCTGGGCAGCCTGGTTCACACGAGTCCAGCTCTAGTGCTTGCACACCGACACTCAAATTGTCTGGATGCTCAACAGTGGCAAATACTGGGTGGCCCTCTGGTGGTGTCATCACTGTACAAGGCATGGATCCTATGCAACTTGGTTTTGCCAGTGTCTGAATAAATTCCGCATTCCTGGAATTTCTAATTAAAATTTTTCAATTCTGCATTCCGTAACTTCAATTTCAAAATATTTCAATCCCGCATTCCTGTAACATCAAATTCAAATTTTTTCTAATCCGCATTCAAGAAACCTCAACTTGATATGTTTCAATTCCAAATTTCCAAAAATAAACATTTTTTTTCAATTCTGCATTCCCAAAACCTAAAATTCACAATTGTTTCATTTGCGGATTCTGATAACTTCAAATTATCATTTTTCAATTTCGCATTCGTGGAAATAAAATCTCAAATTTGTAGGTTCCACATTGGTTCTTTTACAGCACAGAGAATAACTGGGTATGAACACCCAGATTGCCATTAACTGCCGTGACATGTTTTTTTTATTATTATTATATTATTAAATTATTAGTTTTTTTAAATTTTACAGACCCTTTACTACCCCTACTTTACAGCCAATGTTTGGTGTAAAATCTGGGTCCCGATTTACTTCAATCGGGTTCATGTTTGGGTTAAAGAGTTTGGCCACATTGCCTCATGTTTTTTGCAATGTGTGTAAGTGTGGGGGGAAGATATTAAGTAATTTATCAAAATTCATCTATTAAAAAATCAGTTTTGCTTTCATGATATGTAAAGTGAAACCTCATTTCTTTTACTTCATCAGCCAGACATTCCTGATAATAAAATGGCTGCTGATAAAGGATGAACAAGCAATTGCTCTCCCAAGACCTTAATCTTATTAACCCCTTTAAAGTTCGGCCCAAACTCCCGATGAAGAACCAAATTTTGTTGACTCATAATATAAATTAAAGAGCAACTCTAATGTCGCAATGATTTTTACCAAATTGTCATACATGATTCCCCCTCTGAAAATCAATGGTAAGATGCCCTTTCTTTCAAGAGGTATGGCATTTTCTGTTCCAAAGCTGCTTGTCTAAATCTTCATCAGCAGCGGTGAATTGGGAGAAGACTAACCTCTTCCTATATCTGCTCGGGAGCTGCGTCAAATTTAGCATGCTCACAGTTCCCAAGATACCTTCTGTTCCCACATTAAGCATGGCAGCTTACATCACATGGAGGAATATGGAGAATGGAATAAGTAGTAGAAACTAGCAGAGAAATGTGTGAGCACTAAGTCTTAACAGTTCACTGTTGCATAGGAGACATCTGCATTCTTGCAGCAGCCTACACAGTTCTCTTATCAGCTACACACACAGAGAGAGCTCTGTCACATGACCCCATTCTACCTCCAGAGTGAATGGGGTATAGCGAATAGGTTGTAAATAGATACTTATAAATGTTTCTCAATGTAAGTTGAACTATTAGAGCATATGTTGGGTATAATGAATAATTGGGACTGGACGCTAGCAACGCCACGCAAGATCCATACAGGGCAAAACCCAGGGTCGGGCAAGAACGTGTAGCTGGCGTCCCGTGTTGGAGTTTTACATGTGCATTTTTATTGCTCTTTTCTGAGTATGTTTTTAATCTAAATAAATCCTGAGTGTTAAACTGTACTATGCTATCTTCCAGTGATCCACTGCATCATATGTTGAAAACGGAGGAGTTCACGGGAGAAACGCAGGAGTGTTGGTCTGAATAGCAGTATATTCTTATCGGAGGATTCAGGAATTTGTGCTGGAGGAGTGTGAACTGCTCTATTTTGTGAGTGACATATTGGAAGAAAAAGGACACACGGAAGCAAGAGAATCTGGAGCTCCGGTCACAACTTATTTTCTATGTTTTAAAATTTGGGTTTACTGGATCAACCCTTGACTGTTTGTAGCTCCACGAGAGAGTTGTACAGCACATAGCTGTTATTGCTGTATTTGGTAAAGAATCACAGAAGACATCAGCACAGTCAAGAGACACATATACTGATCTAGCCCAGAAAAATGCTGTGAACATACAATGTAATGAAGAATTAAAATGCTACTGGCCCTTTAATCAGTCCGTTTTTCTCCGCACAGAGAAGACACAGGACAGAAGCCACTTGTCACATGTCCACATCACATGACGTGCACCTGCCTGGGCAGGTCATGTGATCTTCACTATGTTTGGCTGTAGTCGGTTGGTTGCAGTGCTTCCAGTATGACCAGTGTTTTGGTGATGTGCCATGATGGCAGTTACACATCATTACTATGGTAACAGAGCTGGACAGTCTGTTACATCATCACTGGGGGCAGAAAAAAAGACGGAGGAGGAGTTACTGAGAACTAAAGTATAAAGGGACCTGTGGTTTTCAGTGGCGGCCATCTTGATTATAACTTCACCTACCTTAGAGAGGCCATAAAATTTTGTATATCATAAAATCAAACTATTTAAGCTTCAATTTGTAACTAATGACACTGAGTTTTGTTATATTCATTTATTTATAGCATAATGGGTTTTTGTATCAGACGAAATCAGACGTATTCCCGGAATACCCCTTTAAACATCTTATTCCAAAGTATCCTGAAATCATCTATATTTGCAAACTTAGCCCTTATCTCCCAAACACATCATATGATATGGTTAGCCAGGAAGAGAGCTGTCTTCTGAATTTGTTCTTTTTTTTATAAGTAATATGATTTAGTGGCCTCTGTTCTTGTGACCATTTTATCCTAACTGTATAACATTAAAATATAACACTCTAATTTACATAAAAACAAGAGAAAAGAAGGGAAAAATCCAGCTCACCATCAGTAGGCTGTTCCATCCACGCACTGATGCATGGGATCGCCCATAGCTGAGGCAGAAAGAAGAATAAAGAAACCAGCGCTCCGAGACAGTTGAAGTGTAAAGATGACAATGTTTCTTTCTTTTATTAAATCCGTCTATAAATCAGTACACGGCAAAGTGCACCAATCCAAGAGACACAGGTAAAATCCAACATGTTTCGCCTCAGACAGCTTAATCATGGATACAGCTACAAGACAACTTACTCTATTTAAAAACCTCGCGCTGTACCGTGGCGTGTGACGAAACGACCACGCCCCACATCACATGACCCCCACAAATGTGACGACCACGTGACCGGGTTCACCTGATCGGACAGCCACACCCCCACGAGAGACACGAAGGACGGGTAAGCACTAAAAACATGTTGCAATTGTTAAAACAACCTGAAAAGCGTTAGTACGGAAGAGCAGTGATGCATATCTATATAAATCATTACTTAATTCCAATACAAAGTATGGAGGAATATATAGTATATGCTTACGTGGTTATGACAACCTACGAAACCCATGGAATAACTCATTCGGAAATACAGATAAACCTCCAAAAATTATTAGATGGAAAGATGTATGCTTATGTAAAAACCATCACATTGTATTTAGTAACAGTACAAAAACTACTGTTATTCCGGTATTGACTATTAGTTACTCAGTTGATCTAGCCATACATGCATTCCAGAATGCTTCTGTTTGTCACACTTATAGATATATTGTATGTATGTTCACTGACTGCAGAATGCAAATACATAACTCTTACACCCTCTAATCAACAAGATAGAATCCTGTCTAAGTTCAAACCAAAGTTGTGCAGTTTTTAAGAGAGAACATCCATAGGTTTCCCTATCATCAACTTTTCTTGTGATCGCCACCCCTATTGGCTTTTAAAACTTTTTCTATGCCCATCCACTTAAAAGAACTATTGTCCCCCTGGTGGATATTACGAAATGTTTGGAAGCCGCAGAGATATTAGTTAGATTCGTATTCCCAATGTCAGAGAGATGTTTTCTGATCCTTGTTTTAATGAATTCGTAGTGACATCCTACATACGTTTATTACAATCAGTGCATGTGATAAGGTATATCATATATGAGGTGTGCAATTGACTTGTTTGTACTTTGTATCTCGTATTTGTTGTGCACGATGTAAAGGTATCCGTGTGGCTAATAACAACAAACTAAACAGCGTGTGTGACGCATTTGTGATTACCTACAGAATGTAAACCAGGATATTGTTGATGCTAAGCTCTCAGCATGAAATGGCTTGGAGACCCAGAGACCCATGGTTGGGGCCTTCCTGGAGCTATGACGTATTCCCTGTTTTGAGACATGTTCTCAAATCATGTCTTGTCCAAAATTGGGAGAAATTTGTTTATTACTTTTTTAGATTTATGAAACTGGTTACTGTACTGTATAGTGAATGGAATGGAGTCAGAGGCCCTCACCTTTCTTTTTGGAACATTTGGTTTATCTTCCAACAATGTGGATCTCTGTATATTGCTCAATCGTTTTTTTTGGCAGAGGATAGAATCTTCGTTTTATATTTTCTCTCCAATAGCCTATGTTTCCCATTTTTCAGATGTTGATGAAATTCTCATCCGTGGAGCTATTTCTCGATACGAGAAGCTCCCATAAGGAATATTGTCCACGACGTGCTTTGGTGGCACGACGTGGACAGTAAAATAAGTATTTCCTCGCTACTTTTTTTGCGGAGGGGGATATTGTGACCGTGTGTTATCTGGCTTCCACCAACGTACAATCCAGAAAATCTATACTGCGGCACTGCGCCCCAAAATGATGCGTGAATTTTAATGTCATCTCATTAGAGTTGAGATAGGGAAACAAATTTCTCAAATTCCATGGAGTATCATTCCAAATCACAACAGGTGTCGTCTATTAGCGGCCGAACCATTCTATAGACGACCTGTGTGGATTATTGTCACAGAAGATGTACTGTTTCCCCATTACTATCATAAATATTGCAAGGAGGGGAAAATGTTGGCCCCATTAGGGGCCCCTCCACTTGCAAATAATTGATTATTAAAACTAAAAAATTATTGTCCAAAAGAATTCCTTTGTCATTAGAATGTATTCCTTAAAGTGCTGGGGATAAGTACTGAATTCATTCAGTGTTTTGGGCCAAAAATATAAGGGGCTGTCTGGTGAGGAATTGACAATACACGCACTTTAAACATCACAGATGTCCACTGTAAGTATTTCCCTTTCAAAGAATTAATTTTTGTAAAAGGGTGTTTGGTATCTCGAAGATAACTGGGTGTAACACAAAAATTATGGGTTGAGTAATGGTCAACAGTCCCACGTCTCTCCCCAGGCCCCCAAGCCCGCGACATGGTCTGCATGGCGGGGTGAAATATCCCTTGTGAACCTTGGGAGAGAGGGGAATCGGCATGACCGAAACTCCACATATAGAATCCCTGGTTTTTTTGTTTAGTAATCCCTAATGACACGCCCTCCTCCAAATGTTTTTTCATGCTGTTCTGACAGCTTTAGTTGGGTCAAGGAAAGTCTACGATAAGTCACGGATCACTCAAAATCCTCATTGATTTTTCTATATAACTTTGCTCCATAAGACAAACCCCCCCTTTGTCCGCATCTTATCACATGTCTTTATTGTTTTGAAGATTCGAGAGAGTCTCCTCCGAACCAGTTAGATGATGGTTCCTGGAGTGGGGGTACTATTTTTTGTTTTAAAGTTGCAGTTAGCTCTCTCTCAACGAGATCATTGAATTTGTCCATGTAATTGCACCTAGACATTAGGGTAGAAGGTTGGGTACTGATTGTAAAAGGTTTTTGCCATTTGACATTACATGCAGATGACTCATTTTGCTAGAGACCTAAAGTGAAAATATTCATTTGGTCCCTAAATCCTTTCTCCATCCTCATATCCCAGATTTGATGTGGAAGGCCATCTGGGTCGGGATCAACAACTGAGTGCTCTCATTCCTCAGTGAATTCTTTGGGTACTTGTTCAGAAATGAGTCCTCACTGTTAAATTTCTCATGATTTATGGCATCTAATAATGTCCGTATAAGTCGAAAGGCTGTAGAAGGGAAAAGTTTAAGACCTTTACTTAAGACTCTTATCTGTCCCTGGATGATATAGCTTGAGAGCATTCAAAACCGAGGGGTTTAAGGCCGTTTCTTTTCGGTGTGTGGAGGCTGGCCGTCTCTCTTCATCTTTTCCTCTTGGTCTTGTACCGGTGTTTCCGCCTGCCCTCCTGCCCCGTTTTTTGAAGCCGATATGGCATGATTAGGGCTTGATCAAGGGCATCGTCAGAAAACACGGAGGAGGAACTGTTATATCGATTCCTCCGTCCCTCCGAAAACTGACATGTGGCAAATTTTTATTTCCTTATATCGTTGGTTTTTTTTGTTTTTACGAATTGATTTAGATGCTTGTTTTTATTTGAGCGAACGATTTCCAGGTGTATACCTCATTAATTTTAGTCCAACAGTCTCTGTCGAATTTTTTTTTTTCTTTCCTCATCAATGGCTGTTTCCATTTCAGTTAGATAGATTCATTCTTCTTCCATGTTGGATAGATTTTCTATAGGTGATAATTCACTGAGCTGGTCTTTAATTTCCTTCATTTCAGTTTGATATTGGCCCAGTAATTTGTTTTTTCCTCTTGAATAATTAAAGCCATGAGTTCTCAGAGCAATTGCTCAGAGTTTGATTCCAAGATTCTAAAAGAGGTCAGAATAAACGGTGGTAGGCATTTTCTTAATACGTAGACCACGGGAATCACTTCTATTAAGATATGATGTCAATTTCAGTCTCTGCATCCCACAAATCTTTGACCTCCTTACATAAAGTCTTTCTCCACGACCTTTCGATGACTGTTTTCTTGTGACTTAGCCCGTGCTACCCGTGTATTAAATAATAATGCAGCTTTCTTTTGTGCGATCATCTAAAATAGTTGTGTGATGTCGCGGTACTGGGCCAATGTCACACCTGTTCCATTGTAAAAAATGCACAACTTATGTATAGGAACGTAGAAAGCCCTACGTCTATTGCCGCATGTATAGAGGAATAGTGTGTTGGGAGCACGAAACACAGTCCACGAGTGTTATGCAAAAACAAGAGAAAGAAGGGAAAAATCCAGCTCACCATCACGTGTCTGTTTCCAGCGCACGGATGCATGGGATCCCCATAGACTTGAGGCAGAAATAAGGATAAAAGAACCAGCGCTTCCGGAGACAGTTGAGTGTAAAGATGAAAATTGTTTCTTTTTCTTTTTTTATTAAATCCTCTATAAATCATGACACGGCAATGTGCACAACAAGGATACACAGGTAAATCCAACTTTTCGCTCAGTACGAGCTTATCATGATACAGCTACAACACATCTTACCTCTATTTAAACCTCGCGCTCTGTACCGTGGCGTGTGACGAACGACCACGCCCCGCATCAATGACCGCCACAATGTGACCCACGTGACCGGTCACCCTGATCGAACAGCCACACCCCCCGAGTAGAACAACAAGGACATGGTAAGCATAAAAACATAGTTGCAATTGTTAAAACACCTGAAAAGCGTTAGTACGGAAAGAGCAGTGATGCATATCTATATTAAATCATTACATTACTTAATATCCAATACAAAGTATGAGGAGATATATAAGTATATGCTTACGTGGTATACTGACACTCAAAACCCAGTGAAATAACTCATTCGGGAAAATACAGATAAACCTCCAAAAAATTATTAGATGGAAAGATGTATGCTATGAAAACCATCACATTGATATTATAGTACAGTACAAAAACTCCTGGTTATTCCGTCTATTGACTATTAGTTACAGTTGATATCTAGCCAATCATGCATTCACGCTCTTTTTTGTCACACTATAGGATTATTGTATGTATGTTCAACTCCTGCAGAAATGCAAATACTTAAACTCTTACAACCCCTAATACACACAGATTAGATCCTGTCTAAGGTTCAAACCAAAAGGTGTGCAGTTTTAAGAGAAACATCCAATAGGTTTCCTATTCACAACTTTTCTTGTGATCGCCACCCCTAGTTGGTCTTTTAACTTTTTCTAGCCCATCCACTTAAAAGAACTAGTGTCCCCCTGGTGGATATTACGAATGTTTGGAAGCCGCAGAGATATTAGTAGATTCGTATTCCCAATGTCAGAGAGATGTTTTCTGATCCTTGTTTTTAATGAATTCGTATTACATCCTACATACTGTTTATTACAATCAGTGCATGTGATAAGGTATATCATATATGAGGTTTTGCAATGACGTATGTTTTGACTTTGTAGCTCGTATTTGTTGTGCACGATGTAAAGGTATCCGTTGTGGCTAGTAACCAACAAACTCGCGTGTGGACCGCATTTGTGATTACCTACATGATGTAACCAGGATAATGTTTGATGCTAATCTCAGATGAAAATAGGCTTGGGAGCCACCAGAACCCAATGGTTGGGGCTTCCTGGACTATATCGTATTCCCTGTTGAGACATTTCTCAAATCAATGTCTTGTTCCAAAATTGGGAGAAATTTGTTTATTACTTTTTTAATATTTGATGAAACTGGTTCCTGTATGTAGTAGTGAATGGAATGGGAGTCAGGCCTCACCTTCTTTTGTGGAACTTTATGTGTTTATCTTCAACAACTGTGGATCTCTGAATTGCTCAATCTTTTTTGGCAGAGGATAGAATACTCGGTTTATATTTCTCCCAATAGCCTATGTTCCCAGTTTTTCAGATGTTGATGAAATCTCATCCGTGGAGCTATCTGCGAAACGGATAAGCTCCCCAAAGGGAATATTGTCCATGACGTGCTTTGGATGGCACGACGTGGACAGTAAAATAGTATTTCCTGCTACTTTTTTGCGGAAGGGGGATATTGTGACCGTGTTTATTGGCTTCCAACGTAACATCCAAATCTATACTGCGGCCCCCACAATGATGCGTGAATTTTAAATTCATCTCATTAGAGTTGAGATAGGAAACAAATTTCTCAAATTCCATGGAGTATCACCAAATCCACACAGAGGTCGTCTATAAGCGGCCGAACCATCTATAGACGACTGTGTGGTTATTGTCACAGAAGATTACTGTTTTCTCCCATTGTATCATGAAAATATTTGCAAGGGAGGGGAAAATTTGGCCCCCATAGGGCCCCCTCCACTTGCAATAAGAATGATTATTAACCATAAAAAAATATTTTCCAAAAGGATTCCGTTGTCATTAATGTATTCCTTAAGTGCTGGGAATAAGTACTGAATCATTCAGGTTTTTGGCCAAATATAAGGGCTTTCTGGTGAGGAATTGACGAATACAACGCACTTACATCACAGGATGTCCAACTGTAAGTTTTTCCCATTTCAAAAATTATTTTTTGTAAAAGGTGTTTGGTATCTCGAGATAACTGTGTGTAACACAAATTAGGGTTGTAAGTAATGGTCAAGCCAGTCCCCCGTCTCTCCCCAAGGCTCCAACATGCCCGCCGACAATGGGTCTGCATGGCGGGGGAAATACCTTGTAACCTGGGGAAGAGTGAAGACGGGCATGACCGGAAACTCCACATATAGAAAATCCCTGGTTTTTTTTGTTTAGTATCCCTATGACACGCCCTCCTCCAAATGTTTTTTCATGCTGTTCTGACAGCTTTAGTTGGTCAGAAAAGTCTACGATAGTCACGGGATCACTCAAAGATCCTCTTTGATTTTTCTATATAACTGTGCGTCCATAAGGACAACAGACCCCCCCCTTGTCCGCACCCTTATCACTATTCTTTATTGTTTTGAAGATTCGAGAGGAGAGTCTCTCCGAACCAGTTAGATTATGTTTCCTGGAAGGGGTACTACATTTTGTTTTAAGTTCAGTTAGCTCTCTCTCAACGAGATCTTGAAATGTCCATGTAATTGCCCTAGACATTAAAGGGGTAAAGGTGGGTTACTGATTGAAAAGTTTTGATGGATCATTACATGCAGATACTCATTCTAGAGACCTTAAATTGAAAATATTCATTTTGGTCCCTAAAGTCCATTTCTACAGTCATCCTCAATCCCAAATTTTGAATGTGAAGGCCATCTGGGTCGGGATCAACAACTGGAGTGCTCCTCTCCTCGGTAATTCTTTGGGGTACTTGTTCATGAAATGATTCCCACTGTTAATTTCTATGAATTTAATTGACATCTAATAATGTCCGGTATAAGTCGAAATCTGTGAAGGGGAAAAGTTAAGACCTTTACTTAAGACTCTTATCTGGTCCTCTGGAATGAATAGCGTGAGAGATTCAAAACCGAGGGGTTAAGGCCGTTTCTTCGTGTGTGGGGCTGCCCGTCTCGTCTTCATCTTTTCCTCTTTTCTTGTCCTGTTTTCGGCTGCCCCCCTGCCCCGTTTTTTGAAGCCGTATGATGCATGATTAGGGGCTTATCAAGGATCGTCAGAAAAACAGGAGGAGGAACTGTATCGATTCCTTCGTCTCCGAAAAACTGACATGTGGCAAATTTTTATTTTCTTATATCGTTTGTTATGTTTGTTTTTAAATTGATTAGGAGTGCTTTTTATTTGAGCGGAACGATTTCCAGGTGTATACCTCATTATATTTATAGTCCAACAGGTCCTGTCGAATTTTTCTTTTTCATCTCCATAATGCTGTTTCCATTCAGTTAGATTAATTTCAATTTTCTTCCAGTTGGATAGATTTTCTATAGGTGATAATCACTGAGCTGGTCTTTAATTCCTTCATTTCAAGTTTGATATTGGCCAGTATATTTTGTTCCTCTTGAATAATTAAAGCCATGAGTTTCTCAGACAATTGCTCGAGTTGATTCCAAATTCTAAAAGAGGTCAGAATAAAGGTGGTTGTACATTTTCTTATAGTTAGACCACGTGGAATCATCTTTCTATTGATATATGATGTCAATGTCTCTGATCCCACCAAATCTTGACCTCCTTACAATAAAAGTCTTTCCAACGACCTTTCAGGGACATGTTCTTGTGACTGTATGCCCGTGCTAACCCTGTGTATAATAATAATGCAGGCTTCTTTTTGTCGATCACAAATAGTTGTGTGGAGTGTCGCTGGTAGCTGGGGCAATGTTCACACCTGGTTCCATTGTTAAAAGTGCACAACTATGTATAGGAACGTAGAAAGCCTCTCGTCTATTGCGCATGTATAGAGGAAATGTGTTGGGACCGGAAACACAGTCCACGTAGTTTTATGCAAAACAAGAAAAAAGAAGGGAAAAATCCACTCACACCACAATCACAGTAGTCTTCTCAGCGCACGATGCATGGGATCCCCATAGATGAGGCAAAATGAGGAAAAAAGAAACACAGCGCTTCCGGAGACAGTGTGAAGTGTAAATGAAAATTGTTTCTTCTTTTTATTAATCCTCTATAAAATCATACACGGCAACTGTGCAAACAAGGATACACAGGGTAAAATCCAAATGTTTCGCTCAGACGACTTAATCATGATACAGCTACAAGACAATCTTACCTCTATTTAAACCTCGCGCTGGTACCGTGGCTGTGACGCGAAACTACCAGCCCACGATCACAATGACCGCCACAAATGTGACGACCACGTACCGGGTCACCTGATCGGAACAGCCCACACCCACGAGAAACAACGAAGGAACTGGTAACATAAAACTAGTTGGCAATTTTTTAAAAAAGCAACCTGAAAGCGTTTAGTTTAGGTACGGAAAAGACGGAGATGCACTATTATGTTAATCATTACTAATATCCAATACAAAGTATGAGGAGGAATTATTAAGTTATTGCTACGGTTATACTGACACTCGAAACCCAATGGAATAACCAGTTCGGGAAACATACGAGATAACCTCCAAAAAATTATAGATGGAAAAGATGTTATCTGCGTTTGTAAAAAAACCATCACATTGATATTAAGTACAGTACAAAACTACTGGTATTCCGTCTATGACTATTAGTATCCAGTTGATAGCTACATACATGTCATCTAGGCTTCTGTTTGTACACGTTATAGGATATATTGTCTGTATGTATCAACTGACTGCCAGAAATCAAATCCTCATAAACTCTTACACCTCTAATAACACAGATTTAGATCCTGTCTAAGGTTCAAAACCAAAAGTTGTGTGCATTTTTTAAGAGAAAACATCCATGGGGTTTCCCTATTCATCAAACTTTTTTCTTGTGATCGCCACCCCTAGTTGGGTCTTTTTAAAAAAACTTTTCTGAGCCATCCACTTAAAGAACTGAGTGTCACCCTGGTGGATATTACGAAAATGTTGGAAGCCGCGAGATATTAGTTGAGATTCGTATTCCCAATGTTCAGAGATGTTTTCGATCCTTTTTTTTAATGAATTCGTAGTAACATCTACATACTGTTATTATAAATCAGTGCAGTTGATAAGGTATATCACTATATGAGGGTGTCTTGCAATTGACGGAGTTGTTCTTTGTAGCTCGTATTTGTGTGCACGATGGTAAAGGTATCGTTGTGGGCTAGATTAACCACAAACTACACAGCGGTGTGACCCGCATTGTGATACTACATAGGTGTAACCAGGATAATTGTGATGCTAATCTCAGGAGAATAGGCTTGGAGACACCAGAGCCCCAATGTTGGGCCCTTCCCTGAGAGCTATATTGTATTCCTGTTTGAGACTGTCTCAAATCAATGTATTGTTCCAAAATTTGGGAGAAATTTGTTATTACTTTTTTTAATTGATGCAACGTGGTTACGTATGATTAAGTGAATGAAGGAGTCAGGCCTCCTCACCTTTCTTTTGTGGACATATCTGTGGTTTATCTTCCAAACAAGTTGACTCTGTATAGCCTTCATCGTTTTTGGACACAGGATAGAATCTACGGTTTATATTTCTCTCCAATACGCCGATTTCCCAGTTTTCAGATTGTGATGTGAAAAATCTCATCGTGGAGCGTATTCTCGAATACGGATAAGCTCCCCACAAGGGAATATTGCAGACGCCTGCTTTGGATGGCAACGACTTGGACAGTAAGATTAATAGTTTTCCTGCTACTTTTTTGCGGAAGGGGTGATATTGTGACCGGTTTATCTTGCTTCCACGTAACATCCAAAAATCTATACGGGCTGCCCCCAAAATGATGCGTGAATTTTAAATTCATCTCATTCACTCTAATTTACATGTAATATTTACAGAGATTACCATACCATGTATTGTATATATTCCTTTTCTTCATATACTTCTGCATTTCAGAGTTGTCAGTTTTTTATTTTCTAATTATTCCTTGAATTTATACATCTGAATCTCTACATTCAACGTATGTCAACGTTTTAATTTACATATTTAAACTAATGAAAGATATATGCAAAATAGTAAATATTATTGTTTGATCATCTTTGTTATGACAGTGAAATATTTATTCAGAATGTTCCAAATGTTCTTTATCTAATTTGATGAATAAAGCATATTACACAAAAGGAGAATAATGGAGTGAGGCATGAACTGTGTTGAACACTTAAGACATTTAAATTTGAAAGTTGTTCTTACTTTGTTTTATTTCGGTGACACATATTGCACAGCCTTTTTCAGCCGCTGTCTGTTAAAATTCCTATTACCGTCAATAAAGATTTTCATCTTTTAACAAACATTTTGACAACTTTAGAAGACACATGAAATGTCCTTTGTTATCTTTAACGTATGTTAACCAAGTAAATATAATTATTTTCTACAAGAATGTTCATTTTATTTCCTGCATATTTAAGCAATATCTGTTTAGATTTTAATGAGATGGATTCAGGGCATGTTTTGCAAAAGTCTTCTTTCAATAATCTGATACTCTCTTACTTTGTTGAAAAGAAGAAAGACTGGGAAAAAGCAGAGATAATTCAAGGTCAGGTACAGCTGCTGCTTTATCTAATAAATATGATGTATAGTATAATAAAAAATGACAACCAATGCCCTTACCACCAGGAGAATCTCCACCAACCGGATGGGAAGCTGGTAATGTCTTAAACAATATGGGAAGCAGATTTATAGCCAAAACCACACACAGGGTCTTCCTTTAGAAGTCATTTAATTTGCTAGAAAAGATGAGCTGAGAACTTAGCTGATGTAGATGAATTTGAATTCATTCCTATAGTATTATACATTATAATATACAGTATTTTTAGGGTTACTTACTGAATACTATTGTATACCAACACCATTATATGATTAGTCACAACATTGCAATGCCTAATGTATTGTGGAATGCAATTATGTAATTAGTCATGTTTAATAATATTTTATTACAATTTTAGCAACTAATTGTACAATGGAATGTCATGTTTTCCTGTGTATACTGTGTTTATTGGATTATAAGAGCTTTGCTTATTATCATTTAAGATTCAAATGACCAGGATGGAATCTAAATATTTAAACCTCTGTACACAGAAAAATAAAAAAGTTATGGCTTTTTAAAGAAGGGGAATAAAAAAAATGGAAATGCATACACAAAAACTGATATATAATCATATCAGTAAATTGCTGACAAAAAACACATAGAAAGATCTTAAAATTTCCTTTGGTGGACCATGTGCTAAGATTGCGATGTGGCGATAACTACTCAAAGTTATTAAAAACAAATGGTTGTGGTGATGTTGAGCTTACCTGTCTTACCTGTCTATTACTATTTTTATGATGTCAGGTGGTCTCACATAAAATTACTTTCACAAAGGATGAGACATTCAAGCTACTTGTTTTTGATCTGTGCTTTTGTATAAATGTACACTTTTGCTGGAATTCATTTTTTTGGAAATTTATTTTAGGTAATTTTATTTTTGGTAATTTTAGGATGAAATACAAGAGTCTCATGCTGCTTGTGATGTTATTGCGTATGGGGGGGTCATCTTGCACATGTACTGGTAGTACACCCGTCGCAATGGCAGGTGTTTATGATCAACACCATTTCCATTATTTACTATGCTGAGACCTGTAGTTCCCTTTTTGTCTTGGTATATGTCCACACTTTTGCCCTTACCTAAAATGCATATGGAACACCCCTCTAAGTACTGGAGAACTTTGCAATTGCAGACGTAGACACTGCCTGGCAAGGCAAGAGTTAACACTGTGGAATGTTCTGGTCCAATGATGTTTCTAGTGATACTGTGAGGCAAGCTGGAAGCTGATTGGAGAGTGCCATCACCTGACCAAGGGAGTATATAAACCCTTGGTGGGTGGTAGCACATGGTCTTGGATTCCAGTCAGTAGATAGAGAAGAAGTTCAAGTGTGCAGCTCTCTGCAGAGCTGCTCTCCAGACCCACTATCAGGAAGAAGAGGTACCTCAGGCCGCTGCCTGATACCTGAGGGCAAGTCAGGAGACTTAAGCCCCAGAGCAGAGTTCCCATCTGGACTCAGCTCCATCCCTACCACCGCAGCCTGCAGTTCTCTCCAGGCTGAGAGTAACCTTCCTGCGGTCCAGCTTTCACCAGCTTGCTGAAATCTGCCATTAATTGTTTTGTCTTTGCCGGCTGTTGAATAAAGAATTGTAAGTTGTTTTCTCCATCTGATCCCTGGATCCAGGCTGCTTACCACCACGGGCTTCTCATCCATTACCCAGGGATTCATCCTACATACACCTCAGAGGATGCCTCAGGGAGAAACCAGTACATCAGCCTCTCCTTACATATTTCTTGCACACACCACCTGCTGGAAACCTACCAGGCTGTAGGTCATCCCTCCAGACCCCATTCACAGCACTGTGACCAAAGCATGCCGAAGGCCGCACTAGCCAGCCACTCCAGTATTCTGGGCCCCAACTGTCTTCAGGCCACAAGAAAAGGCTAGGCCCCGGTTGGGGACGTTGAACATATACCTGGATGATTTCTTTGTCAACATCTATTAGATGATGTCATAATAAGGCAGAGAGATTTCATAGT